>CAMRHE010000694.1:0-609844 GCA_947044405.1 Leptodactylus fallax
ATATCCTAAAGTTGATTTACTTATTAATAGAACAGATACTGACTCTTTGGCTGGCCCTGTGCTTATATTTCAGTGTATCCTTGGACTTTATTGGCCTAACTATAGATGGTTCTGTGTTTAAAAAAGTTATGTTGGCATGGTGTGCTGGTGTGGTTCTCTAACAATGGGTTTAGTTGGCTGAAAAATAAATGATCAAAAGGGCACCAAAACTGAACCAGTGACATGCTATTGTAGGGGCAGTAAGTGGCATAGTGAACATACTTTTTTTGTGTCAAAGTACAATCTTGATGCAGAGAAAATCAACTCTTGACACAGGAAAAGTATTCTCTATGTCACCAACAGCCCCTGTTAAAGTTTTTAAAAGGTTTAGAAGCAGTTTTGACGGTAATAGACTCCCTTTATAGTTATCACGTGTTGAGAAAAAAAAAAATAAAAAAATGAGGGAACTTAGAGACAACATGTATTTACAGAAATGAAAAAAAAAAATCACTTTGAGCCCAATTAAGGCTAAGGCCCCACGTAGCGGGCTGCAGTAAAAAGTGCTGCGGAAAAAACCTCAGCACATGGTGTTTTTTTTCCCACAGTGCTTTTCACAGAAAGTCCGTAGAGGTTTCCTCTGCAGACTTTCTGCTTCCATTATACCTATATTGAAACCACCGGCGTTT
Organism: Leptodactylus fallax; assembly: GCA_947044405.1. Taxonomy (NCBI): domain Eukaryota; kingdom Metazoa; phylum Chordata; class Amphibia; order Anura; family Leptodactylidae; genus Leptodactylus; species Leptodactylus fallax. The sequence goes on from CAMRHE010000694.1 coordinate 666, forward strand.
CCGTGGGTATAATTGACATGCTACAATTTCCAAAACCGCCACAGTGTTTATTTTTCCGCAATGTGTGGATGGGATTCGCTTTGCAGGGACTGTAATATGCCACATCTTTTCCATAGCTTTTCCAACATGGCCAAACCGCGGTGTTTACGCCATGTGGGGCCCCGGCCTAATAGTGTTTGGATGCATTTTGAGAAGATCCATATCATTAGAAAAATAATTTTGCTCAGTTCAGTACAAAAGAAGAGGACACTCGGAATAATAATAATAGACATTGAAGAAGAATGAAATGTATGTAATCTATAATAAAGAAAGCATAGCAATGCAATGTATATAAAAGTATTGTGCTCCTAAACTGAAAGAGATTACATGTTGGTTGGAACCATTGATGTCTTAAATCTAAACTAGTTTTAAGTGTTTACTTATTGTTAGATTATTAATGGTACATTTTTCATCCATATAGAAGTATACAGAGGAGAGCGCATTCAAATGGAAAGACAAATGACACAAAGAACACCAATGAAGTGAGAGCAAACACTTAAACAGAAACGACACTGACAGTGCGGAACTGTGGTGACGGCAAACATTTCAAGGGATATTACATTTGTACAGAGACAATGACATGAAGGTGCAGTCTGTTTTTTAATGAGGGAATATATAGAATATTAGGAAGTGAATTGTAAACAAGGAAATAGGAATATAGAAATCAACATTTATGATAAATCTTGGGTAAAAAGGGGAAAATACTTTTCTTTTAAATAGTTTTGGTCGTATTATGCTTTAGAGCATTTCTAAACCTCCTTTTAAGAGCTTCGGTTTATTGCTGTGTGACTTCAATGCAAAAAATGAATATTTTCACCTTCATGGGATTAATGTGACATACATACATATAACATGCAAGCTAAGCATATTAATGTGTGATATAGGGATGAGAGCTGTTGGGTGACCAATTATCCATTCAAAGGATATACTTAAAGGAAATGCATCACCAGTTTTTAACATTTATGTATTAAAAGCAAATAGTGAAATATATCACTTTTTTCTATCTGTGTTTATATGTCATTATGCTGGCTGGAATCTTGCCTGAGCTTCTCCTCTAGTCTCTTAACAGCATTTGACGATTGTTTTGGCCCATATTTGGAAAAATATGGTGCATTATTGGTGCATCTAGATTGGGCTAAAATTCTTCGACTTGCTAGACATGTGGGTTTGACATGATGCGACAAAGATACGCCAAAATTCTTGCTCAAAGTAAGCCAACTAAAAGGTGGTATTAACTTAAAGGGGTTGTCCAGGATAATTTTTTTATTTTTATTTTAGGACGGGGAAGGTGTAAAAACAAAACAAAAACATACTATCTTGTCCCCGTGCTTTGGTACCTACCAGTGTGGTCTGGTCCTGTAGCTCTGCTGTTTTCTTCCAGCGGAAGTCCTCACCGCACGTGACCACTGAGGACAGTCAGCTGCCTAAGGAAAGTGACACGAGACGGCCTAATTTAAAAAAAATTATTTTTATTCTAGACAACTTCTTTAAACTAGGAAATCTAAAGATATGCCAGATTTATCATCCAGCTTCAGCCACTCTGATAAATCTGGTGTATTTTCAGACTTCAGACTTTTCAATTTTTATTAGTAAAACTAGGACTATGTTTCTTACTGAAGAAAACCAGAAAAAATGCAGCAAAAAACCTTACTGTCTAACCAGCCTTAGGCTAAGGCCCCACATAGCGAGTCGCAGAAAGGAAAACTCTGTAGACTTTCTGCCACTATTATACCTATATGGAAAACGCCAGCACTTCCATAGGTATAATTGACATGCTGCGATTTTCAAAAATGCGTTTTTGAAAATGTAGCTTTTCCACTGCAGATTTTTTTCTGTACTGTGTGCATTGGATTAGCCAGAATCCCATCCACCTTGCTGGCCATGTAAAATGCAGCATTTATTGCTGCGGCCTTTCCGTCATGACCAAAACGCTGCGTTTTTGCAATGTGGGGCCCGTGCCTTAGTTTGTTTTTTTCAGCTTGGGTCGAAGTCAAAGTACAAAGTAGTGATCAACAAAAACACGCGGGTACATGCAAATTCTATGGAAACACTACACTTGGTCACTTTGTACGGACTGTGTCAGTGTGCTTTTTAAGCCTATCCCATCACAGTCATTTTATCATTATTTGATTTTTGTTTTTTACTTTCCACCTTCTAAAAACCACACTTTTTTTATTTTTCTATTCACTGAGCCATATGAAGGCTTATTTTTTGTGGGACAGATTGTACTCCAGTGGTACCATGTAATATTACATACGGTGTACTAAGAAGCAACAGAATTCAAAATGGAGGAATTGCCGCCAGGTCTCCAGTGCTATATTTAAATGGATGACATTTGCTGTACTGTTACAGTGGATATCGGCAAGGGATTAAAGATTTAAATTTGAAAAATGTATTTATTATGGGGGCCACAATTTTTCTGATATTAACGTTTTCCTTTTAATTTTATATTTTTTTTTTATTTGGATCTTATAGGCAGTATAGCCTGCACATAGTTACTGTGTTTAAGTACATGGATGTAGTTAAATTCTAAGGTCCCACGTTGCAAAAACGCAGCACTTTTATCTGCTGCGGAAACATAGTGGAAAAAAATGCTGCATTTTACAGTACTGTACAAGCAAAGAGAAAGAAATTTGTTTAATCTTGTCCACACATTGCAGAAAAAAGAGCTGTGGTAAAGCTGTGTTTTCAAAAACTCATTGAGGTCGGGGGCCCCACGTGGTGTAAATGTCGCGGTCTGGCTGTGTTGGAACACCGCGAAAAAAGAAAACGGTGTTTTATAGCAACTGCATAGTGGATGGAATTCTAGCGAATCCCATCAACACACAGCAGGAAAATATGCATAGCGGACATGCTGCGATTTTCAAAACCGTTGCGCTGGTGTTTTCCGTATAGGTATAATGGAAGCAGAAAGTCCACAGAGGAAACCTCTGCAGACTTTCTGTTAAAAACAATGTGGGAAAAAATGCGATGTGTTGCACCCCGGTTTTTACCGCAGCACTTTTTTGCTGTGGCCCGTTATGTGGGACCTTAGCCTGAAAAACACAGCATGTTAATTTTAACTTTGGGATCTCAATTGTTTTACCTATATATTTAATAGGGGAAGAAAAAAAGGCAGAGAAAAACACAACAAAAACTCAATGAAAAACAATTTTCCAGTGTTGTTTCCGCAGCGTTTTTTAGCTGCGTTTTTTATGTGGCGGCTTAGCTAAAGGCAAAGCTGACAAATACCTAGATTCGCACATAAGAAACCTACCTCCACCTTTAGTGTTTATTCTGATTGTAAATGACCTTTTTTGATGCTTTTCTACAGGCGACATGCAGAGCTACACTCTTAAACTAAACAAGATATTCTCCTGACCTACACATAATAGTACAATATTGTTGACATGAAATGTTGCAAGTCTTGAGCTGGAATCTAAAGACTGAATTTAATATGCTGTATCATCTGTCAGGACTTTGTGGTCATGAACTGAATGATTGTCACATTGCTGAACCTGTTACATTATCACAGTGAACTTCAAGAAAAGACTTTAGGTTTCTGCTGTCTAGAGATGTACAAATCAGTCCCAAACCAATGTGTCAGAATATTTCAAGGAACAGCCAAAAGTCACTGTCAGTTTGCAGATTGAAAAAGATGTGGATATTTACCATGGATTTGCTTTCTCAACATTCAGCAGTCCACTTTGATCTTTTTTTCTTCTGAATTTTTGAGTTTGCAACTGACATTTGGAGACGTCAGTTATGACCACAATTTATATTGGTGTTATTGATCTTATATTACCTGCTTCCATACTGAAGGCTATAGAAAGTTCCACCATGGTGCCATGATATAGTATCACAAGGCATTATGGGAAAAGGAGCTGGGAAGATCATGTGCCCTCTGTTGGATGTAACAGATCCTCAATTTGCTTTTTGACCCACTTGAGACAGCAAAAGGGATTTTAGTCAAGCCAATTTCACTCATCTGCATACAGCGCTGTTTCGGGATTTTTGTCCCTCATCAGTGCAGAGCAGAGTGAATTGGCTGGCTTTGTGGGAGGCAATGAGTGGCTAGGGGAAGGGAATCTCTCTCCTTGGAGAGAGCACCAGTGAAGGCGTGTAGAGTTTTGAATTGCCTTTTGCCCTCTACTAAGCATCTACATATCACAAGGCATTATGGGAAAAGGAGCTGAGAAGCTCATGCGCCCTCTGTTGGATGTAACAGATCCTCAATTTGCTTTTGACCCGGAATATGTTGGCGCTATATAAAGTTATTATTATTATTATTATTATTACAATGAGAATGAGTCTGATGACGTGGGACTGCCTGTTATCCCTAACTCCCTCTACCTAACCTGCAGAACTAAAGGTGCTCTGTGAGAAAATAAACAGCCTTCTTCTAACACTAGCTCTTATCACATGTGACCAGGAAGTTACTCCTGGCTACATACTAAGTGCTCCCAGCAATTTTCAAGCTCCTCCCACATGCTAGGCAACCCAGAACTCAAGCCATTCCCACTTACATAGCAATACAGGAATGGCATACTAATGCTCACATAACCAGCCTAAATCTGGAAAGTGCAAATAGCCCATTATAAACAGGATAGAACAGTACAAAATATTACGAAACTTGTTAAACATCAACAATTTACTACTTGCAGTGACCCTTTTTGGGGAACAGTGCAACCTACTAAGTAGACAATAGGCAGGTAGACAGACTAAAGCAAATGAGCTTGTAGCACCATTAGACAAAGGAATGCAGGGGTGATGAGAGTCAAGCCCCAGGAACCTGATACTGATGACCTGTCCTAAAGATAGGCCATCAGTATTTTGATACCTATATTGTAACTTCTGCACTGCTTAGTTTGTGTAAACAAGTAACCAGCCCTACGTTAAATATCATATTTTTACATGCATTCGTTCTGGACATATGGCTTATATTCATAACTAATTCACACACATAAGTGTATTCTGGATGGTAAAATGAAGATTGTACTTAATTTGTGAAATTTTATACTCAGGCAGAAGCAGGTGAAAAAATTTGCATGGTAATACGCATAATTATGCTCATTTTTTCCAAACATGACTCTGCTGAATCAGCCATTGCTACAGTTGCAATTGCATAAATCTCATGTGATGCAGACAAGATATTTTTTTTGAGTATGATTATAAAGTCATAGTAATTTTTGTCTGAATGTATTCATAATGAACAACTCAGGAAAGTTCTCTGACAAAACATGAAAATGTATAAATAAAGCGATCACCTTACTAATAAAGTTTTATATATTTCTGTCTTTGTTACTGTCTTGAGAGTCCTAGCAAGAACAGCAGGTATAATAGATGGATTTATTAGAGTGGTTATCCAGCACATTATATTATTTATAGTTAATCTATTGTTATAAACATTTTCTATAATCACACTTATTTAAAAAGGTCTTGTATCCCTAGATATTTTAGGAATTTCATAAGACTGTAGGTTATTTAATGTCCGTTGTTCTCATCTGTCACAAGATAAGAGCAACGGACATTAAATGACAGATGCAGATGGAGTCCCCTCCGTCTGGTGTCTATCTGCATTCACTCACATGTATAAAACATGATGGAAGCTTTCTTCCGTCATGCTTTTTTATTTTTCTGTTGGAAGAAAAAGTTGTGCGTGCAGGACTTTTTGTTCCCTTACAAAAATAAACAGACACGAAAGGAAGCTTCCATCATGTTGTTTACATTAGAGTCAATGGGAATGAACACAGACAGGGGACTCTGCTACAGTTATGTCTGTTGCTGTCATCTTATGATGGATGACAGCAACAGACATTAATAACAGTAGTGTGAACGTACTAGCAGCCTAATACCACCTCCTTTTCACTGAACAATCTTTGTGTGTCCACCTCAGTAAATATAGAAAGGTGGACACATACACACAAGAACAAAATTGTTGGTACCCCTCATTTAATGAAAGAAAAACCCATAATGGTCACAGAAATAACTTGAATCTGACAAAAGTAATAATATATAAAAATTCTATGAAAATGAACAAATGAAAGTCAGACATTGCTTTTCAACCATGCTTCAACAGAATTTTTTTTAAAAACTCATGAAACAGCCTGGACAGAAATGATGGTACCCCTGAAAATAATGTGACCAACGGGACATGTTAAATCAAGGTATGTCTACTAATTAGCATCACAGGTGTCTACAATCTTGTAATCAGTCAGTGGGCCTGTATATAGGGCTACAGATACTCACTGTGCTGTTTGGTGACATGGTGAGTACCACACTCAACATGGACCAGAGAAAGCGAAGGAAATAGTTGTTTCAGGAGCTTAGAAAGAAAATTTTAGACAAGCATGTTAAAGATAAAAGGTTATAAGAACATCTCCAAGCAGCTTGATGTTCCTGTGACTACAGTTGCACATATTATTCAGAAATTTAAGATCCATGGGACTGTAGCCAACCTCCCTGGACGTGGCCGCAGGAGGAACATTGATGACAAATCAAAGAGAAGGATAATACGAATGGTAACAAAAGACCTCAGAAAAACTTCTAAAGAGATTAAAGGTGAACTTCAAACTCATGGAAAATCAGTGTTAGATCGCACCATCCGTTGTTCTTTGAGCCAAAGTGGACTTCATGGGAGACGACCAAGGAGCACACCATTGTTGAAAACAAATCCTAAAAAAGCCAGACTGGAATTTGCCAAACTACATGTTGACAAGCCACAAAGCTTCTGGGAGAATGTCCTATGGACAGATGAGACAAAAATTAACATTTTTGGCAAGGCACATCAGCTCTATGTTCACAGACGGAAAAACAAAGCATATCTTGAAAAGAACACTGTCCCTACTGTGAAACATGGAGGAGGCTCTGTTATGTTTTGGGGCTGCTTTGCTGCATCTGGCACAGGGTGTCTCGAATCTGTGCAGGGTACAATAAAATCTCAAGACTATCAAGGGATTCTAGAGAGAAATGTGCTGCCCAGTGTCAGAAAGCTTGGTCTCAGTTGCAGGTCATGAGTCTTGCAACAGGATAATGACCCAAAACACACAGCTAAAAACACCCAAGAATGGCTAAGAGGAAAACATTGGACTATTATGAAGTGGCCTTCTATGAGCCCTGACCTAAATCCTATTGAGCATCTTTGGAAGGAGCTGAAACATACCATCTGGAAAAGGCACCCTTCAAACCCGAGACAACCGAAGCAGTTTGCTCATGAGGAGTGGGCCAAAATACCTGTTGAGAGGTGCAGAAGTCTCATTGACAGTTACAGGAATCGTTTGATTGCAGTGATTGACTCAAAAGGTTGTGCAACAAAATATTAAGTTAAGGGAACCATCATTTCTGTCCAGGCCTGTTTCATGAGTTTTCTTTTTTTTTTAAAATTCTGTTGAAGCATGGTTGAAAAGCAATGTCTGACTTTTATTTGTTCATCTTCATAGAATTTTTATATATTATTACTTTTGTCATATTCAAGTTGTTCCTGTGACCATTGTGGGTTTTTCTTTCACTAAACGACGGGTACCAACAATTTTGTCCACGTGTGTATGTTGGGTCTTTCCTAACTCGGCAGTGTCATCTCTTCTTAGTGGAGAAGATGCTGAGCAAGTGCAGAGTAATGCCTTCTCTAACAAGAAGAGAAGATGGTGTAGCTTCAGAATCCTTCATGCCACTATACCAGGAATCCCTCTGTATACCAAACGTAGCTTAGACAGTGCAAGATTGGGCAAGTCTGTGTACCTTTGCGCATTTACTGAGGTGGACACAGGAAAGTTGTTCAATAGAATCAGCAGGTGTTGCTATTTTCATGTAATTCCTGGAATATTTAGGCATACAAACATTTTTAAGACAAAACAAGACTTCAAAGTGTAACAAGATCTGTAAGCCAGTGAGAGTTTTAAGGGGTAACAAATTGGTCAGTTGCTCACATTTTGTAGGGGGCCTCAAGGAAACAATGTAAATCTATATACAGTGGATCCTGTAAGTCATCATACATATCCAGACAGTTGGGACTGGGACAGATTTTGCAATGCTACCCAAGAGTTTACACCATGCTGCTTCTCATTATAAAGATATCAACGTAATCCATTCACTTCTGTAATTTGCCCCTGTAGAGGCTGCTACATCTATGCTGATAAGTAAAGCACATGTGAGTTGTCTATATCTTTTCTACTTGCTATCTGTAATAAATATACAGTCTCTGGTTTGCACTTTGTCACAGTCAGAGCCCTAGAATACGCCTTCATGAACCTTTACCTCTTCGATTTTGATTAGCTCATGGCACATTCTAATCAGATGGCATTATAGATTACATAGAGGCATTTTCTGCATAACTTAAAGTTTAATGATAATTGTGCTTAATTACTCCCTGGGTTAAGATTTCTAGCAAGGGTTTAACACACATGCCTTACTGTTTAGGTGGGTTTAACTCTTCTACTGCTGGGGAATCTTCTAATGCTAAAATACATTTCAAAGTAAATAGGCCTTGATCATATGCATACTGTACATGTGGCTGTTTTGATAGTTGACCTTTCGGGAGACTCTTGCCTTCACGTGATGGGATCCAATCCAGTTTTTTACATTAAAACTATATTCTCTGTGTAAACTATATTATGGCTGTCTGAATGCAATTACCTGATAGTAATAATATTTCTTCAGATAATTGCTATTTAAGCAACTGTCTAATATAATATTAAAGCGGGTACGCTTGCACTGTACAGTTTATGCTCAGTTGATGCATGTGTGTATTAGATGAGAAGTAATTTGTAGCTACAGTAGGTAAGGAGCCGTTGTGGCAGTGTGACTGCTGGAGTAGCATGTTTGTGCCACTGGAGGTACAGAAAAATGTGTATTTCAATCTGGGGAAGAAGTCTCTGGAAATTTGGGTGTTTTATTTGATCTGCAGACAAGTAGGTTGTTAATGAGGGTTAATTGGCAGCCAGGTGGAGGCTCTACAAGTAAAGTGTCAACCCTTCCCATAATACTCCTTGTCTGGGGAAGACGGGTTGTGCCAAGGCCTGCAAGTTGGTGAGAATCACTGTGTTTGTGGAGATACTGGGTAGTAGGACAGGGGTCTCATAGTGAGGGGCACTAAATGTTTTGCAACAAAAATTGTGTCTTCATATCCTTTCACCACTTACAGCACTGTCTTTAGAAAAAAAAAAGTGGTTGGCAACGCACCGTTTGGGAGGATGCTTTGGTCTTCAAGGCTAGGTTCTCCTAGTTGTGCATTAGGCTGCGCTCTCCTGCTCTTCCTGAGCATGGTCTGGCCATAGTTATACTGACACATACGTATACAGTGGGGAAAAAAAAGTATTTAGTCAGCCGCCAATTGTGCAAGTTCTCCAACTTAAAAATATGAGAGAGGCCTGTAATTGACATCATAGGTACACCTCAACTATGAGAGACAAAATGAGAAAACATATCTAGAAAATCACATTGTCTGATTTTTAAAGAATTTATTTGCAAATTATGGTGGAAAATAAGTAAACAAGCAAGATTTCTGGCTCTCACAGACCTGTAACTTCTTCTTTAAGAGGCTCCTCTGTCCTCCACTCATTACCTGTAGTAATGGCACCTGTTTGAAATTGTTATCAGTATAAGACACCTGTCCACAGCCTCAAACAGTCACACTCCAAACTCCACTATGTGATCACCAAAGAGATGTGGAAGGACATCAGAAACAAAAATGCAGACCTGCACCAGGCTGGGAAGACTGAATCTGCAATAGGCAAGCAGCTTGGTGTGAAGAAATCAACCGTGGGAGCAATAATTAGAAAATGGCATACAAGACCACTGATAATCTCCCTCGATCAGGGGCTCCACGCAAGATCTGACCCCGTGGGGTCAAAATGATCACAAGAACGGTGAGCAAAAATCCCTGAACCACACGGGGGACCTAGTGAATGACCTGCAGAAAGCTGGGACTAACGTAACAAAGGCTACTGTCAGTAACACACTACGCCGTCAGGGACTCAGATCCTGCAGTGCCAGACGTGTCCCCCTGCTTAAGCCAGTACATATCCGGGCCCGTCTGAAGTTTGCTAGAGAGCATTTGGATGTTCCAGAAGAGTATTGGGAGAATGTCATATGGCCAGATGAAACCAAAGTAGAACTGTTTGGAAGAAACACAACTCGTGTTTGGAGGAGAGTGAATGCTGAGTTGCATCCAAAGAACACCATACCTACTGTGAAGCATGGGGGTGACAACATCATGCTTTGGGGCTGTTTCTCTGCAAAGGGACCAGGACGACTGATCCGTGTACATGAAAGAATGAATGGGGCCATGTATCGTGAGATTTTGAGTGCAAACCTCCTTCCATCAGCAAGGGCATTGAAGATGAAACGGTGCTGGGTCTTTCAGCATGACAATGATCCCAAGCACACCGCCAGGGCAACGAAAGAGTGGCATTTCAAGGTCCTGGAGTAGCCTAGCCAGTCTCCATATCTCAACCCCATAGAAAACCTTTGGAGGGAGTTGAAAGTCCGTGTTGCCCAGCGACAGCCCCAAAACATCACTGGCTCTAGAGTAGATCTGCATGGAGGAATGGGCCAACATACCAGCAACAGTGTGTTCCAACCTTGTGAAGACTTACGGAAAACGTTTGACCTCTGTCATTGCCAACAAAGGATATATAACAAAGTATTGAGATGAACTTTTGTTATTGACCAAATACTTATTTTCCACCATAATTTGCAAATAAATTCTTTAAAAATCAGACAATTTGATTTTCTCAATTTGTTTTCTCATTTTGTCTCTCATAGTTGAGGTCTACCTATGATGTCAATTACAGGCATCTCTCAACTTTTTTTTTTTTTTATAAACTGTAATTTTTATTAACATTTTGATAAAAGAACAGGAGCTAGCAAGACTTCAGTCGAAAGATAAACAAGAGAGAGATAATTGTTAACCCCCCCCCACCCCCGTCAATTAACAAGGAATTAACAAGGAACAATAATCAGGCAAATACAACAAGGAGAAAAAAAAAAAAAAGGAGAAAACAGGGGGGAGACAGACAAGTAGGGAAAAACAAGAGGGAATAATACCGAAAGGGAGAGGAGTAGATGACCTGTCAGCAACCTAAAGACCCCGAAGAGTGGAAGAGTGCAATACGTATCCCATTGCGACCAGATAGACTGGAACGCCTCCACAGTGTTATTAATGCTCGCCGTCAGGTGTTCAAGGATGCGAATGTCCTTCATTCTGCCAAGTAATTACGGCCCTGAAGGTGGGGACACCGACCTCCAATTACGTGCTATAAGAGTCTTCGCAGCCGCACAGAGATGGAGGAAAAGGCGGGACGGTGCCCTGCTAAAGTGTTTAGGAGGGAGGCCAAGGAGATAAATCAGCGGGTCTAACGGGACCCTCTGGAGAAAGAGAGCCTCTGTCACTGCCCCGACCCCCCTCCAAAAACCCAATATGAGTGGGCAAGTCCAAAATATATGATACAAAGAGCCATGACCTGAAAGGCACCGCCAGCACACCGGTGGTATAGTAGGGTTGAGGGAGTGGAGAAGAGCGGGTGTATGGTACCAGTGCATAAGCAGTTTGCATTGGGTCTTTCTATGAGTTATACACATAGATGACTTCACCACTTGGGACCAAATCACCTGCAATTGACCTAGAGCAGTGATGGCGAACCTTTTAGAGACCGAGTGCCCAAACTGCAACCCAAAGCCCACTAAATTATCGCAAAGTGCGAACACAGCAATTTCACCTTAAATTAACCTGCCTCCCCTGCATCCCCCATTCCCCCCCTTGCTCACACGCAGCCTGCACCCCCATTCCCCCCTCTTCCACGCAGCCTGCACCCCCCATTCCCCCCTCATCTCTCCCCCCACACTACACCCCCACATCTCTCCCCTCCACAGTACACCCTGCACCTCACATCTCTCCCCCCCAGAGCACACCCTGCACCCCACATTTCTCCCTGCACAGTACCCCCTGAACCTCACATCTCTCCCCCAGAGCACACCCTGCACCCCACATCTCTCCTCCCACAGTACACCTTGCACCCCACATCTCTCCCCCCACAGTACACCCTTCACCTCACATCTCTCCCCCCACAGTACACCCTGCACCCCACATCTCTCCCCCCACAGTACACCCTGCACCTCACATCTGTCTCCCCACAGTACACCCTGCACCTCACATCTCTCTCCCTACAGTACACCCTGCACCTCACATCTCTCCCCACAGAGCACACCCTGCACCCCACATCTCTCCCCCCACAGCACACCCTGCACCTCACATCTCTCTCCCCACAGTACACCCTGCACTTTGCATCTCTCTCCCCACAGTACACCCTGCACCCCACATCTCTCCCCCACACTACACCCTGCACCTCACATTTCTCTCCCCACACTACACCCTGCACCCCACATCTCTCCCCCACACTACACCCTGCACCTCGCATCTCTCTCCCCACAGTACACCCTGCACCTCACATCTCTCCCCCCACAGCACACCCCACACCCCACATCTCTCCCCCCACAGCACACCCTGTACCTCACATCTCTCCCCCCACAGCACAACCTGCACCCCACATCTCTCCCCCACACTACACCCCACATCTCTCTCCCCACACTACACCGCACATCTCTCCCCCCACACTACACCCCGCACCCCACTTCTCTCCCCCCACACTACACCCTGCACCCCATATCTCTCCATGTTCCTCCACTGCTCAGGATACAACTTTTTTTCATGTAGAAGGACCTTCTTACAAGTAAAGACGCGCCTACCCTGTCATGTGACCTTATGACGCAAGAAGGTCCTTCCAGAGTACAGTATTTAGCCTTTACCGATTTACACTGACAGTTTTCAGCTGTATGTGCATTTGCACATACAGCTGAAAGAAGCGATCGCTCAGTAACGGGATTACTAGAGTAATCGTATGACCCAGAGCCTAATCCCATTTGGTCATGTATCGATGAACCACCGGTGTGCTATCCTCCGGGGCAGAGAGGAGTTGGTATACGTATGAGATAAAACCTCTTGTAGATACGCCAACTCGGCAAAGCTTCTCAAACGGGGAGGGTTGGGAGACCGTGAGTGAGCCAAATAATGAACGGACTAGATTAACAACCTAGTGATAGTGAAGCCACTCCGTCAACGGGAGACCAAGGGTAGAGGTGAGAAAAGCAAAGGGCCTGAGCTCCAATGTAGAAGGGTCAACCATGTCCGCAATACGATAGAGACCCGCCTCCGACCACACCCGGACCATGCTAGAGGTCATGCCTTCTGGGAGCAGGGGGTTGTACAGAATAGTGACCATAGAGGACCTCTCAGAGGTCAGAGGGAAAGGGCGGGAACACTCTAGCCATATCGCTCTTGCAAACCTAATAGGGCCCAATAAGTCGGGGTGGGGGCGGGGGGAAGTGGGGAGCCGACCCATAAGAGGGAATTAGGATGCCATCCACAACTTCTCTATTTCCATCCACTTTGTGTAAGCTGGGATAGTTGCCCAAAAGGGAATACAACGCAGATGCATCACCCAGTAGTAATGGAGCAGATGGGGGACGGCCAGACCACCACACCCCCTCCCCGCCAACATGACTGAGTGGGGTATACGGTGGCGTCTAGCATTCCAGATGAACTGGAATACGGCTTTCTGTAGGTTTATGAGCTCACTCCTAGGGACCGCCACTGGTAATGTCTGGAAAAAATACAACAATTTAGGGAGCAGGGTCATCTTGACCGCTGTAATGCATCCGAGGAGGGAAACTGGAAGAGACTTTCAGGAATCCAGCAGAGATCAAAGTTCCCAAATAAGGCGCAGGTAATTTGCAGTGTAGAGTGTCGCATAGGATGGAGTAATACGGACACCTAAATAGTTAATAGAGTCCAAGCGCCACTGGAAGTTATGGTTACTGCAGAGTAGAGCTAAAAGATCATTCGGGACATTAAGGGGAAGGGCCTTAGTCTTGGAGGAGTTAACTTTGTATCCCGAGAGGTTCCCAGAAGGTTAGGCAGTGTAGTGTGGAGGGAAGTCAGAGTAAGTAGCACATCATCTGCGAAAAGCGATATTTTAAACTCCCTATCCCGAACTGCAACTCCCCTTATGTTAGGATCTTGGCGAATCATGGCTGCTAATGACTCAATGCAAAGAGCAAAAATAAGAGGGGAGAGGGGGCAACCCTGTCGTGTCCCGTTGCTAATAGGGAAGGGAGTGGAGTTTGAATGGGGGAGTTTTATCTCCGCTGTGGGCTTAGAATACAAAGACCTGATCGCTGTTAGGAATGGCCCCGAGAGGCCAAAAGTCTGGATAGTGACCAGCAAAAATGACCAGTCTCAGCATCCAAGCCCAGTAACAGAGTTGGAGTGGAATAATGATTGGCGACCTCCACCAAGTCCACAGCTCTTCTGGTGTTGTCGCACCCCTGCCTCCAGGGGACGAATCCCCCCTGATCCTTATGAACAAGGGAAGGAAGGCAAGCATTAAGGTCAGTATTTAGCAAAGCAATCGGACAATAATTGGACCAATCCTGCTGGTCCTTCCCTGCTTTGAGGACTAGGGTGATATGGAAGTGAAGCATAGTGGTAGGAATAGGGGAGCCCGAAAGGAAGGAATTAAATAAATCAACTAGGTAACCCAAGAGTTCCCCCTGAAATTTAGATTTATAATACAAGTATGTAAAGCCATCAGGGCCAGGGGCCTTACCATTAGGTAAATCTTTTCAAACCCCCTCCAACTCCTCTGCAGTAACAGGGGCATTGAGCAAGGAGACGGCCTCCGGGGAAAGGGTAGGGAGGTGGCAATTGCCTAGGTATGTGGCTAAAGGGGGGAGGGGATCAGCAGATGACCGTGTGCCAGGTTTAGGGAGGTTATACAACTTCATATAATATGATCTAAAGGTAGAGGTGATAACCTCGGGGTGGTGATAAAGGATGCCGGCAGGGTCACGAACAGCATGAGGGGTCGAGGAAGCCCAATGGTCCCTGAGAGTCTTCACCAAGAGGGAATGCGCCTTGTTTCCTCATTCATAGTACCTCTGACGAGTGTACAAGAGTTGGCGTTGGACTTGGTGTGTCTCCAGAGATCGGAGATCAGCATGTGCCACTACTAGTTGACGAAGGACCCTGAGGGAGGGGCGAGCAGATAGAGTATCCGATAAAAAGTGAGTCTGGTCCAAGAGGCGCCGTCTCTGAGCCTGTCTATCAGTCGCGCTATATATTTATCTAGGGTGGTTCGGACCAGGCAGTCAGCGGGTCCAGTGGTGCTGGGGACCCCCCTCTTTGTTGCCTTCCTAGCAGGGGTATATTAACGGGAGCCAGGGTCCACAGAAAGCAGCGCTGGAGCAGAGCAGGAATAGCACACGTCCTACTCCATGCACACGTAGGCCACGCCTCCATCTCTCATCTTTTTAAGTGGGAGAACTTGCACAATTGTTGGCTGACTAAATACTTTTTTTTTCCTCACTGTATAACAAAGTATTGAGATGAACTTTTGTTATTGACCAAATACTTATTTTCCACCATAATTTGCAAATAAATTCTTTAAAAATCAGACAATGTGATTTTCTGGATTTGTTTTCTCATTTTGTCTCTCATAGTTGAGGTCTACCTATGATGTCAATTACAGGCCGGCCTCATCTTTTTAAGTGGGAGAACTTGCACATTTGGTGGCTGACTAAATACTTTTTTTCTCCACTGTATATGCGCATGCAAGCCTGGGTGTACTTGCCATGTGTATGACCTTCTAAGTTCCCACTTTGCAAGTGTGCCAACCACCACCTATTATTTGGTCTAGTTTGGGTCTCCCATCTGATGTCATTAGACCTTGGGTTAATCCAGGCTGCACATATGTCCCCTCCCTCCCAGTAGCCACCCTCTTACTGGATGAGTCTATGGAACAATCCCACCTTCTAATCTTATTTTCAAGGTATGGGTTATGTTTACTAATTATTTTTCATATAATCGTATAGATGCTCACTGGGATGTCAGTGCTGGGAATACCATGTCATGTCCACTGTTTGAGAAGTTCTGCTGTATGTTAAATAAAATGTTATTGTGAGTTTAACAAAAATTAAAGCTGTGGCTGACCTCCATCCAACAAAGTAAAACGGTGTCTGGTGTTTTTATTTATGGGAAAGAGGTGGGTATGCGCTCATTTTGGTTTGTGCTCCCTGCAGTTTGGATGAGCGTGAAGCATTTACGATTACTTATGCCAGATAACACCTGAAATTGACTCCAGCTCTATACTCTTACATGGGATAAATTTCAGTTTTTAGCACACGATCTTTCAGATATGCACCACAATATATAAAAGGCTCTAGCTCTTAATCATTGTGGCACATCTGATGTCAGCAGGCCACAGATTAAATCTAGTGTATAAAATGCTTCTCTTGTGAATGAATGTAACCCATTATGTATGAAAATTGTTGCATTCTAATGATACATGCATCTCTTTCCCATCACGCATTTTAATAATTTTCCCCAACAGAACCAAGCTGTGGAAACTTCTGTGTATTATGACACAATGATTGGAACTGTTTGGTAGGGTGGCCTCTGTAGTTTGTACAGTGGAATAAACAGCGGCGTATCTTCCCTGATGCGATGGCCTTAGGCAGCGCCTTATGGCATAAACCAAGGAGAAGGGAGCGATGTTCTATTTTTTTTTTTTAAACAGCTGATAATTTACTCATCCATCAATGCTCCTGTCCAGGTCAGCCTCCCCCTACCGCCTCTAGGTGGCGCTGTACTTACACCACAATTATTCAGCATTGACTACAGTGCACCCCGGAAGTGACAGCGGAGGCTGGCCATGACAGGAGTGTGAATAGGTGAGTAAATATTAGATACTAACTATTGCAATAATACAATAGGTAGCATCCTAAAATATACTGGGGGGGGGGGCATAAAAAATAATGGGGTGATATACTATGGGGGGGCAAAAACTGCAACAAATCGATTTGTTCAATTTTTTTCCTTTCAGATATTTCATGATCAACTGTGAGTTGTATTATTAAAAAATTGAAGCATGTGCAAAGGTACAGAGCAGAGTAGCCGAGTGCTGAGGCTTATACTGCATAAAATTCATCAGCGCTTACTCAGTCTGCAGAGTTGCAAACCTCCACTTCCATTACCATCAGAATAAAAATTGTGCAACGGGAGCTTTGTGGTATGAGTTTCCATGGCTGAGCAGCTGGACTCTGGAATAGTGGAAATGTGTCCTATGGAGTGATGAATCATATTTCTCTATTTGGCAGTCTGATGGCAAATGTCAGGAGAACAATAATTGCATTGTGCCAACTGCAAAGGTTGGTAAAAAAAAATGGATCATGCTATGGAGATGTTTATGAGGGGTAGGCCTAAGTTCCTTAGTTCTAGTGCAGGGAAATGTTGGCACTTCGGCGTCTTAATACATTTTGGACAACTTTGTTGGAACAATTTGAGGAAGGCCCTTTTCTGCTCCAGTACACAAACATGTCCAAAAAGGCATGGTTGGGTGGGTTTGGTGTGGAAGAACTTCAGTGACGCACACAGAGCACTCACCTCAACCCCATCAAATACCTTTGGGATGAACTAGAACTGTGTTGGTGAACCCATGACAAGCGTGTCACAGGTGACACATCAAGACATTTTGGGTGACACGCATCGGCAACTACGTATTGTGTTGCAATAAGCAGCTGCTGATACTTCTTACTCACCTGTCCACGCTCCAGTCCTGGCCACCCTCCGCTGCCTCCTCTAGGCGGTGCTACTCTGACATCACGACGCTGAAGAATGCCGGGATGCTACGTACAGCGTCCTGGCCTTTTTCAGCATCAGTAAAAGCGCACTTTGGAGGCTGCAGCGCAGGGTGGCCAACACTGGAGCGTTGACAGGTGAGTAAAAAGTATCGGAAACTACTCTGTGTGGGGGTGGGGGTGGGCTTTAAAAAAGGGGGTCATATACTGTGTGTGGGGGTATAAAAGGTGTGAAACGGTATGGAGCCATAAATAGGTGGATCATATGCTGTATTAGCGGGTAAAAAAAGGGGTTCATATACTTTGGGGGGTAAAAAAAAGGGTGTCATAAACCGTGTGGGGGCTAAAAAAAGGGGGTTATATACCGTGTGATTGGCCAGAAAAAGGGAGTCATATACCGTGTGATGGGCCAGAAAAAGGGGGTCATATACTGTGTGATGAGCCAGAAAAAGGGGGTCATATACTGTGTGCTGGGCCAGGAAAAGGGGGTCATATACTGTGTGATGGGCCAGAAAAAGGGGGTCATATACTGTGTGATGGGACAACATTATGGATATTTCTAGATGTGACACGCCACCCGAGTTAAGCTAGGTTTTTTTTTTACGAATTTTGGCACACCGAGCTTAAAAGGTTAGCCATCACTGAACTAGAATGAAGACTGTGAGCCAAGACCTCATAAATGTTCTTCTGCATGAATGAGCAAAAATTCTCATAGACACACTCCAAAATCTTGTAGAAAGCTTACCAGAAAAGTGAGAGTTGTTTCAGCTTCTGGGGGACCAACTCTATATTAATGCCAATGGATTTATAATGGGATGGTACAAAAGCTCCTGTCAGTGTAATGTGCAGGTGTCCCAATACTTTTGTCCATATAATGCATATTGGTAAGCTGTACTGTATATACAACAGATTCATCTCAAGGCATGTCATATAAACTCTGTATACACTATATAGCATCTGCTTGTATAACAGTGTTCTAGGTGCTGTCATGCAGTGCTCAAAAATTCTTTGATGTCATTCTAATATTTATTTATAAATACTTTTGTTTTACTGTAGAAATTTGACTGGTAATTGATATTTTCTAGAATATGATTGAATTTTTCCAAAAATTATGGAGACTATGTCTAAGTTTTCAAATCTAAATATATATGTATTGTTATCTATAGCTAATCAAATTAAAATTTCTAATGAACCAGCAATCATTAATAAAACAGCACAGTGTATGTGGTGCCGAGTGTAACATATTGAAAGCACACTTTGCATCATTATTTCCTGGCACAGTCTCTAGGAGGAATGCAGTGTGATTGGCACAGTTCCCCAACACCACATGTAGTTCATTTGTTAATCATGTATGAATTATAGGAGGCACATCATGCCAAGACAGTTTAAGGCTGGTTCTCTGTTGTCTTTTTCTTCTGTCCTTGATGTGGCGTGAGATAGGCTGATGATAATTTTTATTTCCCTACTTTTACTGACATACTGAATTAGTTCACTTAAAGTCATCTCCAGAATTTAGCTTTATCCTAAACTTAAAAAGTTATAAAATAATACAAGAAGAAATGCTCTATTTACCAAACCTCTACTAATCCTTGATTTCTGCTTTCTAGTCTGTATCGATCATATCATGACACGGACATGTGACTACTGCTGTCAATCACTGGCCACATGGGTGAACTCAGTGGTGTTAACAGATCACTGCTACAGCTGGTGTTTGGCTGTAGTGGTCACATATCCTTATTGGGACATCATTAATGGGCATCAGAAATGGATACAGAGACTGGCAGGGGACCGAGAAGCTTTGGAATGAGAGCAGCAGTAGATCTGAAAGTTTAGTACTATGTTTATTATTTTATAACATTGTAAGCTATTTTGGAAAAAAAAAAGAAAATGACATGTCTGGACAACCCATTTTAGTAGATTTGAATCATGTGGCATTCTCTAGGAAAACTGTAAATAAATTGTTCGTAAACAAGGCCCAAGTAATCATGGTGACATGGTACCCCCCTTCAAGCTAATAGTGGTCAGCAATATATCACCCTTCTTGTTAACCCACCACTCATTGTTTGTAGCTTTTAGGCAGTTCCAGTGTTGGCAACACAAGCAGACAAGGCTAAGGGGGAATATAATATAAATATGTACATGGCCCTTATAAAACCAATGCAATATATTATATGTATCATGAACTGAACAGAGGATAGTGGGTCGCTGCTTGTACTTGTAAAACAAGTCCGTTTTTAACTACAAAGTTCAGAAACATTACTGTCTGAACTGTGAAATTATGGGACATGTTTAGATGGGATTAGGTACTGGGGAAAGTGTTGAACTTTATAAAAGGGCTATTTATCTTCCTTGCAAACCACAATATACAGGGCTACTTGTATTAATGTAGAATATTGATCCAGAGATCTATCTGATGGTCAGCGAAAAGTCAAGAATTAATTTTTTCCACTTTATGGAAAATTGGTTCTCTACCATTAACTAGAGTTGAGCGAACCTTTCAAGATTCGGTTCGAGTTTGTAAGCTCAGATTAAAAGCTCCCGTTCAGGCCTGAGCCATTTTTTTTCCAACTAAAAGTGAAAAATGCCTTAAAAAGTTGTTTATGACACACTGAGGGATCCTAGGATTCTTTCTAACCCCTTTCTAGCTCTTTAACGCAAACACAGACTTAGTAATGTCAAAGTGTCAGCAACAGATACGGCTATGGGTAAATGGATGTTAGCCAATTGCAGCTGTTATGAAAACCCACCACACTGTTGAATTTTTTACGCTTTTCTACAACGTAAAATCAGAAAATGATCCAAAAATTATCCCATTTTTGGGGGCAGAGCGCACACACTGTGCTATCAAAAGAGTCAATGGCTTTTAAAACTGATCTAAAAATTGTACCTTTTCGGGAGTACCAACAAATTTGGAAAGTCCTTAGACACAGAATGGAACTAAAACTCTCCAAACGTCAGACAGTTGAATGCAGCTTAGTTCTCCCTGTCTCAGGGCTGCAGCCTAGTTATATAGGTTCCATCCTAACACTTACACCCTCCTATTCATCCTCTTGAGAGGATGAATGGGACACCTGTTCTCTCCAGATCTCCTTACCCCTTTCCAATCTCTGCTCAAAGTTCCCAATTCCAGAGGACCATCCCATTTAATGGCCAATACACAGTTACACAAATAAACCATATACATAAGGCAAAAACATGGTAAATATACAATGCGCCGTGCACTAGTGTCCACTAGGGTTGCTACATCATCAGTAATCTCTGACCTTCTGATTGGTTGTAACCTGTCATGGGAGCTGCTTGCAAGGCATTGATCACTGAGGTCATGTGATCCTTCTGCTTTCTCCATGCTTTCACATGATAGTCCTCATTTTAGTCAGTTCATGAGAACTCTAATGTTTTCAAAAAAATCTCTACCAATAACAAAATAGTCCTTCATCTTCTGTATCAACTTGGTTTTATAACTATAAAAGTCTAAAACATGATAGACTTGTGTTTTTTCAATTCACTTACTATGTAACCCGGTAACACACAGGGTAATCATGGGTTTTGTGGTTGAGACCCCCAGTGTAATACATTTTCTAATGTAGAGAAGAGATGGCAAACCATGACCCCAGTGTTCCCTTATTTAAATACTATATATTTCCAAATGACTTACAGTACATACCACACAGGCAGCCCACTTGACTGCTAAAAGACCCTGGGACAGATGGGCCTAACTCTGGTTGGTTCCATACCTTTTGCTATTGGGTGGAGAAAAACTGGGTAGGGCTTATCTAAAGAAGAGCTGCTGTATTGTTGGAATTGGCCCAAGGGTAATTGAATGGAAATAAATTGTTCTTGCGTTATAGACCGTATTATAGACTATCAACGGCTGAATGCCTAAAATGCTTTTACCAACTCAGTGTTTGGTAACTATAAAGACTATGTTTCCAGAATGCAGCTCACCAGACCAAACACAGGGCAGATATTGACCAGCAAGAAACACAGAAAGATTTCAGCTCTGAAGCCTGCAGCCCTAGATAACAGTGCGATAAATCAGGATTAGTTTCAGAATCTATAGTAACATACTAACAAACCGCTCACCAAATTATGCATACTGTAAAATGCAAGCTAGGCAAACTAGAAAAGGGTGTACAAAGGTAGGCATATGCTTTAAAGTTTCCCGGCCCACTCCCACATACATAGGGCATCTTTGATTTTTATAGGGATGCAATTGTATTGCCATAGGCAACATTTATTTGCTTAGTTCACTAACAGTGTACTGCTTTGATTGTGTGGTCACAAAGTACAGCGTGAATTACTCTTAGATATGTTCAGAAGTTTCAGATCATGATGAAAATCCTTTAATAATGGCTTTGTGAACAGTATAAGTAGAATAAACTATAAAACAGCCATCATATTTGACATGATGATGACATATAATCTAGAACTATATTTTCTTTTCATTGTGACCTATGAACAAGACAAAACATTAGTTCTCTTTAATTCTGAAAACCTTAGCTGCTCAATGTGTTATCAACAGCACAAGATTACTGATACCACAGAATATTCCTAATAGCCTTATAATAACCATATTCCCCTGTTTCATTTAACAGTTTAAGGCCCTCTGCGGACCCTTTAGTCTGCTTTGGCCGAAAACTAACACGGTGTTGCCCTGGCAACTCTTAAACCACAGCAGCATGTTAATGGCCCCGCAATGAGTGTCATAGAAGGGGCATGTGGGTTATACAATTGAGAGCTTTGCCCTCCGACCTTTGCCCTCAGTCAGACCAAGCAATAGTAAATAACAAAAGGAAGCACACATTTAACCTTAAAGCATATATATATATAAGTCAGTGTTCAATATCTTTTGAAGTTTTTAGACTACTCTGTAGTTATTACTATACATACTCAAGATATGCTCACTGCCCACCTTATCTTTAAAATACACAACCAGATAAACCTAAAAAGGTTTTCATGTTGTATGTACTTAAACCTTAAACAAACACAACTTTTAAGGAGTAGGCTTAAGAGACACTGGTCAGGACTATTTTGGATGAACACAATAAAATATTATAGCTATATGTGGTGTTAGCACAGGGAATATACTCTTAAGTATTAAAATACTGCTATCTTTGCAAAGTGGCATGCATCTTAAAGTGGAAATGTAAGCTAAACATCAGTTAGCATATTACCAGTGGCGTAACTAGGAATGGCTGGGCCCCAAGGCGAACATTTAACATGGGCCCCCCCCCCCCGAACTGCAGCCCCCAACCCCCTCGGACCGCGCCCTCCAACACCCCTCCCCCGCACAAACCGCATTCCTGTGCACACTATTATGCGCCATAGTGGTCCCTGCACACAGTATTATGCCCCATAGTGGCCCCTCACACAGTATCATGAACCATAGTGGCCCCTGCACACAGTATTATGCAGCATAGTGTCCCCTGCACACAGTATTATGCCCCATAGTGGCCCCTGCACACAGTATTATGCCCCAGAGTGGACCACCCATGAACGATTATTATACTCTGGGGTCTTTTCAGACCCCAGAGTATAATGATCGGAGACCCAGGGGAGGATGCAAACATAAAAAACAATGCTACTTACCTCTTCCTGCCTCCGCTGCACTCCGGTGCGCTACTGCGGCCATCTTCAATGTTGGACTAGATCTCGCGTGATCCAGGCCGGCGTTGCGACACATAATGACGTCGGCTGATGTCTGGGACGTCATCAAACAGGCCCAAAGCCTGTCGGAGCGTAGGAGAGGTAAGTAACGTGGTTTTTTATGTTCGCTCACCTCCCCTGGGCCCCGATTGTTATACTCAGGGGTCTGAAAAGACACTGGAGTATAATGATAGCAGCGTTTGTGGGGTTCGCAGTTGTAGCTGCCACAAGGCTCCGGGCCCCTTAATGTCCCGGGCCCTGTGGCAGCCGCTACCGCTGCTACCTCAGTATTTACGCCCCTGCATATTACACCTACAGGTACATAATCTGTGCAGCCAAAACAACACAATGCTACTTGATGACCTGGTGAGCTGAACACCAGACACACAGTTCATGAGCCAAGTATACCACCCCCCACACACACACATAAAAAGACACTTCTATTCACCTCTGCCTGCTAATAGCCAAATAGCACAGCTTTAGCTATTTGGAGTACAGACCTGTAGCATGCTACCCTTATATAGTGGGTACGGAAAATATTCAGACCCCTTTAAATTTTTCACTCTTTGTTTCATTGCAGCCATTTGCTAAAAGCAAAAAAGTTCATTTTATTTCTTATTAATGTACAGTCAGCACCACATCTTGACAGAAAAAACAGAAATGTAGATATTTTTGTAAATTTATTAAAAAAGAAAAACTGAAATATCACATGGTCATATGTATTCAGACCCTCTGCTCTGACACTCATATTTAACTCACATGCTGTCCATTTCCTTATGATCCTCCTTGAGATGGTTCTACTCCTTCATTGGAGTCCAGCTGTGTTTAATTAAACAGATTGGACTTGATTAGGAAAGGCACACACCTGTCTATATAAGATCTCACAGCTCACAGTACATGTCAGAGCAAATGAGAATCATGAGATCAAAGGAGCTGCCCAAGGAGCTCAGAGACAGAATTTTGGCAAGGCACAGATCTGGCCAAGGTTACAAAAGAATTTCTGCAGCACTCAAGGTTCCTAAGAGCACAGTGTCCTCCATAATGCTTAAATAGAAGAAGTTTGGGATGACCAGAACTCTTCCTAGACCTGGCCGTCCAGCCAAACTGAGCAATTGTGGGAGAAGAGCCTTGGTGAATGAGGTAAAGAAGAACCCAAAGATCACTGTGGCTGAGCTCCAGAGATGCAGTAGGGAGATGGGAGAAAGTTCCACAAAGTCAACTATCACTGCAGCCCTCCACCAGTCGGGGCTTTATGGCAGAGTGGCCCGAAGGAAGCCTCTCCTCAGTGCAAGACATATGAAAACCCACATAGAGTTTACCAAAAAAACACATGAAGGACTCCCAGACTATGAGAAATAATATTCTCTGGTCTGATGAGACGAAGATTGAACTTTTTGGCGTTAATTCTAAGTTGTATGTGTGGAGAAAACCAGGCACTGCTCATCACCTGCCCAATACAATCCCAACAGTGAAACATGGTTGCAGCATCATGCTATGGTGGTGTTTTTCAGCTGCAGGGACAGGACGACTGGTTGCAATTGAAGGAAAGATGAATGCAGCCAAGTACAGAGATATCCTGGAAGAAAACCTCTTCCAGAGTGCTCTGGACCTCAGATTGGGCCGAAGGTTCACCTTCCAACAAGACAATGACCCTAAGCACACAGCTAAAATAACAAAGGAGTGGCTTCGGAACAACTCTGTGACCATTCTTGACTTGCCCAGCCAGAGCCCTGACCTCAACCCAATTGAGCATCTCTGGAGAGACCTGAAAATGGCTGTCCACCAACGTTCACCATCCAACCTGACGGAACTGGAGAGGATCTGCAAAGAAGAATGGCAGAGGATCCCCAAATCCAGATGTGAAAAACTTGTTGCATCATTCCCAAGAAGACTCATGGCTGTACTAGCTCAAAAGAGTGCTTCTACTCAATACTGAGCAAAGGGTCTGAATACTTATGACCATGTGATATTTCAGTTTTTCTTTTTTAATACATTTTCAAAAATATCTACATTTCTGTTTTTTTCTGTCAAGATGGGGTGCTGAGTGTACATTAATGAGAAATAAAATGAACTTTTTTGCTTTTAGCAAATGGCTGCAATGAAACAAAGAGTAAAAAATGTAAAGGGGTCTGATTACTTTTCGTACGCACTGTATAGGACAGCATAATAAGTTGACAAATCAGTTTTAAGATCCTAAGCATTAATAAAATTTTGTTTGCTACTGTAGCTATTTTATACCTGAATTGTAGATTTTATAGATATTGCTTAGACTACATATAAGTTACTTTATTGAATTATTTTTGAGATTATTACCAATTAGGAATCTTTCACTCTTTTTTTAAACATAATTTCAAACAGTACTGTACAAAAGTTTAGGTAGATATGGAAAAAATGCTTCACAGCAAGAATGTTTTCGCAAATAGATGTATTAATACTTGATGTTTGCCAGTTAACAAAATGCAAAGTGAAAGAACAAAACAGAAATCTAATCAAATCAATATTTGGTGTGACCACCCTTTGCCTTTGAAACTGCATCAATTCTTCTAGGTACACTTGCACACCATGGCATCTGAGCGGTTACTTTTACTTTCTCTTCTGGTAATGGAACGGCTCTCCCACAGGGAGATCACGAGAGTTGTTCCATTGCTGTGAAAGTCTGGAATCTTCTCACAATCAGGGGAGATGATGAATAATGCCCTCAATAGCAATGAAAACTAACAGGGCATTAAATATAATAAATAGGGTCTTGTAAATATATATGTATAGGCCCCTAAATCATTAATTGATGGCATCATTTATTATAAGAAACAGCCTAAAGTAGGCTTCTTGTTTAAAACCTGTGGGTTTATCGATTTTAATCGATAAATCCTCTTCACCTATTTGTGGATCTTTTTGTCCCAACTTCCTTTTCTAAAGTCACTGAATATAATGGCCCAATAAAATATAACTTTTCATGATATCTTTAAAAATGAAATAAATTCAACCCCCCCCCCCCCAAAAAAAAAAAAAACACTGCAAAGTGCACTATAAAAAGAGATCCCTGACATCCGAAAAGAGGTAGATAATATAACTGGGTTCAATTTTCCTGTAACATCGGAGGATATGATATAACAGTATTACCTATAAATAAAGGGGTTCCCTCATCCCCTACCCAATGTGTCTGCCAGCACACAGTAACTACCACTGTGGGTAAATGATATAGTGTGGGCAGGAATCCCAAATAAATGGTTCCTGAATTCGCGAGTCACCTTTCCTATGCAATTTTTAGGGCAAGTACATGTTGCCAAATATACAATCCCCAAGGTTTTACAGTCAATGAAACCCCGGTTCATTTATGTAATGCCCGTAGTCACACTTTTAAAGGAGGTGCTTTTAGTTACTTACTCACATGTTCTGCACGTGCCACATTTGAATGTACTATATGGCACGCGGTGATGGGCAGGGGCGCACCGCTAATGAGGCGAGGTGAGGCGGCCGCCTCGGTCGGCACTGTCCGGGGGGCGGCATTTTACTATTTAATGTAAACCAGCCCTGGACAGGCCGCTTTAAAAAAAAAAAAAAAACCAGAGCTGAGCGCGGCCTGTCCTGGGCTGGTTTACAAGACGTCGCATCTCAGCGCAGGCGGCGACACAATGACGTCATCACGCCGCCTACGCTGAGACACAGACGTCGCGGACAAGAGGAGGAGGCGGCGGCGGCTGCATCAAGGCATCGCAGGTGAGTATAGGTTTTTTTTATATATATAAATAGGCCGTTACCTGTTGGAGTATCCCCGGCAGGTAACGGCCTATTTATTTACCTACCCCGCGTCTGCTCGTGGCCGCGCCCCGCTTCCCCTTCTGCTATGGGCCGCAGAAAGGGAAGCGGATGCCGCTGTGAGCGGCCGCGGGCCGCAAATACTACTATTATTATACTCCGGGGTCTATTCAGACCCCGGAGTATAATAATCGGAGGCCTAGGGTTGGTGAGGGAACATAAAAAACAGTGTTACTCACCTCCTGCAATCCGATGTAACTCCGAGCAGGCTTGAGGTCTGTGGTGACGTCATCAGGTCGCGTCGCCGGCCTGATCACGTGACGTGTGTGCGCAATTAAACAGGGCCGAAAGCTGCAAGGAGTGCACCGGTGTCCAGGATAGGTAAGTAACTCTGATTTTTATGTTTGTATTCTCCCCTGGGTCTCCAATAATAGTTCATGGGTCGGCCACTATGGGGCATAATACCCTGTGCAGGGACCACTGTAGAGCATAATACCCTGTGCAGGAGCCACTCTGGAGCATAATACAAGAGCAGGGGCCACTATAGAGCATAATACCGAGTGCAGGGGCCACTATAGAGCATAATACAAGTGCAGGGGCCACTATGGAGCATAATAGCAGTGCAAGGGCCACTATGGAGAATAATACCCTGTGCAGGGGCCACTATGGAGCATAATACCCTGTGCAGGGGCCACGCTGGAGCATAATACCAGTGCAGGGGCCACTATGGAGCATAATACCGTGTGCTGGGGCCACTATAGAGCATAATACAAGTGTAGGGGCCACTATGGAGCATAATACCAGTGCAGGGGCCAATATGGGGCATAAAACTGTGTGCAGGAGTTGCTGCGGAACATAATACCGTGTGCAGTGGCCACTATGGAGCATAATACCGTGTGCAGGGGCCGCTGAGAGGCATAATCCAGTGTGCAGGGGCCGCTGCGGGCCATAACACTGTGTAATACTGTGTGCAGGGGCTGCTGTGGAACTTTATAGTGTGTGTAAATGGGGCGCTATAAGCATGGGCTATGGCACCTGTTTATATTATACGCTGTCTGTTTATAGTGACCGTGTGATGTAATTGTAGCCTTGTCACATACTGTAGACATGTACAGGACGAGGCTGCAGTTACATTACATGGCCGCTATGAGATGAAATACACTATGTAAACAGAGAAGCGGTCACGGCGCTTACACAGGTACCATTCAAACAGCTGATCAGTGGGGGTCCTGGGTTTTTGAACCCCACTGATTAGTTTATTAATGACCTGGAAAACCTTTTAATTAGTTAACACCTGGGGTATTATTAATAAGGGGCACTATTTATACAGGGTACACACGGACATTATTAATATAAAGATGCACTTGGGGGTATTATTCATTATGGGGGGTTATATCATATATTATATAATTGGGGTAGCAGCAGGATGGGTGTGTACGTGAGGACAATGTGGGTTGGATGCCTGGAAAAGTGAGGAGCCAAAGATGTCTGTGTTGCAACCTTTACAGAGACAAGTCACAGCTGGAAGAAGTGGCCATGGCGGTCCAGAGGGAAGAGAAGGGAAATGTGAAGGATTAGTCAGAGACGTCACCTGTAAGTCACAGAATGTTACTGCCCTGTATTCACCTAAATGATAGAGGATAAATACCTGATTGATGGGGGTCTGTCTGCTGAGACCCCCACTGAGCCTGAGAATTGGGTTTTTCCCCCCACTAGGTGGGAATTCAGCCTGACCGCAGCCATATATATAGGTGTGTCACTTGGTGGATGGACGAACCCGCGTGGCTCTCATTCACTTCAATGGGAGAGCCAAAGATACCTGAAGTCCAGTACTCAGCTATCTGCGGGGCTCCTATTATAGAGAATGGGGGCCACGTGGGCTCGTCCATCCACCAAGCAGAAGATGTGTGAAGTTACTTTCATTGTTAATGCCGTGTTGTTGATCTGATACTGAAGTAATACAGGAAGAAGAATTCTTAAAAACTGTTTTATAACTTTGTGTATTGTGTATATTGTGCGACGATAACAGTGTGTTAAACTAGTAGCATGGAAACTCAGTTTTTTTTTGTTTTTTTTTGGGGGGGGGCGTCTTTCTATAGTCCGTCTCAGGCAGCAAAGAGGCTAGGTTCACCACTGGTGATGGGGTATTAATATTTGACAGTCCGTGCTATATTACTTTTATGTATGCATGCAATACATCTTTAGACTTATGAATGCAAGGGTGAAGGGGATATTAATGTGTTACTGCTCCTTTTATATTGCTCCTAAGTATGCATGTAATATAGAATAGCATTGCGGACAAATATGTCACAATAGATCAGGGATCAACACTGTATAGCTCAGTTTAGACCACGCTTATCCATATATGTGTTGCTTGCATCAGTTAATCTTATCAGGGACATATGATTCGCATCAGAGTGTTTCACATATGTCACATTGTCATCATGTGCACCACACAAGGTGAGAGGCACTTTCAATTATGAGAAAGTGCTGTTGTGCTTTCCTATGTGTATTGACTCGCCTCCTCTCAGCTATGCAGGACGTGGATAGTGTCCTGCTACCATGACAACCTCAGTCCCACTCACCAATCAGGAACAAGTCGGAGGAACTTTTGACAGGTCCACTCTGTCGAGTGAGCGAAGACGCCCATGGCAGACACAGGTAGGATATATAAGCACCCTCTGTGGTAATGGCTGGTGGCTTAACATTTTAGTACCACCATCAGGGCGTCAGGAACTGCAGTTTTAAGCTTTTGGTGTGATAGAAAAGATGAGATTCCAGACATATCATCAGCTAAAAACACAGTTGTTTTCGGAATATTTGTATGCAGCTGCTCCCAATCTCGACTGACTTTTTATCTGATGATATCTCTTGAAATAATGCTAAAACAGCTATCTTGGTGTCATATGAAAGATTCATATGAGACCATATAATGGCTGAGTTATAACTGTTTAAAGTTATTCCTCCAGACCCAATTTCCCTGCTTTATTAGAGCCTGTAAACCCTACTCCAGTGAGAAGCCAATGAGAGAAACCCAACAAAGAATACCGAAGTGGATTTTGGCACATGATTTGGAAATAAAAGGAGTCAAAATCTATTAATAAAGAATATTACAATATTAATTAATGTCACAAATACTGCCAGAAAATCAAAAATTTTTTGAAAGTTTAGTTCCTTGATCACCATGACATTTCTTCCATATTTATCTGGGTATCGAATTGTCTCTTTCATGTATAATATCCCCTACATTTTCTCAATTCGCTCTTGGTTTTACCTACATACTCCAGGGAACACGCGCACGTATATAAATTTACCACTCCCTCCATCCCACAGTTTTACATGGGTTAGTCGAGGGGCATTTCTGAACTTAAATGTTCCTAATGATTTCCTATCCAGCTAAGTATGGTTCCTGAAGAATAACTGATCAACGTTGAAGATAGAAACACTTTAGATCGATTCTGAATGGACATCATAACCTTTGGATTTCTTTTAGCTACCTGGACCTTGTCTATACTTGGACTATTTTTTATGACTAATGGATGCATGCAACCCTCAGGTTCTGGAGTATTATGGGCTTTTTTTGTAGGGAAATTTCAGGGAAATAACCAATATCAATTTCTCCTTTACTGTTTCTAATGAGTACCTGAGGAACTGGGAGGATATCAGGGCCACAAAAAATGTTAGTAAGCCAAAATGGCTCTCCAGTTAGCCAGCATCTCTGTGGTCATCTTGTTTATATCTATCTATACCATGTGGTTATTATTTTGGAAATTTTAAGGTATTTGTTAAAGGTTATTGTTTCTATTTATGAGCTGTTGGTACAATGTAGTGACTGGATTATTGACCTGTGTCTATAGCTGACATAATAGCTTTAAGCATTGATAAGCAATACAGTAGAATCAGTAGCAGTATAAGTGATCTAATGATTGCAGGTTCAAGCCAGTCTAAATAAGTTCTCCCCACTGATGCAAAATACTGATCAAATACTGACCATGGTTAAAAGTTATACAGTAATACCTCGTACATTCGCGAGGTTAGGTGCCAGAGAGGGTCGCGGATCGCGAGGAATCGCGAATGTTTGGTACAAGCGCTTAGAAGTGCTTACAATGCCGGTTTCTAATGTTTAACCCCTAAATATCAATAAACTTTACCCTACAGTACTGTACAGTATACTAAAGTATACTAAAGTATACTGTACAGTACTGTATATTAATACATTCATTCATTTTTCTTATACACTCACAGTAAAATGAAACTAATTACCGGGTACGTAACGAACAGGACGCTACTACCCAATAGCGAAGGTGTTTTTTTTAATTAAATTTCACAGATCTGAAAAAAAAAGAGCAAAATCTATATATGTTAGTTGGCAAAAAAATATTGCGAATCTGTGAATTCGCAAATTCGGAAACGCGAGTGTACGAGGTATTACTGTATTAAAGTGTATACCATTTATTGCTTGGCTTAGTTTGTGCCAAAATCTTATGTCAAAATATTGGCACAATTTTGGCAGACAGTACAGCATTTTCTGTCTAATTATACACCATTTTCATTAAAGCCATGCCCCTTTTTTCAAGCTAGTCAGAAAGAACGAGTTTAAACTGTACACTTTGTGCCACAAATGCACATTTTTGTGCATTTTATGCCACATTCTAGGTGCAAACACATTAATAAATCTGCCTCATTTTTTGACCTGATTTATGATTTGCTGACAACTAGCATGAATTTGAGTAATTGATTTTCCAATTGAATTCTATCGAATGGCAAAACTATGAATTGGTGAATCAGGCAAAAAAAATTCACCCATTTCTACTCTCAAGTTCAACAATCTAATTCTCACCAGCTTTGCTTGTTATTATGTCCAGAAGTGCACTGCAATAATATTATAATTTACAGGCACAAACAGATGGGTCTAATAGGAAAAGTACGGACCTGTAACCATTACTTTCACCTAGACCTTCTTAAGAGAAGAACACATTAAATGCATTCTGAATGCTAAACTAACACAAGAATTGAATATACTACTTGATGATACTAAATGGCATGAGGTATTTGTGACCTCAAAGTAAGAGTAAAGCAACTGCTAAGTGCAGTACAAGGTCAGGTGCCTGTGTAGTACCTTATAAAATTGCTGAACAATATTTCTATGCTGAAAGTACCCTTACAATTTAGAGACTTCATAGAGCAGGCAAGTCAGAGAGGGCAAGCTCCTGAATTTAATAGACAATGAGCTCTAGACAGCATTGACCTTGCAGACAAAACAAAGGACAATACAAGGTGAGCGCAGAAACTGTTATTAACATCATGAAAAATCATTTCTTTTTATGTTGCCAATTTCAGCATAAAGATAAATCATTACTTCTTATTTTATGATTGTGCATATGGTACACCCAGCATGTCAAGTCAAATCAACCATTTTTATGAATAAATATGAATTTGCTGAATTGAAATATTATTTGATACCAGGGGGGATAGCTATAGGAGTGCAGCGGTAGTAGTTGTTACCAGGCCCTGGATCCTGAGTGGGCCTCAAAGGTCCCTCTGCCACATAAAATATACCACTATTGCAAATGGCACAAGTTAGGTAGGGGCCCCATTACAGATTTTGCATTTGAGCCCAAGTTACGCCTCTGCCTGATACTTCTAATTTAAAGAGGGACTTTAAATCATCCTGATATATCTATTTGAATCATTGTTTTCATTCCTCATAACTGTACGTTGTGCCGTTCCTCTGTTGTACAGTACTTCCTAGAAATATATGAATAAATTCATAGCTGGGTGTTACCAACCAGTGCTGGTGTAAGGCCTTATTCACATGAACGTGAAAAACAGCCATGTGATAGCCTCTTTTGTAATGTTTTTAACTCCTGTAAATGTTTGTAATGTTTTTAATGATGCTAACAGTCTGTAACAGACAATTAAGAATATGCAAATAAGTTCTCCTTGATGGCAAAAAGGAATGATGAAGGGCAAGGTATGCCTGGCAGTGTTATGGGGAGCTCCATGTGGCTGGTACTGATGAAGGCACTGTTCGGCTGGCACTGTTATAGGTGTACTCTGTGTTTGGCACTGTTAGAATACTGTCCCTGCATGTGGCCTGCCAGGCCATTCTGATCAACCATCAGGACACAGACAAGCTTGTACTGCAGTGAGTAGTAACATGGAGTGTGGGAGTAGAGACAGGTAAGAGCTGTTGGTCCTTAAAGAAGCACTCCTGGCATAAAACTTTTTTCCATCCCTGCACCCCTATCCTGACTGTCTGTCTCTCTCCAGGCTTCTTTCATATATACAGTCATGGCCAAAAGTTTTGAGAATGACACAAATATTATATTTTCACATGATCTGCTGCCCTCTGGTTTTTATGTGTGTTTGTCAGATGTTTTTATCACATACAGAAATATAATTGCATTCATATTATGAGTAACAGAAGCTTATATTGACAGTTAGAATGAGTTAATGCAGCAAGTCAATATTTGCAGTGCTGACCCTTCTTCTTCAGGACCTCTGCAATTCTCCCTGGCATGCTCTCAATCAACTTCTGGACCAAATCCTGACTGATAGCAGTCCATTCTTGCAGAATCAATGCTTTAATTTTGTCTGAATTTGTTGGTTTTTGTTTGTCCACCTGTCTCTTGATGATTGACCACAAGTTCTCAATGGGATTAAGATCTGGGGAGTTTCCAGGCCACGGACCCAAAATGTCTATGTTTTTTTCCCTGAACCATTTAGTTATCACCTTTGCTTTATGGCAAGGTGCTCCATCATGCTGGAAAAGGCATTGTTGAGCGCCAAACTGCTCTTGGACGGTTGGGAGAAGTTGCTCTTGGAGGACATTCTGGTACCATTCTTTATTCATGGCTGTGTTTTTAGGCAAGACTGTGAGAGAGCCGATTCCCTTGGCTGAGAAGCAACCCCACACATGAATGGTTTCAGGATGCTTTACAGTTGGCATGAGACAAGACTGGTGGTAGCGCTCACCTCTTCTTCTCCGAATAAGCTGTTTTCCAGATGTTCCAAACAATCGAAAAGGGGATTCATCAGAGAAAATGACTTTACCCCAGTCCTCAGCAGTCCACTCCCTGTACCTTTTGCAGAATATCAGTCTGTCCCTGATGTTTTTTCTGGAGAGAAGTGGCTTCTTTGCTGCCCTCCTTGAGACCAGGCCTTGCTCCAAGAGTCTCCGCCTCACAGTGCGTGCAGATGCACTCACACCTGCCTGCTGCCATTCCTCAGCAAGCTCTGCACTGCTGGTAGCCCGATCCCGCAGCTGAAACACTTTTAAGAGACAGTCCTGCCGCTTGCTGGTCTTTCTTGGGCGCCCTGGAGCCTTTTTGGCACCAATGGAACCTCTCTCCTTGAAGTTCTTGATGATGCGATAGATTGTTGACTGAGGTGCAATCTTTCTAGCTGCAATACTCTTCCCAGTTAGGCCATTTTTGTGCAGTGCAATGATGACTGCACGTGTTTCTTTAGAGATAACCATGGTTAACAGAAGAGAAACAATGATGGCAAACACCATCCTCCTTTTAAAGTGTCCAGTGGTGTCATTCTTACTTAATCATCACAGATTGATCTCCAGCCCTGTCCTCATCAACACCCACACCTGTGTTAATGGAGCAATCACTGAAACGATGTTAGGTGGTCTTTTTAAGGCAGGGCTGCAATGATGTTGAAATGTGTTTTGGGGGATAAAGTTCATTTTCTAGGCAAATATTGACTTTGCAAGTAATTGCTGTTAAGCTGATCACTCTTTATAACATTCTGGAGTATATGCAAATTGCCATTAGAAAAACTGAAGCAGTAGACTTTGTAAAAATTTATATTTGTATCATTCTCAAAACTTTTGGCCATGACTGTACTACCCTAACATCCCTATAATCCAGCATCCTCTCACTCCTGATAAGACTCCATCTTAACTTTTATATTACTCTTTCTTTGTGCTTTGCTATCAATCGCATGATGTCTCAGCAGAGCATCACATGACCAGCTGGAGGACTGTATCATCATTGCTGCAGGGGGACAGTGCAATTATCCTTTTCTTTACATATTCTCCCAAATAATCGAAGAGACCAAAAACATACAGACAGGGAGGCAGCACTGTGATCTCCTCCATTATCATAGCTCCCAACCGTCCCACATCTGGCGGGACAGTCCCAATTTCACACTGCTGTCCCACGGTCCTGCATAGCTTACAGTTTGTCCCACTATGCCCCTGAAGTGTTTTGATGTTAACAAACTTTATTAGGGGAGAACAAAGGCTAAATGGTAGATGCTAAATCCTAGTGGGCTAAAGGACCTTTGATGATGTCATGACCATGTGGTCAGACTTGTGTGGGCGGAGCTATTCTGGATACTGCGGGACAGACTGTAATGTTACACAGAAAGCTACTGGGAACGAGAGTGATCGAAGAGATAGCATGTGTGAGCAAGAGGGAGGAACTGGGGGCAGTTGTAGGGGGCAGTTAAACTGAAGGCAGATGTAGGGGGCAATTAAACTGGGGGCAGATGAACGGGCAATTAAACTGAAGGCAGATTAAGGGGGAAATTAAACTGGGGCAGATGAATGGGCAATTAAATTGAAAGCAGATTAAGGGGGCAATTAAAGCTGGTGGCAGATAAAGGAGGACATTAAATTGGTGGCAGATAAAGGGGGACATTAAACTGGGGGCAGATGAAGGGGGCATTAAGCTGGTGACAGATGAAGGGGAGACATTAAATTGGTGGCAGATGAAGGGGGGACATTAAGATGGTGGCAGATGAAGGGGGCATTAAGCTGGTGGAAGATGAAGGGGGACATTTAATGTCCCCCTCCAACTACCCCCACTGTTTAATGTCCCACTCCAGCTGCCCCATAGTTTAATGTCACCCTCCAGCTGCCCCAGTTTAATGTCCCCCTCTAGTTTCCGCCAGTTTAAACTGGGGCACGAGGAGAGGGACTTAATACTGTGGGGCAATTGGAGGGAAACAATATAATGTGGGGGAATATAATGTTAGGGTGACTGTAGGAGCATTATATTGTGTGGGGGCACATGGAAAAATAGATGAGAATGGGCGGAGTCAACGTAGAAGTGGGTGGATCTAAATTTGTCACAGTGTGCATAGCGCACCGCATATTTTGTCCCTCTTTCTGTCCTTTGTAAGTTGGGAGGTATGCATTATAGGTGTGCGACACAAAGGTCTATTGCCTGAGGTGGTGACCCCTGAGAGAGGAGTCATTTTATTGTCAGGGGGTCACCCTGAGATCACATGACCCAAATGGGGAAAAGAAGCCTGAATTTTCAGATAGAAAGGAATAACTAAATAAGGTAATACTAGTTGAGTTATATATTGGGTCAATAAGTACAGAATGAATTAATAAAAAAAAAAATCTGGAGTGCTTCTCTGGAAACTTTGTATTGGAAGGCAAAAATGGCATAAGTACCATTACCTGCTTGACCACTAGATATAAAAAACTGAGCTCAGGGAACACTAGAGATCCTGTCCAATACTGACTCCAGGGAAACAGGGATGACGAAAAGTGGAAATCCTGCTCATGCTAAGGTCACACCCTGGTGACCTGAGCGGTGAGTTCCTATCTATTGTCATATTACATACCAAGTTTTGTTCTGGGGGATACAATTGCAATATTATTACTACACTGACAATACTAGGTTGTGTCTATTCCTGAAACTTGATTTTGTAGCTGCTCCCTGTTGTGCACTTCAACCTCTGTCTCTACTGCAGTTCACAAACTAATGTATCCATAATTTCTACAATAGGAATAAATCCATAAAATATTTTTTTACAAGGAGCATCTGTCTCCAGCATACTGCATAGATCTACTGTTGGAAAAGAAAGACAAGAAAAACAAATACATATTTGTGTGTATGAGTAGGAAGATATAAGAGGGAATATGTGAGTCAGGGTCACCAAACATGGGGCTCAGATATTTCCCTGTATGGGTTGCAGTGTGGTAGCACTGGGGGGGAGTTCAGTTGCTTCTTCTAAAATGGTAATTCTAAGATGGTGAAATAAGAAAAAGTGTACCTCATGTTATTTTTCCTCATGTCTAGTTAGGAGTACAGAAAACAATCAGGGTTCACCAGGAATGTTGTCATTCTTATAAATGAAATATATTTATATATACACACGTGCACAAAATTGTTGGTACCCCTCGTTTAATGAAAGAAAAACCCACAATGGTCACAGAAATAACTTGAATCTGACAAAAGTAATAATATATAAAAATTCTATAAAAATGAACAAATGAAAGTCAAACATTGCTTTTCAACCATGCTTCAACAGAATTTTTTAAAAAAGAAAACTCATGAAACAGGCCTGGACAGAAATGATGGTACCCCTGAAAATAATGTGACCAAAGGGACATGTTAAATCAAGGTGTGTCCACTAATTAGCAATCACAGGTGTCTACAATCTTGTAATCAGTCAGTTGCACATATTATTCAGAAATTTAAGATCCATGGGACTGTAGCCAACCTCCTTGGACGTGGCCGCAGGAGGAAAATTGATGACAGATCAAAGAGAAGGATAATATGAATGGTAACAAAAGAGCCCAGAAAAACTTCTAAAGAGATTAAAGGTGAACTTCAAGCTCAAGGAACATCAGTGTCAGATCGCACCATCCGTCGTTGTTTGAGCAAAAGTGGACTTCATGGGAGTAGACCAAGGAGGACACAATTTGCCAAACTACATGTTGACAAGCCACAAAGCTTCTGGGAGAATGTCCTATGGACAGATGAGACAAAAATCAACATTTTTGGCAAGGCACATCAGCTCTATGCTCACAGACAGAAAAATGAAGCATATCTTGAAAAGAACACTGTCCCTACTGTGAAACATGGAGGAGGCTCTGTTATGTTCTGGGGCTGCTTTGCTGCATCTGGCACAGGGTGTCTTGAATCTATGCAGGGTACAATGAAATCTCAAGACTATCAATGGATTCTAGAGAGAAATGTGCTGCCCAGTGTCAGAAAGCTTGGTCTCAGTCGCAGGTCATGGGTCTTACAACAGGATAATGACCCAAAACACACAGCTAAAAACACCCAAGAATGGCTAAGAGGAAAACATTGGACTACAGTATTCTGAAGTGGCCTTCTATGAGCCCTGACCTAAATCCTATTGAGCATCTTTGAAAGGAGCTGAAACATGCCGTCTGGAAAAGGCACCCTTCAAACCCGAGACAACTGGAGCACTTTGCTCATCAGGAGTGGGCCAAAATACCTGTTGAGAGGTGCAGAAGTCTTATTGACCATTACAGGAATCGTTTAACTGCAGTGATTGCCTCAAAAGGTTGTGAAACAAAATATTTAGTTAAGGGAACCATCATTTCTGTCCAGGCCTGTTTCATGAGTTTTCTTTTTTTTTAAATTCTGTTGAAGCATGGTTGAAAAGCAATGTCTGACTTTCATTTGTTCATTTTCATAGAATTTTTATATATTATTACTTTTGTCAGATTCAAGTTATTTATGTAACCATTGTGGGTTTTTCTTTCATTAAACGAGGGGTACCAACAATTTTGTCCACGTGTGTGTGTTATATATATATATATATATATATATATATATATATATATGTTATATGCTACCCATTTAACATCATTTGTTCCTGTGTCACATTGTGTTCTTCCTTCTCAGTGTTGTTGAACTTCTACTTTGAGTCTTTGAGTCTTCTAGTATGAAATA
Organism: Leptodactylus fallax; assembly: GCA_947044405.1. NCBI lineage: Eukaryota > Metazoa > Chordata > Amphibia > Anura > Leptodactylidae > Leptodactylus > Leptodactylus fallax. Next base: position 39,455 of record CAMRHE010000694.1, read on the forward strand.
TACTGTTTCTATGTTTATATGATGGCTGGTTTCTAAAATAAGTTTTTTTTCTTAAACAGATGGAAGTTATTTCCTTTACAAAGCTAGCTTGCTGCCTGACATATTTCACATACTAAACTCAAACATGATTAAACAATTTTTGCATCATTGCTATGTAATGCAAAAATATATAGAAAGGAAATGTATATTTGGAAAAAAAAAAAAAGTGCTTTAGACAGTAACATAAAAGATTAGTTGCTTAACAGATTAATTTATTAGATTTTTGGGTTGTTTATGTCTTCAAGAACACAACTATTCTTCCATGTGGCCCTTAAAGCTCACCAGTGACATACAGTATCAAGTATATGGACACTGTCTAAGTGTACTCTAAAGCATAAACAATATTACTCCAGTCTCATGCTCCATTTAAGATCACACACAGTCACATACTCAATGAATACTACTGCACAGCATAAACCTCCAACTCATATATAGTAGTTCATATTCTAATGTATGTAGAATCAGACCTCCTAACAACTTATGCAATGAATACTATTGTATTACCAGTATCCCTGCATATATTATATACCAATAGATTGTAGGGCTGATTTCACCATACACCATATGATGCATTGAATAGGTGTCATATATTAATACATTCACCTGTAAATGAGTGACCATACGGATATTTTGACGACCATACAGCTGCGTGGGTTTAATCAAAAAGAGGATTTACATATACAACATTTTCAAATGTTGGAGGATATGACAAAATACCTTCCAGCTATGAGTCAGAACATACACATCCAATTACAACTACCATACAACAAGTACACTACAAATAGCCTCACACTGCATAGAATTTACTGATGTATAAAACCAATTTAAACAACTGAGATTTTCTGTATTGAACCTAGTACATTTCAATATACGCTAAGAGCTCTTCTTTCTTTCACTGCTGGATAGTGGAAAAGTTGTTAAAAGACTTTTGGACGATTTACCTTTTAAGCACCACGGACAGTTACCTAGAGTAAACCTCAACAGTTGCATCATGGGTCACTTTGACACTGCACAATATGTAACTACTCGTGGCATTGCTTTCTAAGGCTGGGTTCACATCTGTGTCTTCGCCTCTCCGTGCAAAATCAGTTTTTGAAACCGTCTCAAAATCCTCAAAAGCTGATTTCAAACGGTTCATTTTAAAACCCATTGATTTCAATGTGTTGTAAAAACCATCCGCAGATCTGCGTTTGGAGCATTTCCGTCTGGTATCTGCTCTTTTGGGCAGAGAAAAAAGCCAGACTTAGGGTGGGTTCACACTTGCGCCAGAGTCCGTCCGCCGCAAATCCGACTGAAAATCTCAGGAAACTGTATAAGGACTGGATAGCGAAAGGTTATCGACGGACACAAACGGATCACAAACTGACACAAACAGTCAGTTTTTCTGAATGGACACCCATTGAATTCCGTCTAAAAAGATGGATTCGGGTATCCGCTGTGTAACCGTTTGGATTCCTTTTTCTACCAAACTGGTTTTTTTTTTAAACAGTTTGCAAGCAAACGGATACCAGACGCAAGTATGAACCTAGCGTAAGCAGTAAAACCCAGATCTAAATATTTCTCCTCAAAATACCACCTGGATGTTATTGTGATTATTATTATTGCTAGTATTATTTTACCTAGTAGTTATCATATGCCCAATGGATATATAATTTCTCTGATTCATGACATTCCCTGTTTTGGTTATGACTATACCAATGAAATAAGGAATCATCTAAATGAATGTATTACTATTCCCCACAGTTCCAAGTGAAACTTAAGTAGAGAATTATTAAATTGATTTTCAGTCGAAGACATAACTTTGTTCAGTGACTGAAACTTAACTGCATTATCTATCAGGAATCTATGGTAACATGAAATCCACCTTCAATAGCTGGTCATACACATGAGATAACTAATGGCCACTTTTGTTTGGCCTACAGTTATATCACTCGACTCCCCTATAAGCATGCATGCTGCTTGGTCAAGCAGTGCATGCATACTGAATAGCAGAGGATAGAAAGCCACTGTCAGACATGTCTTTAAATCCAAGTGCACAATCTTTATCTCCACTTGTCTCCCCCAACATCAAATTTGTCAGGTTTAGCTGAAATACAACAATGTGTGTAGGCTACTTATCTCATCACAGACTTAAAGTGCTGCTGTGTCCCTTCTCTATACTTTACCCTGCATTACATCATTTTCTTTAAGTTACAGATTTGTATTTACTAAAACATATACAACATAAGGACAACAATATGAAAACGTGGCTATGATCTTGGCACTGCCAAGTGTTCAGGTTTCCACTAGTTTGTCTGGATTTAAAAATATTAACACTGTACTTTATTTTCTTTTGTATTCCAATTCCAAGTCGATCTAGAAAAATGTGTATTAAACATGAACATACAGTAATAAACATACTGTAATGAGATTTTAAAATTTATCAGAAAAAGTATTATCACTGCTATTTTTGTTGCACGTACAGCACAGTAAATTATTAGAAGTGAATGTCCTGCATTATTTTATTTGTGGTCTAATCCCACTTCCCCTCCCCCTTCTCATAATATACTGATCCAGATTGTGCTTCCCCTTCTACTCCCCCCCCACTGCCTCCTGCTGTTTTTTTCTTTGCCCCCCCAGTATTCCAGTTTAGATTTGCAGACATTCCAACTCTCAAATGGCAGCTGGGAGCTGGGATATTTTCCCATGAGATGTGCAGGTGAAGGGTGGGAGAGGGTCAGACCCTCGGAAGGATGCCATCTGTCCCCCTCTCTCTTGGTGTCTGCTAGGGAGGGGGAATTTCACAGCATCACCCTGCGTAGTGCCAGTCCAAGCGTGGCAAATCAACAAGAACTGTCATCCGAAAGCAAATTCATTTGTCAGCATGGCACACCCCCCAGTAGGGACTGTTTCACTACCAGATATCTTTTTGCAGATTACAGTCCAACTGAGAAAACAACAAAGATCTTGTGCACTTTGATTCTTCTCCGCCTCCTGAAGCACCTAGCTTTTGAGTAACACTTTTATGCCCTTAGGATATCTTTGTTTACAGAGCATTATTGATTTTCATTATCTATCTATACAAGTTTGATTAGTTTAATATACCCATTTCCCAATTTTACTCATGAAAGGCATATTTAGTAAAAAGGGCTTCCTTCATTTTCCTACAATATATTGTTAAACGTGTCTGTCATCAGTTTATAAGATAGGGGTACAGTATTTTATATCCCCAGATCAACAGATCCCAGATGAAATTGAACTAAATATTAATAGAGATTTTCAGTATCTCTAACACAGCCCTTGAATAGAAAAGTCATTGATATCAACCACTGGGTAAGCGATTGAAAGATACAAAGATCGTTTATCTGCTTTAACTCAACTACAGTGCTCATGATGCTACACTGATGCTCTGATCTAAAGCCAGCCATACACTATAGGTAGCTATTAGCCATAAGATTGTTTGTCTGACAGTTATCTTGCCCAATTCCCTCATACACATGCAGACTTGTCCGACTATTGCATGTGTACTGAAAGCCACTTCCAGACTCCTCTGAGAGCAGCTTATCTCCACGAGAACAAAAGGATTGGGCAGCTGAAATCTAACTATGTGACCATTCTTTACCGAGACATATGCCATCTGGGGACAGTAGGAGGTCTACATACACATTAGATGGTATACTGAACTCAGTAGAAATCAGTGGGTTCAGTCAGTACGCATTTAATGTGTATGGCCAGTTTAAGAGTGCTAAAAATGTTAAAAAGAAACATAATTAGCTAGAAATTACTATGAAAATTCTGGTGCTATTTGTGCAAAAAATGGTTTTGCATGCTTTATACCACATTTATTAGTTGGTTAGACACTTTCTGACAGTTTCTGCGCCGTGTATTACAGGTGGGCAAGGCTTCCCAAAAACTGGGTTGAGCTTGCCTGGAAGGTGATACTGTGTGCCAAATATATGTTTTTGTAGGAAACTAAGCCAACTCATATGGGCCAATTTATTATGAACAGTGCTTTGTGCACCAGTCTTAATCCATTTGTGTGTTGGCACATGATGCACCAGAATTATTAAGAGGCACCAACCAGTTTTCTCCAGAATAAATAACTTCATCCCCACCCTTCTGCATCCATTTTTTTTAAACTGGTACAAAATGGGAAAAGTCGTACATTTTGCACAAAAAAAAAACACCCATGTGATTCATAATTCTGGCACATTTTGAAACTGTCTAGACTAAGTCTGCACTGTCGAAAACCTAGATTGTATTAGGCTATATTCATACTGCTGTTGTTGAAGTCCATTGTTCTGATCTATCATAAGAATAAAAAGTTTTTCAGTTCCTCAGGTACATCTTTCTCTTCCATTAAAAAAGTAATGAAACAAGATGGAGGAAAGCTTCCATCACAATAACATAGCTGATAAGGTTGGATAAATACGCAAGTCCATCCTATAAACTTACCAAGTTGATTCAGAGAAAGGCAAAAATCTCCCATGAGGCTGACACCTAATGCCCTATCAGAAGAAAAAATTCCTTCCCAATGCCAAATGTGGCAATTAGACTAAGTCCCTGGATCAACATCCTATCCTAAAAATTTCTAGCTCCCATAACCTATGATATTCTTACTTTCAATAAAGGCAACCAGGCCCCTCTTGAACTTACCAGTCATCACCACATCCTGTCACAGTGACTTCCATGAGCTCACCGCTCAACCTTTTTTCCTCTGCATGTAGAGGATGCCTCCTTGTCAAAGTTAGAGGCCTCGGTGTGAAGAGATTATTGGAAAGATCTCTATACTGTCCATTCATATATTTGTACATTGTAATCATTTCACCTCTAAGCTGTCTTTTTTCCAAAACGAACAACCAAACTAAACAGGCCAAGTTTGATAGAACAAGCCCATGTTTTTTACATGACAGTGAATGGAGACAGAGGCATGCGGAGCACCCTCCCATCCAGTCATTCTGTTTGCGTTCCAGTTCATTGCTATACTATGATAGATCACAGCAACTGACTTCAATGTTGGTAGTGAGAACATAGCCTTAACACATCTGGCATGCTGTATTCTTTTTGCATAACCTATCCTGATTTGTGGTAAAATCTTTATGTTTTCTTATTTAGATCAAGCCTAATCTACTTTTCTTCAGGACCCTAAAAAAGATGTGAGTAATAATGGTGCGTCACTCTGTGGTTCACAAAAAGATGTGATCTCCGACAAAATTGGCAGCCATGAGCAGCGAAACATCTTACTTCTTCACTTGTAGTTATTTCTACTAGTTTGAATTCTGTGAATGGCTTGGTGACAGGGATTGTGATAATGTACAAATTTGTATTGTGGCAAGAATTGTCAAAATATGTGTAGGGTGATAAGATCAGAGTACTGTAAATGTTCACAGAGGGATTCAAAAGGTTACTAAAGGCAGGTTGCACAAGGAAGGAAACAGAGAATTTAGTAATCTGGTTAAGTCAGTTTTCTGGTGCAAAAGCATTTTTGGCACCATTTGGGAAAAAAAAAATCTGCCACGTTGTCAATTCTGCTTGCCGTTTTTGAGAAAGTGGAAAGAGCAGGATGGGGATCAAGGCAGGCCAGGGATGGAGCCTCAGCATGACAGACTTACTACAACTCAGTACAGAAAATTGGTGTGAGTTGTACCTGAAATCTGTGCCAGACACTGACAAATATTTTTTGAGTTGTATATTATTCATATGTTAGCCATTTCAGAGCAGAACAAAAACTCCATACCCACCATCCTTCCAAGACAAATAGAAAAAAAGCGATAATAAAAAATGTGTAAATGCCGTGACCAAACCGCAAATCCCATCCACACACTTTCCGGGAAAATACACAAGTCATTGCGGTTTTGGAAATCGCAACATGTCAATTATACCTATGGAAACGCTGGCAGTTTCCCTATAGGTATGATGCAAGCAGAAAGTTTTTCATTTATGTTTTCGCAGCGTTTTCTTCTCTGGTCTTATTATACCTATATGGAAAACACCAGCGTTTCCACAGATATAATTGACATGCTGCGATTTTCAAATCAGAAAAAATGCTGCGTTTTACAGTACCGGCTAAGAGATTCTGGCTAATCTCATCCACACATTGCGAAAAAAAAAAAAACGCTGTAGAAAATGTCAAATGTCAAATTTTCAACAAAAAATGTCGCTTTTCTGCAACGTGAGGCCTTAGCCCTAGGCTACATTCACACATAATTTTTCTTTTCTTTAAAAAAACAAACAAAAAACATGTTATTAAAAATGCTTTTTTTTCTGGTGTTTTTGGGTCCTATAATGAAATCAATAGAGAAATGGCTAAAAAACCACCATACCCAGAGCATGCTATGTTTTGAAAAAACACCATGTATGTAAGGTTATTCATATTTTTTTGATAACCTGTAACATCTGGACACAGCATTTGTAATGATCTTTTAATGTAAAATGCAAAAAAAAAAAAAAACCCTGCTTGTGTGAAGCTAGCCTTTTTATACTGTGTTCCAAAAGATGCATTTTGCTCTGGCCCAGAAGAATGCTGATCATTAGAGGGTTAAACTGTGAGTCAACACAAGTCTTGGAAGAGCACAATTCCAAACATTGGTGGAGGTGGGAAGTCATCTGAATGCAGCCGTCCTCGCTAATAATATTCCTGATTAGCTGTGATGTACTCATTTATCCTTTAGAGTTTCAGGCAGTCCCATTGATCTACATGTTCTGACCAAATCAGGAATTGATCTGCTGAGCAGGTAAATCTTTTTAATGATGTGGGGAGAAAAGTTTTACTGCCCTTCAGAAAGAAACACTATAGCGCTGAACAGGTCTTTACCATAAATATTTGATAGGCTATTATGACAATAGGAGAAAACAGCTGGGATTAGATAAGTACTTTATAAAATGTGTTTTGGATTTTCACTATGTCGCTCATTGCATTGTCGATCACTTTGCACAATATATTCAGTTAGTATATATCGTGGAGATAGGCGAGACCTGATGCTCTTTTTTTTGTACAGTTAAAAGCTTTGTCACAGTAGGAAATTTGACAATTTTTTGCAGGGTGTGTTATTTTATTGTGATATGGTGTAGGTAATGATGGGCTGCAGGCAGCAAACGTGGCATAAGCCACAAATGTGGTAAGTTATCTTCTTTAATGTGAACTGCAGTTCCAGGCACAGACCACACACGGGTGCAGCTATGTAGATAAAACAGATCTTGTTTTCTATAAGACTTTGACACAAAAAATACCTGATATACCGTGTTTTTTTTATTTTTTTCATTTATGCAATAGCACACCTGTTGGAATCACCGCACTGCAAAGGTTAAAAGTAGAGCTGGACAAATCTCCCAAGATTCGTTTCATTCGGGTTCAGGTGACACGGGTCCCTGAGTCATTTGGGGTCGAACAAGTTCGGATAGAATAGGAAATGAAATTATTATACTAGGTGGAACCCCAGGGGAGGTGTGAAAAAAAAAAAAAATACATTTATATTCACCTTCCCTCACCTCTTTTGAGCCTCCTCACGTCGTCGCACTCTTTCTCAGTCTAGTCGGTGACATCATATACCGCTGACCCGGTGCCATGAGATCATCAGAAGAGCGCCAGATGCCATGAGGAGGCCCAAAAGAGGAAAGGGAAGGTGAGTATAAATGTTTTTCTTCTTTTTTTTTTTCACCTCCTCTGGAGCTCCACCTATTATACTTTGCGGTCTGAAGCGACCCCAGAGTATAACAATTTACTGCAATATACTGTATGTGGCGACCATCATTATAGCCACATCTGTTTTAGTAAATACACCAAAGATACTGCTTACGGTAAAATGTTGATTTGGCTGTTATATTTGTGTTTAACATGTGTTTCACTTTGCTGGTTCCTAAAGAATTAATGTGATTCATTTCTATGCTGCTGTGTAATCAGGATTATTTGTACGTGGTACCGCACTCACGTCATAGGGTATTCGTGGTCTGGTTGCACACCAATGTTAGTACAGAAGAATACCACAGCAATCAAAGCTTCACAAGTGAAATTTATTGAACTGATTCTTAAGATACAAAAAAGACACAATGAGATGGTGAGTCCTTGTGTGTGACGTTTTGGCCTAAACTGGCCTTTGTCAAAGTCGCTAAAGATACAAAAAGTATATATACAAATATTACAATTTAATAAAATACTATAATGTAGTATTATTTAATTGAAATAACAATATGCACAGAAAGGTGCACTAGATGTCATATTATGGTATGGGGTGCAAAATCAATATACTGTACATATTAGATCATTGGCTGTGGAAGTTCTGGAATAATTTTCACCAAAAAGATGATGTAAATGCTTTACATCCCATTTTCTATGTGTTTTAACCTTTAACAATTCCTGTGCCTTGTCCAACAGTTGGGCAGGGCTTTCTGAAAAAGTTAAGCTTAATACGCAAACTTTGAGACAAAAAAAAAAAGCACCAAAATTGTGTCAGAAAATAAGCCAAATAATGAGTGGTGTAAAGTTAGACTAGACAGACAATGTAAAAGTATGCCAGATTTTCAGACAGCATTAGACACATTGGAAAATCTGGGGAAGTTTAAGACTTTGAACTGACTAAAATTAAGGCCTTAATCACATGGCCAGTTTCTTCCCTCTTAATATCCTCACCGACATACAACATTATCAGAGGATTGCAGCATTATTTGAGGACAGCACTTACATGACCAATATTAGCCGATAGAAGTTTCTAGGTCCTTCATTTTTAATAGCCATTCTGACACACCATTATCAGAGAATTGCAGCAATCATTCACTGTTGTTCTCTGTTATCAGCCATTACCAGTGGACAACACTCACATGACCCATATTAGTCAGTGGATGCTTACATGTTTTTCATTCTTAAAGGGGTTGTCCAGGATCTGAAGGTAATTGATACTGATGACCTTTCTACAGGGTAGGACATCAGTATCAGATGAATCGAGGTCTAACACCCAGACCCCATAACGATCATCTGTTTCAACTGCCAGAAGCTACACTAGGTACATACAGCCAGCAGCGGCCCTGCTCCTATTTAAGTCAATGGGAGTGGGTATGCAGTTCCTGTCATTGCTACAGTGTAAAGAGCTCCTTACACTGTACTCTGCCTCCCTCAGGGAGTTATTGTTATACCCCTGGTAACACCCAGTTGTCAATTTTATCATACATATTGAGGAAAAAGAAGTAAGTATATAACAGGTATCTAATAAGCACCCACAACCATCAAGATTTTTCCTACATCCTTACATTTCATTCTATGATTATTTGAAAAATATGAAGAACTATATGTAAAGCCTATCTCTAAAGTGGCCAAGCTTTTACAAGTAATCCATCTTGGACACAGACCAATCAGGGTTGCATTAGATAAGTAACTATGTAATTGCTCTGCTCTCGATTGGCTCTTATTGTATATCAGATGCTTACATTCATGGAATTTCCAGTTACATTGTAGTTTATAGGGATGATTACGGCTTATTTGTTTCATTTTTGGGTCTTCTTACTGTCACTTCAGCAGGCAGGTAGGTAAGAACATTTGCATGGCTATGCGCATATTTATATTCATTTTCCTTGTGTAAGACTTTGATGAATGAGCTCTCTCTATACATTGCCTATGAATACATAGTCACATTGTCATTTAGGCTGAAAAATGATACAAGTTCAACCATTTACTTTCTGATCACCCCATTGTGTTGAATCAAAAGAAGGTGAAAAGGAAATACATTTCATTTGACTCCGAAATTACATTGAATTTTTACTAAACCAACATCTCAACATATAATATCCGGGTATATTATGATTGGCTAAAATGACATCAATTTTGGCATTCACAAGTATAGCAGGTAATAAATTTCTCACTATGTTTAAGGCTGCCATTAAAAATTTTGCTAATGAAAATCACTGGTTATTGTCTAGATTCTGACAGATACTGTAGCATAGTTCATGTGTAGGAAGGCTTGTCCTATAAAAAAAAAAAAAACTAATACAATGGGTAATTTTACAGTAGGTGCCGGGGGGGGGGGGGGGACTGAAGTACGGTCCATTGAGTGAAATTTTTTTTCTCTTTATGAAACTATCCAGTCTAGGCACGAGAGTCTTTTTAAGATGCCTGTGTGTCTAAAAGATTATTGGGGATAATAATAATGTACTCAGCTCTTCCAATTCCCCCCTCGCTCCTGGTTTTAAAAGGGAACAGGTGGGCAGGCACAGGTCAGTAATATCACTAACAGTAGTGCCCACCTGCTCCACTCACACTGTGTAGAAATCTATCATTACAGTCCAGCACAGCATAGAAAGCATCTCAGGGGCTTACCACTATGCTTCAAAACATGTATTACAAGCTTAAAATGAGATGTATTAACCCCTTAGGATCAAACATATTTTAGCATTAAAGGTGTTGTACCACATTTTGAAGTTATGACTACCTCTCATAGAGAATGAATGCAGCTGCGCTTTAAAGCTGGTGTCCACTGAGGAGATGAGTGGGCCTCATAACTGCCAGATGACAGGGCTCAACACTAATATAGTGATTTTCCCATAGACTTCATTATTGTATAGCATAGGCAAAAAAAAAGTTTCTAAAAAATATAAAAAAATATACATTGATCAATGGTTAAAATAAAAACTACAAATTGCCCGGCACAAAAGAGCCCTTACATATCTGTTTACACAGACACATGAAAAAGTTATGGGTGTCAGAATATGCAGATGCATAACAAATTGAAAGTTTTAAAATTTCTTAATTTTTAAGGTATTAAAATATGAAAGAAAAAAAACTATAGAAATTTGGAATCACTGTGATTGTATTGAACTGGCGATTAAAGGTAGCATGTCATTTTTACTGCATAGTGAGCCCTGTAAAAACAATACCTGGAAGAATTTTTTTTTCCATTTCCACGCGGTTCAGAATTGTATTCCAGCTACCCAATACATTGTATATAATATTAAATAGTGACATTGAGAAATGCAATTTGTCCCTTCATAAAACAAGTCCTCATACAGAACTGTGAATAGCAAAAGTTATGGCTTTTGAAGGCAGGGAATAAAAAATAAAATGACTGAGGCTATTGACTAAATGTTATTTCTTGGGTGGGATGGATGGAAGAAAAGCAATTCAGAAGTTATGTCTATTTTTTTTAATTGGATTATGGGGGTGATATGTATATAGATATGCATAATCATATCTTAGGCTTCTGATCCAGGTTCCGTTATTAGGATGTGCATCAGATCCTGATGTCACAGATAGCATCACTGCCCTCACACATAAGCTGGAAGGCCATGCTGGCAGGGTTGGGAGGGGGTCATAAATATATGTCAGCTTTTCATACTATTGGGAAGGGGTTAAAGAATAATTCCAGGCACACTGATTAAAATAGTGTAGCTTTGCTCAGTGAGACACATCATTCCCAATAAAGTTTATCTATCTATCCTATCTATCCTATCTATCTCTATCTGTTCAACACATTTTTGTACAGTATTTTAATCCTAGAAGCTGGAGCTGCTTGGTGAGGTTCAGCTTGCTTGTTTGTCACTGTGCTCTCTCTTCCTCACAAGATTTAAAAAAGTAGATATATTGCAGTGAATTAAGTTGTGACCGAATAAAGCTTTGTCAGACAGTAGAAGATGTAGGACCTGCTGGTAACCCACGTCTCTATTTGATATATCAGAACTGTCTGATGCAATAAGTGACAGGGAGCAGAGCAGAAGCCATGTTGTATAGTGGGAAATAAAGAATATTATGTACAGTGCATATGGAACATGAGGCTGGGTCATGTCTACTTTAATAAAAGAGCTGAAAGAATAATAGTGCTGTAGACATCACACACAGATAGACCTCAGTTTTCTTGTAAGCAGTGTTTAAAGTGAACATGCCACATTGAAAATATTGGGCAATTCGCTAATAGCATGTTCTCGTTTAGATCAATGCATTACAAACTTTGTGGACTATTTTCTTACAAAATTGCTGTATACCATGCTGCCTGCATATGGACATTTTCAGTGTGGCACATACCTTTAAATAATTAAAATAAAGTAAGTGATGAGACAAGTAGTAGTAATAGATTCATTTACATTGCATAGGGCGGTATATATTTTAAATTATAGCATATATTTAGATGCATGATATACAGTACAATGTTTTCATATATCTGTGATTTTGCTCTTCCTTGCCAAACTCTTTTTCTCTATGGTTCAATCTTTTTCCCTCCAAACTGGGAACATACCCTACTTTTAACCCAGCCAGAATTAGAAATGCTACCTGAATTCTGGTTCGGGGGGGAGGGTTAAATAATTTTGCCCACAGTCTTCTCAAAGCTCCAGTACAGAGAAACAATATGCAAGGACCACTGGGAATTTCTGGAGATGATTTCGAGTGATTTAACAGATAATGGGGGTTACTGTTACATGTTTAATATTGTCACTGCTGGACACAGCCCTCAAGAGTTGGGGGTGTTGTTTCAGAGTATAGTATCTCTTTTACTTAAAAATGTTCACCTGCAACACATCTCATTCCGCTGCATTCAGTGAGATGCTTCAGATGGGTGAAGAAGTACATTGTATTGTGGTAACTGACAGATATAAAACATTTCAAACAGTCTTTAAAAAGTCAGTGAATTTGCATGCCAAAATAAACAGTTTAGAGATGGGAATAGCAGTAACAAGCTTCCAGCAATCCTTGCTGTTGTGTCATTTGTAGATGGAAACAACGCTTAGCGGCAAATACAGATGCAGGATTCTTTACAACTTCTTCACAGTGTCAGGTAAAATGTTCAGTTAGATTCCATAAAGCTGTGTGCCAACAACAGGATTTCCCTCCTAACACGCAGTGTGGAGCCAACTTAGAAGATTTGATGCATCACTTTGTTTAGTATCATATGCTACAGGCTGTCATCTTCCATTTCCTAACTTCAAGGTCTGTACAGGGACAATAAACCTATCACCAGTTATCTACATTTGCTGTGAAGCTTTAGATTGAGAATAAGGTTGCCCATACATGGTGTCATATGGTATGTTATTTGGTGATAATGGGTTTGAACATCAGATTGAGTACGGAGAACTATCAAGGGCTCCAGAAGCACTTAATATAACGCCAAGAAACAAGACTGCAGACTGAGGAGATCTATTTAAAAGAAAAATAAATCTATATAAACTGCAATTTTAAATGTTATTAAAATGAGACTTATTGTCTTAGTCTTTGGGGGAAGATTCATTAATCCCTCTACTTTTTGTAGAGAGATAATATTGTGGCGCCCTTTCTTGAACTAAATGTGTGCCACAACCCCTGTTCTTTGCATCTTTGCAACATTAGGCAGGGATGCCAAGGCCCAGAATATTTAGTATAACTCACTGGCATCGATTTATAATGGAAATCTACACCAGCTTCTAACTGACGAAGATCTCCATTGGGGCACATTCATTCACTGCACCAGTAGTAATAAATCTCCCCCACTGACCCCTTTAAGAGAGCTTAGGTTTAGTGTCTCTTTAAATGTAAATAAAGGTGTATAGGTGGGAGAATAAGAGGACTGGCTTCCAGAGGCGAGTACTAGTAAGTCACTCTACCTTGGTGAAGGTATAGAAATATAGCAGAAAAACTGAATCTGAAATCCTAACTTTCTCTTTGTGTGATTTATGGTCACTGTTATAGTTGGACTGCACTGATTTTTACAGTTTGTGACCTATCATAACAACTAAAAGTGAATATTTAACAATAGATCTAGGTTTTATTAACATGGGCATGTTAAATTTCAATGCCCAATCTTTTTATTTTCCAGGGAAAAAAAGCCACTGCAAGAGGAATCTGGCAGCAGCTTACTCTGCTCTCCTGAGAACAGCACGCTTAGCCGAGTATGCATTAATATAAGGGAGTTGTGAAGAATTGTTGGCAGTGTGGACCAACAAGAATTCGTCTGACTGTTGAAGGGTTATGGGCATCTTCATTTTTATGTATTTCTTTGTAATAAAATTAGTATTTGCAATACAATTGCCCAACAAGGTCTACGGACCATTCTTTCCTATAGTTGTGGTCACCATTGATTGAACAAACAAATATATGGAGGTTGAACATGTCTTATTTTACCCTGAGGTATTAATTAGACTGTACAGCTGAGTTATGAGACATTTCTAACAATCATAAACATTTAACAGGGGTTTTCATGCTATATAATTGATAAACTATACTTAGGATAAGTTATCAATTAAAGATCGGCAAGGATCTGACACTCGAGCCACCTGATGATCAGCTGGTGGAACAGGCTGCAGGCTACTTTAGTGCTTACCAACTACAGTTCCATACATTTGTACAGCAACTGTGCTTGGTATAGATGAATGTGACGTCACATGGCCTGTGAAGCAAAAGCGGGGCTCAGGGAGTGCCACTGTTGCTTCAACCAACTGATCCAATCAAATGATTGCCTATTCTAAGAATACTTCATCAGTTTAAACGTAAATGACACACTATATCACATAAGAGCATATTCTAACATCTTGCAACTATGGGAAAGGGATCCTCCTCTTGCAGAGCAGGTGATGCGCTTGGCACAGTTGGTGAACTAACTGAGGCTATGAAATGACCTTCTCATGACCCTCTAATAGTGTATATGAGTTACTGATGATCAATAAGGTTGAATTTTTTTTTGCTTTTCCATGATTTACCTGCTCTTTTTCTATGTCTACTCACGCCTAATAAACTTGAGTAACTTAATTTTCCTGCTGTTATGGGAATATTTTCCCAGGATCTAATGCTATCAGTCCTAGCAGGAGTTAAAAAAAGACTAGAGGGGTTTGTGCGGAGAAGTCCTGGTATTCCTTCTTCTCTATAACTGTGGCCCTCTTCTCTGCGTGGTTAGTATGTAAAATTGTGCTGCTTTCTGCTTGTTCAGAGAGCTTGGAATATGCATGTCTGTGCGATAGATGCAGGGTACAGTCTGTATCTTGATTGCGCTCAGCAGGGATCCCTCCTCGGTGATGAGAGAAGAAGGGAGGGTGGGGGTAGAACAAACACACAGATACAAGCTGTCTATTCCTCTCATTGTTTTTTGCTTGGCCATATGCAGGCAGTGGGAGGGAGATATGAAGAATCCCAGAATGCTCCCAAATTTGTAAAAGCTTCGTACAGAGCAATACACAGAACAGCGGGAAAGTTACTGCGATGAGATGAGAAAGCCTTGATTATAAAAGTGTGATTTCTTCTTTTTACTGCAGCACGCATCTAAATGTATACTGTACATATATACAATATATAGAGGGTAACAAAGAAATGACAGATGATACTAAGATCTATAGTACTGTAACCTGTATTTCTTATGACTTAAAAAGTGACCAAGAAACACATTACTGCACAGGGAGAAACCAGCAGGATGTCAAGATTATACTGGAAGCAAAATTACTAGTGCACAGAGGGATAGCTGGGTGTATCTTTCCAATTCTATGGTCATTTCAATGTTTAACAGAATGTCATTGGTATTATTAAAAACTTTGGCTTCTCTGTACTCAGAATAAATATTCGTTTTCACAGCAGCAGTAATCCATAAAAATATAGCAACTTTATCAGGAACTCTAGCTGGAATGATCTTACACATCCAATGTATGTTCCTATAACCTTTGCCATTGTTTGTTTCTAGCACTACACTTCAAGCAGATGGACTTTATACCTCAATGGAGATGTACACATGCACACAATAGTTTTTGCTCCATTGGTAGAATCAGGCTTGAAGCTTCTGGGTTCCAAAGCAATGTATGTAATGGGGCCCTAACTTAACTTTTTGCCATTTAGAATAGTAGTATATTTTTTGTGGCAGAGGGACCTTTAGCACTCCGTATAGCTACACTCCTAGGTCCAATGTATATCCAGACCAGAGTTTGGTAGGTTTAGCAAGTCTATCCTTGCTATACATGTAGTAACGGCTAATTCTAATTTCTGACCATTGTCTGATGTCTGCTTGAATTTGTGCTTTTTTTTGGCTGTAACTTGGACAAAAGTCTTCTCGGATTGACACCTGACCTTCCTATTTTAGCCATAGCTTATTCTGCTCTAGATCATCTGACACTTTATCCATTTATTATTATAGGCTGACTAGACATAAACAGTATTTAGGGGTGAAAGACAGGGACATAACTAGGAAAGACAGGGCCCCATAGAAAGCTGTTGACTGGAGCTCCCCACTCCCCACATGGTATAACGCCGATTAACTGATCCCAACATAGATTATATAGTCCCCATACAATACAGTCATATGAAAAAGTTTGGGCACCCCTATTAATCTTAATCATTTTTAGTTCTAAATATTTGGGTGTTTGCAACAGCCATTTCAATTTGATATATCTAATAACTGATGGACACAGTAATATTTCAGGATTGAAATGAGGTTTATTGTACTAACAGAAAATGTGCAATATGCATTAAACCAAAATTTGACCGGTGCAAAAGTATGGGCACCTCAACAGAAAAGTGACATTAATATTTAGTAGATCCTCCTTTTGCAAAAATAACAGCCTCTAGTCGCTTCCTGTAGCTTTTAATCAGTTCCTGGATCCTGGATGAAGGTATTTTTGACCATTCCTCTTTACAAAACAATTCCAGTTCAGTTAAGTTTGATGGTCGCCGAGCATGGACAGCCCGCTTCAAATTATCCCACAGATGTTCAATGATATTCAGGTCTGGGGACTGGGATGGCCATTCCAGAACATTGTAATTGTTCCTCTGCATGAATGCCTGAGTAGATTTGGAGCTGTGTTTTGGATCATTGTCTTGCTGAAATATCCATCCCCGGCGTAACTTCAAATTCGTCACTGATTCTTGTACATTATTCTCAAGAATCTGCTGATACTGAGTTGAATCCATGCGACCCTCAACTTTAACAAGATTCCCGGTGACGGCATTGGCCACACAGCCCCAAAGCATGATGGAACCTCCACCAAATTTTACAGTGGGTAGCAAGTGTTTTTCTTGGAATGCTGTGTTTTTTTGACGCCATGCATATGACCAAACAACTCAATCTTTGTTTCATCAGTCCACAGGACCTTCTTCCAAAATGAAGCTGGCTTGTCCAAATGTGCTTTTGCATACCTCAGGCGACTCTGTTTGTGGCGTGCTTTCAGAAACGGCTTCTTTCGCATCACTCTCCCATACAGCTTCTCCTTGTGCAAAGTGTGCTGTATTGTTGACCGATGCACAGTGACACCATCTGCAGCAAGATGATGCTGCAGCTCTTTGGAGGTGGTCTGTGGATTGTCCTTGACTGTTCTCACCATTCTTCTTCTCTGCCTTTCTGATATTTTTCTTGGCCTGCCACTTCTGGGCTTAACAAGAACTGTCCCTGTGGTCTTCCATTTCCTCACTATGTTCCTCACAGTGGAAACTGACAGGTTAAATCTCTGAGACAACTTTTTGTATCCTTCCCCTGAACAACTATGTTGAACAATCTTTGTTTTCAGATCATTTGAGAGTTGTTTTGAGGAGCCCATGATGCCACTCTTCAGAGGAGATTCAAATAGGAGAACAACTTGCAATTGGCCACCTTAAATACCTTTTCTCATGATTGGATACACCTGGCTATGAAGTTCAAAGCTCAGTGAGGTTACAAAACCAATTTTGTGCTTCAGTAAGTCAGTAAAAAGTAGTTAGGAGTATTCAAATCAATAAAATGATAAGGGTACCCAAATTTTTGCACCGGTCAAATTTTGGTTTAATGCATATTGCACATTTTCTGTTAGTACAATAAACCTCATTTCAATCCTGAAATATTACTGTGTCCATCAGTTATTAGATATATCAAATTGAAATGGCTGTTGCAAACACCCAAACATTTAGAACTAAAAATGATTAAGATTAATAGGGGTGCCCAAACTTTTTCATATGACTGTATACTGTCCGTATTGCAGGCCCCCATACAGTAAGTGCCACAATTACAGAACAGAAGGGCCTTACACTATGGGAAACTGTAACAGATGCACTTACTTTATGGGGGCCTGTAACAAGGTACGTAATATGTAGCACTCCCTGGAGGCCTAAGCGAAGGCAGAGGACAGGAGAGGAGATAAGTAAATGAAAACCAGTGTTGAATAATCCAGCGGGTAACAGCCTATTAAATAATAATTTAAAAAAAGCAGTGGGGGGGGGGGGGCTGTCACGGACCCCATAGGGGCCGCTACGGATGTCATGGCAGTAATTATGCCACTGGTGCAATAGTAGACAAACTGGTTTGAAGTTTCCTAAGACTTGGGATCATGTGAAAGAGAGCTGACCAATCATTGCTTTCAACCCTACAGACATGGGCACTCTATTTAAGCCCATCAGCTAAGAAATTTTGATAGCAGATTTAGCTCACTGACTTATAAATAAGTTCTGCCATATTCATGTAAATTATTAATCCTAGATCTGAATGGATCACAGTAATCCAATATGATTGGTTGAAAAACAGCATGACTAAGTCAAATGTTTTCTTAGGTTGGGTTGCAGACATCCTATGGTTGAGGTGAGTCCCTGTGATGTGGTCAAATGCAAATTTTCAGTTCTTCAAGTTTCAGGTAAAAGGAGATTCATTGTTAATGGGCCTGTGCCTTTATAGTTTTCTGCATGGTTATTAACAAATGAAACGGCTTCAGGCTTAAATGAATTAGAAAACCGTGATGATCTAAATAT
Organism: Leptodactylus fallax; assembly: GCA_947044405.1. NCBI lineage: Eukaryota > Metazoa > Chordata > Amphibia > Anura > Leptodactylidae > Leptodactylus > Leptodactylus fallax. Next base: position 58,104 of record CAMRHE010000694.1, read on the forward strand.
TGATGCAGTCTCTGCTACATTGAGGGTACACCTGGGTCTCAGTGTTTCTGCAATATATGAAGCTGACCTTGATGTTGGTAAATTTTAAGGCTAGGGGTACACAGTGACTTTAGTTGAGCAACATCATGTAGTGCAAGAAAAACGTGTGAGATTTAAAACTTGCTGTCTCATGACTATTTTAGAGATATGATTTGGCTGTTACAAAAGACAAAAATCACAGACATGTCTCATGCATTTACATTAAGGTAAGTTCTGGTAAAATTGCAAGCAAACTGCAACCTGCAAGCAAAATTCTACCAGATCTTACAGTTGAAACCAGAAGTTTATATACACTATATAAAAGGACACATATGCATGTTTTTCTCACTATCTGACATGAAATCAGAATAAACCTTTCCCATTTTAGGTCAATTAGGATTACCAAAATTATTTATATTTGCCAAATGCCAGAATAATGAGACAGAGAGAATTTTTATGGCATTTTTATTACTTTCTGCAAAGTCAAAAGTTTACACACACTAAAATTACTATGCCTTTAAACAATTTGGGACAGCCCATATGATGATGTCATGTCTTGGGAAGCTTATGATAAGTTTATTGGCAACATTTGAGTTAATTAGAGACACAGCTGTGGATGTATTTTAAGGCACACCTAAAACACACTGCTTCTTTGTATAACATCATGGGAAAGTCTAAAGAAATCAGCCAAGATATCAGGAAGAGAATTGTGGACCTGCACAAGTCTGGTTCATCCTTGGGTGCAATTTCCAGATACCTGAAGGTACCTCGTTCATCTGTACAAACAATTATACGCAAGTACAAGCAAGATGGGAATGTCCAGCCATCATAATGCTCAGGAAGGAGATGGGTTCTGTGTCCCAGAGATGAATGTGCTTTGGTACGAAATGCGAATATCAACCCAAGAACAAAAGCAAAAGACCTTGTAAAGATGCTGGCTGAAGCTGGTAAGAGTGTGTCATTATCCACAGTGAAACGAGTACTTTATCGACATGGGCTGAAAGGCCACTCTGCCAGGAAGAAGCTAATACAAACATGGCTTAGTTACACCAGTCCTGTCAGGTGGAATGGGCCCAAATTCCTACCAACTATTGGGAGAAGCTTGTGGAAGTATATCCAAAATGTTTGACCCAAGTTATAAAGCTTGATGGTACCAAATACTAATGAAATGTATGTAAACTTTTGACTTTGCAGAAAGTAATAAAAATGCCTTAAAATTCTCTCTTTCTCTCATTATTCTGGCATTTGCCAAATATAAATTATTTTGGTAAATATAATTAACCTAAAACGGGAAAGGTTTATTCTGATTTCATGTCAGATAGTGAGAAAAACATGCATATGTGTCTTTTTATATAGTGAATGTAAACTTTTGGTTTCAACTGTAGGTCACATGTTGCAACTGGACCATATTGGCTATCATTAGTTAAGAAGTCGCACCAACTGTGCAAAATTGTGAACTTCATGTCTTGTTGCAATGTTGCACAGGTCTAATTCTGATTAAAAAAGAGTCTACCACCACTAGTGGTCACTGCCTAGTCGTCCTCCTTAACATAAACATTGACAGGACCTAATGTGCAGCAACTACAGACTTGGCCATGGCCTGGATGCAGTGAACAGCTTATTTGCATATAAATTGAAAGTTGTCAAAAGGCAGCACTCCAATGAAAAAAATCCTCTTTATTCCAATTGCAACATTTCAGCTCTCTTTGAGCCTTTCTCAAGTAGTTTCTGCTAGGCTCCAAAGGGCTCTCTGCCCCATAAAATATACCACTATTGTAAATGACACAAGATTGTTAGGGGTCCCATTACAGATTTTGCACTGCGGTCCAGGAGCTTCAAGTTACACCTTTGTCTAATTCGTTAAAAAGCTAGTGATTGACTCTCTATGAAAGTAAATATGTAACAAGATATACATGTAATTTAATTATACAATATTAATAATTATATAATATCATTAAAAATAGTTAATCATTTTCTTTTTTGAAGTTGGAGTTGGTAACTTTTTTCGATTCCGGTTCCTACTCAAGGCAAAATTGGTCCTGACTCCAACTTCACAGCCCTGGTTTTGAGAGTGACACAAATTTTTGTTTATACACAATTTGCTGCTTCAATGTTTTTAGATCTTTTAGTTAGATCTTTCTATGCTATACTGAAGTACATTATTAGGATTTCCTAAATTTTTAAACTTTTATTACCAAATATGCAAAGTCTCAATCTTCAGTGTTGACTCTTATTCTTCAAGACTTCTGCAATTTGCCCTGGCATGCTGAATAACAGTTTCTGGCCCGAATCCTGACTGATGACAACCCATTCTTGCCTAGCCAGTGCTTGGAGTTTATCACAATTTCTGTGTTTGTGTTTGCCCACCCACTTTTGAGGGTTGACTACAGGTTCTCAATTGAATTGATATCTGGGCAGTTCCAGGGCCAAAATTTTTATGTTTTGTTCACAGAGTCACTCAGTTATCATTTTTGCCTTGTGGCATGGTGCTCTGTCATCCTGGGAAAAGTATTGTTCATCACCAAATTCCTGCTGGATGGTTGGGAGAAGTTACTGGTGGAGGATGTTAAAATACCATTCTTTATGCATGGCAGTGTTCTTATGCAAAATTGTGAGTGAGCCCACTCCCTTGGAAGAAAAGTAACCCCACAAATAGATGGTCTCAGGTTTACTGTTGGCATAATACAGGTCTCATGGTTGAACATATACTTTTCTTCTCCAGAGAATCATTCTTCCAGATGTCCTAAACAGTCTGAAGGGGGCTTCATCAGAGAAAATAACTTTACCCCAGTCCTAAACTGTCCAATTCCTGTACTTCCCGAAGAATGTCAGTCCGACCTTGATGGTTTTTCTTGGTGAGAAGTTGTTTTTTGAAGAATGTTTGTCCAGAGAAGAAAAGGAGAACTCTACCATGAGTCTTGTGTCATGCCAACCGAAGCTGATATCCATGCCAGAGTGAATTGCTGAAGTCTTGAAAAATAAGGGTCAACTGTGTAAATATTGGCCCAGATTTTCTAATAGTTAGACAGTGCAAACTTAGACAATGGGTCTAAAATAAGCCAGATTTATCACAGTGACTGATGATGAATGATACATCTGGCATATCTTTAGACTGTCTATTCTACTGGCTTACTTTGAGCCAGACTTTTGCAACACAATGTTGGTGCATTTTTGGCACATTTAAACCACACCCCTTTTTCTGAGACTCCACACCTACGTGTCTAGCAAGTAAAAAATTTTTAGTCCAAACTTGATGTGCCAAGATGCAACAAATATGCATCACATTGCACCAAAGATGCACCATGATTGCTATACTGTCTAGTTGTTACCACATTAGTACATCTAAGCCACTGAGTCTTTGCATAAACTTGATTTATTTGTTAATAAATTTTTAAAAACTTATGACATGCTTAGAATTGTACTGCAGTATACCATAAAAACCTGCTACTTTGTATTTAGTATTAGCTTCATCTTGACGTCTAGTCTGTTTTTGTAAACAGAAGACAAGGCATTCTATTCTGCTCTAGATACTTCTTTATATTGTATATCCTTACCAACATGGTAACAAGTAAGTGATGTAATTTATACATTATGTGTGTCTGATTTAAATGGCAGGTAAGGAATCATTTCTTTCAGCAATCTGTATTCAGCCTGGTCACCATACTGTGTGAAGGCTAATAGGCCATTAGTGGCTGAGAACCTCAGTTTATACCTACTTGGTTTAAGACCGTTAAAAGTTTATACAGAAATCTTGAAACAGAGATCATCGGTCATTAATATGATTAACATAAGCTCCAAGTAGCCAAGCAATGACGATGAACTCTGCCCCCCAGAGGGCAGTCAAGGTCATGCTGACCACTTAATCCCTACTGAGTCCAGACTGGGTCTCAAAAAAAGCAATTGATTGAACAGGGAACTGAAGGCGACCTTTTTAACCCCATCACAGCTATGGTCTCAACAATGAAGGTTCCCAGCAATGAAAAGGTTAAAGAAATGATTGCTTTGTTGTATCGCTCACAATTTTGTGATGGATTATTTTTTTCCCTGTATAATGTACAATATTGTAATTGTGTTTCAACGTTCCCAAGGGTCATTTATCATACACTCCTTAATCTGAGACCATCGCTGTTTGATCGGTATTATACACCCAGGCTTTTCTGGGGCTTCTGAGTGAAAAAAACCACAAGATCTACTATATAACAGGCTGGTTTTTAAACGCTCAGCGGTTTTGGAAATGCAATCAAGCCTCGCTTCTCCATATTTTATGTATGAAAGACTGATGCAATGCTTTGAATTGTTTATTTAAATGGTCTTCAAATAAAACAGATTACATCATAGAAAGCGAACCAGCAGAGTCCCAGGTAATGTGGAAGGTTTCTGGGCAAAAATGCTAAATTTCTATGTATAAATTAGATGGTAAGCAACTGATCCACAAAGTAACTAAAAAGTCAAAATTCATTAGCAATCCAGTACACAGTGTAATAAATAGTACTACTACTGTAACTAATATTAGCAGTCACTAAGAACTGACATGCACTGAGGGCATTTATGCAGGTCACACCACTTCAAGGAGACTACTGATCTTATAATTTTTAGAACAATCCTTTTCAGCTGCTGCAGAACTTCATTTTGAATCGGGAAGTAGATTCTTCTATGTTCCATTTATTGATTAATATGAAATACTCTCATCCTTGACTGGAGTATAGTGCTCTATTTATTATGACAGTAGTTGGAGAACCTCTTAAATAGGTAGTGCTATATATAACTCAATCAGTGATCAGCACAAGGAATGGAACTTCCTAGAAAAGTGAGCTACGACAGACCTCTTGTCCAGGAAGAATAGCCAGAATAGCACATTACCTCTGAAAAATCATCACGCTCTGACATTGAACATTGCGCTTAATACAATATTATTTACAGGCATGTCGATGGAAAGCTTGTATGCATGTGTATTATATTCTTGCATACAGATCTAGAGTGGCACAATGTTTTTTCTATCGCTAAAAAAGTGACATACATGCTTTATACCTCATCTTTTATGTCTTTTAGGCTAAGGCCCCACATAGCGAGTTGCAGCCAAAAAAGAGTTTTTTTCTCTGCAGGCTTTTTGCTTCAATTATACCTATACAGAAAACGGCATTTTCCTAGGTATAATTGACATGCTGCAAATATTTTTCTGCAATGTGTGGATGGGATTAGCCAGAATCCCACCCACTTTGCAGGTAATTATTTACACTACACTGCATTTACACTATGTGGGGCTCCAGCCTTAAACACTTTCTAACAGTTCATGTCCAATAGGTGGGTGGGGCTTGTTGAAAAGGGGGCAGATTTTAACATGTAAAACTGTGATCCAGAAAATGCACCAAAATATTGGACAGTTCTCCAAAATTTTATACCAAAATTTAGTTGGAAACTAAACTACACAGACTAACTTTACACCATTTAAGGCTAAGGCCCCATGTTGTGGAAATGCACCATTTTTGCCTGCTTTGGAAACTCAACAGGGAAAAAAAACTACATATGACAGTACCAGCAAAGTGAATGAGATTCTACAGTAATTCATCTCATTCATACATTGCAGGAAAAAAGAGCCGCAGAAAAGATGCATTTTTAAAAATGCATAATATTAATTTTAGCTGTGTTTCGCTATGTAAGGCCTTATCCTAAAAGTTAGATAGTATTCATTTATCTGCCAAAGTGTATTTCTAAGGGTATGTTTCCAGGGGACTCAATGCTGCACTACATAGTACTGTGAAGGGCTATTTACACGGCAGAAAGTGACGAGGTATTTGAGGTGGTCTTCCACCTCAAAATCCATTCCAAATTCCAGTCCTGTGCATCTCTCTGATTAGCCTCAGACATAATGGGGATAATCGGCAGTAATCTCTTGCTGCGGATTCTGTGGCTGAATCAGCCATGTAATCTGTGGCAAGATCAGGCAGGATGCGTCTTTTTTCTGCATCCTGAAAAACTGAAGCATCTGCCACTCCTTCCCATTAAAAACAATGGGAGGCAGATTCCAGACAGAATTTGGAGCTGATTTTGAGGCAGAATTTGTCTTACAATCAGCTCCATATTCCTCCGTGTGAACATAACCTAAAATGCTAAGGATTTTTTTCGTGGAAATTCTGCAGCATTTTAGTCATGTGAGAACATACCCTAAAATGCTCTTCATTTACATTGGGATCAGTTGATTACCATGTTGTTAATTACTTTTTTTATAGCAACCACAGGATTTCTTCGAAGAGGCGATTCCACAGCTTCATCAAAAATGAACTGCCTCCAAATTGCAAAGTAGAATAGAAGAGCAGCTCCCACACACTCTCAGTCCTGAAGACAAATGCTTGTCATAGTCACTATTTCTGTCAAAATACAGCATGTGGAGAAGAGTATATCAAACATCTAAGAAGCTGGTATTGTCATACAGCAGACTCCACAATGTTGCAAAATGTCCAAGAGGCATAGTATTAATTACATAAAGGTGTACTATCTTAGCAGTATACTATTAGATTAGCTGCCATTTCACATTTTAAAGATTATTTTGCTAGAAGAAAATCCTCTCAATACTCAAGAAAATCACAGATGTGTAAGGGAATTGCCAGTTGAGCAATTCCCCATTGCTGCTGCAGAGACCTGGGAGGAAGGGAATGACAGAGACAGTGAGCCCTAAACTTGACCCAGCCCCTGTCCCTGCCTACTTGCCACACTGTCCTAATGACAGGAGCAACTGGGCGGCAAAACCCTTCCTAGAAATAAGTGTAACACAGAACAAGACAAGTCTAACAACACAGAAGAGGAGTCAGCAGGCCAAGGGTCAAAACCAGAGAGAAAAAGCAGTACAAAATCAAAATCCAAGGAGTAGTCACAAAGGAAGCCAAAGGTCAGAGGAGAGTAATACAATACAATAGCAAAGGAACAGCTTAGCAAGGACAAGTTCACAGAACAGAGTCACAATAGCCAGCGACCATGTGTGAGCTGATGACCTGTTTATAGCAAGTCCAGGACCTGCCCCAGACTTGATTGGTAGACAGACTGTCAATCACACAGGCAAGGCTAAGATTAATTATTTGAGGAGCAGAAAGAAACAAGGTGCAGGATATGGGTGTGGCTGAAATTCAATTACATAGTAGTAGTACTAGGACAGTGTTTAGACTGAGCAACAAGAACCTTAAGCAAGGAATCAAACTGAACACGCCTTCTATGCCCCCGCATGTGAGCAGAGGGTGCCACAGAGACCCGAACAGGCAGAGACGTTACAAGATGTCTAACAAACTATAAGAATTAACATAGGCATAGGTGATAATAAACAAAGTCTAGCAAATACTGTAATTTGTAAGGATGAAAAAATATATAAGTTCATTCAGTTCAGCCTATTTTGTGTAATGTTGATCCAGTGGAAGGCAATACCCCCTAGGAGATAAAAGTCAAATTTCCAAATATGTCTTGTAAATTATATAGACAAAAAATATGCAATTTGCAAATAGTTGATACAGACTAGCGTGAGATAATTTTATCTGGTTTATATATTGCTTTATTATGGTAAAGATTCCATTCACTGCTCTACACCTGTATCTAAATACATTGGTCAAGGCCTAGTGGCAGCCAGTACCTGGAGCACATGCTTCTACATATCTGATGAATTTAATAAATTCTCATATCTGCACCAATTCTTCAATATCATGTCCAAACCTTCCTTTTCCTATGAGAAAAGTGAACGATTTCTAAATTGTGAATAGATTTGGACCTATAGTCTCTAAATAGATCAAGCTAAAATGTAATACTTTGTATAAAGTATGTCACATGCACACATGTAGAACACAGATATTCTGCATTTTTACCATGCTCTATATTAGGATTCATTTGATTTGGGCATTAACCTGTCATTTCTTTGACTGACCAGAGAAACCTGCCAGTCACTAGATGGAGAACAAGCATGACAGCTCCTTGCTGTGTGTGCAGTGTGATAATACTGTACTGAGCACATGAACAACTATTGGTCAGGATGTCATTGTTGCAGTCCTACTCACACATTAATCGTGTGTAATGTTCCTCATAATGTGCTACTTGAGTCTGTGCTACTGTTTACAATGGGATACAGCATGTAGTTATTGTGGTATTAACTCATCTTTTCCACAAAAATGAGGGCTATGAAATAAATAAAGCAACTGGAATCAAAAATAATCAAAGTTTACTCAAAAGCAACTGTTGTGATCTTATATGAAGGACATAAGGCTCAATTTAAGCTGGATCTCTTTAAAGGGGCTTCCTGAGATTACAGTACTAATGAATTATTTGTAGGATAGGCCATCAGTATCAGATTAGTGGAGGTCCAACTCTCAGTACCACTGCCAATCGACATCTTGTTTACATAGCTCCATACCTCTACATGTCGTATACTTAGTAGCAGCTTGCTGGGGGTTTCAGCCTTTTTCTATTGTAATGCCAATCCATGAGGGTGCTCAGAGTTAGTACCCAATGGAGCCAATTTTGATGGTCTATTCCACAAATAGTCCATCAATATTGTAATCTTGGGAAAACCATTTAACTTTAAACCATGAAACCTCTTTAAATCAATCAAACAAAATAGCTTTGAAACATGATCTTCTAAAGGACTGACTTTTCAAAGAAACTGGCCAGTATATATAATATAGTGTGGATCTAAAAATCTAGCCTTGATTTGGCTTGGCTTGGTTTTCTCCAAGGGGTGGCCTTTCGTGAGATCTCACTGTATCACATAACGTTGTATTTCACATACGTATCTCTTATTATAAAGGATACAATTAAAGCATATTAATTGTGGTAGAGTATATTCTATGTCTCTGTGTCACTAAGACGCTTATGACACATAGATATAAAGTAACCAACTCCTATGCTTACCTACCTTCATTTTGGAACTGCCATATATTTGGCCATCAGTCAGTACATTGATTGACTAAATGAGTAAGTAAACTTTTTTTCATCAAAAGTGAAGATGAAGGGAAGAAACTTTGCAACATCCTTTACTAAAGAAAAGTGACTATGACTTTAACTATGTTTCATTTCTTTACTTTTTATTGGAGCAATTTCAGTCCACAAGCAGTCTCAGTTTACAATGGGCTCTATGGGGGGGGGGGGGGAAGGAGAAGGAGAAAGACATGAGGTTTTCTATAGCATTAAATGAGAAATTTCTGTCAGGAGATGGCTGGATACTAATTCCTGACAAACCAGCTGTGTTGCAAAAAAAACCTGTCTCTATATATTGCTAATATGTTTGAGGAGCTGTCATCTTCCTCCCCCTCCCCTCTCCATAGAGTTATTTTGTGCAAATTCTATCAGTAAGAAAAGAGGTAAATAAGTGAAGAAACAGGCACTTTTCTTATATAAAGTATATTGCAAAGTTTAAAATAAAGTATAAAAAATAAAAAGTTCAAAAAAGCCACCTTTCCATTCAAAAAGCATAACGTAAACAAAAAAAATAAACAGACACGTTAGTTATCCCAATGTTCATATAAGCCCCCACTATCCAAAAATAGTGTTATTTATCCATTATGGTGAACTCTGTGAAAAAAAAAAAAAAAATACACCTTAATACGTAAAATAATGTATTTTGGTCACCTCGCTTTCCCCAAAAAATAGCAATAAAAAGTGATCAAAAAGTCATACTTAACAAATATGGTTACCAATAAAAAGTACAATTTGCCCCACAAATAAAGAGCCCTTACATATCTCAGTCAACAAAACAGTAAAAAAAGGTTATAGGCATCAGAATATGGTGACCCCAGGAAAATCGTTCAGTTTCAAAAACTGATGTTTTATTTGTAAAAGCGGTAAAACTGAATAAATCCAATATAAATATGGTATTGCCGTAACTGACAAAGTTGCCATCTCAATTTTAATTCTGAGTGAATGTGGTGAAACAAAATGAAGACATTGATGACAGAATTGTGGGGATTTTTACATGGACCCCCAAAAATGTTGTTAAAATCTAATCAAAACAGTATATGTACCCCAAAATGGTGCCATATGAAAGTACACCTTGGCACGCAAAGATAAACCCTCATATAGCTATGTCGATGGAAAAGTAATATAATGTTGTACCGTGTTAGCCATTGAAAGTAGTGGAAGAGTGAAGAAATCAGGCGATTCCTTTTAGAGGCTAACTGAGTATATTTGATAGTAAGCTTTCAGGAGTACTAGCTTCATCGGACATGAAAAGTAAAAAAGTAATGCATTATGGAAGACGGGGAGGGAAAATATGAAAAAAGTCGCTGAGCATTAACGTACAAACTAGTGTACGTTAACGTAACTAAACTTTCGGACAACTTTTGATTTTCTGGTAGTATTTGTGTTATTAATAAATTTTGTGATATACTTTATTAACATATTTTGGCTCCTTTCTGTGAAATCCTGCATTTTTTCACTCTCTCCCTTTTTTCTATATTGAGAGCTGTTTCTGCCTCTCACTGAATGATACTGTGTACAGGAGTACGGGGCTGTGTAAGAGGTAGAGAAAATAAGGAGCAGAGGGTCACTTCAAACAGTTATACAGTTATATTCTGGACATTATTAAACATACAAACTTGCTTTTGGTGTTAAATGAAAGAGGAGATTCTTTTCTTTCTAAGGTTGCCCTGATATCTATATTATTTTAAGAGATATCACTGCTTGAAAACACAGTCGGAATTAGGATGTTTATATGCTGCTGTATAATATATTATAGAAATATCCTAATCCCGACTGTGTTTTCAAGCAGTTATATCTCTGGAAATAATTTAGATAGTACTGCCAGAAAATCAAAAGTTGTCTGAAAGTTTAGTTACGCTTTAACACTAGAAGTCCCAGAAATTTTGAGCTCCCCCTTGAAGTCCTGAAAGAGGGTCAAATGACCCTTAGTCCAAACAGACAACTCTGATGGCTCCAATTAGCATCCTTTCATTTGTAAATGTGGTCATTGTCTGAGGAATCTGCAGGGGGCAATTGTGTTGATCCACCTCAGGTCTTGTAAGAGAGTGTAAACAAAAGAATGTAAGATGCTCTTGAGTGTGTCTGCCCATCCCCCAGCTGCATTGTTGTGCTGGGAATATGCATAAGGTTGCTAACACCTTAGCAAATTTGCATGCAGCCTTTTGTGCTGTAGGGGATGTGAAGGGACTGCTTCACCTATTTTGTTCACAAGAAACAAAATGCAGAGAAGGCACACCATTCAACAGGCATTGGAACTGATCCTGAGCAACACCAACCCTTCTGACTCAGATGGAGAAGACATAGTCCTTCAACTGGATTCGGACTCTGAGCTGTCTTCAGGTTAGATTTTTTCAAATTACCGATTTTTATTTCCTGACTATCTTTTTTATTTAGAACCAAAACAAAATGTTAATTTGAAATTATTTATCTTGCAGATGAGGAGACTCCTCCTCTACCAAAAAAGAGAGCTCGGTTGGCGAGTGAGCCGACAGAGACCGCAAAAGATGGCACAGTGTGGCGTGAAGTAGAAGTGGGGAAACGTCTCCATTTCACCCCAATAGAACCGTACCCTACAGATGGAGAGCCAAGTGCTAAGGCCAGACGAAGTGTCCGGAGTTGCCTTCAGAGCTTCCTCTGTTTTATCACTCTTGACATGCTTCGTAGCATTCAAGAATGGACTACTCAACATGCACGTCACACGGAGCAGGTGGATTGGTTCATGGGTCTCCCGGAACTAATGGCATTTATTTCAGTCATTATCTTGCAGGGGGTGACCAAGGTTCCATCACTACATGACAGCTGGTCAGCAAACCTAGCAAACCCAAGGATCATTGCAACTATGACCCGAAACCGCTTCCAAGACATCATGCAACACCTACGCTTTGATGACATGTTCACACGCAGTGAGCGAGTGGAGACTGATAAGTTTGCTGCAATCTCCGATGTGTGGAGATCGTTTGTCACCAACTGCATCGCATCCTACAACCCTGGTCGACACATCACTATTGATGAACAGCTTTTCCCGTCAAAGACTCGCTGCTGTTTTCTGCAATACATTGCAACAAAACCAGACAAGTTTGGCATCAAGTTTTGGGTGGCTTGCGACTTGAAATCAAAGTACATCTGTAATGTCCTCCCATATCTTGGCAAGGACCCCAGTCGTCCCAGCGGGGAGAGACTGTCCGAAACTGTAGTGATGAGGCTGATGGAACCATTCATGGACAAGGGCAGAACTGTAACCACGGACAATTTCTTTACATCATTGTCACTTGCACAACGACTGCTTAGCCGGAAAACCACTATCCTCGGCACAGTCAACAAGAGTCGCCGGGAAATTCCTCAATCCGCTAGACAGATGGACCGCATTGAATTCACCACTCAGGTGTTTTCAACCACTGGTGCCACACTGACAGTGTATGCACCCAAACGAAAGAAGGCCGTCTACATTCTCAGCAGCATGCACAGCGTGGTTGAGACTAAGGATACCAACAAAAGGAAGCCAAACACGGTCACACAATACAACCACACAAAGTGCGGTGTGGATGTAATGGACCAAATGGTGCGGGAGTACAGCGTGCGTGCAGGAACACGGAGATGGCCATTCGCCGTGTTCTACAACATGATTGACATGGCAGCACTGAATGCTCATGTTCTTTATCAGGCATGCACTGGGGTGCAGGAGAGACGGGTGGACTTCCTGGTTGAGCTTGCAAAAGAGTTAGGTGGCTCTCATGTGACTGAAAAGAAGGCATGAAAGGAGAAACTCCTTCGGCAACAACCTTCCACACCCAGCCCTGGCAAAAGGGCGAAGTGTCAGGTCAACCATCGATGCACGAACAATTGTGCAACTGAGAGATGTGTTGACTGCTACAAATACACGTGTGGCAAATGTACCAGGGACATACCCAGGCAGTGCCAGGTATGTTCCAACAGTGCAGACAGACTGCTGAGTGAGTGCTGAAATGCTAGTCACACAAGAAGGACATGCCACTCACACACACACACGCAGCCCCCCACAGAAGCCTATTGTAAATATGTGTGGAATTGTTTTATTCCTTGTATTTTTTTTATTATTTTCATAACAAAAATAAAAAGCATGGAAACAAATAACAGTTGTTCTTTTGTATATTTACATTTTTGTATATTTAGATTCAAGTCAATGGGTGCAGAAAAAAAAAAAAAATCGCAGTTACTGAGTGAGTCACACAAGAAGGACATGCCACTCACACACACACACACACACACACACACACACACACGCAGCCCCCCACAGCAGCCTATTGTAAATCCTGTGGTGTGACAGTAATGGCCTTAATTACAGAACAAAAGCGGTGATTATAGGTTGTTTGCTTAAATCCTTCAGGTCATTCGACCCGTCTCTGGGTTCCAAAGGTAGAAATGTTAAATGACCCCTCTCTGGGACTTCTAGTGTTAAGAGTTTAATGCGTTAAAGAGTTTTATTCCGGTGTCTGATTAGTACTGTAGTCGTTGTATATTCTGCAAATCAATGATGCCTAGTAAAGCGCTTACTTTTGAAACAATGACTCCAAACATATTCTTACTATTCTGCTGATCATACTGAGACTTGCAGTTTCATGTGGTATTTCAGGGCATCCCTACCAAATAATTTTTATCAAAAGACAAAAAAACTACAGTTTGATGTGTGGTTTTTGTAGTGCAGTTTTTAAAATTACAGCTGAAACCACATCAAAAATGCATGCATTTTTCTGTTGCAATTGTAACTGCATCACTATTGTACCATGTGAGTGCGTCCTCAAAGCTACACCATCCTATATCTTCCATCCAGCACATACTACAATTCACCTTTTACCATCAACAAGCTCACTTAGTGGCCCCACACAGTACATGCTCCCTAGTGGCCCCCAGAACATAATAATGCTCCCCACTGGTCCCCAGAGACCTAATAATGCTCCCCATTTACTCCCAGACACCTTATAATGCTCCCCAGTGGCCCCCAGGCAAGTAGTAATGTTTTTCAATAGCCCTCAAGCAAGTAATAATGTCCCCTGTGACCCTCATGCAAGTAAAAATGTCCTCAGTGGCCCCCAGGCAAGAAATAATGTCCTCCAGTGGACCCTAGAACCTAATAATGCTCCCTGCCAGCCCCCAGACACCTCATAATGCTCCATAGTGACCCCCAGAAAACTAATAATGTCCCCCAGTGGCCCGCTGATAACTAAATAATATACCCCAGTGGCCCCCTGACAACTAAATAATGTCCCTCAGTGGTCCCCTGACAATTAATAATGACCCCAGTGGCCCCCTGACAACTAAATAATGTCCCCCAGAGGACCCCTGGCATCTAATAATGTCCCCCAGTGGCTCCCTGATAACTAATAAGGTACCCCAGTGGCCTCCAGACAACTAAATAATGTCCCCCAGTGGCCCTTGTCGTCTAATAATATCCCCCAGCGGCCCCCTGACAACTAATAATGTCCCCTGTGGCTCCCTGATAATTAATAATGTCTTCCAGTGGCCCCCTGATAACTAATAATGTCTCCCAGTGGCCCCCAGACATTTAATAATGTCCCCCAGTGGTCCCCTTACAACTCATAATGTCCCCCTGGTAGTCTCTGACAACTAATAATGTCCCCCAGGCAAGTAGTAATATTCTCCAGTAGCCCCCAGATAAGTAATAGTGGCCCCCAGATAAATAATATAATAATATTTATTTTTTATTTCTCATTAATGTTGTTGTGTTTATTAACAGATATATTTTTTCATTATTTTCTTAAGATTGTCCTTTTAATCCATCGGATTTGATGCCTTTATCTATTTATACCATCTACAAGCCCCACTGTAATAGAAGTACGTTTATAGACACCAACATCCACTTCAATTTCTTACATCCTTACAATAATGGCGTATTGAACCCACTTAGAGGATATTGTTCCAAATAGGGAACTGTTTGTCACTTACTGCTTAATCTTCAAACAACTATGCGGACTATATATTTTTCCACAAATATTGATTCTGGACTTCAATGACCTCTGGACCTCAAAAAAACATGCGGAGAATTTACTTTCCCACAATTGACTTTGGATCTTCACCTCTTTGCCAAAGATGTTTTTATTATTGAGGATATCCATGTTGTGTGACTGTGGGTTTTTTTTTTGTTTTTTTCTCTTTTCTCTGTGATCATTTTCTTTATTATCTTTTGTTAATATTGTAAACGGCAATGCGGTTTTGTGCTGCCTCATCATCTGCTTAGCGGAGTAGTTATTGATATTATTGTTTGCTGCAAATCTTATTTAATAGAGATCTTAAGTTACTATGTATAAATAGCGCTAATAGATAGAGATAGTGTTAGTTGTAAACCTTATATAGAGGCGATCAAATAGTCTTTATGCACAAAGAACGCTAGTAGGTAGCTGGTAAATCGCTTTAACAGCATACATTATCATTGAGGGTGATTTTTCCCTCAAGATCTCACGAGATCACGCAGTTCACGTGCATGCTAAGTTAGTAGAGACTTTCAGCAATTAGCACACCTTTTTGCCATTACTTTTTTCATATATATAGAACTAGCATGGTACAATCTACTGTTGTTATTCCCTGAGGAAGCCCTTGCATGGGCGATATGCGTGGGTTACTGTTTATGGAGTTCCATATAGGTAGGTTCCAGGCTTGGACTGGCCCACCGGGGAACCAGTGAATTCTCTGATTGGCCCCAACTATTATTTTTCAATTTTTCCAATGCAAATGCATTGGTCAGGGGCCTGATTAGGAGCCTCAGGCAATGTTATAATAATAATAAAGATGGCCACGGGGACCAATCAAATTGCAGCTTGCAATTGCAGGACGTACTGACGCTGCGCGTGATGGTGGGATCCTGCAGAGAAGAGTTAGCCCAGACCAGTAGTGTGCTGCAAGATGGGAGGTAAGTACTTACCCAGACAGACAGACACACACACAAAGACAAACACACACACACAAAAAATTCTGTCCTCAAATCTTTCAACTTCCCTAATGAGAACTACAACCCCCAGCAGCTCCAGATCCTCTGCATCTGTTGAGAGTTGTAGCTTTTTTTTTTTTTTACCCCAGCCAATCAATGTTTTGTTATGCTGGTGCCTGCTCTAAGGCTAAACTGTGTGTGCAAAACTCAAAAAGTCACAATTTTTTTCGCCAAAATTTTCACTTGGGAAAAAAATTTGTTACTTTTTTAATGGCTTGTTCACCAGTTTTTTTTTAGCACACAAGCTGTGATATATCAGCCGCATAGTATTTACACTGTACAAATAGGGTGCATGACGTTAAAAAAAAAAATGTCATGCATCCTATATAACACCATGCATTCTATTTGTACAGTCTAAATACTATGGGGCTGATTTAAAGAGGATCTTTCATGTCCTCATGCATCTGCAGTTTTACATACCGCTAGAAATCTGTCGGCTTTCCTTGTAGGTGCCCCGGGGGTGGAGATATCGTTATTTTCAGCACAGATATCTCCCCACTGTCATAAGGGCGTTCCTCATAGCTCAGCGCCATTGCTGGGCTGTGAGGAACGCCCAACCTGACAGTACCATAACATAGCCTTGGACTGTCAGAGGGGGCGTTCCTTACCGCCCAGTGATGACGCTAGAACAGGTGTAAGCAACCTTTTTTGTTCTGCGTGCCGAGATGAACTTTTGTTATTGACCTAATACCTAATTATTTTCCACCATAATTTGCAAATAAATTCTTAAAAAATCAGACAATGTGATTTTCTTGATTTGTTTTCTCATTTTGTCTCTCATAGTTGAGGTGTACCTATGATGTCAATTACAGGCCTCTCTCATCTTTTTAAGTGGGAGAACTTGTACAATTGGTGGCTGACTAAAAACTTTTTTTCACCACTGTATGTCTCATAGCATCCCTGCACACAGTATTATGTCTCACAGCGGCCCCTGCACACGGTATAATGTCCCATAGTGGCCTCTCCAAACGGTATAATATTCCAACTTTTATAATATTCCAATTTTCACCACTCACTAGCTATTATTATACTGTGGGGTCTCTTCAGACCCCAGAGTATAATAAGCAGAGGGCCAAGAGAGGTGACAAACACAAAAAATAATGTTACTCACCTTCCTTGCGCTCTGCAGCAGCTCTGTTCTCTTCGGCGCGCCTGTCTGAAGTCAGTGACCGCTGATTGGGTCTCGGGGGTCATGTTGCGTTATTATGTGGAATGACGCTGGACGTGACCCCTGAGGCCCTATCAGCGGTCTCTTACTTCAGGCAGAAGCGCCTGCAGAGCGCAGGGAAGGTGAGTAACATTATTTTTTATGTTTCATCACCTCTCCTGAGGCTCCGCTTATTATACTCTGGCGTAATTTCTGGAAATCCTGTACTTCCTGTACCTGTTTGGTCTCAGCAGTCACATGAGGCACCGGCACAAGATAGAATGGACACTGGCAGCGGACAATGGAGACCTGGGGACAGGAGAGTATTTACTTTTTTTTTTTTTTTACACCTCCTGGGTTCCTCTAATTCCTGGACAACCTCTTTAAAGGATTTATCCATCTTTCTAATATGGATCCTTAGGATAGGCCACCAATATTACATCTGCAGGGGTACAACAGCCAGGAACCCTGCAGATCAGCTTTTCCAGGATAGTGCAGCTACAGGTCATGTTAATTCAATTCTAGGAGCCACGTTGCTTGCTTGCCATACATGCTGTAGCGGTAGGTTTAGGTAATGCAGTGGTGTGTATGGCAGATGAGCAGCCTGGCATTGTTATTACCAGTAGGCGCCCTGTCTCGGTACAGCTGATCTGCAGTGGTCCTGGCGGTGGGCTCCAAGAAACAATTCCACTGGTGGGCCCTAGACATCCCAGTCCAACACTGATTGAAAGGGTGATGTACCCAATGAGTATTAGAATGAAACACACTGTGTGACAGTCACCTTGAATTTTTAGTGTGACAATGGCAGTTTCTCTGTATTTTTTTTAGCAAAAAACACTATTACAAAAATGTGTAACAACAGGATGAGATTTACCACTGAAAGAGTGATCTGGCCAGTGAATATTTGAGTAAAAAACACAGTGTCACAGTCAGATTGGATTTTAGGAGTGACAATGGCGGCTTTTCTGTATTTTTGTAATAAAAAAAAAAAACAATTGCAAAATTAATTAACAGGAAGACAAGATTTAACACTGAAAGGGTGACCTCGCCAATGAGTATTAGAGTAGAACACACTGTGTGTCAGCTTGGTTTTTTGGAGTGGGGCCACGTGCAGCGGAAACTCACTGCCAGTGGCGTAACTAAAGTCTTGTGGGCCCGGTGCAAACTTTTGTCCAGAGCCCCTACCCCCTCCCTACAGCAAATTCTTGATAGTGACAGTTACGGGGCCCCAAACAGTATAATATGCTTGACAGTGGCCCCACCCAGTATTATATGCCCACAGTGGCCCCCACACAGTAGTATATGATCTACAGTGGCCTCCACACAGTAGTATATGCTCTAAAGTGGCCCCTACCCAGTAGTATATGCTCTACAATGGCCACCACACAGTAGTATATGCTCTACAGTGGCCCCCACCCAGTATTATATGCTCCCCGCAGTGGTCCCCGCCCAGTATTATATGCTCCCCGCAGTGGCCCCCACCCAGTATTATATGCCCACAGTGGCCCCCACACAGTATTATATGCTCCCCACAGTGGCCCCCACCCAGTATTATATGCTCCCCACAGTGGCCCCCACCCAGTAGTATATGCTCTAAAGTGGCCCCTACCCAGTAGTATATGCTCTACAGTGGCCACCACACAGTAGTATATGCTCTACAGTGGCCCCCACCCAGTAGTATATGCTCTACAGTGGCCCCCACCCAGTATTATATGCTCCACAGTGGCCCCCACACCATATATTGTCCCAACAGCCCCCCTCCGCTTTGGTGCTATTATTATACTGTGGGTCTCCTCAGACCCCAGAGTATAATAATCGGAGGCCCAGGGAAGGTGATTAAAAATAACAAACATTCATACTCGCCTTGCCTTACCTTTCCTTGGCATCCTTGCTCCATCCTGCCGTCTTCAGTGTCTTCAGGCCCTCTTCAGACATCGTTGCTGAGGCCTGTGATTGGTCCTCAGCAGTCACGTGGGGGCACACTGACATCATTATGCATCGCACCCCATGTGACTGCTGGGGTCTAATCACAGGCCTCAGTCACATGACGGAAGAGCGCCGGAGAGGACGCTGTGCCCAGGAGAGGTGAGAATATGTATTTGTTTTCAGTCACCTCCCCTGGGTGCCCTGCCCTGCCATCTTTTGGAAAGGGGCCTGGCAATATGCCAGGGCCTCTTTCCAATAACAGTATGTATAGCGATTGGGGAACCAGGCTTTCCCTGACCGCTATCATAGTGGTCTGGGGCCCCGCCATCTCCAGCTGGCCACAGGCCCCATATCCCACCGGGCCCGTTCGGACCCCCTGCAACCGTTACGCCACTGCTCACCGCGTTTTTTTCCGCAGAGTTTTCCTCTGCAGACTTTCTGTTCCTATTATCCGCTGCAGATTTTTTTTCTGCAATGTGTGGATGGGATTAGCGGTGTTTCCACTGCGGCCAAAACAGTGCGTTTTTGCAACGTGGGGCCCCGGCCTAAGGATGCACTCCTGGCAAAAACCTTTTTTCCATCCCTGCACACCTCATCTGACTGTCTGCCTCTCTCCAGGCTTCTTTCATATATACAGTCCTTACATCCCTACAATCCAGTGTCCCCTCGCTCTGGATGAGACTCCATCTTGTCTTTTATATTTCTCTTTCTCTATGCTTTGCTATCAATCCCAAGATACCTCAACACAG
The DNA here is from genome assembly GCA_947044405.1 of Leptodactylus fallax. NCBI lineage: Eukaryota > Metazoa > Chordata > Amphibia > Anura > Leptodactylidae > Leptodactylus > Leptodactylus fallax. The sequence continues at coordinate 77,869 of CAMRHE010000694.1, forward strand.
CATCACATGACCAGTTGGAGGACTGTACCATCATTGCTGCAATTATCCTTTTCTTTACATGTTCTTCCAAATAATCAAAAAGACCAAAAATATACACTCAGGGAGGTGGCACTGTGATCTACTCCATTAGAAGTGTGTGACATGAGCTGTTTTATATCAGCTATAATTATATTAGCTAGTGATTCCATATTTTGCTCCCATGTGGACAACCTGTGTGGTACAATCCATGCTGAGTGAATCATACAAAAAGGTCTGTTGGCTGAGGTGGTGAGTCCTGAGAGAAAACAGAAAGCCATGTTATTGTCAGGGAGTCACCCTGAAATCACATGACCCAAATGGGGAGAAGAGCCTCAATTTTCAGATAGAAAGGAATAGCTAAATAAGATAATGCTAGTTGAGTTGTATATATTGGGGCAATAGGAACAGAATGAATGAATAAAAAAAAAATCTGGAGTTCTTCTTTAATATAGTTATTCGAGTGTCTCTATGCATTCCACAGCTAAGGAACATATGCAAAACAGATCCCTGAACTTGATGTGATGATGCAAAGATTACACACCCCAAAGGCTAAATTTATTAAGTGTGAAAAATTAATTCCAAAAATATCTAAAGTTATCAAGGGTGAGAAAAAATGTCCAAATGTTATTTAAGGTCTAACCCCTCCAGACAAGTTCATGTAATAAGTTGATTTTTGGGTTGAAGCAATTTGCTGAATTAGTTCATTTGATTTGACACAACTGCCTGAAGTGTTTTGATGGAAGGATGGATGGATGGATATAGTTAATATTTTTCACCACTGATGAATAAAGTAGGTTCCTTACATTTGGGTACATTTCCTTCTTATTTTCTATGTTTAAGGCAATTAAGGTTAGGGGTTAGGCTAAGGCCCCTTGTTGCGAAAACGCTGCTTTTTTTGTTGCAGTTTTTTGAGCCAAAGCCAGGTGTGGATTTAGCAGAAGAAAGAAGTATAAGTGCTTCCTTTAAATTTGCCATTCCTTTTCAAGCCACTCTTGACTTTATCAAAAAATGCTGCGTTTCCACATGGGGCCTTAGCCTAAACGGGGTTTTCAGGATTCATGGTCCATCTTTAGCATAGGAACACTAAGTACAACTGACATTGAAAAAGACTTAGCTTAGGAATTTTAGTTGATAGTAAACTTAAAAGTAAACTCCCAGCTCCTCTCCTCTTCTCGCCTTACTACCGGCAGTAACGACCCTTTCCCCTCACACCTTCTTCAGTCACTGTCGTCTGCTGTCACTACTTACCAAAATTTTTATTCTCTCTCTTCAGGAATCTTTCCCTCCTCTTTCAAACATGCTGTCATAACCCCGCTACTGAAGAAGTACTCACTTAACCCATCCTGTGCTGCTAACTATCGACCCGACTCTAACCTTCTCTTCATCTCCAAAATCTTGGACCGCTTGGTCTATTCTCGTTTAATCCGCTATCTTTCCGCTAACTCTCTTCTTGGCTCCTTACAATCTGGCTTTCGTACTCTGCACACTACTGAAACAGCCCTTACAAAAGTCTCCAGTGATCTCCTGACAGCTAAATCTAATGATGACTTTTCTCTTCTAATTCTTCTGGATTTCTCAGCAGCATTTGATACTGTTGACCACCAACTCCTCCTCACTATGCTCCACTGTGTCGGCCTTTCAGACACTTCACTCTCTTGCTTCTCCTCATATCTCTTTCCCTTTCAGTGTATCATTTGCGGGCTCTGTCTCTTCCCCTCATTGTTGGGGTTCCTCAGGGCTCTAGCCTACGCCCCTTGCTCCTCTCTCTCTACACAGCCCCTATTGGACAAACCATCACCAGATTTGGCTTTCGGTACCATCTTTATGTTGGTGACACCCAATTATATACGTCATCCCATGACATCACCCCTGCACTAATACAGAATACCAGTGACTGTCTCTCTGCTCTTTCAAATATCATGTCTTCACTTTATCTAAAATCCACCATCTAACACACCAAACCCTGAGATCTCCATTTCAGTCTCTGACCTTACCATAACTCCTACGCAGTATGCCGCTGCCTTGGGGTTATGCTTGACTCAGACCTTTTCTTCACCCCCCATATCCAATCACTCGCACGCTCATGTCATCTCCACCTCAAAAACATCACCAGAATCCGGCCTTTCCTTATCACGGAAACATTAAAGACACTTATTGTTGCCCTGATTCACTCTCGACTTGACTACTGTAACTCCTTACTAATTGGTCTTCCCCTTACTAAACTCTCCCCTCTACAATCTATTCTGAATGCGGCAGCCAGGCTTATCTATCAGTCTAAACGCTACAGTGATGCCTCCGGTCTGTGTCAGTTGCTGCATTGGCTGCCTATTCAATACAGAATACAATATAAACTAATCACCCTCATCCACAAGGCTCTCCATAATGCTGCACCTCCCTACATTTCCTCCCTCATCTCTGTCTATCGGCCAACCCATGCTCTCCTTTCACTCAATGACATCAGACTAACATCATCTATTATCAGAACCTCACACTCCTGTATCCAAGACTTCTCCCAAGTTTCACCACTTCTCTGGAATGCTCTACCCCGAACTATCAGATTAACACTCAATTTCTACAGCTTCAAGCGCAAACTAAAGAAACATCTTTTCAGACAGGCCTATCACAATTACTAATCTAAACCCTTCTGCAGTTAGAATCCCTAAAATGTGCCCTCCTCTGTTCACGCTTCCGCATTACCCCACAGGATATGATGCCGTATTGGACTGTAACTTTATATGTCCTGGCACCATCTGCATATTAAAGGACAGCATAATTTATATGCGTGATGAAAATAACCTTTATAACAAAAACAGTTGGACCACTGTATAAGCAATGCTACCTCCTATACTGCCCCTGCTACCTCTTGTCGCCCTCCCTCTACCTCATTGATAGTAAGCTCTTGTGAGTAGGGCCTTCAGTCCCATTGTGTGAATGACTTTCTACTTTGTAATGCCTTTTGTCTGTACTTGAACCCTACAAATTCTAAAGTGCTGCAGAATATGTTGGTGCTATATAAATAAAATGCATTATTATTATTTATTATGTAGCATCAGAGCCAGGCAGCTGCTGCCAATACAAATAAGATCATAGGGTGCATCAAAAGGGGCATGGATGTACATGAGGCAAACATACAGGTGCATCTCAAGAAAGTAGAATATTTTTGAAACGTTCATTCATTTCAGTAATTCAATTCAAAATCAGCGTCTTCCATGATTGTTTGTCCTACTGAACCAGACTGAGGGACCATTGTTATTGTTAGATTTTTGATGTTGGGGCATTGGTCCAGGGATTTATTCTTATTTCCAGATTGGCATCAGAAAATATTTTTTCCACTAAAATAAAGAAAATAGGTTTCTACCTCATGGCGTTTTTGCCGACATTGCAGGATAACAGGCTGTACTGAACTGATGTCTTTTTTCAGCCATAAAAAAATGTTACTGTCAGAGATGTCCCCTACGCTGCAATATCTTGTACAGCAACATCAATATAAGTGTAACTGCACATATTATACATATTATATATTGCAGCTCAACCTTGTTCAGTCCCCTTTGCTTTAATGAATTCAGCTGCACTACTAGGCATAACTGCACTCATATGTACATTACCAGGGATAATATCGAATTAGTCAGGGCTCTCTCTGCTTTTTACTGATCTGTGGGGGTGCTTGGGACAGAACCACAACTTATCCTACGGTGATACGTTTTTTTTTTAAGGAAAGACCAAACGTGCTACATACTCGATAATCTTCTTGGAATAGCCTCCTTTAAAGGATAAGTCACACACAATATCTTACAAAAGGGGAAATTATAGACTAAGGGAAAAGGTGACATAGAGTTATGGAGAATGAGTACCAGAAATGAGAATGAATGTCCAATGCTTGGGTGCCATGGCACATATTCTTTTTCATGTCTAAAGTGTGGATTTATTAAAGGGGTTTTATAGGTTAAAATTGATGATGACCTATTTTAAGGATAGCTCATCAATATCATAAGATCTGTTGTTCTTGACACCTGATGCACAGAGAACGGAGCAGGAAGCAGACAGCACTGTTCTCTGTGTAGTGGCCAAACCAGGTTACTGCAATTTAGCCTCCCATTCCCTTGAATGAGAGCCAAGTTGCAGTGACCTAAATTGATCACTACACCACGTACAGAGCTGTCTGCTTCCTGCTCTATTCTCTGTGTATCTGCTGAGAAAAACTGATTGGTGGGTGTGTCTGGTGTCAGACTATGATATTCCTGAAAGTATTTCATGACAACACAATGTTTGTGACACCTTAGTGGCTTTTTTTATTGTGCTAACTGCATTTTTTGATAAATATAAAATATAATATCCGCTATTGTTTGTTTTTGTTTTTATTTAAAATGTTTGTCTTGTTTGGCATGTGCAGCCTGCGTTCTCATCCATTGCAGACTGCTCAGTCCTGTTCAGTATAGAATCAGTCAGTTTAGTCTCTCTGGCCCCTCCTGTGTGTTCTTTATCAAAGCCTTATACAAGGTTCACACTAGTACTCGGACCACTAAAATAGGCAGACCTCCTTGACTATTGACTATAATGGGATCTGCTGTTTTCAAACTGAAAGCAGTGGAGAGAAAAGTCCTGCATGATTTATTGGCGGTTCTTGCAACGGAGTCTCCAACAAAGACTTCTGCACATGTGTGAACATAGCTTTGGCTGTCAGATAGCTATCTATCTTTAACAACTAACCTCTTTGCATTTCAGCTACCCTTAACTCATCTTGTTCCATTATTTCTTTAAAAATGTGTTAAAAATAAATCTTCATAATATGTATGAGCTATGGTCAAATACTGAACATATTAAAAAATATAAATTAACCGTATTGATTCATATGGACATAAGATACATTCTTGATTCCAGCACTTATATATGTATTCCTGTGCTAAGAAAGTGCATTTCTCAAATGTGTCTGATAGTGGCAAGTTCTAGTCATTAATCTGTGCTCCCCGGCTATTTACCTCTGTGGCAGGAACATTTCCTTGGGGATCCATGAGAAAATGTGCCATCTGAATATACTGCTCCCCTTCCACAGATCAGCCCCAGCCCGCTCTGTCCTCAGAGGTTGGAGTCAGTGTAATTAGTAATTGTACAAGCACTGAGTCTTATATGCAGGGCAAATAGAAATAATCACATTGTACAGAATGCTGACAAGCCTGCTGTACAATGATTTTTATTTAGTTTACCTAAGAATTGACTTCCTGGAAAGCAATATTCTTCAATATTGCACATGGAGCAATTCACTTTTACTCATTCAATATATTAATCATTTTTGTTTTATGCATAGTAAACCATCTGCAGCATGTAAAATACACATTATTTGACCATGGGTGGAACAAACTCATATGTTTCCACGGGGCCACTGCTAGAATCTAAACACATATGAGACACCCACATTTTTGCTACATGGTGCTAGAAATAGCCTCACCCTCAAATATTTTGCTCTCTTACGAAGGCATGCATATTTATAGATAATAGTATATCATATTTATTATGTGCTAAATAATACCTTTATCTAAATTATCAAAATAATACCACCATACAATAACATACATACAATCACAGAACAATACGACTATACAGTCTTCAAATAATAGAGCCATACATTAAGTAAATAACCAATACAGACCATCACTGAATAATACGGCTATACATTTTCCAAACAATACCAGTATACAGATCTGTTCTCCCATACATGCTTTGTCATCAAAACCCAAAATAATCTGTAGTACAAAAGAAGAGAAAATCATAACCTAATAAAATGTTAAGGAATGTTTCCCCGTTCCTTTCTGTCAATTTTTTTATTTTAAAAAGCTAGGAGAACAGACCTCTGGAATGCTATGTGAAGGCACCCGAGCCTAGTAATGTACACACTTGTGTCTACATGTACCACCCTCTGTTTATAAACAGCTGTACTGCCAGAGGGAAAAAAAATCACTGCAGACCAGAGTAGCGGAAATGTGTATAAATAATAATTTTGTAGCTTTGTCTTAATCACCACTATTACGACTTCACTACCTCAGTGTGCACACTTAATGAGCCTGTAATTAGTGCTGTACATGCATTATTTTCCATGCTATTTTATGCTTTAATTGTCTTTATTAAGATGATAGGGGTTAAATAGGTAAACCCTGGTTCAAGGACTTATAGGGTGTGCTTTTGCTTGAATATTTAGAAATATACTGTATGTTGCAAGTCAGATATTGGAATTATAATTTTATTGTGTTTTATTCATTTGCATTGTAATGATATGAATTTCTGACTGTCAACAGCAAATGTTCGTATCACATACAGCAATATCATGCATATTGAAATAGCTATTCAGATCCAGAAGTGTAACAGGCCTCCCACTTACCATGTCCTGTCTATAATACCTGTGTCTTCTTCTGTTGTAGAAAGGGCTTTGGGCCCCCTGAGGCTCCAGGGCCCAGTAGTGATTGCTAGCTCTGTACCCCCTATAGCCATGTCCCTGTTTAGACCCTTTTAACCTATTTTTTCATATGCTGTTCAACTATATCATTTTCTTATTTATTATTTATTTATTTTGCTTAGGGTAGGTTCACACCTGCGCTTGCTATCCGTCCGTTGCCAATCCAGTGAAAATCTCGGCGAACTGGATTGGCATCGGATACAGACCGGTCAGCGACGCATTGGTTAAAAACCCATTCATTTGAATGGGTTTTTAAAGCAATGCGCGGGTGTGCGCTTACACCCTCTGCGCTGCGAAGCCGTTTTTTTTCGTCGGACACAAAGTCCTGCGTGTCCGACTTTGTTTCCGACCAGTGTCTTTTATTATAAGCCAAGTAGGAAGACCTGATTATGTTAAAGTCCTCCTAGTGCGTCTAAGCTCTCACTGAACTTGGTCTTTATTTGTTGGTTTTTTTCCTTACCCAGTCCTTTTATCAGTCCCACATGGCAAAAAAGTATTGCAAGTGTAAAATTTGGTTGTGCCTGGCAGTTCAGATCTTGTGTAAAACAAGATCTCGGTCCATATTTTCATTTGTAGGTGACATCATTCAGGACATGGGATTCCCAGCTGTAGAGCAACACTTATTTTGATACCTTTGCATGTTCGATTGTTATCTTGGCATCTCTTCCCAGTGAAACACATAGAAACATCCTATACTCAAAGTTAAATGTGTCTACAATCTTCTATATCCTTCTTCATAACCTATAGAAAATGTAGTTGAAGAGGACTGATGATAAAAACTTTCTCAGAAGATATGAAACAAGTCCTAAATTCTGGCAACAATTTACAGCAAATCACTGTATGGTTTTCTGTATACTGTGCTTTACAGAACACAGCAAATATAAGGAATTTACAGAAAATATAATTATTCATGTAGCTAGCTGGATTACTTTCACAGAAATCAATGGTAGCTGCAGTGTTTAATGATATTTGTTATTGCACTTTTACAACTACTATAAAATCAAGCACTTGAACGAGCCCAACTGTACATAGATCGTCAGCTTAAAGTGCATGTAGTATCGGAAAACCCGCTGCTTTCACAAGCTGAAATCCCATATGTGGAGAAGTGGCTTAGATAATGTTACAAATCAGGTACATTTACTTCTCTGATCAATAATAATCCTATTTGAATAAATCTGACTGTTGTGGTGATATGCCTCGCTTTTCAGAATGGCATTGGTATACACAGATGTAATAACTGAGCCTTTTCTTTCATTGTCGGCCTTGCATCATTTACATGTAATTATGTTTTTAATTAGAAGTTGGTAACCCAGACACAAGGACTTGAAATTACCTGCCGTGACGAAGGGACGCTGTTGAAAAAACATTTAATTGATTCTTATTTTTGGAAGAAAAGCAATGTAATTGGCAATCAATCTCACCGCAGATTGGAATCAGCAGTCAAAACAATTCTGGTTCTTCTGAAGAGAAGGTAGTACTCGCCAAAGGTGTGAGTATCATTGAGTCCATGCTAGACACATTTGACATTGAAAGGTATTTTCATAAAATATTATCTAAACCTTGGGTGGTCAAATAACCACATTCAGCCTATGGAGAAGCTCAGGCATATAGTACCACAGCAAAAGTAATTTATACTGATTTTCTATATACAGGGAGAAAATAGATCGTTTAGGGGCCCTAGACTATATAACGTGACATAACAAGTATGGGACCAGTTGACCAATCCACCGCTCCCAATGTATCTTATAAGAATCATATAGGAATGGTGATAATCCAAGGGATAGTCAGAATGTAATAGTAAGCTATATATCCAAAATTAGACCTTTACTTCCAGTGCCTAAAAGGCATATTCTTCCCTTACAGTCTTAAAGTCTGTTAAAGTCTTTTTTTTATAGCAAAGAATTGTACAGGTTCTGTGTGACAACATGAACACATAACTATTTAGCACAGTGAACAAAACATTAAAAAGAGAATAAAGTTAGTCAACAAGATGTACAAGATGTATGGTATGCACTGTATGGTACTCTCAAAATCTACCACAAAAAATAAGACCTCATAAAGCTATAGTGAAAGAAAAATGAAAAGTTATGGATCTTGCAATGCAACAACACAAAACAAAGTACAGGTGCATCTCAATAAATTAGAATATCTTTGAAACGTTCATTCATTTCAGTAATTCAGTAACACAATTCATAATCAGCGTCTTCCATGATTGTGTGTCCTACTGAACCAGACTGAGGGACCATTTAAAGGTTTAGGAAACCTTGGCAGGTGACACACTGAATTTACAATACTGAACTTTTTTATAATATTCTAATTTTCTTAGATTTGGGTTTTCATTACCTGTAATCCGTAATCAACATTTACAGAAATAAAACACTTGAAATAGAACACTCTGTATGTAAAGAATCTAGAAAATATAGGAGGTCATTTTTTTTATTTAATTACTGAAATATGTAAACGTTTCAAAGATATTCTAATTTATTGAAATGCACCTGTACTTACTTAAAAAAATGGCATTACTACACAAAAGTAGTAAAATAATAAAAGAATCTATTTCAATAAGAAATTGCAGTAATTGCAATTTAACTGTCACGTTTACCAGACAATGAACACCATTCATAGCAGGATAGACCCATTTACAGTGGGGAAAAAAAAGTATTTAGTCAGCCACCAATTGTGCAAGTTCTCCCACTTAAAAAGATGAGAGAGGCCTGTAATTGTCATCATAGGTAGACCTCAACTATGAGAGACAAAATGAGAAAACAAATCCAGAAAATCACATTGTCTGATTTTTAAAGAATTTATTTGCAAATTATGGTGGAAAATAAGTATTTGGTCAATAACAAAAGTTCATCTCAAACGCTTTCTGTAAGTCTTCACAAGGTTGGCACACACTGTTGCTGGTATGTTGGCCCATTCCTCCATGCGGATCTCCTCTAGAGCAGTGATGTTTTGGGGCTGTCGCTGGGCAACACGGACTTTCAACTCCCTCCAAAGGTTTTCTATGGGGTTGAGATCTGGAGACTGGCTAGGCCACTCCAGGACCTTGAAATGCTTCTTACGAAGCCACTCCTTCGTTGCCCTGGCGGTGTGCTTGGGATCATTGTCATGCTGAAAGACCCAGCCACGTTTCATATTCAATGCCCTTGCTGATGGAAGGAGGTTTGCACTCAAAATCTCACGATACATGGCCCCATTCATTCTTTCATGTACACAGATCAGTCGTCCTGGTCTCTTTGCAGAGAAACAGCCCCAAAGCATGATGTTGCCACCCCCATGCTTCACAGTAGATATGGTGTTCTTTGGATGCAACTCAGCATTCACTCTCCTCGCAACACGACGAATTGTGTTTCTACCAAACAGTTCTACTTTGGTTTCATCTGACCATATGACATTCTCCCAATACTCTTCTGGAACATCCAAATGCTCTCTAGCAAACTTCATATGGGCCCGGATATGTACTGGCTTAAGCAGGTGGACACATCTGGCACTGCAGGATCTGAGTCCCTGGCGGTGTAGTGTGTTACTGACGGTAGTCTTTGTTACGTTAGTCCCAGCTTTTTGCAGGTCATTCACTAGGTTCCCCTGTGTGGTTCTGGGATTTTAGATCACCGTTCTTGTGATCATTTTGACCCCCGTGGTGAGATCTTGCATGGAGCCCCTGATCGAGGGAGATTATCAGTGGTCTTGTATGTCTTCCAATTTCAAATTATTGCTCCCACAGTTGTTTTCTTCACATCAAGCTGCTTGCCTATTGCAGATTCAGTCTTCCCAGCCTGGTGCAGGCAATGAGTGGAGGACAGAGGAGCCTCTTAAAGAAGAAGTTACAGGTCTGTGAGAGCCAGAAATCTTGCTTGTTTGTAGGTGACCAAATACTTATTTTCCACCATAATTTGCAAATAAATTCTTTAAAAATCAGACCAGATTTTCTAGATATGTTTTCTCATTTTGTCTCTCATAGTTAATGTCTACCTATGATGTCAATTACAGGCCTCTCTCATCTTTTTAAGTGGGAGAACTTGCACAATTGGTGGCGGACTAAATACTTTTTTTTCCCCACTGTAAATGGGTCTACCCTGGAAATGATAGAGGTTTTAATGGATTTACAGATTCACTCTCTGCAACCCCACAGATCAGTTGTTTAAGCAGTGCTTGGGTGGACCCCAATAGTCTAATATTGATGGCCTATCTCATTTATGTATCATATTTCACATAGTTAAAACTGCATAGCCAATGCATTGAAAGAGAAAGAAATAATAGTGCGAGGAACAGGCCAGTTCATTTTTACATATGTGTGCCGTGATAGTTATGATTAGAAAAGGAATAAAGGGAGGTTCAGTAAAGAAACATCACAATATACCAGCCAAAGTGCTGATAAGTAGTCACAAGCTTTCTTAAGTATATGGGACCCTGACATTTTTGATGGCAAGTTCAACATTAGTACCAAAAGGACTCGGCATCCATTTTGGCTACACAAGACAGCTTACCTGCTGCTGTATATATAAGGGCATAGACATAAATGAATAAACAAATATTCTAAACAAGAAGGACTACAAGGAAAGTGATTTTGATTAATACAGCCTATTTATTTATACAATTCTATATTATGTTAACAAAGTCAGATCAGTCAATCAGACCATTATAGCATGACTTCATTACATTAATGTCTAAAATAACTGAAACATGAAGTACAAAAAGTAACAATCTATAAAGTATTTGCATTGTATATATATAGTGAAACCACTCCAGAACACCTTTCCTTTGAGAAGACCCCTCTCTTAACCACTTCCGGACCGCCCATTGGGTATTTACGTCTGGGTGGTGGCTCTATTGTTCTGCAAGGACATACCCAAAACCGTGCAGCTACAGAAGCAGGGAGCCGGAGCTCCTCTAGAGAAGGCAGGGGTGGTTTATTACCGTCCCTGAATCCCGAGCGCAGCATACACAGCTATGGGAACAACCATGATGTGGCTTCCTTCTGATCACGTGATCGGCCGGGGATCTGAGGCTGTTAGAGTTGCTGGGTCCTACTGTAACTGGGACTAAGGTATCTGTCCCAGTTACAGGGAAAATCAGCCTCCCCCACCAAAACACAATGTAAAAATAAATAAAAATAAAAAAGTAAAAAATAAAATTGAAAGTAAAATAAATAAATGATACGCCAATACCACACCCACATCACAGGTTCTAGCCCTACCCTATACAAAATAAAAATAACCATAAAAGAAAGGAAAAACTATTTTAGGCTGCAGCCCCACATGGCGTAAACTCCATGGTTTGCCCGTGGTGGAAACGCCACTTAAAAAAATGCAGCGTTTTACAGTCATTGTGTAGTGGATGGGATTCTAGCGAATCCCATCCCCACACTATGGTAAAATACGTTGCGGTTTTGGAAATCGTAGCACGTCATTTATACGTTCGGAAATGCAGGCGGTTTCCCTATGGATATAATTGAAGCAGAAAGTCAGCAGGTGAAACCTCTGTGAACTTTCTGTGAAAAGCGCTGCTGGAAAAAACGCAATGCGTCTTTCGCTTTTTCATCATTATATGGGGGTTTGGTGGGCTGTACATGCTTTCTGACTCCATTAGACACTTTAACCTGCATTCTGTATAGTTTCTGTATACTTCTTACTTAGAGAGGATCACCCCTTTAAAAGACCATTTTTTGTCCAAATTTGGATGGATGGTTCAAAGAGGTTTCACTGTATGTATGTGTGTGTGTGTATTCATATATATATGAATGGCAGTTGGGCTTCTTACTATTTGATCAAATGTGTATAACAAAGAACATCTAAATTGATAGATTATATTAGGTGTTTTCAACAATATTAGTAGTGCCTTTTGGATTTCCATTTCCATATGCCCTGATGCTGTGTGCGGCTGCAGTTTTTTTTTTGTATGTGTGTGTGTATGTATATATATATATATATATATATATATATAGGAAGCCATTAATATGTTTACATAATTGATATAATAGGCATGTTAAAAGAAAAGCAAAAGCTTTCTACTAGTGAAATGAAACTGAACAAAGCAGGATAAAACATTGTAATGTCCTTTCAACATAATAAGTTGGGTAGGTTCAATATTTCTCTCCTCTAGCAGAGTACGATCTTCCTCTGTTTCCATGTATTGATTGCTTTCTGTAATCGAGCCGAACAAATATAAAATTCCCCAATTGAATCCTCCGACGCCGCTGATATAAACCTAAACCTTGTTAAATTTATTGACAGAACAGTGAAATAAATTATGATAGGTCCAGAGGGAATGTTTCAGGTCATTGATTTCTTTAAGGAAATAATAAAATGGTGGACGAGCTGTACAAGCCCTTTTCCTCCACCGCCTCCCCTTGGTATATTACTCCTGGAATAATAGGAAAATATGCTCTCTGTCTGCTGTGTGCAGCATGGAAATGTGTCATTTATTCCCGGAGGAAGAGCAAGCTGTAGCATTAATCATTTAGTGCCCAGTGTCTTTTTGCTCCTGTTTACAGAGCAGCCTTCCAGTAGAAGTGGTAGACTTGATTTTCAGGCTTTATTTTCTTCATATCAATAAAGGGGCTGTCTAGACTTACAGAAAAAGGGTTAGCCTCATTCATTTGAATGAAGCTGCAATACCAGATATAGTTAATGGACAAGATTGGTGCTGTTTCTGGAGACCATAAGCAGACCCGTTTTGCTAATACTAGACTACCCCCATAACTACCCTTGATTAGTATAGTTTATTACATAGCTTTCTCAAAGAAATTTATGGATGGAGTGGACCAGCTGAAGATGAGGCATTTCTGATAGGTTTTGACATAATAACTTTGTCCTAAATTACAGGGAAGCAGAGTTTAGTCTATAGGATTGTATAATTTCCCATCATGGACCAAAATATTCTACCTTACTATTAAAAGGATTTTTTTTATTATGGTTTGCCATATTTTTCTAACTGGGCCTGAAAGGGATGAATTCAAGATATTGCCTATTGACTGGATATTTGATAACTGCTAGATCTGTGGAGGTTCAACCTCTGGGGTCCCAACAATTGTCCCCTATCCCCTGCTTCCCCCAGCAGCAAGACCACAGCCAGAAGTTTAATGAGGTGTCAGTCTCACATGTGAGCTGAAATTCCACTCAACTGTATGTGACTGCCAAATCTAGCTGAGCACTTCACTCGTCTTCTCTTTTGCACTCCCATAGCACTGGAACAGCAGTGTACATTTGTGACCACCGCTTCAGACAACTTCCCTTTGCCACTTCTGTAACTGTGGGAATGGAGCAACACAGGACCTCTGTTTTTGCGAATAGTAGGGGTCTTAAAGGTGAGGTTTGATCTAGCTGTTATCACCTGTCTTGTGTATAAGTGATAACTTGATATTAACAGAATACCCCTTTAGGCAGAGGCCCCATGTTGCAGAAAAGCTGCTTTTTTGTTGCAGATTTTCCTTCGGTTTTTTTTGGGTCAAATGCAGAAGTAGCTACCAAAGAAATGGGAAATATATAGGAAGGTCTTATACTTTTCCACCCTGGCAAATCTACTCCTGGCTTTGACTCAAAAAAACGCTGCAAAATCTGTATTAAAGAAGCAGCTTTTCTGCAACTTCGGGCCTTAGGCTTAAGCTGTTGGCTTTTCGAGGCTGTTGGCTGTAATTCTTTGAGGAATGCAGCAGGTTGCATGTGGTAGGTCCCTTGGACACTCTAACCCTAGATTCACACACAGCAACATACTGTCCTGTACCGATTATTTGGACAGTATGTTGCTGGGAATCAGGGAGTCCCTCTCCCTGCTGGGAGTATGTTGCTGGAAGGCAGCTAGGAGTCCCTCTCCCAGAATGATGTTCAGGCTGGTAAAGCCGGCGAACACACGGACCACGTTTCACTGGTGAAATTCAGTCATGTGAATCTTGGGTAAGGCTAACCCATGTTGCGGAAACACAGCGTTTTTTCTGCTGCGGGAACGCAGCACAAAAAAACGCTGTTTTAAAGTACCAGTAAAATGAATGAGATTCTAGATAATACCATGCATACATTATTATTTTGACAGATCGCTGGTTGTTTGTTTTCGTTTTTTTTTCTCTTTATTTCCTTGGATATTAGATTTATATAATTATATATCATTACCTAAGTAATTTTTCTCTGTGTAACATGTAATTGAACATGGAAACAGTGAGCCTGTATATGTGTGTATATATATATATATATATATATATATATATATATATTTATACCTGACAACTGTTTGTAATATTTTTTTTGTGTAAAGAAAATTAATAAATATTTATTGTTTAAAAAAAAAAATATATATATACAGTATATATATATATATACTGTGTTTATATATATATATATATATATAGATCATGTTCTATTTTTGTTTGTTTCCACGGATCTCTCCATACACTCAAATGTATGTGAAAACAGGTGCCCCTCAGGTTTTGCACCTTGGTCGTGTGAATGTAACTTTAAGAAAAGGCCGCATAGTGGGAACACAATGCAGAATTTCCACTTGGCTTGTTCTGCTGCAAAGCACTGCAATACACTACCTTTTGCATTGCAGGCTGAAATCCACAGGTAAAACCCATAGTAATCTTCTCCATACAAAGCAAGAAAGTGGCATTCACTGAAGTAAAACAACAAAATCCTTTATTCAGTGCACTAACATAACATAAATGGAAGGATGCTGGCACCATGAGGCAATGGGCATACCTCCCAACTTTCAAAGGACAGAAAGAAGGATGGAATGTGCAGTGCTGAGCGCACTACGGCAAATTTAGCTCCGCCCACTTCTACTTTAACTCTGCCCATTCCTATCCATTTCTATTTATGCCCCCACACAGTATAATACCCATTCAGTCACCCTAACATGATATGCCCCTACATTACAATGTCATCCTCCTGGTGCCCCCACAGTTTGATGTCCCCCTCCAGCCACACCCACAGTTTAATGTCCCCCTTCAGCAACCCCCATAGTTTAATGCCCCCTTCCAGTTGCCACAAATTAATGTCCCTATCCAGCTGTCCCAGTTTAATGCCTCTCTCAAGCTGCCCCCATTTTAATGTCCCCCTCCATCTGCCCCGCCAAGTTATTGTCTCCCTCCATCTCCCCCTCCCAGTTTAATGTGTCTTTCCATCTGTACACACAGTTTAATGTCCCTCTTCTGGTAACAATCCAACATAAAAAACCTAATACTCACCTTTTCCTGTTCCCTTCTCTGAAGTCTCTGCTCCTGGAGTCTTCAGGGAGCTGCAGACGTATTGTGATGACGTCACTCACATCGCATCTGAGCTCCCTGGGTATAGCTCCTGGGGACTGGAGCACACATGGGCATAGTCAGGGTCGGACTGGCCCACCGGGGAACTGGTAAATCCACCGGTGGGCCCCGAGCCCCGACTATTAGTTCTCATGCCATGGGGCCGGTCGGGATCCTGACCATCCCGATCGAGCCTCTGACCAGTGGCGTTACGATCGCGGTCGCAGGGGGTGCGACCGCGATCGGACCCGGCAGGGTACGGGGCCCACGGCCAGCTGGAGATGGCCGGGGCCCCGGACCACTATGATAGCGGTCGGGGAAAGCCTGGTTCCCCGACCGCTATACATACTGTTATTGGAAAGGGGCCCTGGCATATTGCAGGCCCCTTTCCAATAGATGGCATGGCAGGGCTCCCAGGGGAAGTGACTGAAAATAATAAACACATATTCTCACCTCTCCTGGGCGCAGCGTCCTCTCCGGCGCTCTTCTGTCATGTGACTGAGGCCTACGATTAGGCCCCGGCGGTCACATGGGGCGCGACCGCGTAATGACGTCAGTGCGCCCCCACGTGACCACTGAGGCCCAATCATAGGCCTCAGCAGCGTCGTCGAAAAAGGGCCTGAAGACGCTGAAGACGACAGGATGGAGCGAGGATGCCAAGGAAAGGTAAGGCAAGGTGAGTATGAGAGTTTGTTATTTTTAATCACTTCCCCTGGGCCTCCGATTATTATACTGTGGGGTCTGAGGAGACCCCACAGTATAATAATAGCACTGAAGCGGAGCAGAGGGGGCTATTGGGCGCATATAATACTGGGTGGGGGCCACTGTGGAGCTTATAATACTAGGAGGGGGCCACTATGGAGCTTATAATACTGGGTGGGGGCCACTATGGAGCTTATAATACTGGGTGGGGGCCACTGTGGAGCTTATAATACTGGGTGGGGGCCACTATGGAGCTTATAATACTGGGTGGGGGCCACTGTGGAGCTTATAATACTGGGTGGGGGGCCACTGTGGAGCTTAAAATACTGGGTGGGGGCCACTTTGGAGCATATAATACTGGGTGGGGGCCACTGTGGAGCTTATAATACAGGGTGGGGGCCACTGTGGAGCTTATAATACAGGGTGGGGGCCACTGTGTCTCCTTCATTTTTTTTTAATTACGCAGGGGCAGGTGAAAAAAACAAAACAAAAAAACCCCCCCACAAACTTTCTCTCCTGTCCCCAGTGTCTCCCAGAGCAGTTTGGTCCTGCAGTTCTGTTGTTTTCTTCCAGCTGACATTCCCTCTGCACATGACTACCTGTGATGTCACGTGGCCCCTGAGGCCAATCAGTGGCCTAAGGGAAGGGACCTGGGACGTCACAGCTAGTGAGGAATTCCGGCAAAAAGAAGAAAGCGGAGCTGCAGGACCGGACCGTGCTGGGAGGATACCAGAGCACCGGAGACAGGTGAGTATGTTTATACTGGACAATCTCTTTAAAGTATGGCGCATTAGGGGGGCCCTGGGGGGTATATTAAAGGGATTGTCCAGGCATAATTTGTTATGGTTTATCCTCAGGATAGGCCATAGATACCTGATCTGTACGGGGCTGCCCCCGGACCGATCAGCTGTATGGAGCCACTTCTGATGCCCGTACTGTACACAATACAGGGCCAGAAGCAGAAAGCTCTGTCCTCCGTGTATTAGCCGGGCACCTTCACTGTATTTCAGCACTTATTGAAGTCAGTAGGAGCTGAGCTGCAGTGAAGGCGCCGGGCTGCTATACAGCGGATGGAGCTTTCTGCTTCCGGCCCTGTGTTGTGTACAGAACAGGTGCCGGAAGTGGCTCCGAACAGCTGATGGGGCCATGTGTCAGCCCTCTACCGATCAGGTATTTATGGCCTATCCAGAGAATAGACCATAAAAAAGATTAACCCTGGACAACCCCTTTAATATGCCCCACACAGTTTAACGTCCCCCCCACAGGATGTCAGCCCCCATCACTGCTCCCACACAATATAATGACCCCATCACTATTCCCCATACAGTATGGGGGACCAGTGAAGAGGCCACTATGTGGGGGGACCAGTGAAGTGACCATAGAAAAATTTGGCCCAGACAACCCCTTAAAAGAGGTTGTCCATAAACTGGAGCGACCACTGTGTCTGCCGCCAGGGAGGTGTAAAAATAAGAAAGTTTTTAAAAAAGCATACTCACCTGTCCCCAGCAGCCCGTTGTCCCCTGCCTGTGGCCTGTGTCTGTTCGGTCTCATGGCGGCGCCTCATTTCTGGAAATCCTGTACCTAATTGGTCTTAGCGGTCACATGAGGTGCAGGACTCCCAGCAAGGAGTCGCCGGCATGAGACTGAATGGACACTGGCAGCAGACAACGGAGCGCCGGGGACAGGTGAGTATGCTTTTTAATTTACTTAATTTTTACTTTACACCTCCCGCCAGCTACATTGGTTGCTCCAATTCCTTCGACAACCTCTTTAAAGGATTTGTCCATCTTCCTAATATTGATGGCCTCTCCTTAGGAGAGGCCATCAATATTACATCTGCGATGATACAACAGCCAGGACCTGTGCAGATCAGCTTTTCCAGGACAGTGCAGCTACAGGTAAAGGTAACAATTCTAGGAGCCACGCTGTTCACTTGCCATACAAGGTGTAGCAGTGGGTTTAGGTAGTGCAGTGGTGCACATGGTATAGTGGGTGAGCAGCATGGCTCCCGGCATGTTATTACTTTTAGCTGCCCTATCTCGGTACCGCTGATCTTCAGGGGTTCTGATGGTGGGCCCCTAGAAACAATTCCACTGGTGGGCCCTAGACATCCCAGTCCGACACTGGGCAGAGTGGTGAAGCAGGGGGCAGATGGCTCCTGCTTCACCATTGTGTTCAACTCTTCTGTGTCCTCTGGATGCAAATGAGTTGAAACCGGGGCATACCTCCCACCAACAGGGAGAGCGGGACAGGACCAGGAATCCAGGACAGTCTCTACACTTTCTCAAGCCTAGAGAAGCCTCATAGTAATAATGTAGGTTTTAGGCTAGGTTCACCTAGCGTTAGTTGCAGCATGTGGAGTATACACAGTGCTGCTACTGTAGAGTTACTCTCCAGCAAGTGCAGTGCAGTGGCTAAGCTACTGTAGTCACACTTATTGTGGCTCTCACCCTAAAGGTGGTCATAGATGTAAACAGGGTCGGACTGGCCCACCGGGGAATCGGTGAATCCGCCGGTGGGCCCCGAGCCCCGACTATTAGTTCTCATGTCATGGGGCCCGATCGGGATCCTGACCATCCCGATCGGGCCCTTGACCAGTGGCGTTACGATCGCGGTCGCAGGGGGCGCGACCGCGATCGGACCCGGCAGGGTACAGGGCCGACGGCCAGCTGGAGATGGCCGGGGCCCCGGACCACTATGATAGCGGTCGGGGAAAGCCTGGTTCCCCGACCTCTATACATACTGTTATTGGAAAGGGGCCCTGGCATATTGCAGGCCCCTTTCCAATAGATGGCATGGCAGGGCTCCCAGGGGAAGCGACTGAAAATAATAAATACATATTCTCACCTCTCCTGGGCGCAGCGTCCTCTCCGGCGCTCTTCTGTCATGTGACTGAGGCCTGCGATTAGGCCCTGGCGGTCACATGGGGCGCGACCGCGTAATGACGTCAGTGCGCCCCCACGTGACCACTGAGGCCCAATCACAGGCCTCAGCAGCGTCGTCGGAAAAGGGCCTGAAGACGCTGAAGACGACAGGATGGAGCGAGGATGCCAAGGAAAGGTAAGGCAAGGTGAGTATGAGAGTTTGTTATTTTTAATCACTTCCCCTGGGCCTCCGATTATTATACTGTGGGGTCTGAGGAGACCCCACAGTATAATAATAGCACTGAGGGGGGGGGGGGGGAAGCGGGAGGGGGACTGGGGGCTATACTAGGAGGGGCATGGGCATATAATACTGGGTGGGGGCCACTGTGGAGCTTATAATACTAGGAGGGGGCCACTATGGAGCTTATAATACTGGGTGGGGGCCACTATGGAGCTTATAATACTGGGTGGGGGCCACTGTGGAGCTTATAATACTGGGTGGGGGCCACTGTGGAGCTTATAATACTGGGTGGGGGCCACTGTGGAGCTTATAATACTGGGTGGGGGCCACTGTGGAGCTTAAAATACTGGGTGGGGGCCACTTTGGAGCATATAATACTGGGTGGTGGCCACTGTGGAGCTTATAATACTGGGTGGGGGCCACTGTGGAGCTTATAATACTGGGTGGGGGCCACTTTGGAGCTTATAATACAGGGTGGGGGCCACTGTGGAGCTTATAATACAGGGTGGGGGCCACTGTGGAGCTTATAATACTGGGTGGGGGCCACTGTGGATCTTATAATACTGGGTGGGGGCCACTGTGGAGCTTATACTCCATACAGTGGCTCCTTCATTTTTTTTTAATTACGCAGGGGCAGGTGAAAAA
The DNA here is from genome assembly GCA_947044405.1 of Leptodactylus fallax. Classification (NCBI taxonomy): domain Eukaryota; kingdom Metazoa; phylum Chordata; class Amphibia; order Anura; family Leptodactylidae; genus Leptodactylus; species Leptodactylus fallax. The sequence goes on from CAMRHE010000694.1 coordinate 98,022, forward strand.
AAAAAAAAAAACCCACAAACTTTCTCTCCTGTCCCCAGTGTCTCCCAGAGCAGTTTGGTCCTGCAGTTCTGTTGTTTTCTTCCAGCTGACGTTCCCTCTGCACATGACTACCTGTGACGTCACGTGACCCCTGAGGCCAATCAGTGGCCTAAGGGAAGGGACCTGGGACGTCACAGCCAGTGAGGAATTCCGGCAAAAAGAAGAAAGCGGAGCTGCAGGACCGGACCGTGCTGGGAGGACACCAGAGCACCGGAGACAGGTGAGTATGTTTAGCATGTTTTTTTTTTTTTTTGGGGGGGGGGGGGTAGGGGGGGATTCACCTCCCCCAGACTAATTATAAAAAAGAAAAAAATTATACTGGACAATCTCTTTAAAGTGTGTCTCTTTAGGGGGGCCCTGGGGGGTATATTAAATGGGTTGTCCAGGCATAATTTGTTATGGTTTATCTTCAGGATAGGCCACAGATACCTGATCTGTAGGGGGCTGCCCCCGGACCGATCAGCTGTATGGAGCCACTTCTGATGCCCGTACTGTACACAATACAGGGCCAGAAGCAGAAAGCTCTGTCCTCCGTGTATTAGCCGGGCACCTTCACTGTATTTCAGCACTTATTGAAGTCAGTAGGAGCTGAGCTGCAGTGAAGGCGCCGGGCTGCTATACAGCGGATGGAGCTTTCTGCTTCCGGCCCTGTGTTGTGTACAGAACAGGTGCCGGAAGTGGCTCCGAACAGCTGATGGGGCCATGTGTCAGCCCTCTACCGATCAGGTATTTATGGCCTATCCAGAGAATAGACCATAAAAAAGATTATCCCTGGACAACCCCTTTAATATGCCCCACACAGTTTAACGTCCCCCCCACAGGATGTCAGCCCCCATCACTGCTCCCACACAATATAATGACCCCATCACTATTCCCCATACAGTATGGGGGACCAGTGAAGAGGCCACTATGTGGGGGCAGGGGCGCACCGCTAATGGGGCGAGGTGAGGCGGCCGCCTCGGGCGGCACTGTCCGGGGGGCGGCATTTTACTATTTAATGTAAGCCAGCCCAGGACAGGCCGCTTTTTAAAAAAAAAAAAAAACCAGAGCTGAGCGCGGCCTGTCCTGGGCTGGTTTACAAGACGTCGCATCTCAGCGCAGGCGGCGATACAATGATGTCATCACGCCGCCTACGCTGAGACACAGATGTCGCGGACAAGAGGAGGTGGCGGCAGCTGCATCAAGGCATCGCAGGTGAGTATAGCTTTTTTTTATCTATATAAATAGGCCGTAACCTGTTGGAGTATCCCCGGCAGGTCAGGGCCTATTTATTTACCTACCCGCGTCTGCTCGTGGCCGCCCCCGCTTCCCCTTCTGCTATGGGCCGCAGAAAGGGAAGCGGATGCCGCTGTGAGCGGCCGCGGGCATCGGTAAGTTAGGCCGCGGGCCGTAAATACTATTATTATTATACTCGGAGGCCTAGGGTTGGTGAGGGAACATAAAAAACAGTGTTACTCACCTCCTGCGATCCGATGTAACTCCGAGCAGGCTTGAGGCCTGTGGTGACGTCATCAGGTCGCGTCGCCGGCCTGATCACGTGACGTGTGTGCGCAATTAAACAGGGCCGAAAGCTGCAAGGAGTGCACCGGTGTCCAGGATAGGTAAGTAACTCTGGTTTTTATGTTTGTATTCTCCTCTGGGTCTCCAATCATTATACTCTGGGGTCTGAAAAGACCCCAGAGTATAATAATAGTTCATGGGTGGTCCACTATGGGGCATAATATCCTGTGCAGGGACCACTGTAGAGCATAATACCCTGTGCAGGGGCCACTCTGGAGCATAATACAAGTGCAGGGGCCACTATAGAGCATAATACCGAGTGCAGGGGCCACTATAGAGCATAATACAAGTGCAGGGGCCACTATGGAGCATAATACCAGTGCAAGGGCCACTATGGAGGATAATACCAGTGCAGGGGCCACTATGGAGCATAATACCCTGTGCAGGGGCCACTCTGGCGCATAATACCAGTGCAGGGGCCACTATGGAGCATAATACCGTGTGCTGGGGCCACTATAGAACATAATACAAGTGCAGGGGCCACTATGGAGCATAATACCAGTGCGGGGGCCAATATGGGGTATAAAACTGTGTGCACGAGTTGCTGCGGAACATAATACCGTGTGCAGTGGCCAATGCGGGGCATAATACTGTGAGCAGGGGCCACTATGGAGCATAATACCGTGTGCAGGGGCCGCTGAGAGGCATAATACAGTGTGCAGGGGCCGCTGCGGGCCATAACACTGTGTAATACTGTGTGCAGGGGCTGCTGTGGAACTTTATAGTGTGTGTAAATGGGGCGCTATAAACATGGGCTATGGCACCTGTTTATATTATACGCTGTCTGTTTATAGTGACCGTGTGATGTAATTGTAGCCTTGTCACATACTGTAGACATGTACAGGACGAGGCTGCAGTTACATTACATGGTCGCTATGAGATGAAATACACTATGTAAACAGAGAAGCGGTCACGGCGCTTACACAGGTACCATTCAAACAGCTGATCAGTGGGGGTCCTGGGTTTTTGAACCCCACTGATTAGTTTATTAATGACCTGGAAAACCTTTTAATTAGTTAACACCTGGGGTATTATTAATAAGGGGCACTATTTATACAGGGTACACACGGACATTATTAATATAAAGATGCACTTGGGGGTATTATTCATTATGGGGGGTTATATTATATAATTGGGGGTAGCAGCAGGATGGGGGCTTTGTGTAGGTGAGGACAATGTGGGTTGGATGCCTGAAAAAGTGAGGAGCCAAAGATGTCTGTGTTGCAACCTTTACAGAGACAAGTCACAGATGGAAGAAGTGGTCATGGCGGTCCAAAGGGAAGAGAAGGGAAATGTGACCGATTAGTCAGAGACGTCACCTGTAAGTCACAGAATGTTACTGCACTGTATTCACCTAAATGATAGAGGATAAATACCTGAGTGATGGGGGTCTATCTGCTGAGACCCCCACTGGGCCTGAGAATTGGGTTTTTCCCCCCACTAGGTGGGAATTCAGCCTGACCGCAGCCATATATATAGGTGTGTCACTTGGTGGATGGACGAACCCGCGTGGTTCTCATTCACTTCAATGGGAGTGCCAAAGATACCCGAAGTCCAGTACTCAGCTATCTGCGGCGCTCCTATTATAGAGAATGGGGGCCACGTGGGCTCGTCCATCCACCAAGCAGAAGATGTGTGACGTTACTTTCATTGTTAATGTCGTGTTGTTGATCTGATACTGAAGTAATACAGGAAGAAGAATTCTTAAAAACTGTTTTATAACTTTGTGTATTGTGTATATTGTGCGACGATAACAGTGTTTTAAACTAGTAGCATGGAAACTCAGTTTTTTTTTTTTTTTTGGGGGGGGCGTCTTTCTATAGTCCGCCTCAGGCAGCAAAGAGGCTAGGTTCACCACTGTGTGGGGGGACCAGTGAAGTGACCATAGAAAAATTTGGCCCAGACAACCCCTTAAAAGAGGTTGTCCATAAACTGGAGCGACCACTGTGTCTGCCGCCAGGGAGGTGTAAAAATAAGAAAATTTTTAAAAAAGCATACTCACCTGTCCCCAGCAGCCCGTTGTCCCCTGCCTGTGGCCTGTGTCTGTTCGGTCTCATGGCGGCGCCTCATTTCTGGAAATCCTGTACCTAATTGGTCTTAGCGGTCACATGAGGTGCAGGACTCCCAGCAAGGAGTCGCCGGCATGAGACTGAATGGACACTGGCAGCAGACAACGGAGCGCCGGGGACAGGTGAGTATGCTTTTTAATTTACTTAATTTTTACTTTACACCTCCCGCCAGCTACATTGGTTGCTCCAATTCCTTCGGCAACCTCTTTAAAGGATTTGTCCATCTTCCTAATATTGATGGCCTCTCCTTAGGAGAGGCCATCAATATTACATCTGCGATGATACAACAGCCAGGACCTCTGCAGATCAGCTTTTCCAGGACAGTGCGGCTACAGGTAAAGGTAACAATTCTAGGAGCCACGCTGTTCACTTGCCATACAAGGTGTAGCAGTGGGTTTAGGTAGTGCAGTGGTGCACATGGTATAGTGGGTGAGCAGCATGGCTCCCGGCATGTTATTACCTTTAGCCGCCCTATCTCGGTACCGCTGATCTTCAGGGGTTCTGATGGTGGGCCCCTAGAAACAATTCCACTGGTGGGCCCTAGACATCCCAGTCTGACACTGGATGTAAATATGATTTGATGTTCACTAATGATAATTATTAGTTACCATCAATGGTTATCTGTGGTTCATTACATCTGCAACCAGCTGTATAAACACCAAGGATGTATAGAAAGAAATACTTTTTTGTTGCAAATTTTTCTTCTTCCTCCTGTTAGGACGTTTTGGTTCTGTGGTTTATTAAGTAGCGTAAATCACACTTAATGTTTTCATAGTTTCATGGGTATTAACGTAGTAATCAAATCACACTGTTTTGAAAACAGAATGAAAATGTTATATTTATTGAACATATGCTTTTAGTATAGTTTCCATTTCTTTTTTTATACATTGAAAGCGACACTTGTTTTAAGGAGCCCAGATTAAATCTGTTTTGGCTTGTGATCTGATTTCTTGCTGAGACCCATTTCACCCGAGATGCCTCTTTTTCTCTCCAGAGCAATGCACAGCAATTTCTTGACGAACCCTCGCCTGGAAATAATTAAGAGTGTCGAATTTGGAAAAGTCGTGCTCAATTTCCATTATGGGATGAGCCTCAGAGAGCAGGAAAGCTCATGCAGTGAGTATCACAGCTTTAAGGTCTGCAAGATGCTGGGTTGTTGGATGAAAACGTACACAACAAGTTGTAAAGTCGCACAAAGACGAGAAATGATGGGGGCTGCTTAAAACTTTGAAACAGCTGGAATGGCAAAGTGTGGAGCTCAGCAATGCAATTACTTCACTAATAATACTATAAAGCAACAGGCTTAGTGTGTTATATGTGCAGCCAGTCTGGAAACTGTAATGTGTGGCACTTCAAGGAAGCTTTTAGAGAATGTTTTCATCTCTACTGGCATCTGATGTCTCCAGCTAATGGACCTCCTGCAAAGTGCACCGACTTTAAAATCCCCTGTTCTCTGGTGTTCTCTTCTTAAGAGATAATACAACCGTGTGGGTAAGGAAAGGAGCAGGATACTCAGCATCAGCGTATATGGCACTGTCCTTTCATTGCTGCTTATGATATCTTGTATAGGTTTACGCATCGGTTGCAGACCTTGGATACATAGGGTTAATTAAAACAGTACAGCATCTTCCTTCTGATGAAATGCAACATTATTATTTTATTAGGTATTTTTACATTTGACAAAACTGTGACCAATAGATTTGCCTCCTCTTTGAAATGCACCTGCTCAATGCATATCATGCAGATAAAAGTTAGGCTTCACTTGCATACTTGAGTTAAATTATATATCAGAGAACTGCATAAATAACAATTCCACAATATAATGCTGTCATCTTGACTAAAAAAGTTAAAATATTGCAGAATTCTGCATAGTCAGAGGTTACTCTTTAGATCCTGTTAAGGCTAAGGCCCCGCGTTGCGGAAAAGTTGCTTTTTTTGTTGCAGATTTTGCTGCATTTTTTTAGCCAAAGCCAGGAGTCGATTGAGCAGAAGGTAGAAGTATAAGAACTTCCTATATATCTCCTATTCCTTTTTTGTAGCCCTTTTTGGCTTTGGTTCAAAACACGCAGCAAAATCTGCAACAAAAAAAAGCTGTGTTTCTGCAATGTGGGGCCTCAGCCTATAGGTGTGTTCCCATCATAGACAATCATACATATTCTGTAGATATGCCACCTTCTGTTCTGTTCATTGCTCACCTAGATGTGGTGGCTGGTGACCACCTATCAAGGTGGGACAGGAGTCAAGAGAGGTGGACCTCCATCACACTCACATTTATTGCATATCCTCTTGATATATTGCAGCAGCCCAGTTGGAGGGAACCGGAGCTCAACTCAGCTCCTAGGCCGGACACTGACGAGGGGGGCCTGCTGTGCTACCTGATGTTGGGGGTAGTAGTTCCCCTGAGGGGCTTCCAGTTGGAGTGGCGTTCTCTCTACTCTAAGTTGGTGTGATGGTGTTCAGAAGGGCCCAGATGTTAATGCAGGAACGACAGCAGTACAATTGACACAGGTTTAAACTTTACTCAGCAACTGTAAACTGTGAACCAAGCAGCTTCCAAATGGGGGTAGTAGTCTCCCACTGTAAAGTTCTCCCAGCCTTGGTCTTGAGGGGTGCCCGGTGATGATAAGGCTCTAGTACTCCACTCCAAGTCTATCTCCACATCTCAGCCATCTCCAGCACAAAATCCTGGGGGCTGTACTCCTAGGAAGTACTTGCAGGGATCTGGTTACCTTTAGTAGAAAGGTCCTGGATAAAACCCCCTGGCATAGGACTCCTTCTTTCCTCCTGACACAGTGTCCAAATATTAGACAGCAAGTGTTCCCTGTCTCAGGTCTTGCTCTAGATGAGCCTTGGGCCAATTCCTCTCCTCAGGGGCTGTGTGGAAGCCGTTAGGTCTCAGAACACAGAGCTGGCTTGCTCTGTCTCCCACTGACACTCTACTACTCTGCTCTGAGGCTCCAGTGGTTCCCAAGGAGACAAAAGTCTCCTCAGACCCTGCCCAGTTGCATTTGATAGGCCAGGGCCATACCGTGGGGGGAGCAAACAGTAGGGAAACAAACAAGGGAAATTACAAGGGGAGCTATAAACAATACAATACACTGAACATATAGACGTACAAACATACACAGATGCACAAATACAAACACAATTAAAGCAGGAGCACTCTGGTATGCTGCAATATCATAAATGTCTTTGATAAGAATAACAATTTAATGGCCTTCATCCTAAAGATTGTTTATTAAAATGCATTCTTATAAATTATAAAAGAAAATTTCAATTTAACAGTTTGCTACCTAAAAAAGATAATAAAGGCAGTTGTCTAGGCTTAGAAAAGAAGGTCTGCTTGTTTGCCCCTAGAAACAGCCCATGGACAAAAAAGACACTGTATCTGACATTTCAAGTAAATAGGGATAAACTGCAATACCAGACATAGCTTACAAATAAGAGTGGCACTGTTTTGGAAGGAGTCTTTATAATATTATCAGACAATTACCTGACAAGATGTCAGAAGTGTTTCTATACGGCTTTTTCCATAAAATATGAGGGACTTTGAGGGGATTTATGAAATCCCTTACTCCATTTTTGTAGCATAAAGTAGCCAAATAACAGTGATTTCGCAAGTGGTATTTTTGTACTGGCCTTACCGCTTTCCCAAAATTGGGTGGAGCTGGGACCAACTCATTATAATTTATGCTACAAAACTGAATTAAGCACTCTCTGTGCTGGCATAGAGGACATCAAGACAGGCATAAACTATGAATCCCCCATGACTTCTTATATCAAAAAAAGAAAAAATGGCCTTGTTGCTCAGTGAAAGGTCAGAGTTCAGTACATTTTAGAGAAAATTCCTTTGAGTAGCAAGGTGGATTCCTCTTGGAAACAAAGTTTTGGTAATGCAGACAAAAGGATAGAATAGAAAATTAAAAGTCACAAAGATGGATGGTCATCTGTTTGCTTACCTAAACATAATAGGGCAGATTTACTACGTTAAATGTGCTACAATTGTGGCTTAAAGTGGTTGTCCAGGATAACCCGTTTTTGAAGGCCGGGGAAGGTGAAAAAAAAAACAAACCAAAAACCCATATTCACCTGTCTGTCCAGTCCTGATGCTCCAGGGTCTTGTTTTGGTGGAAGTCCCTGAGGCCAATCAGCAAAAACTGGCCTACCTGCTCTGCACCTCATTTACTATCTGTTCTTAAGTTACTTTTTCATTTTGACTAAAAAGGCTCATTTATTTCAGTAATTCAATTCAAAAAGTGACCCCCCCCCCTTAAAATTCTATAGATTCATCACATGCAGAGTGATTTATATCAAGCGTTTATTACTTTGAATGTTAATTATTATATCTTACAAATAATGAAAACCCATTACTAGTTACTAGTACGTATATACTGCACTGAATACTTGATCAGGGCTCCTTTTACATAATTTAGAGTATCAATGCAGTGGACCAACCCCAGCATATGACATGGCTCTTTAAATCATCACTGACTGTGGAAACTTCACACTGGACCTCAAGGAGCTTGTATTTTGTACCTCACCACTCTTTCCGGAGTCTGGGACCTTGATTTCCAAATTAAATCCAAAATTTACTTTAATCTGAAAACAGGACTTTGAACCATTGAGAAACAATTCAGTCCTTTCTCTCCTCAGCCCAGACGCTTCTTTCTGGATCATGAATGGACACAAGGAATGCAACAGTTCATTTATTAATATCTATTTTAAAGATTTGCACCTATAAGTAGTATAAACTTTGACCACTTAGTCTAAATCTTTACCAGATTTCATCTGGCATCAGCCACTATGGTAAATCTGTTCAAACTGTCTAAAAATCAATTTAGTAAATCTGCCCCAGTGTTCACTCACACAACCAAAAATCATGGCCGTTTTTTTTTACATCCATCACACGGCTGCATTAAATGGTCACTAGCTTTTCCAACAACATGGCCTCATTTAATAGAGCATGTGATTCTGGACCAAAATGTAATGTACTTTAATTAAAAACCCTCTCTAAAGTTCCTGTCACTAGGTGTGTCCCTTTTATCTAATTTGCAGTTCACTCCCTGGTGTTAGGCAAGTATCGTCTCCATAGATGCAAGTCAGGTTCACAGTGAATGGAGGGGGCTGTTCTTTCATCTCCTCACACAGGGAATGGAGAGGGGAAGGATTGATTCTCCTCACAGCATGTCTGCACACTGCTCACTCTGTGCAAAGGACAGAACACTCTGCAAAATCTCACATCTTACAATGTAAGAAAAGTCTTTTATGTACTTGTATCTACAGTGGGAAAAAAAAGTATTTAGTCAGCCACCAATTGTGCAAGTTCTCCCACTTAAAAAGATAAGAGAGGCCTGTAATTGACATCATAGGTAGACCTCAACTATGAGAGACAAACTGAGAAAACATATCTAGAAAATCACATTGTCTGATTTTTAAAGAATTTATTTGCAAATTATGGTGGAAAATAAGTATTTGTTCACCTATAAACACGCAAGATTTCTGGCTCTCACAGACCTGTAACTTCTTCTTTAAGTGGCTCCTCTGTCCTCCACTCATTACCTGTAGTAATGGCACCTGTTTGAAATTGTTATCAGTATAAAAGACACCTGTCCACAACCTCAAACAGTCACACTCCAAACTTCACTATGGTGAAGACCAAAGAGCTGTGGAAGGACACCAGAAACAAAATTGTAGACCTGCACCAGGCTGGGAAGACTGAATCTGCAAAAGGCAAGCAGCTTGGTGTGAAGAAATCAACTGTGGGAGCAATAATTAGAAAATGGAAGACATACAAGACCACTGATAATCTCCCTCGATCAGGGGCTCCATGCAAGATTTCACCCCGTGGGGTCAAAATGATCATAAGAATGGTGAGCAAAAATCCCAGAACCACACGGGGGGACCTAGTGAATGACCTGCAGAAAGCTGGGACTAACGTAACAAAGGCTACCGTCAGTAACACACTACACCATCAGGGACTCAGATCCTGCAGTGCCAGACGTGTCCCCCTGCTTAAGCCAGTACATATCCAGGCCCCTATGAAGTTTGCTAGAGAGCATTTGGATGTTCCGGAAGAGTATTGGGAGAATGTTATATGGTCAGATGAAACCAAAGCAGAACTTTTTGGTAGAAACACAACTCGTCGTGTTTGGAGGAGAGTGAATACTGAGTTGCATCTAAAGAATACCATACCTACTGTGAAGCATGGGGGTGGCAACATCATGCTTTGGGGCTGTTTCTCTGCAAAGGGACCAGGACGACTGATCCGTGTACATGAAAGAATGAATGGGGCCATGTATCGTGAGATTTTGAGTGCAAACCTCCTTCCATCAGCAAGGACATTGAAGATGAAACTTGGCTGGGTCTTTCAGCATGACAATGATCCCAAGCACACCGCCAAGACAACGAAGGAGTGGCTTCGTAAGAAGCATTTCAAGGTCCTGGAGTGGCCTAGCCAGTCTCCAGATCTCAACCCCATAGAAAACCTTTGGAGGGAGTTGAAAGTCCGTGTTGCCCAGCGACAGCCCCAAAACATAACTGCTCTAGAGGAGATCTGCATGGAGGAATGGGCCAACATACCAGCAACAGTGTGTGCCAACCTTGTGAAGATTTACAGAAAACATTTGACCTTTGTCATTGCCAACAAAGGATATATAACAAAGTATTGAGATGAACTTTTGTTATTGACCAAATACTTATTTTCCACCATAATTTGCAAATAAATTCTTAAAAAATCAGACAATGTGATTTTATGTATTTGTTTTCTCATTTTGTCTCTCATAGCTGAGGTCTACCTATGATGTCAATTACAGGCCGGCCTCATCTTTTTAAGTGGAAGAACTTGCACAATTGGTGGCTGACTAAATACTTTTTTTCCCCACTGTAGTTCTGTCTGCTTGTGTTATTACATATAGACTGTGCTCATGGATCACTCTTTGTCTTTGTCATACCTGCATGTATTTTAAGTTCAGTGTTCCTGGATCTCCTATATTATGCTCGCTTGGGCTTTTATTTGTGCACGCCCACAGCCTCAGAGATGAATGCAATATGTGCTTCAGCAATAATGTGAATATTATCAGCAGTCAAACTAATATTAAAACTAAAGTAGGTATGAAGGCTTATACAGTCATAGAACAGCTTGCTTAGCAAGACCCTGCACATATTTCAACTTTTTATGAAAACTCAGGTATCCTTTAAATTTAAAGTATGTGAATAGGTCTATTTTAACGGACTGTCAAGAAATAGATCATGTCCTATTTTTACCTGTTTTCACTGATCCTACTATAGACTCAAATCATAGAGGGGTCAGTAAAACAGGATGCAAAATGGCCATGAAAAATCAGTATAAATAGAAAGTCTGCATATATAACATACTCATCTTGATATGCTTCTGTGCTTTCTGCGAGTTTCTATAAGAAACAGAGGCCCAAATTCACTTTGACTATGCCATTTAATTGTTAATCCAGGCTAGGCTCATCTCTCCATACTCCGACCTACCCAAAGACGGGGCAGCCAGATCCTTGCTTCTTGAGTGTCAGGCTCAAGAAATAGACTCTCGAGTAGCACCAAAGGGAGACCGCCCACTGCACAGCCAATGGGCAGAACTGGTTTAGCCCATTGTGCAGATTCACTGCAGCACCCTCTATCCAGAGAGCGCCAGACTGCAGTAGATATAGCAGATCACAATTAAAATCATAGTTTTACATCATACAGTGCAATAAGTCATTGGCCTTTTCACTACAATACACATCATAAAACGCACAATAAAAAGCACAAAGTATAAGAAAATATAAACCACAGTTAAACAGGCCAATCCTGGCTAAGGACTGAAGAAAAGTCACCCACCTAATACCATTTTGTAGAAGGTGGTGGCTCCTACCACCTTACACTTTCACTGATATGAATGTGGTCAGGTGGCACTTTAACCCAATCAGAGCACATGACAAGCTGTTCTGTCAATCATTGGTCTTTTGGCAAATCTTAGTTTGTACACTGTTTACTTTCTGGACTCAGTACTCATTTCACCAGCCATCTGTTATTGGATTGCTCTTTTGAGTTTGAGTTTGCTCAGCTGCATCTTGGTTTTGACCTCAACTCTGTTCCTGACCATGTGTGCCTTCTCCTCTAGTTTGTCTGTTTTTGTGGAAATACAGAAAAATTTCAGATTCTGGCGCCTAGGAATAATAACTTAATATAAATTACTAGCTGTTGTAATCTATATTATGACCCTGATGTGAACTCAAAGCTAGGGCCACTGTACATTATCTGACATTAATAACTGAGATTGATACAAAGGGTATGGTAGTTCATTAACTTTACTACACAGGAACAGGATGCCGTACTAGTACATAAAATATATACAACAATGGAGGAGACGGTCATATTTATAAAATATTTACAGACTTAAGAGCGCACTTGAGGGGAAGCAATTTGTTGAGCTCAGTGTAACCTGTATTTTTAGGATGCCAGTGGCACAGCTACAAACAACCATGAATATAAACATTACAGCTTGTAAGGTTGATTGGTAAACACTTAGACAAGCAGGGTTGTCAGCTCTTGAAAAGACTTTCAGCATAAGGCTGCCATTGCTTATTGACATAGAGTATTAAATAAATACCTCCACAATGCTGCAGCATGAGCTTAAGGAATAACACATTGTAATACAGTATTTTTATTCATATCCACATTGTAAAATATGGGTACAAATTATTGTGGAAGCCATTAGTTTTCAGATCACTAACTCTAAACATAGATGCAATATTTATTCTCTATATGATTATATGTTATACAATATGTGTGTGATACTATAACCCTACTGTCAATACCCTGCTGATGATTTCACATCTGGGCTTGTCATACATTGACATCACAAAGGGGGCCAGCTCTATAAATTAAGTGCCAGACCCACTCCTGTTAGATACCCTTGGGTGCTTTACCCAAGATACCTCCATAACTGGTGATTATGCCTTGGGCAACAATGCCAAGATCACTGTCTTTGGGACATTTCCGCTGTTGACATAATCAGGGAGTTGTCATGTACTGGTAGGTCTCCTCTAAGGCACCAGTAGGTGTGATGATGCAATAGTTGTGCACACATTACAGAGATGATGATGTCATGTAGGATAAAGTCCACATGACAGCATGAAAAACAAGAGTGGCACTGTGTAATCCGCAAACACTATTTGTAGAAGCAGGATAATTCCATTTCCAATGCAGGGGGGCATTTCCTAATGCAGTGCCCATATTCAACTAAGTGCATATTAAACAAAGTGTACTTACACTTGGCATGATTCTGATCTTCACTCTTCTTCTCATCATACGGGTAACTTCATCTTCCATTCAACTCACCTCTGCTTGCTGTGCATCTACCTTCAACTCATGCTATAAATTTGAATAGTAACTTCATCTTCTATTACACCCAAGTCTTACCGTTTACTGAACCCTATCTTAGTCTTTCATGAAGTCTATATTTTTGCAATTCCATGTGTTGTTATCTGTACTAGTGTCAGTCTTTTGATGCCCAGTGATTTTATGGTAGTTCCCTGGTCAGTGTTTATTTGTATCTACATAGCCCAGTCTCCTCATGTGCCACAGTTTGTTGATTGATTGGTTAACAACTTAAATTAGTGCTAGTTTTGAAGCTCTGCTTCCCTATATAAGTAGATACAGCTTATGGGGGAAGCATTTCCAATGCAGGGGGGCATTTCCTAATGCAGTGTCCTTATTCAACTAAGTGCATATTAAACAAAGTGTACTTATACATGGCATTTAGACAGGGAACAAGACAGGCAAACCATGGAAGAACGACAGGTAAACTTAAACCCAAAACAACAAGCTTTAACACATGGTATCATAGAGCTGCACTGTCAGTATCTTAACAATTGTCTTCCTGCAGACCTCCCAACCATTTCTACCATCAGTACACACCATCCACATAAGTCCTTCTCTTCTTCCTTTTCCCATGTACAGCTCTAACACACTTTTCACTCTTTTTAACCACTCCAATCCCTATACTTCTTTTAGCAGTGAAACCAAACATAAGCGTCTGCATAAATCACTGAACCACCTTCTGTCTCTGTCCATTTTGCTCCTCCTAGCTGCTGGGGATATCTCTCCAAACCCTGGCCCTCCTTCTTTCCCTAATTTTTCCTCTTCCTGCACACATAGAAATTCTACAAACCTCATCAATATTTACCGTGTTCCCTCTCCTTATCTTTCCCCTGTCTCTTTTAACAGCTCTCTCTGAAACGCCGCTCAGTGTATAACAAACTAGAATATATTAATGACTTATTCCTCATTAAATCTTTCAACATGCTTGCCCTTACTGAAACCTGGATCAAGCAGTCTGATATGGCCTCCCCTGCTGCTCTGTCTCATGGTGGCCTACAATTCTCACACACTTCTAGGCCTGACAACAGGAAGGGTGGAGGGGTAGGGATACTTCTGTCACCCCAGTGCACTTTTGAGGCCATCCCATCGGTACCCTCACTCACATTCCCCTCATTTGAAGTCCATGCTATCAGACTTTTCCGCCTACTCTCCTTACGTGTAGCTGTGATCTACCGTCCACGTGGCTCACCCTACCAATTTCTGGATCACTTCGCTTCTTGACTTCCCCTCTTTTTATCCAGTGAAATTCCTACCCTCATCATGGCTATTCTCTCAATAACTACTTCTTTTGGTCTTTCACAACTTTCCTCTTCCACCACACATGTAGATGGCAACACCATTGATCTTGTCTTCCATCAACTCCTCACAGTTTCTAAATCTAATAACTCTACTCTGCTACTCTCTGACCATAACCTTCTGTCTCTCACTATCAGTGCTTTCTCTCCTTCACAGGACACACCTACTCATCATACATATAGGACCTCTCAGTCTACAGTCCTCTCTGTCCCCCATGTCTTCACTCTCCTGTCCCAATCTGGCCACCAGTCACTATAATGAAACCCTTAAAGGGGTATTCCCATGTACATAACCATTTTTAAATATGTAGATGATTAAAAGTTCAACATTTGTGCAAATATAAGTAATTAAACATTTTGCAGAGTTTTAAAGATTTTCTCTAAATATCTTGTGGCCACAAGTTGTTGTCTTGATCGGTTGCCAGTGGATATGATGACCATGAATGCAGGACCTTTCTAAGGTCAGAAAATCAGCTATGATTTGCTTATTGTGGCTGGGATATCTTCTGATACATGTAGTGCCCCTGCCTGATAACCTAGCTACAATAAGAAAATCATAGCTGGGTTCCTGACAAGTCCCAGACCATAGAAAGTTTCTGCATTTGTGGTCATATCCATTGGCAACCGATCAAGACAACAGACGTCACAATAAGATTGTTAGAGAAAATCTTTAACACTCTTCAGAATTTTTAACCACTTATATTTGCAAAACTGTTTAACTTTTAATTATCTACAAATATAGATATGATTTTGTTCATGGGAATACCCCTTTAAGAGTGCATTGGATGAAGCGGCTCCCCCCTCCACTCAAAAAGTTAGATGCAGGAGGCAGCAACCCTAGCACATGCCACAGACACGTTTTCTTCAGCGGTGCTCTAGGTGTGCTGAACGTCTGTGGAGAAAATCACGTACATCTGCAGACTTCCTCCACTTCAAATTTATGCTTAAAACCTATAGTTCTGCCCTTCACCTTGCCAAACATGCCTATTTCACTCCTAAGGTGCAGGTGAAATTCACAGACCTTAGTTCAGATGACCTGGCCACTTATTTCCATGACAAAATTGATAAGTTCCGTCAGGAAATAACTGCTCAATCCCCAGGTGGCATTGATCCCCTCACCAACCGCACTTCAGACTGTTCATTCTCATCTTTTTAACCTGTTACAGAAGAGGAAGTCTCTCGGCTACTTTCTTCTTCTTGCCCTACAACCTGCAGTAGTGAACTTTTCCCCTCATACCTTCTCCAATCTCTGTCTCCTGCTGTCACGACTTACCTTACTAAAATATTTAACCTCTCTCTCTTTTCTGGAACTTTCCCATCCTCTTTCAAACATGCTGTCATAACTCCGCTATTGAAGATATCCTCCCTTGACCTGTCCTGTGCTGCTAACTATCGACCTGTCTGTAACCTCCCTTCATCTCCAAAATCTTGGAATGCTTAGTCTCTTCTTGTTTAATCCGCTATCTTTCTGCTAACTCTCTTCTTGACCCTTTACAATCTGGCTTCCACACTCTGCACTCTACTGAAACGGCCCTCACAAAAGTCTCCAATGATCTCCTCATGGCTAAATCCAGGTGGCCTCTCTCTTCTTATTCTTCTAGATCTCTCAGCAGCATTTGACACTGTTGACCATCAACTCCTCCTCACTATGCTCCTCTCTTTCAGCCTCACGTACACCACGCTCTCCTGGTTCTCCTCTTATCTCTCAGACTGCATTGTCTGTGTATTATTTGCGGGCTCTGTTTCTTCCCCTCTTCCTCTTGCCATTGAGGTTCCTCAGGACTCGGTCCTTGGCCCCCTGCTCTTCTCCCTCTACACAGCCCCCATTGGACAAACCATCACCAGATTTGGCTTCCGGTACCATCTTTATGCTGATGACACCCAAATATATACGTCATCCTGTGACATCACCCCTGCACTAATACAGAACACCAGTGACTGTCTCTCTGCTGTCTCAAATATCATGTCTTCATGTCTCTATCTGAAACTGAATCTCTCAAAGACTGAACTACTGCTGTTTCCACCATCTAATAGATCTGTCCCTGATATCTCCATTGCAGTCTCCGGCCTTACCATAACTCCTAGGCAGCATGACTGCTGCCTCGGGGTTATGTTTGACTCAGACCTTTCCTTCACCCCCTATATCCAATCACTCGCATGCTCATGTCATCTCCACCTCAAAAACATCTCCAGAATATGCCCTTTCCTTACCAGAGATACATTAAAGACACTTATTGTTGCCCTGATTCACTCTCGCCTTGACTACTGTAACTCCTTACTAATCAGTCTTCCTCTTACTAAACTCTCCCGTCTGCAATCTATTCTGAATGCAGTGGCCAGGCTCATCTATCAGTCTAGACGCTACAGCGATGCCTCTGGTATGAGCCAGTCACTACATTGGCTGCCTATTCAATACAGAATACAATATAAACTTATAACCCTCATCCACAAGGCTTTCCATAATGCTGCACCTCCCTATATTTCCTCCCTCTTCTCAGTCTATCGCCCAACCCGTGCTCTCCATTCACTCAAAGACCTAAGACTAACATCCTCTATTATCAGAACCTCCCACGCTCGTATACAAGACTTCTCCCGAGTTGCACCACTTCTCTGGAATGCTCTATCCCGGACTATCAAATTAAGCCCCAATTTTTACAGTTCAAGCGCAAACTAAAGACATATCTTTTCAGACAGGCCTATCACAACTCCTAATGTAAACCCTTCTGTAGTTAGAATCCCTAAAATGTGCCCTCCTCTGTTCATGCTCCCACATTACCTCACAGGATATGATGCCGTTTCAAACTAACTTTATATGTCCAGGCACCATCTGCATGTTAAAGGACACGACTGGTGACGGCTCATACTGCTTTATATATGTGTAATGACAGTAACCTCTATTACAAAATTGTCTGACCATTGTACAGTATAAGCAATGCTACCTCCGATGCTGCCCCTGCTGCCTCTTGTGTCACCCCCTCTACCTCATAGATTGTAAGCTCTTGCGAGCAGGGCCCTCAGTCCCATTGTGTGAAATGACTATTTCTTTGTAATGTATCTTTTTTGTCTGTTCTTGAACCCTACAAATTGCTCCGTGCTGCGGAATTTGTTGGCACTATATAAATAAAATGTATTATTATTATTATTATGACTTTTATAAGAACAAAGCATAGGACAGATAATGAAAAAAAAAACATAAGGGTGGTGATGTTATAAAGGGCATATTCAGTTACATTAACTTAATGCATATGTATAAGGTCCTAAAATCAAGATGTGTATGTCACATGGGGTACTGGCCCTATAAATGGAGTGCTGGGACCTGCATCTGGAGGCAACGCTGTCCTATGCTAAAATCAAGTTGCATCCCCTGAAGAGCAGTAAACATTACCATAGTTATGATGTTTTGGCGTTCAACATCTTCACTAATTATCACTTTCTTGCTGTGACATCTTCGTGGTTTTTCAAGTGTATGGGGTTGTGCTGCAGTTCCCTGCATGGCTGCTTCAGCATGAGGCAGAGAAAGTTTTACACTGGATGAAGATCAGAAAACAGCACTAGAACCTCTTGATTCTCAGAATTGATAAGAGTCCCACCAGATGACTTACACTGATCCGAAAATGATGGCACATCCTTGTAATATGTCATAATGTGATGGAAATAACATACAAAAAATAACACTAATGATTCCAATGGATCACAATCACTTATGAACTGGCATACCAGGGAGGAGTTTTCTATATTGCTGTGTGAAGGCCATTTGATAGAGCTCAATAGAGCCATTCGATAAGCTCCTCATGCTAATCAAATTAGCAGTAGGAAAAGGCCCATGTGCCATTCCTGAGCAGGGCTCACTATTGTCTGTGTCCCTCTTGGCTGCACATAGTCAGAGATGCCTTGTTTGAAGACCTTTCTGGGTGGTCAACTTTTTTTATTTACCTTTGACTCAATCCTTTAATAAACTCGACATTAATTTCACAGAGAAATTCAGTCTAAAATAAATGAGGGAAAAGCACATATCCTGGTGTGCATTTAATAGGACTTGACACTTAGTTTAAATCCTTCTCTCCCAATGCTGAATGGATAGAAATAAAATAAAAAGGGAAGAGAAAGGAATACATTTTTAAACATGACCCACAGGCAAATATAATATTTATACTTATTTATTATCCCAGCTCAGTCATCAGACCCAAAACATGTCTAATGAGCTAAAATTGCCAAACGGCTCTCTGGGTTGTGTTGTGTTATAGTGGTTTCACTACAGACCTGTTTGCCTCTGGTGTTCTACACTGGGACTGCTGCAGGCAAGAATGGTAAGGAGAGGACTCAGGGAGCTGTATACCGAACAGTCCCTGCAGAATTGCACTGCAAAACTGCCAAGCAATGTAAAACATGCCACATGCAAGCTAGTGCGGAGGGAAAGTGGTGAAAAGAAACTATAATCACTTCCAGAAAATGGGCAAACTTTTATCTAGTCCCTGTATAACCTGCCATCCATTCACTATCTAAAATCCCCTAACATTTATATGCCTTTACAAATGTCAACACTAATAGTAGATCACTATTCATCCCAACATGACAGGACTGCTCAGAATGATCACTGTATTTTATATGTTTCTTGGAAGTTTGCGCACAAACTACTCTACTAGGCCTCCATAGGCCACCATAAAGATGCTGATGACAGTCACAAGTATATAGCAGTATAATGTTGTACCGTGTTAGCCATAGAAAGTAGTGGAAGAGTAAAGAAATCAGGCGATACCTTTTAGAGGCTAACAGAGTATATTTGATAAGTAAGCTTTCGAGAGTGCTAGCTCTCTTCTTCAGACATGGTATAATAGTAGAAAGTGAAAATTCACACTATTTATACATACACAAGACATGGATCTTCAAAAGGATCTTGGAATAACAAAATGCAATATACATAGAGAAGTTATTTACAACAGGTCAGGAAATAAACAGTCTAAAATTTGTGGTGCATGACAGAGGGATCTGTTATCTATCTGTAATCAGGTGGTGATTTGTGACCCTCACAGTTCATACATACAGTCATGGCCAAAAGTTTTGAGAATGATACAAATATTAATTTTTACAAAGTCTACTGCTTCAGTTTTTCTAATGTCAATTTGCATATACTCCAGAATGTTATAAAGAGTGATCAGCTTAACAGCAATTACTTGCAAAGTCAATATTTGCCTAGAAAATGAACTTTATCCCCCAAAACACATTTCAACATCATTGCAGCCCTGCCTTAAAAGGACCACCTAACATCGTTTCAGTGATTGCTCCATTAACACAGGTGTGGGTGTTGATGAGGACAGGGCTGGAGATCAATCTGTCATGATTAAGTAAGAATGACACCACTGGACACTTTAAAAGGAGGCTGGTGCTTGCCATCATTGTTTCTCTTCTGTTAACCATGGTTATCTCTAAAGAAACACGTGCAGTCATCATTGCACTGCACAAAAATGGCCTAACTGGGAAGAGTATTGCAGCTAGAAAGATTGCACCTCAGTCAACAATCTATCGCATCATCAAGAACTTCAAGGAGAGAGGTTCCATTGGTGCCAAAAAGGCTCCAGGGCGCCCAAGAAAGACCAGCAAGCGGCAGGACCGTCTCTTAAAAGTGTTTCAGCTGCGGGATCGGGCTACCAGCAGTGCAGAGCTTGCTGAGGAATGGCAGCAGGCAGGTGTGAGTGCATCTGCACGCACTGTGAGGCGGAGACTCTTGGAGCAAGGCCTGGTCTCAAGGAGGGCAGCAAAGAAGCCACTTCTCTCCAGAAAAAACATCAGGGACAGACTGATATTCTGCAAAAGGTACAAGGAGTGGACTGCTGAGGACTGGGGTAAAGTCATTTTCTCTGATGAATCCCCTTTTCGATTGTTTGGAACATCTGGAAAACAGCTTATTCGGAGAAGAAGAGGTGAGCGCTACCACCAGTCTTGTCTCATGCCAACTGTAAAGCTTCCTGAAACCATTCATGTGTGGGGTTGCTTCTCAGCCAAGGGAATCGGCTCTCTCACAGTCTTGCCTAAAAACACAGCCATGAATAAAGAATGGTACCAGAATGTCCTCCAAGAGCAACTTCTCCCAACCGTCCAAGAGCAGTTTGGCGCTCAACAATGCCTTTTCCAGCATGATGGAGCACCTTGCCATAAAGCAAAGGTGATAACTAAATGGCTCAGGGAACAAAACATAGAGATTTTGGGTCCATGGCCTGGAAACTCCCCAGATCTTAATCCCATTGAGAACTTGTGGTCAATCATCAAGAGACGGGTGGACAAACAAAAACCAACAAATTCAGACAAAATTAAAGCATTGATTCTGCAAGAATGGACTGCTATCAGTCAGGATTTGGTCCAGAAGTTGATTGAGAGCATGCCAGGGAGAATTGCAGAGGTCCTGAAGAAGAAGGGTCAACACTGCAAATATTGACTTGCTGCATTAACTCATTCTAACTGTCAATATAAGCTTCTGTTACTCATAATATGAATGCAATTATATTTCTGTATGTGATAAAAACATCTGACAAACACACATAAAAACCAGAGGGCAGCAGATCATGTGAAAATATAATATTTGTGTCATTCTCAAAACTTTTGGCCATGACTGTAGTGTGACATGAAGCTGGCATGAATATTAAACAGTTAAACACAGCTGGACTCCAATGAAGGAGTAGAACCATCTCAAGGAGGATCAGAAGGAAATGGACAGCATGTGAGTTAAATATGAGTGTCACAGCAAAGGGTCTGAATACTTATGACCATTTAATGAAATGAAAAGCAAATGAAATGCAATGCAATGAAACAAAGAGTGAAAAATTTAAAGGGGTCTGAATACTTTCCGTACCCACTGTATATTATTATCTGAGCATTGGAACAGAAGAACTGCACCAAGGAACTTCGCTGGATGGCAGAGCCTAGGACAGGTAACTTTGCTATTTTTTTTTTTTCAAATCCCTTCCCTACCAGCTGTTAATTTTTTCTTGGGTACCTGAAAACTCCTTTAAGATAGTAAGCATTAAATCTCACACAGTGAAGGTACAGTTGGGTGCAGGCAGATAAAACTGCATCAAAACTGCATCTACAACAACTGCGTGCAGTTTTGATGCACTTTTAACCCAAGTCCACAATGTGAATGTACATTTACTGTTGTTAACCCAATGACACAGTTCAGTGAACGGTTAAAAAAAAAATAAAGTAGGGATGTTCAATAGGTAATTGTATTGTGAAGTAGCTGACCAGAATAAAAAGCAGGACCTAGGAAGCTGCTACAGCCACACTATAATGTCCCAGCCGCATGCTGGTGTTTTCAGTGACATTAATTGATTACAGCTTCTGTTAACTTGTTCTCTGCCATTGGCATCTCTCACCTCATCTCTCTCTCAGACCTGGAATCTCCCTGGTGCTGCTTTAAAGCTTTCTTGGTCTGACCATGTGCCAAAAAGAAGGACATATTTCATTATCTCTAGGCTCTGTTGTTTCAGACTACTGCCTGCAGGTAGAGAGAAGTGTTAAACACCCATTGTGGGCAGCAGTGGGGGGAGTGATGAGCGGGGTCTCTGAGCAAAGGCACCAAGACAGTGCACACGGTGGGAGCTACATGAAGAACTCCTACACTGCATGCTTAAGCAGCGGGAAGGGGGGGGAGAAGGGCTCTTAATGCATATTTGTAGTTCAGCACTGCAGCGCCATTATGTAGCAAAGTGGTCCAAGTGCAGTAGAAAGTCATGCATATTAATATTTTTTCAAAGTGTAAAGTTGCCTCTACAGGGTCTACCCTGTTTCCCCGAAAATAAAACCTACCCCAAAAATAATCCCTAGCATGATTTTTCAGGAGTTTTGGAGTATGCTTGAAATATAAAGCCTTCTCCAAAAATAAGCCATAGCTGCAATTCACTAAAAATAGTGTCCAGGCATCTATACATGTATAAAAGTAAATTGAATACAGCATAACAGATGCAGTAGACCCTTCATCAAGGAAAGCAGACACCTACAAAAAAAAAAAATCACACCCCAAATCGGACATTGACCTTATGGGAGTTCTCACACACAAATCTGGGAAGTCCCATTGGCATCACACCACTCCCAAGCCTGAGTGTTGTGCCTGCTTCTGGTCACCCAGGGAAGGTGACCTCTATACTTGACTGCAGTGGACCGCAGCTGAAATGGCAAGGGACCTGACAGTGACACACCTTTGACAGGAGATCTGTGTGTGAGAGCCCATCCACCATTGGCACTTGCCAATTATAATTTTTTTGGGTGTAAGTAGGCCTGGTGAGTGGATTGTTGTTCATGGAAAAAAATAAGACATCCCCTGAAAATAAGCCCTAACCCATCTTTCAGAGCAAAAACTAATATAAGTCACTGTCTTATTTTCAGAGAAACACAGGTATGTAGAGATGTTATTGCAACCTCTGGGCATACACTGGATTTTGTAAAGGTTCAATCACACCCCTAACACCACACATTTTCCCATTGGTCCTGCCCAGTCTTTTTGTGCCCCTATAGTATAACAGTGTTCTTCCAGTATGATGTTCCCTTAGTGGTCCCCGCAAAGTATAATGCTCCCTTAGTAGCTCCTTACATAGTATATTGCTCCTTTAGTGGCCCCACACTGTAATACTCCTTTAGTACCCCCTACACAGTAAAATGCCCCCTTACTGTCCCTCACACAGAAGCCTGAGAAATATAAATAAAAAAGCATAACTAATCTAGCCCCGTTCCCCTCAGAGCAGGTCCCTCCGGTCAGTGCTTTCTCTGACTTGGAGCAATAGACATGATGATGTCATTGAATCACATCTGCTTGTGCCAACTTGCAGACAGCAGGTATGACTGGGTGAATGGTGGAGCAGGGAACTAACTACTTACTGCTCCAGCATTTGTATTCAACTGTACCTGTAGTCTGTGGAACAGATTGAGTTTGTCCAGTGACAAACTCAAGCACCGTACCCTAACTTCATGGCTGATGAATGTTTTGGGTTTTGTAACCCAAAACATTATATTCTGTACTTTGATATACTTCAATAGCGGAAATTTGTTTTATAAAGGTGCACTATAATAACTGATGAGGGGGTGCTAAAATCTACTAGCCGATACAATGGTGGTTATTTGCATTGTGTGCAGCCAAAATAGTTGTGTTATTACTGTTTTGGGGGCAGAAAGGCAGTATTATTAAATCACTAGTTTAATTGATCCAATATTTATTAGGATAGAAGTATGTGGGCACTATTACTCTTTATGGTACAAAAGGAAGCACTTTTACTTTGAAGTGCACTGCTATTCTCTTTGTGTCACTATGTAGTGGTTAAAGAAAGTAGTCATGGTATAGAGGTACTGTACTATCTGGGCATTGTATTAATTCGCCCTGGTATAGTGGTAATAATTCACCCTGGTATAGCGGTATTATATGATAACTATATATACACCTGTATGTTTATAAATCTTTTTTGTTTCCCTAATCTTTTAGCCTAGCAATGTAGCTGGGAGTGCTGCACTGCCTTCTGGCTAAGCCTAAGGCCCTACGTTGTGGAAAAACTGCTTTTTTTTTTTGTTGCAGATCTTATTGTGGTTTTTTGAGCCAAAGACAAGAGTAGATTGAGCACAAGGGACAAGTATAAGAGCTTCCCTTATAATTCCCATTTTGTTTTGTAGCCTCTCCTGGCTTTGGTTCAAAAACGTTGCAAAATCTGCAACAAAAAAGCAGCTTTTCCACAACATGTGGCCTTAGCCTCTGAGTCCTGAGTCGATTAAATATGATGGTGTTATTGGTATATCATCATTCAGGGTCCCATTTTAATTTTGCCAAAGGTCACACTTTGTCTAAACTCAGCCCTGTGTTGGTTACTCCATCCTTTTCTGCCTGGTGAACTGCCATGTATTCTCTATTGTGTACAGGAGCTTTGGTACTGCTTCCTGCTCATTGACGCTTTCTATGCAGATTTCTTTTTATTTCATATCTTCTCGGTTCACATGTGCAGTTTTGACTGATGTGAAGTATTCAGTAAATGTTACTAATATTGCACACATCACTTCTCAATATTATTGTCCTACAGTGATGTGTTAAAAAACAATGTGAACAGTCCAGGATTCATTTCAAGTGACATGAGCTTATTATTTATTTCATTTAATATTTACTGTGGTCTAGATTTTTAATGTTATTGCATCTAAGACTTTCACTGCAAAAATAAAATATCTGGCACTTTTGGCTTCACAGAGGTTAATTCATATGTCTGACAGAGATACGAAGAATTAAAAAAATGTATATCTATAAATTCACACACAATATCACATAATAATAAAAAATCTGAATGTTAAATAATTAAGTGCAATTTAAATATTCATATGTTTTCAGGGGGCAAGGCCTTTTCATCTCCTGTCTGCAGATACATTACTTTAACACTGAGAATTGTTCCTGGTTCATTTGGTAGAAGATAGAAAGATGGAGAGACAGGTGGTTAATATATATCTACAATATCCCATCCTGATAAAGTACAATATTATAAAGATCGGATGCATATGAGCCAGCTTTAGGCAATATTAGAAACATTAATTCCATTTGACTAATCTTAATATATATTTCATATGCCTCTGTCCCTCCGAGTAACCATATGGGAGTCTGTCCTCATTTTAGGTGTCACTTTTTTTTTTCCTGGTGCCAGAAAATAAGACTTTAACTTTACAAAGAGAAAGTTAAAATATTGTAGGGATAAGGACATGACCTAAGCTAGGTTTCAAGATGGGACGAAAAATCTTTCACAAGAAATTCTGTAAAATATCAGGATCATAATACAATTTAATTGTATTTTTGTGGGACTGAGAGAGACTGATCAAGCTGCGTTTCTAGGCCAGAAATAGAAGTAAACAAAAATCAGTTGAATGCAATGGAGGCAATTCTCTCTATTTCCCCCTGTACATTGAGGCATAGATTATATAAAGCATATCTCATAGACCACTGAACTGGTTACTGTCTTTTGATATTGGACACCTCTTTCCAGAGCAACAACATTGACAGCAGCCATTGGGGTGCTTAATTAGTTAATAAGGTTTATGAAGAGTGTGCAGAGAAAATAAAAAAAACACCACACCCTTCTCCTCATGGGTGGCCAAACTCTGAACCTTTATTGCGGGGACCATCTTAATATTTGCTATTGGACCACCTCTCTTGCTCTCGTTGTTGGCAGGGGTGTTGTTAGACTCTGAAGATACAACCTATTGGTCATTGGTGGCAACAAAAGATACTTCCAAGTCCATAGTGCTAGGTGTTAGCAATGCCACTAGTAATAATTCTTTCTTTTAGGAAGAGTAGAAATAGATACCAAATGGGTCAAGCTTGCCTTAAGCCTTCTCAGACAAGAAACCGTTACCACCTCTGTTAAATAAATTATCAAATTCAAGAGTGAATGTGTATATTTTTTTATGGTGACACAAGTGGTTAAGATTAACAATGTCCCTACATTCACACTGGCCAATTTTGGTTTCCAGAATTGAGTGATGATCAGGGATGTAGCTAAAGGGGGTGCAGAGGTAGCAATTGCCAAAAAGTCTTACTACAATTCAAGAAGACACCAATATGTTACATAGCATATAGTAAGTGGGGGCCCTGTTACAAATATTGCATTGGGACCCAGGAGCTTCAATGTGCCCCTCTGGTGATAATATTTGATCTATGTAAATAACTCTACAGGATATAGGTAAAAGGACACACACAGTGGTCATACTTGTTCTATAGTCATAATTGTCCTACTGGGCTGATATTTACCCAATTACATCAGTGTAAATGTCTACTAGGTTACTATACCTAAAATCCATTGTTATACCTGAAATAGCTTTTTTTGCAAGATCTGCCTAGACGGTACCCACATTGCTTTGAGTCCTGCCGGTCCTTGTTTTGTTAACCCTTTAAGGACATATTTTTCACCTCTATCTTCCAAAATGCATAAATTCTTTATTTTTATGTCTACAAAACCATATGAGGGCTTATTCTTTGTGCAACAAGTTGAACTTTTAGCTGGCATTATTTTGTGGTACATATAATATTTTGATTAAAAATTTTTTCTGGTGGTATCAGATGTCTTGGATCTGTAAACGGGGGGGTCTGATATGAGGGTATTGGGGGTTCTAAAAAGCATGATCTGAAATGGGGATCTGAAAACATGGATCTAGAATTTCCACATAAAGGGGCTCTGGCCTGGGGTTTTTATATACAGGGGGTCTAGTCTGGTGTCTGTATTTTCTGCCAGGCTGCAGGAGACCACATCTTCACACGCCTGACACACATGTTTCAGAAAAGTGATGTGGAAGGGCAAATGCAACAAAAGTCTCAAACGGCACAAAAATGGCAATGCACCAAGATTCTGGGACTTTAATCATAGATTTGTGTTTAATATATGATAAATTCCTCTCAGTTTGCATATAGCCTCACAACAGCACCAAAGGCCAGCAGTCATCTTATTTCTGGGCACGTATAGATGTAGCAAAGTTTAACTTGAGGGCTAACATATGTTAGCTAATGTAAATGTGGATTTTAATGAAAACCAAATAAAGTTGTTATAATTTTATAAAAATGGAGTAATCAAGTTCCCTTTACCCATGAGGGGTCCCTGCACCCAACATCAGGTCCAGGCTTTACCCATGAGGGGTCCCTGCACCCAAAATCAGGTCCAGGCTAATCCAATGGAAGGTGAGCACATACAGTTATTAGTGGAAATTTACTATATGACATATACTGGAAAACTGGCATAGAAGTGGCTCATCTTTGGCACATAGGCCAGATTTGCTTCAACGATTTACACACTTTTTTTTTTTTTTTAGACAATGGACCAAACTGGCTGGCATAGATTTTACTTCAGATGCACAGTATCTCCTGAGATGTACTGAAATTTCTAAGAGGTGAAAGTCTCTTATTAATTATGTCACATTTTGAGCCAGCGAGGGAATTGATTAAAAAAGACATTCCCTCATTATGTTTTCACTCAAAGAGTATCTTTTTGTCCTCTGACATTGGTGGTGTTATATACCGCTAGAAAACTAATTTCCCCTCTGACAGTACAAGGTTATGGAAATATACTGTCGGGGAGGCGTTCCTCTCCTCCCAGCAATGACGTTGAGCTGTGAGGCCAGCCTTTCTGAAAGTGCAGTGCAACCGGAGCACATATCAGCAAAGTTGACAGTGCATTGAATTCAGCAGTCAGCTTTCTAGCAGTATATAACACCACCAAAGTCAGAGGACATGAAAGGTACTCCTTAAAGGGAATCCTGCATGTTGAAAATGCAATCCAATCCGTGGACAGCATGTTATAGAGCTGGAGGAGCTGATCAAATTGATGGATAACTTAATGGGAAAAGATTATTGAAACCTTTGCTCATTCTGGATATAGTTGTCCAGTAGGAGGTCCTAGTCAGTGATTGGCAGCTATGTTAGTATACACACTCATAGAGGGAAGGCTGTCAGTCAGTGATAGGACTCCTAAACCCAGAATAAATATTCAGTAAATCAATTAGCAGTCATATTAGAACTTTTCTACTAAAACTATACATCAGAAGGCTCAGCTCATCCTGCTCTACAAGTTGACTGCATTTTCAATGTGACAGATTCCCTTTAACTGTGGTACAGAACTTCAACTTGAATTTTACAGTGGCTTTTGTTGTGCTATGTGATAAGATATCTTGCTGAGCAAGATATCAGTGTTAAGTTAAACTCTGCTACATAGTGAGCATAGAGCATAGTGTTGAAGCCATGTCACTCGACCGCACTGCCTAACAAGCACAGGAATTGCAGAGATTATTCATTTAGGGAGTCCCTAATGTGTATTCTCAGTGGGAAATTACATTTTTACCTGAGCTTTCCAGGTAAACAGTATATTATATGATTGACAGCAGTAGCAGGAGCAATGAGAAGTGTATCTACTGTACTACTAAGCTACTGTCAGTTACTGTCCTGAGTGATGGAATGATTAAATGCATGGTGATTTGTTACTGTCACATTGTAGCCATTCTTAAGGCAGGATCAGAAAATATTCTTTAACAAGCATTGCTTGTTGCAGTTCAGAATAGAAATTGTTAAATTCACTTATAGTCAGAAAGAAACTATTAACAGAAAAATGCAGGATATGAAATACCACAATCCTCCTTATGTGATCCCTGATGGTTTAGAGGGTTTTTTTTTCCTAATAGTCCTTTGTGGTCCAGTACATTCTGATGTTTCAGTAGAAGGTACGATAAGTATTTGCTGGTGGTCCATTCATGTAATGAAAAACTGAGTGACAGAAAATCTCGAATGACTCAAAGTAGAAGGGGTTAATCTCTTAGTTAATTTATGGTGGTTCAGTGGGTGAAAGGGAAATTTTTGGTGGCTCTACCCTCTACCCATTGAGAACACATGCACAGTCAGATCAAACTGAGCATGCAGGTGTATGGGAAGTTGGGAGGAATACTGTAGCTATTGAGTGTGGGTGGCAAGATTTAATGAAATTAGATTTAAACCATAGTTTTAGTTAATCTTTCCCTCAATTTCCAATTTCCTGCCCTACCACTTTATCTAGATACTCTGGACAGGGTTAAGTACCTTGCTTTGCCAGGAATTTAGCCATTCCCTACTTCCCTGGCCCACGTAAGATTTAGTTTTTCAGTAATACCTAACTTGCATTCTTGGCTTACAATGACATTTCATTTATACAGAAAATATGGTTGGTCTTGTGGTATAGGGGGTTCAACAAAGAAAATTATTAATGTATTTTTTAAAGGAAACTTGTGATATCAGAGCATACCATAGATTCAGTATAACTTTCTATGCATAGGGTTTCAATTCATTAACCCACATTTTGGGGTGGATCACTGGCACCCGGAACGAGATCTGGGGAGTTGGCAATCCATTGTCATGACAGCCGGGAGCCTATTAAATGCTCCCAGACTTGTCACTGTAGAAGTTCCATTACAGGTTGCTCTATACAACTAGTAATAGAATCCTACCAATTTTACAATGCATTGCAATGCTTTAGCATTGCAGTGCATTGTGTACACTGATCAGACCCCCAGAGGTTCAAGACCCCTAGGGGGTCTAAAAATGAACATTAATAATATTAATAAAAAAAAGAATTAAAAATATAATCACCCCCATTTCACTAGAACACATTGTGACAATTGGGGGGTAGTTTAGCATCAAAGGTAGCAGCTTCCTGAACTTGACAGAGGTGTTGGTGGCGCTGAGTGCCAAATAAACAGCTTATCAGGTAATGGAAATCCAAAAGAAATGGCTTTATTCAGCTAGTAAGTGATAACAGGAACAAAAACAAAAAAACAGCCTAGCCCACACACAGGGCAATACCTCACTTCTTGAACCCTGACTACTCTCTGAGGGCAAGATGCTTTGCTGAGGTTTCTCCTCAGCAATCTGGCTAACACTGAGTCCACCAAGTCCGCTTGTGGAGTCCAGTTCTCTTGGGACAGACCCCCTTGTCTGTCTCCAACTGGTCCACCATTTACCTGCTCCCTGCAGGTTCTCAGCAGCACTCCTCTGCTGTATGTACTCCCTCTGGAGTGAAGCCCCACCTATGGGTGTGGTTGAGGACCTTTTTAACCCTGGTTTTGGGTCGCTCACCAGCGCCCTCTAGGTTCACACTCTCACAACATATAAAAGCACATAAATAAAGCAAAACACATACACATTAGGTATCCCTTTCTCCAAAAATGCCCAGTCTACAAACGTATAAAAAATTTTAATACAAAAACACCAAAAAAAAAAAAAAAAATCAAAAGAGGCAAACTGACATTTATACAATTCACCTCCCATTAAAATTTGAATAAAAAGTGATCAAAACAACAGACATTCCCAAAAATTATATAAGTAAAAATTATATGTAGTCTTGCAAAGTAGTAGTAGTAGTAGTAGTAGTAGTAGTAGTAGTAGTAGTAGTCTTGTAGTCTTGCCGTGTGTGTCCCCGTGCACAGAAATATAAAAAAGTCTGAGTGTCAGAATATGGAGATGCCAAGAAAAAAATTTTTTATGCAAAGTTTGAATTTTAAGGGGTTAAAACATAAAAAAAAAAAAAACTAGATAAATTTGGTATCTGCATAATTGTACCAATCCATAGAATACAGGTGACATTTTGGCTGCACGGTACAAAACAAAGCCGATAAAGTTGCATAAACGCAGTCTTTCTCTAATTCCACCCCATGCTAAATACCGGAGTCGGAAAATGCTCAGATTTCTGCAGCACTTACACCCTTAGATGCTGTGATCAATAGCAATCACAGCATCTGGGTGGTTAAGGGGGTTAGATCATCCCCCTTTCACTCCCTCAGGTTCCCCATGATCTTATCTGAGGAGTTGCCATGACAGCCAGGCGTATATAGAAGTATTGCAGTATATGGTACAGGGAATTAAGAGATCCCTGGTTCACAAATCCTTGTGTGACAGTAATGAGATTTTTAAAAAGTTTTCAAATAAAGCATATAAAATAATAAAAAGGAAAAAAAAATTATTTTCCTTTTAAAAAAATAAATAATGTAGACAAATAAAATAAACAAACATTGTAGGTATCGCCATGTGCTCAGTCTGCACTATCCAAATATAACATTATTTATTAGATACAGTGAATGTCATAAAAAAAACTAAACATTGCAATGCGCAAATTAAGAACTTAGCAGACCTGTATCTAGCAGAGAATGGTATCAATCAAAACTACAACCTGTCCAGCAAAACTAGAGCCCTCACATACCTCTGTCAACAAAAAAGTAAAAGAGTTATGGACATCAGAATACGGTGCCAACTAGCAAATCATTTATTTACACAAAATGGCTCTTTATTCAATAATAGCGGTAAAACATAATAAAACCAATATAAATATGGTATCACCATTATCATAATGACCTTCCAGAAGAAATGCCCATGACATTTTTAGTGCAAAATTGTTCATTTTTTTTCATGCAGATACTCCAAAAACATTAATAAAAGCTTATCATTACATTATACGTATCTCAAAATGGTGCCAATTAAAAGTACAAATTGCTGCGCAAAGAGTAAACCCTCATATGGCTACATTGACAGAACATTAAAGAAGTTATGAATTTTGAAAGACAGAGATGGTAAATATGGAAAAAAAACACCCAATCTACCCTGCATCCTTAAGGAGTAAATGTCACTTCAACGCATTGTTCCTTTGCTGTTGTTACGTCACAACACTAGTCTGACAAACACAGACAGTGAAGTGAGAAGAAGAACTATGATGGTACTGTAAGTATTTTAAAAACTTTTTTCATGTTTCTATTTTTTACAGGATTTCATTCTTAGTTAAGGATGTTCAAAGAGCAGAAAGCTTTAATGACTCAAAAAGTTGAAATGTTTAATTGATCTGTTTCAGAAGAAGTCCTTCTGCTGTGGGATGACCTTTGACACTTTAATCCAGAATTCACTTCTCTGCAACACAGATCACATGCCTCTGTTGAAATTAATTGGCTTTCTATACTTAAAGCCATATTGGGAATTTGGGCCTAAGAGATTGTTCATTTGATGGTATTTTATATGAAGAGCAACATTTTTGCTTAGGGATATGGTTATGAATAACTCCAGGTATGGTTTAATGTCACCACCACCAATAAATATAATTTGTTGACAATCTATCCATAAAACCCATTCTCTAATCCAAAGTATTTTGGCTGACACAGCCACAATAAGTCAAATTAAAAATTCTAAGATTAGAAATGAAAATTGTAATTTTACTTATTTAATGAGCTATTTTTGGGTCACATAACTGCCCTGTAGAGGACTGAATTGCATTATATATATTAAAGCATGTTGTTATTTGCATCCTCTTGTGGAAGTGTGCCCCCACATTGCCAATAATTCTTCAATGTCATATGTTCGCCTCTGAAATCAGTGGGGAAATATCACAACATACCAAATACATGTATAAACCTTAGTCACCAAGATAATAAGACAGTTTCTTAGGATTTATTTAAAAGAAAATCTCTGTTAAAGAGGACCTGTCTGTTTTAGTAAATAGTTGTATTCTTCATAAAATTTATCAAATGATTCTGCAAATTGTGCCGTTCCTCTTTTACTCCTCTTATAAATTTGTGACAGCTGGGTGTGACCAGTTTGGGGTATATATATACTTTGACATTGCCTATTCAGTGCTGCTAGTGGCAGAACGTAAGGACACACCCTTTGACAATGGGAATGGTAACACCCAGCTGCAATTTATTAATATATTTCCAGGAGGAATAACCAATGAGGAGTTCTAAAAAAGATTCTCCAGAATAGTTATTTCATGAGGGATATAAGTATTTACTAAAGCAGACATATCAGTTGCGCTGACAGGTCCTCCTCTACAATGCATAATATTGGCACAGTTTTTAGTTGCGTAGTGGTGTGGCTTTCTGCTGTAACACTTTCCGGACATGTTAACTTACAAGTGCATCTCAATAAATTAGAATATCTTTGAAATGTTTATTTCTTTCAGTAATTAAATTAAAAAAGTGACCTCCTATATTTTCTAGATTCTTTACACACAGAGTGTTCTATTTCAAGTGTTTTATTTCTGTAAATGTTGATTATGGATTACAGGTAATGAAAACCCAAATCTAAGAAAATTAGAATATTGTAAAAAAGTTCAGTATTGTAAATTCAGTGTGTCACCTGCCAAGGTTTCCTAAGCCTTTAAATGGTCCCTCAGTCTGGTTCAGTAGGACACACAATCATGGAAGACGTTGATTATGAATTGTATTACTGAATTACTGAAATGAATGAACGTTTCAAAGATATTCTAATTTATTGAGATGCACCTGTATCTTAATTACCTGTTTTTTCTAATGTTGGTGAGATCTAATGTGAATGGCAACATTTTATGTGAGGTTTTATTGGGGTGCAATGCTGTGATTCACGGCATACATTAAACAGTCTTTACAGATAACACAGAGTCATACATTTTCAGAAAAAGGTCATTTTATCTGTATTCAACAATGATTATGATTTCCAGATCTTTTCAGAATTTTAGCTTCCTTCATTACATCTTGTGGTGTTCTTGTGATATCCAATGACCATCATATGAGCTCTTGGGATCTGGCAGCAAGAGCTGAACTGCATAATAATGGCACCCTCTTATTGATTCTAAAAACATACAGGCCGTGTGGTCTGCACCTCTGACCTCCTCTAGAACTTGCTGGATTAAAGCTGTACAGGGATTTGTTGACCCTGGAAGACTGTCAGGTCACCAAAAATTCTCACAGTCCAATTAAAACTCACTTATTTCCAATGTCTTTAAATCTTTGAATCTAAGAACCATGTTTCTTCAGCTATATATTTTGTGTGGGGTGTCTCAGTAGGGCAAGAAATGACTTCATTCCATACAAGCTTATGAATCCATTTAAATCTCATGTGCACATGACCAAGTTTGGGATGCTTGTAGCTGCTCTTTTTTGTCATGATATATTCTCTTTGTCAGTGAGTTGGTTGTGGATAGTAATGCTTTATGAGCAGACTTTCAGTTTCTATGTATACCACTGACCCCTTAGCACTTAGGGTCTCACTACCAGGTAGGAGACAAAGAGTGTGTCTTCCTGGGCATATCATAGTCGAAATACTTACTCACCTACAATAATGCATAAAGCATATACCATATGTCCCCTACATACAGTGCTGGCCAAAAGTATTGGCATTTCTGTCAGATAATACTCAATTTCTTCCAGAAAATGATTGCAATCACAAATGCTTTGGTAATAATATCTTCATTTAATTTGTCTTCAATGGAAAACCACAAAAAGAATTGTCAAAAAGCCAAATTGGATATAATTCCACACCAAACATAAAAAAGGGGGTGGACAAAAGTATTGGCACCCTTTGAAAAATCATGTGATGCTTCTCTAATTTGTGTAATTAACAGCACCTGTTACTTACCTGTGGCACATAACAGGTGGTGGCAATAACTAAATCACACTTGCAGCCAGTTGAAATGGATTAAAGTTGACTCAACCTCTGTCCTGTGTCCTTGTGTGTACCACATTGAGCATGGAGAAAAGAAAGAAGACTAAAGAACTTGACTTGAGAAGCAAAATTGTGAGGAAGCATGAGCAATCTCAAGGCTACAAGTCCATCTCCAAAGACCTGAATGTTCCTGTGTCATCAAGAAGTTTAAAGCCCATGGCACTGTGGCTAACCTCCCTAGATGTGGACGGAAAAGAAAAATTGACGAGAGATTTCAACGAAAGATTGTGCGGATGGTGGCTAAAGAACCTCAACTAACATCCAAACAAGTTCTAGCTGCCCTGCAGTCCGAGGGTACAACAGTGTCAACCCGTACTATCCGTCGGCGTCTGAATGAAAAGGGACTCTATGGTAGGATACCCAGGAAGACCCCACTTCTGACCCAGAGACATAAAAAAGCCAGGCTGGAGTTTGCCAAAACTTACCTGAGAAAGCCAAAAACTTTTTGGAAGAATGTTCTCTGGTCAGAAGAGACAAAAGTAGAGCTTTTTGGGAAAAGGCATCAACATAGAGTTTACAGGAAAAAAAAAGAGGCCTTCAAAGAAAAGAACACGGTCCCTACAGACAAACATGGCGGAGGTTCCCTGATGTTTTGGGGTTGCTTTGCTGCCTCTGACACTGGACTGCTTGACCGTGTGCATGGCATTATGAAGTCTGAAGACTACCAACAAATTTTGCAGCATAATGTAGAGCCCAGTGTGAGAAAGCTGGGTCTCCCTCAGAGGTCATGGGTCTTCCGGCAGGACAATGACCCAAAACACACTTCAAAAAGCACTAGAAAATGGTTTGAGAGAAAGCACTGGAGGCTTCTAAAGTGGCCAGCAATGAGTCCAGACCTGAATCCCATAGAACACCAGTGGAGAGATCTCAAAATGGCAGTTTGGAGAAGGCACCCTTCAAATCTCAGGGACCTGGAGAAATTTGCCAAAGAAGAATGGTCTAAAATTCCAGCAGAGCATTGTAAGAAACTCATTGATGGTTATCGGAAGCGGTTGTTCGCAGTTATTTTGTCTAAAGGTTGTGCTACCAAGTATTAGACTGAGGGTGCCAATACTTTTGTCCGGCCCATTTTTGGAGTTTTGTGTAAAATGATCAATGATTTGACTTTTTTTTCATTCTCTTTTAAGTTTTTTCATTGCAAGCAAAATAAATGAAGATATTATTACCAAAGCATTTGTGATTGCAATCATTTTCTGGAAGAAATTGAGTATTATATGACAGAATTGCAGGGGTGCCAATACTTTTGGCCAGCTTGCTTCTTTTGCATTTATCCATTTTTGGCATTGGTAATTATTTAATGCTACCTCAATAAGAATAGGAGTTTTATCAGCTGGATTTAAGTTCTTATTGTACCTTACATGTACTACAGCAACTTTTTGTAGTGTAGTAAATTTATATAATAGGACTAAATAAATAAACTTCAAACAATACACATACATCCTTGGCCTTTCTAAGCATGTATGTGTTCTGAATAGGTGGAATAAGCAGCTACCAACATTTTGGTGGTGGCTGATTTCACTTGAGAAACAAAAAGATTTGGCATCTTCTGCCCGAACCTTCTTTCCACTAACATCCGCTGTAAGGAAAAGTTCAGACACCCTTACAAACCTTAGCTGTTCAACCCATTCTAACAAAATTGCTAGGCTTGACTGACATTTATCTAACACATGACTAGTTTATCTTAAGTGTAAGGCACAGATAATGGAATTGGAACAGCTTGAGAAGGCAAATGAGTTCAGTTACAAAGGGGTTAATCTGTGATACAGCATAACAATTTAGGTCATTTTAATATCCCTAATATAATGCCCCCAAATAATACTGATGACATTGTAGAAGACAGGAGCCCACGATGCAACTATTATCCTCATGGCCAGGGTCTTCTTGACCTTAATTATTGATTTCCTTTTCTTAACGGTTGCAGACAATTTTGTGTTGCTAACAGTGGAGGAGCTTTAAACAAAAACTAGTTTTTCTAGGTTCGCCTGCTCAATGTATTAAAATAAAATGTAGAATAAAATGACTGTTGCCCTGTTAGATAGAAATGATAGATTGTGACTATGCATCCATGAAGGTGGTAAAGGAATTTCCTCAATTACAGCCTATATACCCAATATATATTACGCACTGTAAAGTGGCCGTTACCTTTGGTAGTCCTTTTCCCATACAGTACTTGGGCTACATTCAAATGACTGAGGTGCAAAATGGCTGTAAAAAATGTCCACTTTTCACGGCCATCTTGCACCGGAGGGGCACCCATTATCACTCATCCCCAATTCATTTGAGTGTATGGAGGGATTCGTGAAAACGGACAAAAATAGGACATGACCAATATTCTGATGATCCGTTTTCACATTGGAGAAACAAAAACTGCAGATTAGGATGAATTTACACAGACTCACAATAAAGTTTCAGCTTATCAGACTTAAAAGTCCTGATTCTAAAAGGTCTCTTCAATAATGACAGAGAGAAAAATTTGGGAATTCCAGCTGATGATAAAATTCAGATTATAAACAAAAGGATTCAATCGAACACCTGGATTTATGAGTCCTTACATGGACTCCCCCTCCATCAGACTGACTCCAGATGACTACAATCCCCCCAGCCAATCACCCCTATATCCTCTATTTTATTGCCCTACCTTATCTCACTAACATATCACCTCATGAACTATTTGCCTTTGTGTAGCATCTTGCTAATGTTGTGCTCTCAGTTATTCATTTGGAAATGCCGGAAGAAGGAGCCTCTGTGAAAGCTTGCAAATGTTATTTTTCTGGTTAGCCAGTACAGGTATCATATATAAAATGCTTTTGACTTTTTTTTACACAAAAAAGTATCAAATATTGCATGATTTTTTTCTGGCTAACACAGTACTATACTATTTCACACTACAAAGAGCAACTTTTTCTCTGAAGGGCCAACCTTGACGTCATTTCCATTTTTTAAAAATAAAAAGTCCCTTTACTGTAAATGAAAAATGTGAATTCAAAGGTTTCCAGTAGCTGTGAATTTCCACAGCTTCAAGCGTAAACTAAAGACATATCTTTTCAGACAGGCCTATCACAACTCCTAATGTAAACCCTTCTGTAGTTAGAATCCCTAAAACATATCCTCTTCTGTTCACGCTCCCGCATTACCTCACAGGATATGATGCCATATCAGACTAACTCTGTATGTCCAGGCACCATCTGCATGTTAAAGGACACGACTGGT
The DNA here is from genome assembly GCA_947044405.1 of Leptodactylus fallax. Taxonomy (NCBI): domain Eukaryota; kingdom Metazoa; phylum Chordata; class Amphibia; order Anura; family Leptodactylidae; genus Leptodactylus; species Leptodactylus fallax. The sequence continues at coordinate 135,560 of CAMRHE010000694.1, forward strand.
GACGGCTCATACAGCTTTATATATGTGTAATGACAGTAACCTCTATTACAGAATTGTCTGACCATTGTACAAGCAATGCTATGTCTGTTGCCGCCCCTGCTACCTCCTGTGTCACCCCCTCTACCTCATAGATTGTAAGCTCTTGCGAGCAGAGACTTCAGTCCCAGTGTGTGAATTGAATATTTCTTTGTAATGTATCTTTTTTGTCAGTACTTGAACCCTACAAATTGTACAGTGCTGCGGAATATGTTGGCGCTATATAAATAAAATTTATTATTATTATTTATTATTATTATATTAAGAATATATTCACACACAACAGATTTGTTACAGCAATTTCTGTGATTTTTGCAGAAATCCATGTGCTTACAACCAGAACAACCACATTTAAATGAATTGAATTCAATCCAGAAACTTCTGCAACAAATGTGCTGTGTGTTTTATCCACCCTTATGCCATAAAGAGTAGAGATGAAAGAGCTGAAAGGAACAGCAATGAGTATGAGCGATCAGCACTCCATTCTCACAAGGGATCCCCTTGTTCTGGTGATCAGTATGGATAACAGCAGTCAGAGCCCCCCCCCCCCTTCAGGTCAGTTATCAGTTATCCTATGGATAGGTACTGTAATAAGGTGTTATAGTGGGGCTAATCTCTTTCAGCTATATGCTTCAACCTGACACTTAGGCCTCCTGCACACGACTGCATTCAGTTCCGCAAACACGGACCGCATGAGGGTCATATTTTCCATACTGAACGTGGCCTTATGCATGGAACTCACTGCATCATATCTCACGGGCCCGAACGGCCTACATAAAGCTGTCAGTATAGTACAGTAATGATTGGGCCAAGGTGCAGTGAGTCCATGCACAAGGCCGCGTTCAGTATGGAAAATATGGCCCTCATGCGGTCCATGTTTGCGGAACTGAATGTGCTCGTGTGCAGGAGGCCTTACTGAAAACATAATTGCAGAATGGGACAGCAGTCCTGTGGGGGGCAGGAACTCCTAGAATCATGGATGTCTATGAAGCTAGAAATCTCATTTATGTGAGCTGTGTTCAGATCCGGAAATGCAGCCAACACAGAGATCAAATTTCTCGGTCACAGTTGGTCCATGTGTACGCTTTTGATTTTCAGAAATCAGCAATAGATATTCCAAAATTCTGTCATGGCAAAAACCACCGATATTACAAAAGGTGGAAGCTACAATAAATACCTGCAGGATAAATTGACATGCTACAGCTTGATAACCTACACTACAGGTCAGTTTAACCTGTGAGTGCTTCTTGCCATTACGTGAGTAAGACTTACTTCTACTGTATTGTACTTTACTGCATATTAGCAGCCAGCAGATCTGTGGTGGATAATCTGCTGTGAGTACATCCCTTATGGAATCAGCCTAAGTATACTTGCACATGAATGTGTGCATGTACGGGCCCCAGCAGGAACAGGACAGGAATAGGACCCTTCCTGAGTTTTGCCCCAGGCTCAGAGCCCCCTACACGGATCTGAGATAATTCACGGTTGTGTGTATAAATCCATAAGAAAATAATGGGTGAGTGTGCTAGTCGTTAATAACGGGGCTAGCACACTGACAAAGCACACAGTTGTGTGCATTTCCCAGACTGCATTCTGCCCAGAGACCTGGACTCAAAGATTCATAGTCATCTATGATACTGTGACCCACTACCTCACTTTGGGACTACTGCCACATGATGGAACAGCAGTCCTGTGGTGAGGTACTAACTCACAGTATCATAGATGACTATGATACCGTGAGTCTGGGTTTCATAGTTCAGTATGGAAAATACAGCCAATATACAGACTATATTTTGGGACCATAAAAGCCTATGTGCAGCTGGCCTAAAGGTGGAACTAAATGTCCACATTCACATACTGATGCAGCCAAGCTGAATCTGTCACTGTCTTCAGTATCCTTACCTACAGCTGTATTACAGATAACATATTGTTGTGTGTGTTGGCAAGCTCAGCTACACCAGTCATGGACACTTGCACATTGGGAATATTTTACACAGCACATTTACATGGGCCTGGAAGACAACTCTAAGTGCAGAAATGAAATCTGCTTGTGTGTGATGGCTGGCTGTCCCCTGGACACATGGGAATAAATTATGTTCTGCAGCTCTGTCTCTCATACGACTTATCTTCACTGTGTGATCTGAATATTTTTTTACATATTTCATTTATGAAGAATGTAGTTATATGACCTGTTTATACTACATTCACAAAGGCACAGGTAATTTCATGGACCACAATAGGAAATGAATGCAACTTTTATTTTACCTTGTGACATGGCATACTGGACATGTCTGTGGCCATATGCTTTCTAATCACTGGAAATATCACCGACATTTCTGCATTTTAAAGCATGTTAAACCACCCCATCCTCAAGTTAACCATTGGATATAATCATCTCTATCAGTCATAGCTTTACAAAATAACCTGGTTAGAATGTCATAAATACCAAGATGTGATTTTTTTTTTTGTTGTGTTCCACATCACGCTCCATGTCTCTACCTTCCTTTTAGATTGACATATTATACCCTGTATATATATGTAAACCAATACTTTACACAAAGTGTAATTGTGGACACTCAAAATGCTTCCAATGTCCTGAGAAGCAAATATTACAAAGATGACTTTGCCTCTTTCTTGTGTATCAAGCGTCTCGTCTCTGCTTAGATAGAGTAAGTGTATGTCCTATGGTAATTACTAGGAAGAAACCAGCTAGGTATAAATCTAGCAGGCTTTTTGGCCTTGTCAGATTAAAACTTACCTATCAACCCGCTCCAGTCCTTTACATCTTCCTAAATCCGCGGTGGTGGCAGAATTTACGACCAGGAATTGCATTTTGCAAAATGATTAAACTTCCCAAACATCCATAAAAAAGTTGCAAGCGGTTGTTCTATGGGTTTTATTTATTTTATTTTTTCCTCACAGGCTGCTTAATTTATAAGGTCGGGGGGAGGGGATGCATCGGGGGAGGATGGCATTAATGGTTCACAGAGAAGCAGAAATTCTGCATTTCCCTCACTCGATTTCTCAGTATTGTATATGGTTGTGTTGTCATGTGCAATAATGGATTGGCCATGATAAAATACTTCTGGAGACATGCCACGCAGGAAATTAACCCCTTCCTTGTACCAAAAGATGTAAATATCCCAGATAAGACAGCTTCTGCTGTATGGCGAGTTTACACTATATTCAGATGGCAGTTATCTAGAGACAGGATGAGAAAAATGTGTTTCAGAGGAAAATGATTGTAAAACAGCATGAAACAAGAGTAATATTAGTTAGGGCGGCTGCAGATTTGCTGTAATCTATAATTTTCACACCTATGTAGTCCTTTTGGCCAGGTCTCAGGAATGGTTAGCTAATTAGACATACAATAACAAAGTGCTGCTCATGGACAGTGTCATTGACACCTTCCTGCCTGTACTGGATTCGCTCTTTGCATAATTTTAGATGTTATGCATGCAGAATCCATCCTCCTACTGCTCCCTTTGCAAATCAATTATAAATAGTTTGGGCAGAGAGCCAGATGTCTCGCTGTAGCACCTTCCTGGTTTCGACACATGGATTAAAGAACAAACCATCTACTCGTTTGCTTTAGCAGATGGTAATTGAAAAACCTTGCCCCAGCTCACATGTTCTGGGATCTGCACAGGAACAGGAGCCAAAAAGAATGCCACAATGGTCCGAACAAACCTGTGTTATGGGGACACATTAACTGCTAAACATCTTCTAGATGACACTTCAGTATTCAACACCCAGTTGATTTAGGTTCATTCTGCCAACAGTGCAGTACCCTTCTGTAGCAGATCAGTAGGTAAGTAAGGAAAAACGTATAAAGGCCTTTGTGAAAAAAAAAATAAAAAAAAATAGCAAATATTTATTTTAAAGAAGTAGGCCAGAAACTGAGCTATTTGACCTACAAAGGTGTAGGGGGGGTTACACCTTACCAGGGTCTTTGACCCTTCACCTGTGTGTTGACCTTGGCGCATCATGGAGTATGGAGCAGTGACTCAGTCAGACAGAGCAAATCAACTGGAACAGAACCCATTATTGAGGCAGTAGGCTTGGTGGTTACAAAGAGGCCAAAACTTGTTGGTTACTGTACAATACCTGGCCGAGGTAATGACTTGGTGTTTACATTTTCTGGCAGAAGCACTAGCTTGGCAATTACATTTCATGACAGAGGCACTATACATATAGCAGAGGGCCTATTAACACAGTCTCTTAATATGCAGCTCAAACTAGCAATAAGGCCCTTACAATGTACTCTTGGACAGTTTACCCAAGCACAGTTTCTCTCTTGCTCTTTTTCTTTGCTTTACAAGCAGAACTATACTTGGCAGGGCAATCTGGCACCCAGTGTTCTCTTGCTGGACTCTCTGGTACCCTAACTTTCTGGTATTCTTCGTTATCCAGGGTCAGGTGCTCTTTTGTGGTGGTCTATATTCTCCAGCAGTTATGTATTCAGTTGTGGCCTTTCACACTTACTGTTCTACTGCATGCAATAGAGTAATGCTCCTAGTCATGATGGGACATGATCCATAACCACAGAATTAGGTACCCAAAGATCTCAATGATAAAATATAACTTTTATTGTAATATTAAAACATAAACCCATATAGTGGGCCGTGTCAAACACCGAAAACAAAACAGTGATGACCAGATCCCTAATGCAAATAAAAGAATATAAGGGGAACCTGTCAATATCCCTTTAACCGATTCCCACCTATTTTCATAAATGACCACTAAATGGGTTTATGTTTTAATATTACAATAAAAGTTATATTTTATCATTTATTGACCTCTTTGGGTACCTTATTCTGAGATTTATAAGATTACTTTAGTGGTATCCCTATCACCTTCTGTGATGCATGATCCATAAACACTTTCAGGTTTTTCCATGACTTGCTCCAGGCAAAGCGCAATAGGACAGGTATATCTTCTCAGGTATTTACAAGTGGCAGGTGTAGGGGTAATTTTCCCTTTCCCCAATCTGAACTCAAGATAAGTATGGTTAGATTTGACCCAATTCCTACCAATGTCGATAACTATGGTACGCATTAAGCATTTGTTACTCAGTCCTTTACTCTGACTACTACCATAAGGTACTCTGTGCATCCTCTCTTTCTCTCCTTCCAACTTTCTTTTTATATATACAGTGATTTTTCCTCCTTTTCACTGGTGTACATGAGGCTACTACATGAGAATGCTCTAACCTACCTGTATGACCTGCATTTCTTTTGCACCCAAAACTTTAAGGCTAAAGCCCCATGATGCAGAAACGCAGATCTTTTTGTTGCAGATTTTGCTGCGTTTTTTTTTAACCAAAGCCAGGAGTGGATTTAGTATAAGAGCTTCCTATGCAGTCATATGAAAAAGTTTGGGCACCCCTATTAATCTTAATCATTTTTAGTTCTAAATATTTGGGTGTTTGCAACAGCCATTTCAATTTGATATATCTAATAACTGATGGACACAGTAATATTTCAGGATTGAAATGAGGTTTATTGTACTAACAGAAAATGTGCAATATGCATTAAACCAAAATTTGACCGGTGCAAAAATTTGGGTACCCTTATCATTTTATTGATTTGAATACTCCTAACTACTTTTTACTGACTTACTGAAGCACAAAATTGGTTTTGTAACCTCACTGAGCTTTGAACTTCATAGCCAGATGTATCCAATCATGAGAAAAGGCATTTAAGGTGGCCAATTGCAAGTTGTTCTCCTATTTGAAAATCCTCTGAAGAGTGGCATCATGGGCTCCTCAAAAAAAAACTCTCAAATGATCTGAAAACAAAGATTGTTCAACATAGTTGTTCAGGGGAAGGATACAAAAAGTTGTCTCAGAGATTTAACCTGTCAGTTTCCACTGTGAGGAACATAGTAGGGAAATGGAAGACCACAGGGACAGTTCTTGTTAAGCCCAGAAGTGGCAGGCCAAGAAAAATATCAGAAAGGCAGAGAAGAAGAATGGTGAGAACAGTCAAGGACAATCCACAGACCACCTCCAAAGAGCTGCAGCATCATCTTGCTGCAGATGGTGTCACTGTGCATTGGTCAACAATACAGCACACTTTGCACAAGGAGAAGCTGTATGGGAGAGTGATGCGAAAGAAGCCGTTTCTGAAAGCACGCCACAAACAGAGTCGCCTGAGGTATGCAAAAGCACATTTGGACAAGCCAGCTTCATTTTGGAAGAAGGTCCTGTGGACTGATGAAACAAAGATTGAGTTGTTTGGTCATACAAAAAGGCGTTATGCATGGCGTCCAAAAAACACAGCATTCCAAGAAAAACACTTGCTACCCACTGTAAAATTTGGTGGAGGTTCCATCATGCTTTGGGGCTGTGTGGCCAATGCTGGCACCGGGAATCTTGTTAAAGTTGAGGGTCGCATGGATTCAACTCAGTATCAGCAGATTCTTGAGAACAATGTACAAGAATCAGTGACGAATTTGAAGTTACGCCGGGGATGGATATTTCAGCAAGACAATGATCCAAAACACAGCTCCAAATCTACTCAGGCATTCATGCAGAGGAACAATTACAATGTTCTGGAATGGCCATCCCAGTCCCCAGACCTGAATATCATTGAACATCTGTGGGATAATTTGAAGCGGGCTGTCCATGCTCGGCGACCATCGAACTTAACTGAACTGGAATTGTTTTGTAAAGAGGAATGGTCAAAAATACCTTCATCCAGGATCCAGGAACTGATTAAAAGCTACAGGAAGCGACTAGAGGCTGTTATTTTTGCAAAAGGAGGATCTACTAAATATTAATGTCACTTTTCTGTTGAGGTGCCCATACTTTTGCACCGGTCAAATTTTGGTTTAATGCATATTGCACATTTTCTGTTAGTACAATAAACCTCATTTCAATCCTGAAATATTACTGTGTCCATCAGTTATTAGATATATCAAATTGAAATGGCTGTTGCAAACACCCAAATATTTAGAACTAAAAATGATTAAGATTAATAGGAGTGCCCAAACTTTTTCATATGACTGTATATCTCCCATTCCTTTTGTAGCCTTTCTTGGCTTTGACTCAAAAAAATGCAGCAAAATCTGCATCAAAAAAGCTACGTTTCCGCAATGTGTGCCCTCAGTTTAAATTGGTTATGCACCAATTTACTACATATCACAAAAAGCACCATACTGTACATGACATAACATATGTATTCAGCATCAGAACATCATTAGCAACTGTAAGTAAAGAATATTCAGTTTAAAGGACCTTTCATCACCTCCAAAAAGTCCAGCTCTTTAAGGATAGCTCACCATCTACATTTGCCTTTCCGTGAACCAAAGGCATACAAAGTCTCATGTACCTCTACTGAGCCCTATTTTGGCTCCATACTAAACAGAGCTGTAGTATGGATGTTTAAATAAGCCATAAAAAGGCACTGATGTGAAAAAGCCGTTAGTATATCGGATTTTGCCAGTACTTTATTGCACTGTAAGATGTCTGCTACATTTTCCCTAGTAAAGAGAAAAAATTGTAAAGAAAGGTGAGTTGACTACATTAAGTTGGAGTTTTGTGGAAAATTAGTATTTTACTGTGCCAATAATCTGGAATTTTACATCTGTTATCTCTAAAGGAAAATCCATTGGTGAACTATGACTTTGAGCATAAAGAAATCTATGCAAGCCTGGTAAGACCTATCAACCCATAATGGAAAGAGGTTGGAAGCTTCAGTAGTTTAAGGCTGATTTGGTGAAATGAAATACCCCTGAAGAAAAGGCAAACCAATTTGTTGAATTCCTCAAAAATAGTACTGAGGCAGCCAGATAGTAGGATTTCTAAATAGATGTCTACATGTTTTCAAGAATGTAATTGTTATGAGATTAACCTTGTGCTTCTGAGATAAGAGAACTTTTGACCAGAAGGCAAGTTTATCTGCAGTGGACTAGAGGATGGCTTCAGGATTAATAGAACTATATTTGTACAATCTAAGGTAATAAACCTTTCCACCCTTCGTTGAGGCCTAGAACGATTTTCTTGGAAAGTAGAAAATTGGCTGAATAATCTCCAGTCCAGGGCTATAGACAAATATTGTTTTCTTCTTAGCATTTCTAAATTGGTTAAAAGGAAATACCATTATTATTTCCTGATGCTATGTAGATCTTTTAATTTCTGAGGTTTATTTTTTTATGAAACTATTTTTTTAAGACTGCCCTATGTCCCAACTATATAGCCTTGTTTTCTTGCTACTAAAAAATAACCATGTATAGCTATAATTGATGTTGGCGTTACAATTGTTCATCATAAATCTCTAAAGGTGTTATAGACATTAAATCCTTAAAACTTAACTTTTACTGATAAGGTCAAGAGTCGCGTATACAAATGTAATCCTATGTCAAGAGTATAAAAACAACTGTATTCTAGATCACCCAGAAGGCTTCAATTAGTCTTACCATATCCACACTAAATGCTGCAGTCCTGGCTTTGAATCTTGCCAAGGACAATACAGTAGGTACGGAAAGTATTTTAATTTTTTTACTCTTTGTTTCATTGCAGCCATTTGCTAAAAGCAAATAAGCTCATTTTATTTTTCATTAATGTACACTCAGCACCCCATCTTGACAGTAAAAAAAACATAAATGTAGATATTTTTTGCAAATTTATTAAAAAAGAAAAACTGAAATATCACATGGTCATAAGTATTCAGACCCTTTGTTCAGTATTGAGTAGAAGCACCCTTTTGAGCTAGTACAGCCATGAGTCTTGTTGGGAATGATGCAACAAGTTTTTCACATCTGGATTTGGGGATCCTCTGCCATTCTTCCTTGCAGATCCTTTCCAGTTCCGTCAGATTGGATGGAGAGCGTTGGTGGACAGCCATTTTCAGGTCTCTCCAGAGATGCTCAATTGGGTTGAGATCAGGGCTCTGGCTGGGCCAGTCAAGAATGGTCACAGAGTTGTTCCGAAGCCACTCCTTTGTTATTTTAGCTGTGTGCTTTGGGTCATTGTCTTGTTGGAAGGTGAACCTTCAACCCAGTCTGAGGTCCAGAGCACTCTGGAAGAGGTTTTCTTCCAAGATATCTCTGTACTTGGCTGCATTCATCTTTCCTTCAATTGTAACCAGTCGTCCTGTCCCTGCAGCTGAAAAACACCCCCATAGCATGATGCTGCCACCACCATGTTTCACTGTTGGGATTGTATTGGGCAGGTGATGAGCAGTGCCTGGTTTTCTCCACACATACCACTTAGAAGTAACGCCAAAAAGTTCAATCTTCTTCTCATCAGACCAGAGAATCTTATTTCTCATAGTCTGGGAGTCCTTCATGTGTTTTTTGGCAAACTCTATGTGGGCTTTCATATGTCTTGCACTGAGGAGAGGCTTCCTCCGGGCCACTCTGCCATAAAGCCCCGACTGGTGGAGGGCTGCAGTGATAGTTGACTTTGTGGAACTTTCTCCCATCTCCTTACTGCATCTTTGGACCTCAGCCACAGTGATCTTTGGGTTCTTCTTTACCTCTCTCAAGGCTCTTCTCCCACGATTGCTCAGTTTGGCTGGACGGCCAGATCTAGGAAGAGTTCTGGTCATCCCAAACTTCTTCCATTTAAGGCTTATGGAGGCCACTGTGCTCTTAGGAACCTTGAGTGCTGCAGAAATTCTTTTGTAACCTTGGCCAGATCAGTGCCTTGCCACAATTCTGTCTCTGAGCTCCTTGGGCAGTTCCTTTGACCTCATGATTCTCATTTGCTCTGACATGCACTGTGAGCTGTGAGGTCTTATATAGACAGGTGTGTGCCTTTCCTAATCAAGTACAATCAGTTTAATTAAACACAGCTGGACTCCAATGAAGGAGTAGAACCATCTCAAGGAGGATCATAAGGAAATAGACAGCATGTGAGTTAAATATGAGTGTCACAGCAAAGGGTCTGAATACTTATGACTACGTCATATTTCAGTTTTTCTTTTTTAATAAATTTGCAAAAATATCTACATTTCTGTTTTTTTCTGTCAAGATAGGGTGCTGAGTGTACATTAATGAGAAATAAAATGAACTTTTTTGCTTTTAGCAAATGGCTGCAATGAAACAAAGAGTGAAAAGTTTAAAGGGGTCTGAATACTTTCCATACCCACTCTATATGCATACAGTTTGTATGTTCTCCCTGTGTTTGCATAGGTTTCCTCTGGGTACTGTGGTTTCCTCCCATGCTCCAAAGACTTACTCCATAGTTGAGAACCCTACTTGGGATAGTGAGTTATGACAATATTTGTAAAGCACTGCAAAACACATTGGTGCTATAAAAGTAAGTAAAATAAATGAATGAATGAATAAAGTTGGTCTTCCTGATATGGTATAGGCTTCTCCGGATAAAAAGTCAGATCAGATGAGGATCAATGTCGGTCTGGAATGAATTGATTCTAGGGGCTCACTCAACTACTACTGGTGTACAAGCCATAAAAAAAAAAAAAAAAAAAAAATCACACCACTTTCCTGGCCCTGTCAGATTTCTCACCATTTATGCCAGAATTGTAAGGATGCAAGGATCTGATGTGGACTTTTGTTTAGGTACATGGACCCCAGAGGATGCTCCTAATTTATGAGGAGGTGTGCACTTCATTATAAACTGTATAGGGGAACCAGTGAAAGGGCCACTGTATCAGGAGGACCAATGAAGGTGCCACTGTATGTGGGGACAAATGAAAAGACCACTGTATGGGTTATGCCATAACGTGATGACGTAATGTATGGCGCAGGGGGCACCCTGGAGGCAGAAGAGGAAGTGAAAGTTAGTGTAAGTTAATAGGGGACTATTGAATGGATTATTAAAAAAGCAGCGAGGGTCTAGTAGGGCCTCCTAAAGGTTCAGGGCCCACTGGGGGATTCACCAGTACCAGGGGTCAGTCCCAGCCTGGTGAGGATGGATAGCAGAAATGTGCAACAGGGAATCTGGCTCTAGGTCCTGTCAGGACGTGAGGCTAGGGTGAGCAAAAAGACCATTACTCCCTCTGTCAGGCCCTAGCATCAGCCTAGTATTTCCTAAGATTTGTAACTTTGAAGATCAGACTTTATAAGGCCCTATCTATGTCAAATAAGTCCCATTAATTGTCCATCCTGACATCCATTTCATGACACTGACATGCATTTGCTTTCAATACATGAGGCTCGCCAGGGGGTGCAGCAATTTATATACGGAGGTGAATAATCAGAAACTGTGATTTGAGATTACTTGAAGTATGATATGAGGTCACTTGGTCTAAATCCACCATCAGCTGTAAGATGTTGGGAACCTAGTCTGCAAATTTCAGACTTTGTTGTTGTTTTTATGCTCTTTACATATGTTGGTGCCTGTTTTAGGATTTTGTTTGTATTGGCAACTCCTTTAAGTGTATTAACAAAAGTTATGTTTTAAGTGTTCACTTTTTGGATTTGTTTTTTAGAATTGGCGAACTTTCCCCTTGTGACCTACAGCAATTGTGTTATGAATTGTGTTATGAATTATGTATTATTGAATTGTTGCCATAGACATTAGAGTAAAGTTGATGAAAATGGACAATTACAACTTTAAGAATAGCAAATGATAGTTTTAGTCACCCAATAAAACAGCATTTTATCTGAAAAGAAGTTGATTGCGTCTGAAATTAGAGTCACTTGTAGCTGACTGTATTTGGGTCATCTGGCCAATACATGATTGATGATTTATGAAAGATCATTCATTCTCCTATAACATCACTTCTGGCAATACATCAGCCTCTACTTGCCAGGTGTAATGGGACATGTATGGCTACTTTGAGCAACTGACATGGCCAATATCAATTCCAATGTGTTTGAGTAAGCAGAATGATCGGTCACCGGGCAAAAGTTTATTCAACCGACAACCTATTTCTATCTAGTGTGTAGTGCTACCTTAACAAATTTAATTAAATACTGCAATGTCATTACCTGCATATGTTCTGCACCTAGGACCAGGAGTGTTTCATGGTGAGGGATCATGTTTAACCTTCCTCTAGTGTTAGCTTTCTGTTACTCTTTCTTATGTTAACGGGTCGGTTTTGACCCGTGTCTTAAATCACCCCTAGGATTCCCTAAAAACAGTTATTTATGATCCAATTTGTTTCTTACCTCTTAGTTACCTTGTTAGGGTTTCTCATCCATGGAAGGATTGATTTTAATATTTTTGTTGTGGCCCCCTGGGCCTTTCATTTGAGAGCGTACCCTTCATTTTCAATATAAAAATATTGTCAAATGAACCTCAAGAGAATAATATAAACTTAAAAAAGTTTGTTATATTACCTGACTATTACTGAAGGGTTTTAGAACACATTTCTTAAATGTAAAAAAATATATACATATATATATATTTTATATTATTAACTCTAGTAACATCTATGGTGTTACGGGTCAATTTTGACCCATATCTAACTACTTTATGAAAAAGGCAAAAAACTGTTGTTTTTTTTTTTTATAGAACTTTAATACAAATAAAAGATGAAAATTATATTAACATTAATAGCAATAATAATAAAAAGTAGCTTTTCTAGGTCAAACAAACAAACAACAATCAATCAAGCAAATCAAATCAACAGAAATCAAGTGCTAGTTTTTAGATGCATTAGTATTTAGATGCATGTGTGGCAAAAAGTGACACTTTTTGTGTGTTCTTTGCAGAGGTATTTTTTGCAGGCGAAGCACGATGTGTTTGTCTTTCTGTCCTTATTGCTAGGGCAGACCTGACACCTCTTTCTTTTAGAATCAGGTGGTCTCACTGGGGTTGTGGCTGTTGTGGTTGATGTTGAGGCAGGGCTGGTTGAGGAGGATGCTGGTGATGATGCTCTTTGTGTTGCTGTGGGTGTGGGCGAAGCACTTGTTGAGCTCTGGAGTTGTCGGACCAAGGCTGCAGCGGCTGGGTCTCGGGGCACCCGTTCCCTTTGGTCAATGTGCGCCTTGACAAGGGATCTTCCTAGTTCCTCAAGAAACATCCTCCGCTTGTTTTTTTTCTTTGAATTCCATCCTTTGTGAATGTGGGTCCACAACACAAATGCATTGTATGCTGACACATCAAGGATGTTGGAAAATACAACCATTGGCTATCTCCTAGTCATTCGCTGGCAAGTGTAGGTGGTAGTCAGCTTGTCCAGGTTGTCCACTCCTCCTTTGTTTTTGTTATAGTCCAGGATGATTCTGGGCTTTTTGTCACTTCCTGATGACACAGCTGCATCTTTGTGAAGTGTGGACATCACATTCCGTCATTTTTTGGGGCAGTATGAAACAGCAGTGGTGGTGTCTGTAAAAACAAACTTTGAGGAAAGTGGAGCCCTGTCCTTCATCTGCAACAATTCAGCGGGCAGCTTAGGTTTGTTTTTTTTTCACTGTGCCCACCATGGTGATTTTCCTCCTGAGAAGTTCTTGTCCAAGGTCATAGCTGGTAAAAAAATTGTCACAAGTAATGTTGTGACCCTGCAGTCCAGTAGTCATATCGAGGACTACACGTTTTCCTTGGTTTTTTTCAGGGATGCCGCTTGCAGACTTGCCTGTGTAAATCTGTAGATTCCATGCATAGCTAGTTTTTGCATCACAGGCTGCCCAGATTTTTATACCGTATTTGCCTGGCTTACTTGGCATGTATTGCCGGAAGGGGCATTTTCCGCGGAAAGGGAGAAAACGTTCGTCTACTGTCACCTCTGGCCCTGGGTTGAACATCAGTGGAAGGAGCTGCACCCATTTCTCCCAAACATCCCTGATGGGAGCAAGTTTGTCAGATTTTGTTCTGGTGTCTCTGTTGTCAAATCTGAGGACTCTTGATATCATTTGAAACTTTTGAAGTGACATTGTTGCCCGGAAAATATTCCTGCCTGTCGATGCATCCCAGAGACTATCAGTGGCCTCATTGCAGGATTTGTACACTCCAGCAAGGAGAAGAACACCAATGTAGGCATCCAGGTCATCATCATGAAGGTCATTCCACATGTTGCCGTGGACTTTTTTTTCCTTCAAGGTTTGTCATAGCAATAATGACTTTTTTTTATTGACAATGGCATAAACAGATCAAAACATGTCTTGATGTCACTTACTCTAGTCACAGCAAACCTTGTGATCCCAGGGGTCATTTTTATGACATTTGCAGCATCTGCCCTGCCATGTACATCTGGAGGTACTGAGCTCCAAATGATCTTGCCACTTTTGGATTTGAATCTTTCAGCGGGAGCAGCTTCAGCACTGGTGACCTCCTCATCAGACTGATCAGAACTGTCTGTGTCTTCCGGTTGATACTCCACATCATCTTCCTCATCAGAAACCTGTTCATCTGTATCAGTTTGCTGCTGTGTGTCCTCTGATTCATTATCATCCAAGATATAATCCAGAATTTGGCTTGCATCTAATCTTCTCCTCATTGTTGCATGGTGTAAACTGAAGATGTATACTCTGCAAAGTACCAACTGTAAGCTGATTTGGCCATACATGCCTGGACATGTCCCTAACTCAAGTTGTTGGAGGTAGAGCTGGCTGTGGGCTGTTGGTTTATATTGTGTTTATGAGTTCAGTTTTGGGACTTATTATTGTTTTTTTACTCTTATATTAGACCTGGGTCGAAATTGACTCCAACAACACAAATGTTATAATTTTAATAAGAGCATTTTACAATTTAGTAAAATAGTTTTATTTTATTGTATTTTGTTTAAAAATAAGTTCCTGAAAAAGTCAAAAAGTCTTGATGCAATAAACAAATGTATGTAGAATTTGTATGCATTTAAAACCTAAAACGGGTCGGTCACGACCCTAACACTAGAGGAAGGTTAACCCTTCAGTGGGAGTGACATCTACAGGGTTAAAGATACTGGGGGGGACTCACCTTACCGAGCACATTGCAGCCTCTTTTGTTAGCTACTATAGCAATCTCTACAACTTAGATAAATTTAGCTCCTTCAGGCTAAGGTCCCAGGTTGGGGAACACAGCCAAAAAGATACTGCAGAAAAAATGCAGTGGAAACCCATCACATTTTTTTTCTGCAGTATTTTTCAATGCAAGCATTTCCGGAGTTAAAATTGACATGCTGTGCTTTTCAAAAATACATGAGTTTTTGAAAATGCAGATTTTCCATAGCATTTTTTTTCTGTAACGTGTGGATGGGATAAGCCAGAATCTCATTCACTTTGCAAGTACTGTAAAATGAAAACCAAAATAGGGCAAATAATACTAATAAGAAAAAAGTATGGAACAATATTACATTAAGTTAAACAGAAAAAATTCCACACAAACAAATAATAATAAAAATATTATAATTTATTGAATACATAATTTAAAACCCCCTGACAAAGCCATTTTTGGCGAAACGCGCTTTGGGTTGCGTTTGTTTACGTGGTATGTGGTAAGACTATGAGACTGTTGTGCATACATCCAGGGCTCATTATTATTATTTTTTTTGGGACCTATTCATTTGTATTCTTTACAATTAGTGCACCTTTGTATTTGAGAAATGTTTCTCCTTTTGCAATAGGATTGGTAATTACTTTGCACACTTGTATGCATTCTTTATGGTAGACACTTTTTTTTTTTTTTTTGTAATAGGTGCTTTATTATTTTGGTCCCGTGCACTATTGGCATTATACTTTGTTTTTGACCCCTGTATGTATTGCTACAATTTGTGATTTTGGTCAACTTTTTGTGACAATTTACTATGTATTCCTACTACCACCTTATGATTCTATGTGGATATATTTCTTTGTCTCTTTCATATTTCTGTATTTTAAAATTATGTATTCAATAAATTATAATATTTTTATTATTATTTGTTTGTGTGGAATTTTTTCTGTTTAACTTAAGGTACTGTAAAATGCAGCGTTTTCTTACTGCTGCGTTTCAGCAGCAGGCAAAATGCTGCATTTCATTAACACGGGGTCTTAGCCTTAATATACCATACCATGTATTGGGAAGCTGGCAAAATATAATGGAATAGAACTAGAGAATATTTTTTTAAAGGCTTTTGTTTTTGTGTTCACTATGTGATAAAAATGACACATTAACTTTATTCTGCAGGTATGATAATGGTAGTACCAAGTTTATACACTTTTTTTTTAAAAAAATGTAGCCATTGAAAAAAATATTTATTTGTATTTCTACATGGAATAAATACGTTCAGATTTTATTAGTTTAGGTATGTTTAGACATGGTGATAAAAATCGCAAAATGAGGCAGGGTTTAATAGGAAGTGGCAGGCATGGGAGCTTTCAGAAGGCTCCTGACTGACATGGCAACTGAATCCAGCAATTTTTTTGCAGGTGGGAATTTCGGTCACCGGAAGCAGCCCCATCCAGCAATATAACTTCCCAAATGCTGTGGTTACAGTTGACCATTGCAGCTGTAAGGTTAAATGTTTGATCAGAATTGTCGCTAAGCACGAACACTGTGCGTGAATGCTTGCAATGTAAAAAAGAAGGCATCCTATAACTATTGCACTGGTTCAGCTCTTAAGCCATGTACATGTATGGTGGTTTTCGGGAAAACCTAAAGCACTAAAGACTTCTTTAGGTTAAGTAGCGAGCCGCAGCCAAAAAACGCTGCGGAAAAGACTGCATTTTATTCTGCAGTGTTTTTCACAGAAAGTCCGCAAAGTTTTCCTCTGTGGACTTTCTGCCCCTATTATGATTATATTAGTCGCTAGAATTCCATCCACTTTGCAGTGACTGTAAAACGTTGCGTTTTTTTCAGCTGCGTTTCCGCCACGGCCAAACCACGGCATTTACGCTACGTGAGGCCCCGGCCTAAATATGATTAAATGATTGCAGCATTTTCTGTTTAATTCTTAAGATTATCATTATTTTTTTAAACCCACAGTTCAACAAGAATCCCCAGTGCTGTCTGCCCCAGTGACAGAAGACTTTCCCTGAAGCTAAAGCAAGTCCCTTTAATTTTTGTTTTAATATTCTGAACCGATTATGTAACAATCATGTGTAAATCTCAACAAGTTTCAAAATCCCAATTCTGAGTAAATTGTTGTCATTAACCTAATAACCAGTGTTTCATTCTTTCTTTTCCCCTTCATTTTTAAGACACAAAGCTGACATTTTTTTTTCTTCACTCCTGGACTAATTAAAGCCATGCTGATTTATCCTTGAATGAAATCCAACATTTTCTCCCTGGAGCATAATATTTTTGCTTCTAGTTAATTGAATTCAATGTGCTGTTTATGATGTATTTTTAAGAACCTCTTAAATACAAACTTGGATTGCTCTGTTCATTAATTTTGAATTTCATCTAGTTGGAAACACAGTTTTATCTGTGGGGAAGGATGGTGGATATCAATTGGTAATTTTAATAAAAATCCAACTGCTTTTTAATAACTGAAGTTAAAAGGCTGCAGTTATTATCGCCGGCTAATTAAAACAATACGTAGTTAACTGGTGTCTTTATAGAGATTGCCAAAAAGCAACATTTTTCTGCCTCATTCTTTCTTCAGTAGTTCTAATAAACTGTATCTGGTAAGAAGTTAATGTTATTATATGGTGATCGCTATTTTTTCAATATAGTTTGGACCGGTTGAAGGGGGGGTAAAATAAAATCAAATCTTTTAGTTAATATACCATATACATTATGTTAAATTGAAAATGTTTAAAAGGGAAAATAATCTGTATGGTTCCCCATTAAAACATAATAATATCACGCATGAAAGGCATAAGTTTTGAAAGGTTGTTTTATCTTAAGGCTAAGGCTCCACACGGAAAAAACGCTGCATTTTACAGTACCAGCAAAGTGAATGAGATTCTGGCTCATCCCATCCACACACTGCAGAAAAAAAAAAGCGCTGCGGAAAAGCTGTGTTTTGAAAAACACATGTGTTTATGAAAACGCAGCAGGTTAATTTCAGCTGCAGAATCAAGAGTGTTTTCCTTTATTTAATAAGGGAAGAAAAAAACGCATAAAAAACACAGAAAGAAAGCAATGAAAAACGCTGTGCAATACGATGCAATTTGCTAAGTGGGGCCTCAGCCTAACCCTGGTTGCACATGAATAAACATCCGTCATTTGTGTGCCGCATGTGCACTGGCCATACTTCCACAGCCCCATTCATTCAATATATAGGATCCGCAAAAGCACGGCTGCAAAATTGGACAGGAATAGGACCTGTTCCATATTTTGCGGCACGGACTGTCGGCCCGCTAAAGGGACTGTGTAATTCATGGTCATGTGTACTGCCCCATAGAAATGAATAGGAAAAACCCAGTTTGCACACTGACCTTTCACATGGTCTTCTGCAAGAGGCTTAACAGTCCCTTTTTATAGGCATTATTAGAGCTTACCAAAGCATATGGAAATCATATTCTGTGGGGTGCAACACCTGTGGCACACCAGGTCGCGTGGTGTGTTTCATTGATGGCTATGCATTTGAATGATGACATATAATACTACATTTTCACTTACACTTTAAGTACTGATTTTACCTCTAATTTCATTGTTAAGCTTTTTTATGAAGTATACTGAACATACTGTCCAACATTTTGAAGTGACAACAAATGACCCTGCAGTGCAAGCAAAACAGGTTAGTTCTTAACACAACCTTCCCACAACAGCTTTAAGAGTGCCTATGCAGGTAAAGCTTCATACACACAACTAAGTGTGCAGCCTGAGTGTGTTCCCATGCTCCGTTCCTCTCCGATATTTTATAAGACCTGTTCTATAAATATCAGAACAGAACATGGGAATGAAGCAGCAGAACACACTCGGGCTGTGCTGGAACACACTCAAGCTGTACACCCAGTCTAAGGTTGTGATATTTCATGGTTGCCTTAGCAAATGCCAGCCCTGCTTTCCCTGCAGCTTGTGCCACTAGCAGCTTGAAAGGAAACATATCAGATCTATTTGGTACACTAAACCACTCACAGGACAGGTGGTTCAATGTCCCTTTTGGAACAATGTCTGTGCCCACTGTGAAAAACAACCCTTTATACTTGCCTAGACCTCAGTCTGATGAGACTCATTGGACTCATCTCTAGTGCTCTCGGCACCTCATCAGTTTTTCAGTGAAGCCACGGAAGTATAATTCACTTCACTGTTCATGCACCCGTGGTCTGGTGCATGTATACTGAAGTCAAGGTGTACTGCTCTGGTGCCAGGAGCACAGGAGTTAGGTAGGTACAGATTTTTCTTCCACAGAAGGCAAGGAGATGGTTACAATAGGCCTATTTGGGATATTAAACCACCTGTCTATAAAGATCTGTGGGTGGTCTAGTATTCCAAATAGACCTGACAGATTCCCTTTTCAATTCAGGTTAGCATGTTTCATCAGTGGAGCTGCTGTATGCTTTAAGGGTGACATTTCAGTGCTTTGTTAATCTAGTACATTTTACCGACTATGTACCTTTCGTTACTGTGCAGCGACAACTTATATTTTGGGTTGTACACATTAAAAATGCCAGTCTTCATATCTCCTGCAATAGCAGAGTGTAACTCCTCATAAATCAGGCGCACCCCCTGCAGGGACATGCACCTATACTGAAATATATGCCAGATATCGGGCATAAATGATAATAAATTTAGCATATTGCCCACTTCATGTCCCTGTTCATGAACGTGACGTAGGCAGTGCACAAAAAATTGTGACTTTTAACTAGCATACATGGCATAATAAATTTGATCCATTGTGGTTTGTATCACTTTTAAAGTTATTTGTCATGTTATTACATGTCATATAACATATCTTTAGTGGGGTGTGAGCATGCTCTGCGCAGGGAGAAGAAACTGAAGTGTGATCTTATGTTATTTACTCCAGTTTTAAAATGAAGTGACTGCAGTAGTGACCTCTACAAAGGAAGAAATGTAAGCTTATTGTGAGGCTCAGAAGCCAGGGTGAAAACAGCAATAAATGTGCTAGAAAACGACTTGATCCAGTCAAAAGGAGACAAAAAATCACAACACTCCAAAAATTCATAGAAAAGGGTGATTCTTCTTTGACTCATCAGGTGCCCAATATGGATTACATTTTACAAACTTGTACCACTGTTATTAGGACCATGTATGTATCATACAAGTACATCAAAACCTCAATTTGTGCAAAAAAAGATTAGTTGCTAATGGATGCCAATAAATGACTAGAAACTTCCCTGTCCATGCTGTCCATGCTGAAAACATTTCTGGGGTATATGAGGGGTATGGTTTCCTAGAGCTAGGTGATTAATCAAATTAATTTGATTAATTAGTTTTTAAGGAGTTTGACAATGCTGTTTTTTTAACAGAATTGTCAAATCGACTCCTGCGCTTTCTGCTCTGCCCCCTCTGGTGGGTCATTCAGTATGGCACTGACTCATGCAGAGCAGGTGTCAAAACTGCTGGGTCTTTGCTGTACTGCACAGTGGAGATCTGGCAGTAAGTTCTCTCTGATTGCGGGCATTAAATGCTTATATACTCCCCTGCGCTGCTTCCACCATCCCTGTGGCCTCCCCGCTCACCTATTATTTCCGGTCCGGCTCCCGTGCGACCAGACTGTGGGAGCCGACCAGTTAGTATGGCAGCTGGAAGCCTTCTGAAAGCTCCCAGGCCCGTCATAGTAATATAACTATAGTAGTCTGGAAGGCCTCAGTGGTTATACAAGAACGCATAGACTGCAATACAGCTGTATTTAAGTTTATGGTACAAGCGATCTCATGATCAGAAGTTTAAGCCCCTATAGATGCGGTCTAAAAAAAGAAAGTTAAAAAAAAAATGTTTTATCCCTTCCTGACATCCGCTGTACTATTACGGCAGATTGCTCATATTTAGCAGAGTGGCCGTCATAGCTACTGGGTCTCCATTATAATATACAGCAGAGATCCGGAGCTAATGCCCGTGATCAAGAGTTCACAATAGTAATGTAGCAAATCATCTGTATTACAGTCTATGGGACTTGCAATCAAACTATTGCAGATTCAAGACCGATAGGGGGGCTAATAAAATAGTTAAAAAAAAAAAAAATGTAAAAAATATAAAAAAAACCCTAAAAGTTCAAATGACCACCCTTTCCCTAGAATACATATCAAAATCAAAAATGACTGTGCAACACAAACACATTAGGTATCCCTGTGTCTGAAAACTTATAAAAATATTTTGACCATATAGTGAATGCCAAAAATCAAAAGTGCCGAACCGCCGTTTTTTTCGCTGTTTCGCCTCTGATAAAAATATGAAAGAAGAGTGATCAAAGCAATAAACATCCCCCAAAATGGTATTACTAAAAAGTAAACTTGGCCTCTCAAAATAAGACGTCCTATGCATCCCCGTACACGGAAATATAAAAAAGTTACAGGAGTCAGAATATGGCGACTTTAAAATAATTTTTTGCAAAGTTTAGAATTTTTGTCATTTTTGCTGCATTTGAACAGACGGGACGGAGTATAGAAGCTGGATATATGATAAGAACTGTGAACCAAATCCCATACTCTCCAGGAGATCCTCTTCCAGAGATACTTCCAGTCAACACTGTCAAATGTTTTGGGACAGGATAGCTCAGGATCCTCCATTACTCTCAGAGAGCTGCAAATTGAAAGAATATGTGCGTAGGTTTTGTGCAGTAAATTTATTTGTCAGCTTAAATAAATTTTATTTAAAGCCCGTTAGATCAGTGTGGATCACTTCCGAGATCCCTTTGGATAACCTAGATGTTAGGGCTTTGGCATAGATCTTGATATCATTGAGCAATAGGGAGATGGGCCTATAAGAATTTGGTAACAAAAGGTCTTTACCCGGTTTGGGCAGGACTACTACAATAGCCTCCCTAATGGATGAGGGCAAATGGTCCACTTCTACCACCTCTCTATAGACTTCTAACAGATGGAGCAGGAGAATTTCAGCAAAATATTTGTAAAATTCACTCGGCAACCCGTCGGTACCCGGTGTCTTTTCATTGGCCTGTGTCTTAACGGCATTGTCTAATTCCTCTAATAACAACAGTTGAAGGGTTAGAGATATATTCCCCCTCAGGTTTCTCCACCTTTGTCTAATATGACAGGGACAGGTTCCGTGAATGGGTCTTAAGTTAAGAAATATCTCTAAACAGCCCTCTCACAAATGTCTTCATAGTGTTCCAATCAACGGTCTTGGAGGCCGACCCATCATTATGGCAAAAGAATCGGGTCAAGTCGCTTTCTGGTAGTCCAATACTTTTACAAGAAGCTGGCATATGCATATTTGTTTGTTTCATCATACCTTAAGAGGAGATTGGGATACCGCTATGCAGCTTGTGGGATCTTTTTCCCTGGGTTAGGGCTGTCTGTTTCTTTTTTCTTTCATGTGCTGGTTTTCCTATAAAATATCTCTAGAACAGACCTACAGTACTAGAAATACATTATACTGATTGAAAGTAAAGTATGGATATCATATTTCCCTTCCATATTACTCAATGGGATGTAGGTCTGGACTTTGACTGGGCCATTCTAACACATGAATATTCTTTGATTTAAACCATTCCACTGTAGCTCTGACTATGTTTAGGGTCATTGTCTTACTGGAAGGTGAATCTTCTTCCCAGTTTCAAGTCTTTTGCAGCCTCCAACAGGTTTTCTTCCAGGACTGCCCTCTATTTAGCTTCATCCATCTTCCATCAACTCTGACCAGCTTCCCTGTCCCTGCAGAAGAAAAGGCTCCCCACAGCATGATGCTGCCACCACCATGTTTCACAGTGGGGATGGTGTGTTAAGGGTGATGAGCAGTGTTACTTTTCCGCCACACAACGCTTTGCATTTAGGCCAAAAAGTTCAACTTTGGTCTCATCTGAGCAGAGCACCTTTCTTCCGCATGTTTGCTGTGTCCCCTATATGGCTTGTGGCAAACTGCAAACGGCACTTCTTATGTCTTTCTTTCAACAATGGTTTTCTTCTTGCCACTCTTCCATAAAGGTCTGATTAGTGGAGTGCATGACTTATAGATGTCCTGTGGACAGATTCTCCCACCTGAGCTGTGGATTTTTGCAGCTCCTCCAGAATGACCATGGGCCTCCTGGCTGCTTCTCTGACCAGTGCTCTCCTTGCTCAATCTGTTAGTTTAGGTGGACGGCCATGTCTTGGTAGGTTTGCAGTTGTAGAATACTTTTCCCATTTTTGGATGATGAATTGAACAGTGCTTCTTGGGATGCTCAAAGCTCGGGATATGTTTTTATAACCTAACCCTGCTTTAAACTTCTCCACAACTTTATCTATGACCTGTCTGGTGAGTTCCTTGGTCTTCATGATACTGTTTGTTCACTAGTGTTCTCTAACAAACCACTGAGGCCTTCACAGAACAGGTATATTTATACTGAGACTAAATTACACACAGCTGGACTCTATTAACTAATGTAGTGACTTCTGAAGACGATTGCACTGGATTTTATTTAGGGGTATCAGAGTACAGGGAGATGAATACTTTTGCACGTCACACTTTTCAGATTTTTATTTGATTAAAATTTTGATACCATGTATCATTTTTGTTCCACTTCACAATTATGTGCTACTTTGTGTTGGTCTATCACTTAAAATATCAACAACATACATTTAAGTTTTTGGTTGTAAGGTGACAAAATGTGAAAAAGTTCAAGGTGTATGAATACTTTTGCAAGGCACTGTATCTGTTACTCTTATATGATTTGAAGCTCTGCTTTATATACTGTAGCAATAGTGAAATAAACACAATTGATAATACCATTTCATTTGAAGTTTCATGAATTTCTGACATCATTTTTGGTATTGTTTCTTGATTTTTTTAGGATTCACAAAGTTGTAGATTTTTTTTAATAAAAGTGGAGAAGGCATAATGCTATGTTGTTTTCTATTTGATATTATAGAGTTGATTATATATTATACCTATAGATGAACAAGGAAGAATTGTTTCATACATTGCATTTTAAGCTACTATATCAACCCTCTTTCTAAGTACTTGTACTTTACAGACAGACTTTGCAGGGCAGAAAGGTGTACCATTTATTTGTGGTCTCATAAAAAATCAATGCACTCTAGGCTAAGTGGCCAGTATTTATTTGCCTTTAGTGTTGTTTAATTCCAGGCATCAATTACAGATGTTGTAATGCCAACATTGGTCCCAGGATTCTTTTAGCCTTTACCTCATCGGTTGATGCTTCTGATCTTTTGTCTACTGATATTATTCAAGGACATTAAGACAGAAATGAGGAAGACTTTAAGAACATTCTCTGAGGGGCTCATTACAATACCTGTTTGCATTGTGGACAGTAATCAATGATCCTCCATATATACATAAAGTAAGTTCATTAAAAGATGTGCTTCATAGCAGAAAGGCATTTGAAATAATATAACTTTTAGCTGTTTCTTTCCAAAATTGTGCTCACTCAATGGCCATATACTGATGTTTTATGGTGTAAACTGCTTTTGACATTCTTTTCAGATATCTATACCGCAGACAAACATACACACAAACGACTTATCAATAGAACATACTATGAAATAGAAAACAATTACAAAATAACAAACACAGAACACTACAAACTACACATATACAGGTGCATCTCAATAAATTAGAATATCTTTGAAACGTTTATTTATTTCAGTAATTAAATTAAAAAAGTGACCTCCTATATTTCTAGATTCTTTACACACAGAGTGTTCTATTTCAAGTGTTTTATTTCTGTAAATGTTGATTACGGATTACAGGTAATGAAAACCAAAATCAAAGAAAATTAGAATATTATAAAAAAGTTCAGTATTGTAAATTCAGTGTGTCACCTGCCAAGGTTTCCTAAGCCTTTAAATGGTCCCTCAGTCTGGTTCAGTAGGACACACAATCATGGAAGACGCTGATTATGAATTATATTACTGAATTACTGAAATGAATGAACGTTTCAAAGATATTCTAATTTATTGAGATGCACCTGTGGAATACCCAGCTGGTAATAAAGCATTGGATATTAAAGATCGGCGAACCACTCAAGATTTGTTTCAGGCTCGCACGGTTTGGGACCAAGATTAGTTTTAGGTCGAACAAGTTCAGTATGATTTCTATCACTAATCTACCTATAATTGATTAAATCTGATTAAACTATGTTCTAATTTTCCTGCTTATATGTAGGTTACAAGCAGACTTGGTACTGAGTGTTTGGACATCCACATGGCAAATGAGGTTCAATGTGGATAAATGTAAAGTTATGTATCTTGGTAAAAATAACATATGTCCTAGGGGGAGTAACACTGGGAGAGTCATTGGTGGAGAAGGACCTGGGTGTACTTGTAGATCATAGATGGCGTAAATGTCACAGAAAACAACGCAGTGTTTTACAGTCACAGCAAAGTGGATGGGATTCTAGTGAATCTCATCCCCACTTTGCGGAAAACTCTACAGACTTTCTGTGAAAAACGCTGCAGAAATTTTTCCTGCAGTGCTTTTTTGCTGCGGGACGCTATGTGGGGCCTTAGCCTAATAAGCTTAAACAAAATGAGAAACAGGCTGGTGGAGAGGGAAGTAGTACCTTTATTACAAGGACTTACAAACTACAAGGGAAGTTAAAGGGAGTCAGTAGATGAGAGTAAAAGCTGCTCATAGCAAAGGAGAGTGGCACCAGGGTTATAACAGGTTGTAGGCTCTTCTGAAAAGACAATTTTCAGGTTACTTTTGAAGTCTGATATGTTGGGGTAGTGAGTTTCACAATATGGTGCTGCACGGGAAAAATCTTGATAATGTGAGGAGAAAAAAGGGAGGTACTGTATTTCCTATTCTATGCCTATAAAAGACATAGCAGCACCTGGTTTACAAATTCATTTGGTTTGTGTTTTCATGTATGGATCATTAGTACTTAAAGCAACACTCCAGTGTTTGTTTGTTTGTTTATAAAGCTATACAAGCTAATCAGTGATGAATCTGGCAGCAAGTGTTTAAAGGAGTTGTCCAGGACATACAGAGTTGGATACTGATGACCAGCTGTTTCACCTGCCAGAAGCCATATATCATCCAGAACTAGATCTGTTCCTATTCAAATGAATGGAAGCAGAGCTGCAGTACCTGGTGCCATTGCTACATTGTACAGAGAGGAAGCTCCGTACAGCTTAGCGGTGGCATTGGGAACTGCATTTCTGTTCCCCTTCATCGAATAGAAGCAGAGCTGGTTTCTGGCCATATATCTGGTGTATGGCTGCCGAAACAATTGATCGACTCAGAGCTGGGGTGTTTGATTGCGACCAGTTTGATACTGATGACCTATCCGCAACTTTTGTCCTTAAGGCTGAGGCCCCACGTTGCAGAAACGCAGCTGTTTTTGTTGCAGATTTAGCTGCAGTTTTTTGAGCCAAAGCCAAAAATGGCTACAAAAGGAATGGGAAATATATAGGAAGTTCTTATACTGCTACCTTCTGCTCAATCCACTCTTGGCTTTGGCTCAAAAAAACGCAACAAAATCTGCAGCAAAAAAAGCTGCGTTTGGGGCTTTAGCCAAGAGGCTTAAATACCGGGGTAGCAGCGGTAGCGGCTGCCACAGGTCCCGGGACATTAAGGGGCCCGGAGCCCTGGGGCAGCCGCTATCGCGAACCCTTCAAACACTGCTATCATTATACTCGGGGGTCTTTTCAGACCCCTGAGTATAATGATTGGGGGCCCAGGGGAGGTGAGCGAACATAAAAAACAATGTTACTTACCTCTCCTGTGCTCTGGGCCTGTTTGGTGACATCCCAGACGTCAGCCGACATCATTATGCATCGCGACAACGGCCTGGCTCACGCGAGATCTGGTCCAACATTGAAGATGGTTGAAGTAGCGCACCGGAGTGCATCGGAGCCAGGAAGAGGTAGGTAACATTGTTTTTTATGTTTGTATCCTCCCCTGGGTCTCCGATCATTATACTCTGGGGTCTGAAAAGACCCCAGAGTATAATAATTGTTCATGGGTTGTCCACTATGGGGCATAATACTATGTGAAGGGGCCACTATGCTGCATAATACTGTGTGCAGGGGCCACTATGGGGCATAATACTGTGTGTAGGGGCCACTATGGGGCATGATACTGTGTGCAGGGACCACCACGGGGCATAATAATGTGTGCAGGGGCCACCGTGGGGCATAATACTGTGTGCAGGGGCCACTATGGTGCATAATACTGTGTGCAGGGGCCACTATGGTGCATAGTACTGTGTGCAGGGGCCACTATGGGGCATAATACTGTGTGCAGGGGCCACTACGGGGCATAATACTGTGTGCAGGGACCACTATGGCACATAATACTGTGTGCAGGAATACGTTTTTTGTGCGCGGAGGGGGGTGTTGGAGGGGGCGCTCCAGGAGGGGTTAGGGGCGGCGGTTCAGGGGGGGCCATTTCAAATGTTCTCCTTGGGACCCAACCATTCCTAGTTACGCCACTGACAACACCTGTAATATGTTTTATTTGTAATGGGCTGTCTGTGCAATGTATGGACATGATGCTTTTTGTAGTCACTCTTTGCTCTGACAATGAGAAGATCCCCTGTATTAGCTTAAAATTCTATAATAGGGCATTTGATAGTGGGTTTTCCATTAAGCAATAGTTAAGGCTACAGTATGCTATTATATACTGGTTACTTAAAAATTTCCATACAAGCAGTGACAGAAAAGCAAACTAATCTGATATGGGCTTTGAAGATTAAATACTGATTAAGGTTGTAACAGAATAAGAAGCTGTAACTATATAAATTATTATGATGTTCTAATTCACCTTTAGACATAGTTTGTATTAGAACAAAAGAATGGGACTGGTATAACTAACAGTGTGGGGATTACATTTTAGCATTTTACCTTTGCGGAGATTGGTTGTGACAAAACATTGCCTTTAAAACTCACAAAAATAAATTATAAATTTGGCAGCTATGCTGATGGCCTTAGAGCTTTGGAAGGCAGCCAAGTTTATACAAAGTAATATACTTTTGATATCTGTACTGTAAAAAAAAAAAAAAAAAAAAAAAGAATGACGATAAAAATAAGTATCATTTCTACATACTATGCTGTACCAGAATCAGCAACTGTTCAAAGAAGATACATCAAAAACTCACAAATGATGTGAAATTCAGCACCTATAGGGAATGATTGCCTGTTGTTTTTATATTACTCATATCATGCTCATGTAGGGTAGAGCAGCAATCTAACGCTAGGCTCACACTAATGTTTGAGTCTCAGTACGAGACTCCATTTCCCATTCAGTTTAAAAGAGGCGGAGAGAAAAGTCCTGCAAGGAGGACTTTGTTCTGCGCCATTTTTGGCAGAACCTGGATGGAAACCAAGTGGACCCCATTATAGTCTATGGGGTCCATAGGTTTCCATGTGTAACAACACGAATGACGGAAACCCGAACGCTAGTGTGAACCTAGCGTAAACCAATGATGAGGTTAGGGTATATCTCAGACTACCTCAGACTATCTGTAAGGTACATTTACATCACATTTTTCACACCAATTTAGCAGATGTGTTTAATACATGCAAAACATGGATAGAGATCAATGTAAAAAAAATGAATATATTTCTGTCCATTTGGGGTTTTTTTGGATGGACCCAAAAGTATGGTGTCTTCTGTGTCCTTCAAATAAAAATGGACAGAAACGGATCTTTTTATATTTTACATTGAACTCACACCCGTTTTTTTGCATCCAATAAATGGATCTGCTAAATGGGTGTAAAAAACATGATGTGAATAGCCCCTGGGCTGCAGATCATGGCTTGGCCCTAATAAAACTAGGACAGATAGCAGCTAAGCAGCAAATTCGGGGGAAAATAAATAACAAGCAAAATTCACCTATAGTTGCTTACTTACATATCATTTATGAAGTCCTGACTGGAGGGTCACTTAAAGGGGTTGTCCAGGATAAATAGAAATTCATACACTAAACTAAACACCCTTCTCCCGCCTACTTTCTAAATTACATAATTCAGCAAAAATGTATAGTTAGTTGGGAAGGGCTAGTAGTGGGCGAGATAGCTAGGGAGACAGGGAGGGGGTGTTAGAGAGTGAGGGGGAGGAGTGAGAGGGAGATAGTGTGAGAGCCTACAACTACCATAATGCATTGCATTACCTAAGGCAGCAGGAAGCTACACCATGTAAACAAATGTAGAAATCCAGAAATCACTCAAAACACTACTAAAGGTATTTGAGCGCACTTGTTAACCCATTAATAGCACTAACATACCTTTTTTTAGAAAAAAAAAATTTGCCCAGAAAACCCCTTTAAATGTGATAAATTCTCAGTGGATAGAATTTGATATTACAATGGAAGAATATTACCATATTGTCAACTTACAATTGTCTCTCTCAACTTATGGAACAACAGACTGTGCTGATCTGTGACACTTGTAAAAGGCCTGTGACTGATAAGCACAACACATTGAAGGGAAATAGATTTAATTAGTAGGGGTCATATTACAGCAGTGCATGTACTAAAAGTACTACATATGATACAATGATATCTACCTGTACCATATATACAGTGCTATACTGCTATCAACAATACCTGTGCCAGTTTGAACAGCTTCCTTAGAAACTCAGTGAGAGTGGCTCCAGTTTATTTTAACTATACAATGTGTATACTATAAAAGACCTTGAAGAGGCTCCTGTCCTCAACATCCTAAGTGATTTACAGCTTCCTGCAGAGTATAGATCCATTATGCGGGGACTGTGGAAACGCTCCGCTCATGTGCAGGAGAGTGTATTGTTGTATCCAATCAAGAACCAATCTATGAGTTATAGATATACTCCAATAATATGTGGTCAAATATGTTCTTTATAATGCTTACAATCTTACAGTGCATAGAGCAGAAAGAAAAGACATATGTCCGACAATTTGAACCTGCAGGTGTGGAGGGCATGTGGATTATAGGAAAAAGGATAAATGATGGGTAAAAATATTCTGTACACAGAAATCTCATACAATCAAGTCAAATATACATATGGAATGATTCTTCTCCACCTATGTTGTTTTTCTTTGTGAGTTCTTCACACTTAAGCTTGAGTAATTCCTCTATAATAGAACTTTCTAAACCTCTCAATGACATTCTTCCCAAGAGTACATTCCCATAAATAAGAGTCTTAATAATGGCAAGCATATGTAATGTATTATATATTTCTCTGTTCACTAGGTCAGTGAAATAAGACATATATATATATATATATATATATATATATATATATACTGAATGCAAATAAAACCAAAACCCCATACTTCCCCTTTAAGTATACCTATTTCCAGGCACTGTAACATATGAAATAATTCCTTCATGCAACACCATGGAGTTAGCATTCTTCAAATAAGAGCTGGTCTTATTATTATGCAATGGAGTAATATTATTCTTTATACATGTAGTGTCTTACTTCTGCAATTATTTCAGCAATTACAATATAATAATACATTATATTGTAATATTATTAATATGCTCTTTGCAATTTTCAGTAAGTCCACCCTCCTAAATAGCATGGAATGAAATTTAGTAGGCATTATTGTACCCATTACTTCAAAGTGTAAAAGGGTCTGCAATGGGGTAAGTTCCCTTTAGCTGTTCTAAGGTCTATTCCAATTTACCATCTGATTCTTTGTTTATTTGAAGCACCATCTACCCCACATCTCATCCAATTCTCATATGATCACCAGTAAAATCTGTCACTTTGGGGTCATGTAGAGGGAGAATAAAGCAGCATTATTAACAGTTTAAAGAGAGAAAGTAAGAACTCAGGAAGAGCTATGCATCCTGGAAAGCAAAATATGTTCTATATACAATACAAATGTACGTGTTGAAGTGAATATTTCAAGAACATCTAATACACTGAGTTATTACAGTATTGTAAGATACCCAAAGATAGTATTCATGCACTACATGTACTGGTCCTTCACACACTGTACTAGGTATAACACAGTGGGACTGATTTATCATACCTTGTATGATGAAATGTCACAATTTTTGTCACGTGCTGTTTTTTTGCACAAAAATGTTAACTTTTGTTAATTTTGAAGGAAGTAAGTGGTTGGTGGCAGGGATGAAGGCCAAGGCTGGAGAATTTAGAACAACTTATGATAGAAAACTGGCACAAGTTATACCTGAAACCTATTCCAGTTCCCAATTGGCTTACGTTTAAATTCTAATGTATGAGACCTCCCACAGTACGCCTGAATCAGAGGCATGGCTAGAGGTTCAACATGAGGGCTCCTTCCCAAAATTCACATTTCCCTTCTCCCATTTGAACCAGACTGCCATGACCACTTACTTGACTTGTAAAGTTTGGATCCTCACCTGACCCTAATTTTCCCTGACTTACACAAAGAACTAATCCCGTTGTCACCTCCAATTATAAAATACTAGCAGAAGGACCCGGCTTCGCACGGGTGTATTTCATTTTTTGTTTGTGTAGTGACCCCATACAGTCATATGAAAAAGTTTGGGCACCCCTATTAATCTTAATCATTTTTAGTTCTAAATATTTGGGTGTTTGCAACAGCCATTTCAATTTGCTATATCTAATAACTGATGGACACAGTAATATTTCAGGATTGAAATGAGGTTTATTGTACTAACAGAAAATGTGCAATATGCATTAAACCAAAATTTGACCGATGCAAAAGTATGGGCACCTCAACAGAAAAGTGACATTAATATTTAGTAGATCCTCCTTTTGCAAAAATAACAGCCTCTAGTCGCTTCCTGTAGCTTTTAATCAGTTCCTGGATCCTGGATGAAGGTATTTTTGACCATTCCTCTTTACAAAACAATTCCAGTTCAGTTAAGTTTGATGGTCGCCGAGCATGGACAGCCCGCTTCAAATTATCCCACAGATGTTCAATGATATTCAGGTCTGGGGACTGGGATGGTCATTCCAGAACATTGTAATTGTTCCTCTGCATGAATGCCTGAGTAGATTTGGAGCTGTGTTTTGGATCATTGTCTTGCTGAAATATCCATCCCCGGCGTAACTTCAAATCCGTCACTGATTCTTGTACATTATTCTCAAGAATCTGCTGATACTGAGTTGAATCCATGCGACCCTCAACTTTAACAAGATTCCCGGTGCCGGCATTGGCCACACAGCCCCAAAGCATGATGGAACCTCCACCAAATTTGACAGTGGGTAGCAAGTGTTTTTCTTGGAATGCTGTGTTTTTTTGACGCCATGCATAACGCCTTTTTGTATGACCAAACAACTCAATCTTTGTTTCATCAGTCCACAGGAACTTCTTCCAAAATGAAGCTGGCTTGTCCAAATGTGCTTTTGCATACCTCAGGCGACTCTGTTTGTGGCGTGCTTTCAGAAACGGCTTTTTTCGCATCACTCTCCCATACAGCTTCTCCTTGTGCAAAGTGTGCTGTATTGTTGACCGATGCACAGTGACACCATCTGCAGCAAGATGATGCTGCAGCTCTTTGGAGGTGGTCTGTGGATTGTCCTTGACTGTTCTCACCATTCTTCTTCTCTGCCTTTTTGATATTTTTCTTGGCCTGCCACTTCTGGGCTTAACAAGAACTGTCCCTGTGGTCTTCCATTTCCTTACTATGTTCCTCACAGTGGAAACTGACAGGTTAAATCTCTGAGAGAACTTTTTGTATCCTTCCCCTGAACAACTGTGTTGAACAATCTTTGTTATCAGATCATTTGAGAGTTGTTTTGAGGAGCCCATGATGCCACTCTTCAGAGGAGATTCAAATAGGAGAACAACTTGCAATTGGCCACCTTAAATACCTTTTCTCATTATTGGATACACCTGGCTATGAAGTTCAAAGCTCAGTGAGGTTACAAAACCAATTTTGTGCTTCAGTAAGTCAGTAAAAAGTAGTTAGGAGTATTCAAATCAATAAAATGATAAGGGTACCCAAATTTTTGTACCGGTCAAATTTTGGTTTAATGCATATTGCACATTTTCTGTTAGTACAATAAACCTCATTTCAATCCTGAAATATTACTGTGTCCATGAGTTATTAGATATATCAAATTGAAATGGCTGTTGCAAACACCCAAATATTTAGAACTAAAAATGATTAAGATTAATAGGGGTGCCCAAACTTTTTCATATGACTGTAAGAATTGGCCAGTTTTGCACTTGACATCCAGTATGGCAGTCCAGTATAGGTCTATTTATGGCTGTGTTGCTATGGAAACCTGTTAAATGAATTGTGAACTTATATTGGCTGATGCACGTCATATGACTGAATACTTAAGGACCTACGAACTGCTATTGACTCATACAGGTCATAAATAGCTTGGTTGCAATGGAAACCTGGTGTAAAGCTGTGTGTATGTCAAGATTGAAGAACCTGCGATTTTCCATTGGTCCATAAGCGTCAAGTGATCATGTGTATCTCAGTTTGGATATCAGTGAAAGACCTGTGATCGGTTATTATGGAAAACCTGGAGTAAAGCTGTGTGTATGTGACCTTGTGTAACAGTGTCATCCACAGCTTCCCTGCCCCTTTAAAGCTGAACCACAGTAGTGAAGAAAAATGGCTGGGTTGTTATGGAAAAATGGAGTGCAGCTGTGTGCATGTGACTGACAATGCCTTGTCAGATTGGAGACGGGCTTGGGTCTGCTGAGAGTTGTCATTAGCTCAACCAGCAGCCTTGCGTTTTGCTGCAGGGGGGAATGAGTAGTTTAAAAACGTTTCAATTTATAAGAATGCTGAAATCCAATATGGCAGTCCAGTCAGTGGCGTAAATACCGGGGTAGCAGTGGTAGCGGCTGCCACAGGGTCCGGGACATTAGGGGTCTCGGCGGGCCCCTGATGTTTTTTTTTTTTTTTTTTAATAGGCTGTTACCTGCTGGTGTAACACCAGCAGGTAACGGGCCCTATTTACTTACCGATCCCCGCTCCTGCTCATGGCCGTCTGCGCTTCACCTTCTGCAGAGGTGACTGTGAGCAGGAGCGGGGATCAGTAAGTAAGGCCTGCGGGCCATGAACCCCACAAACACTGCTATCATTATACTCTGGGATCTTTTCAGCAGGCTTCGGGCCTCCTTGGTGACGTCCCAGACGTTGGTGGGCCAGTCCGACGTCATTATGAGTCGAGATACATGCCTGGCTCATGTGACATCTGGTCCAACATTGAAGAGGTAGCGGGGAGTGCGCATAATACTATATGAAGGGACCACTATGATACTGTGTGCAGGGGCCACTATGGGGCAGAATACTGTGCGCAAGGGCCACTATGGGGCCTAATAGTGTGTGCAGGGACCACTATGGGGCATAATAGTGTGTGCAGGAATGCAGTTTGTGTGGGGGGGGGGCAGTTGCCGGGGGGAGGTCCCATGTCGAATGTTCGCCTTGGGGCCCAGCCATTGCTAGTTACGCCACTGAGTCCAGTATAGGTACAGTCTATTTATGGCTGTGTTGTTATGGAAACCTGGTAAATGAAATGTGAACTTTTATTGGCTGATACACGTGATATGACTGAATATTTAAGGACCTACGAACTGCTATTGACTCATACAGGTCATAAATAGCTTGGTTGCTATGGAAACCTGTGTGCCTGAGGAGAGTAGGCGCCTGCGAGATCTTATTGGCTGATAAGGGACATGTGACCGTGTGTATGGCAGTTGGAATATGAGTGAAAGACTTGTAGGCTTGTATTAGCTAATGTTGGTCATTTTTTTGGGAATACTGTATCTCAGGAACGGTACGTCCAAGAGAGCTGAGACCCAGTCTAAAATATTCCCGGACACCTGATTTACATGTGTGCCAAATTTGGTGAGGATCGGTCCAGTTGTTTGGTCGCGCATAAAGAACAGACAGACAGACAGATAGACAGACAGACAGAAACTCATTTTTATATATATAAGAGATAAGAGATATAATATAAAAAAAGCTGGAAATGAATAATATCCCCCATGTATATTTTTAAATTAATAATGACCATATGTGCACCCTTATATTGATAAAACCCATATGCCCCTTTAAATTAATACGTCCTCTGCAATTAATAATGCCCCCTAATTAATAGTACCTGACTGCTACCTTAAAATAATACTGTTCAATTTCACAGAGATAATGCACCTTAATGCCACATTGAATTAATTATGCCCCTGATGCCCCCTTACATAAATATTGCCCGCTAATGCCTCTCCCTAGAATAAGCAATAAATTAATGATTGCTGGGGGACTGACAGCCTTCCCCAGCTTTTGAGGTTGCTTCTGGTCCCCATACTATACAGTGCACAGAGATATCTCCATACACTATATAGAGGCTGATGGCATTAATGCTTCGTAGCCCATGACAACACAGTGTCCCGACACAGGAAGTAATGATGATGTCACTGCATTGTGCTGCCCTCGCTGAGATGCTGAAGTTTTCTGGTTACAGCACTTTACACCTTACAAGTTTCAGAAGGGTAGACCAGGAAACCATCTTCTCTTCTACCATGCATTTCAGGTTTATTGGTGTCTTTTAGATCACAATACAATTTAAATTGCTGCTTGCAGTGCCATTCTGATTGCGGGGGCCCTGCGATCGGCCTCACAAGGTAAGTGGTCCTTATGCTGCCTTCCTCTCAACTCTATCTGGATTGAAATACTGAGAAGCCACAAAGCCCAGGTCTTAATAAATTGGTCCTAATATAAGAGTTTTTATTGGAGTGTTTCTTTTAAGCTTTAATATCTGGTGGTTGGGGGAATGGGGGACTATAGATTGGACTCCACCAATTTAGCATTTCTCATCTATCTAGCAGCATTTATCACCCACCCTTTAGGAGTCATATTGTGTTATTTAGAAGCAGGATTATATTGGGATTAGAACATCAGATAATACTCTATTTGCATTAATAATCATTTAATTAACAGAGTTATTAATGCCAAAGCCACAATTGGTTTCTTATCACTAGTATTTGGGGTATATATTAGAGGGATCATTTAATGTCGAAGAGGAAATTATACAGTAGTTATACAATGCTGTTTCTGAACTGACACCCATCGAAATCTCAAAATGGAGAATAAAAATGATCAGAGCTTGTGCCAGGCACTAAATTTATAGTATACCTTTTAAGAAGAGAAATTAGCTAGGATCCTTGGCTTATGCTTTTGTTGTGCACACTGATGAGCTTGACGGAGACTTGGATCGGATATGCTAAATTCTATCCTTTGAAAAGATGACCCAGACTTAAAGAGTTCTTACAATCCATAGACTGAATTTTTGTAAGATGTTTTACAGCACCGTAGGGAGTCTTGAGGCAAGAAGCTGCTTGGATAAGCATTAAATTATATTCCCTTTCACTCTAGCACCATGTACACTGTAAGGGTTATTAAAGTGTACAGTGCATTCATTCATTTCACTAAGTCTAATCATCCTTAAACATTCTTCTTCCACCTGTGAAAAATGACTGCTTTTCTATCCAAACACAGCAATGCCAGGATCACTCTTATTAGCTACATACTGTTCTCTGATAATAATATTACATTACTGAAAACAGTAAGAAGTGTTGTTTGTGCCCTTACAATATGAGATTTATAACACTTTACATAAAAAATGATTATTATTATAGATTATAGTCACACCTAGATATGTCTTGAACAAAAGAGATTTTTAAGGAGTAGGACCATGTTTAGGTTAGTATTGATAGCTTTTATTTTTACATTCAAATAGTTTCAGATAGTTTGCTTACAAGAAGGGCCCAGGCCTCCTCTGACAAGCCATCTGTAAGTTCCAAATAATTTTGGTTAGGCGCAGTTCACTTCTCATTGGGGTTTCTGATATTTGCAGTGCAGCAAGAACAGAGTATTGTCCAGTTGAGAAATCAGTGCCTAAAGGGATTGTCCAAGACTAGATATTAATATCCATAGAATAGGTCATCAGTATCAGCCTGGTGGGGGTCTGACACCCAGTACAAACACTGATCAGCTGTTCAGAGTATAAGGTTGTGCCACAAGTTCAGTACTTATGGACATTTGTTTGTTTGCTTGTGGATATTTTGCTCACTAAGAATAAATAAATGATCCATGTTCCTTTGGTAAGAAACCTACCATACTGTGTCATATGTATAATCTTGTTATAATCTGCTTGTTGTGTAGTTGCGGGAACAGCATGAGTTTTTGTAGGACCCTCTTGCTAGGTGTCAGTCCTTAACATAAAATTGGGTGTCTGCCTTCAACTATTATTCCCCGAGACCTCCTATGGCTGGTACAGTGAGATTTGGTAAATTCCTGGGCGGATGGTCCATGGGTGGGCCATGACATATTCCTGGATAGGTTGCCAGGTGGGCCAAACTAGGAGATTCCCAGACAGACAAAAGGTTAAGTGTCCCTGGATTGGAGCATCCTCAGGTGGGCCAATGGAAAATTTCTGAGTAGTTCTTGAGGTGGGTCAGTATGAGAATAGGGATTCCAGTTGAGTTGGTTGGAGGAAAGGTTTCCAGTAGGAAGGGTGGTAACCCTGGTAGCCATGGAAAGTTTGGGAAGTGTGGCACAATTAACAGATGTAGGTGTACTGAGTTACAGAGTGATCCAAGTAATTGTCAAAGACAACGATCCTTAAGGCAGAGGTAGGATGTAAGGTTCAAATATTACCTAGTTGGTGGCTCTTCCCTTGGTCTGCACGAACAGTTGCATCTATAAGCACATGTGGTTTGGCCGAGGCACACCTTCGGCGCAGTGTAATATGGCTTAGCTGGCTCTAAGCCATTGTTATTCCATTGCTATTGCATATTGCATTGTGCTTTAAGGGCCCATTTCCAACCTGGAGTGGAGGCAAGCTTGTGCAGCTGTCAGGAGAGGAGAGTCATGCTGCTTTAAGGTATGCATATATAGCCTATGTTTCTTGCAAGGCAGTGATACTAGATGTAATAGTACATATCTAACAAGGAATTTTTCAGCCATTATATTTTTTTAACTTAAAGTGGTTGTCCAGGGTAATCGTTTTTTTTGCAAGGGGACTGGGGAAGGAGGAAAAAAAACAAACAAAAGAAACCCCACCATACACACATGTCCCTGGTGCTTCGGTGTCTCCCACCGTGGTCTGGTCCTGCTGCTTCTTCTGGCAGAAGTCCCGGTTGCATGTGAACGCTGAGGTCAATCAGCGGCCTAAGAAAGGGAATGTCACAGATGACGTATGCGAGTGACATCCTAGTTCCCTTCCTTAGGCTGCTGATTGACCTCAGTGTTCTCGTGCGGCGGGGACTTCCGCCTGAAGAAGCAGCAGAAGCAGCAGGACTGGACCACAGTGGGCGACACCGAAGTACCAGGGACATGTGAGCATGGTGTTTTATTAACACCTTCCCCAGCCTTCTTGCCAAAAACAACAACCCCTTTAACCCCTTCAAGCAAAATCATGTATATATACATGATTAGGTGTGAGGGGCTGTATGGAGAGCGCTCAGGAGCTGAGCCTTCTCCATAGATGGGGAGGATGTTGGCTGTATAATACAGCCAGCAAATGCTGCTAACAGCCACGATTGGTGCTGGCACTGATTGTGGCTGTTAACACATTAGATGGTGTGGCAAAACGCGACCGTGGCATCTAAAGTGCACAAGTGCCATGGGCGCCACCATTTTAAACATCATCGGAGGGCAGTGATCAGTTCCAATAACAGCCAGGAGCTTATTGAAGATTCCTAGGCTTGTCATTACATTAGTTCTATAACACGCTGCTATAGGCAGCGTGTAATAGAGGTGAATAGATTTTACACATAAATAGCACTAAAGTAGCACTAAATATATCCGTAGACGATCCCCTAGTTCACTTCTTGCAAACCTCCTTCAGGTTTTCATGACAGACACAATTTATTAAGTATTTAGGAGTCCTATCGGATTTATCTCAGACCTTCGCCCACACTTATTTCGCACAATCCAAGCACAACTTCATAAATGGAAGGTCAAACATATCTCGTGGGTCGGGAGCATTAACGCTGTTAAGATGACTTCCCCGCCTGTTGTACTTATACCAGACGATACCCTACACTGCACCAAAAAGCTTTTTTACCTCACTCTCCACGTTGCTCTCTAAATTCATCTGGAACTCTAAGCTGCCGGAATCGATCGAAGCACCCTTATAAGGTATAAATGACAGGGACGTTTGGGCATGCCTGATTGTCTTCTTTACTATATGGTAACCATGGCTGCACGACTCCTTTATTATTTTCATACCTCACAGAAAAAATTATAGGTACAACTGGAAAATATCCAATCCCACATTCTGCTGCAGACAGTCCTGTGGTCTCCGGGGGACGTGTGGTCCCGTGCTGGCTAGACAGGATTTGCTGGCTATGACGAGACTTAAGCCATATTTTGACCTGGTTCCGGAGAGTGAGTGGTCCATAACGGCACAATGGGAATATACCCAACTTGCTCATTACTATAGATCATGCCACAGACACTTGAACCTCCACCGTGATTTAACCACCTTTGAGGGCCTCTGTGTTTCGTCAACACCTCTGGAGGAGACAATAACTTTCATTTATGACATTTTCCTTGCTTCTAAACCTACTACACCGCATAGTTATGTGGGAGCCTGGGAAAATGATTTTGGTACTCTCCATCCCCAGAAGTTTGGGACAGGTCTTTCACGTTATGCCACAAACTCATGACCTTCTGAAAAACTCATCACACCAATTATAAAGTGTTGACAAGGTAGTATAGAGTCTCTTCTATTCTACATGTGCTCTACCCCTTGACATCTGACAGGTGTTGGTGATGCGGGCAAGGACGGGGCACTATGTTACATATTTGGTGGCAGTGTCCCCTGCTTCACCAATTTTGGTCCTGGGTCTTCGACCTGGTCAGGCATCTGTCGGGGGTTCCCCTGCTTAATGAAAAAGCCCCGTTGCTCTCTCTATGATACCATGTTGGTAGCAGCTACGTCGGTCATACCCAGATTATGGAAATCCTCGTGGGTCCCCATAATCCATGATTGGTTTCAGGAAATAATGCTTCTGAAATGCATGTAGGAGCTCTCTGCGACCTCAGATCTGGCTTACTCTAAATATGACAAGGTGTGGAGATCCTGGATAGCATTCCAACACTACTTATACCTAAACTACTTTCTTACTTTGTTGTTTTTATGTCCCCGTTTCGAGATCTACTGGCCCCTTCGGAGATGACCCACCCTGCATTGCACCTATGCATGCTCCCCAAGGCTGTAGTGGAGTACCATCTCCCCCACCTTCCGTCCCTTCTCTTCTCCTTACCAGCTCCCTCCTTCTTATTAACCTTTTTTTTTTTCTGCTTTTTTGGTTTCTTACATTTGTTATGGCCCCTTGTGGTCTCTCTTTATCCAGATGATAGTCAATGTGTTTGATTCATCGATGTTAAACTCTACTTCTATGCCATGCTTCGCTTTATATTGACTTTATCTTGAAACCCTATTTACAGTGAAACTTTTAATAAATGCAGAATGTTATAAAAAAATCTAAAAATATTTATCCCATACGGTGAATGACATAGCAAGGAAAAAAAAATGAAATGGTCAAAGGGCTGTTTTTCAACACTTTGCCTCCTAAAAACAATTGAATGCAAAGTGATCAAACCATCAGACCCTCCCCTAAATGCTATCAATAAAAACAATATTTTGTTGCCTTACCCATCTCCATACACATAAATTTGAAAAAGTTACAGGTGTTGGAACATATCGACACAAATACATTTTTCTATTTTACAAAGTTTTTATTTTCTTAAACGGTATTGAAACATTACTAAACATACTATATAAATTTGGTATCACCGTGATCCTACTGACCCACAGAATACAAGTAACATGTCACTTTTACCACATTGTGAATGACGTAAAAATTAAAGTGCAAATTCATTTTTATCCGATTCCACTATTTTCCAGCTTCCCAGGACATTGCACAGAATATTGAATGGTGCCATTACAAAGTAAAATTTGTTCTTCAAACAATAAGCCATCATGTGACTCTGTGAACTGAAAAATGAAAAAATTATGACACTTGAAATGTGGGGGAGAAAAAAAAACGAAAATGCAAAAACAAAAACTGACCTTAAGGGGTTAAGGGAGGGCGTTCCTCACAGCGCAGCTAGACTGTCAGGAACGCCCTTCTGACAGTAAACCGTGAAATTTATACTGCCGATATCTCCAACCCCGGGCACATACCGGGAAAGCCGGCAGTGCGCTGAATTCAGCACCCTGTCGGCTTTCTAGTGGTATGTAAAACAGCATATACATGAGGCCGTGAAAGGTCCTCTTTAACTTTGACATAACTTCAGCTGTGTTTACCTTAGAGAGCTAGAAATTGGATAGGTAGTTTCCTAGGAGCCCTGCGAGTGCTATACACTATGTTTTAAGCCAATTTAAGATGTGGTTTATACCAAACTTGTTCAATCTGAAACAAATGTTTGGACCGAACTACCCGAAATAAAATTAATCTTCAGAAGTTCTCCCATCTCTATCAATGAGATTTTCTTATTATCATATATACACTGGAGTTTTATTCAGCAGGGAAATTGAGATATAAAATAGATCAGATTATAAAATCTGCAGTTTGTCAATTCTTTGTGTGGACTGTTGCTGTGAAAGAGGTAAAATTTGCACCACAATCTGCAAACCTTTTTCAACCATGTAACACATGCAGATTTTTTTTACTGATTTAGGCTGAGCCCCAATCTGCCCCTATTATATCTATATAGAAAATGGCAGCGTTTCTGTAGGTATAATTGACACACAGCTTTTCCACTGCAGATTTTTTTTTCTGCAATGTGTGGTTGGGATTAGACAGAATCCCATCCACTTTGCAGGTACTGTAAAATGTAGCGTTTTTTGCAAATGTTGCTGTATTTTCGCAACATGAGGTCCCGATCTTAGACATACATTTTGGTGCGGAAAATCTAGAACAAGCACTTCTATGTATGCAAGAAGCCTCAGGGTTTATTCAGGCAGTCTGGTCAAGTAGCAGTGTTTTACACAGAATTGCAGCAAAATCTTGCCATTCTAAATTAGCTTTCTGATAACTTTGCTAAAAACAGCCCTCACTACCTTGATTTGAATAAACTTTCTGAATATACTCAAAATTTGGTTATGGGGCGTAGTATTTTCTACTTATGCCACTGCCCACAATCTCACACTGTGCAAGCTGTCCACTTGAAAGTAAAAAGCCCCTCAGATGCTGTAGTTGCATCTGAGCATATCATCTGAGTAGTGTTGTGGCGAAGAGGCTCGCAATGAGTCGGATTCGTCCAAAATATTGCGACATGATCTTCACAATTGATTGCGACATGATTTTCAGACCCCAGAGTATAATAGGACTAGTCCCAGGGTAGGTGTAAAAAATAAAAAAAACATTACATTTATACTCTCCTTCCCTCACCTCTTTCGGACCTCCTTGCGGGTGTGTGTTGGCATCTGGTGCTCTTCTGTGACGTCACATGCCCAGGGTCAACGCTGAGGACTGTGATTGGGCCTCAGCGGTGACATAGGCATGCCAAGCATCATGACGTAATAAATGTGTCATAACTTAGCATAACCATATGGCATTCCAACTGTGAAACACAGGGGTGGCAGCATCACGTTGTGGGGTTGTTTAGCTGCAGGAGGGACTGGTACACTTCACAAAATAGAAGGCATCATGAGGAAAGAACATTATGTGGTAATGGTATATAGTGTATGTAAACTTCTGGTTTCAACTGTATGTAGTTTTATTTAGTACTCAGCAGTCCCTATTACAACTGTACCTTGTATATTACCCAGCTTTTCCAGAACCCTAAAGTGCAAATCTTTCAAGCTCTGGCATGATTTTAGAAATATATGGGAGATTTGTTTTATATACTGTTACTGTGCTCTTACTATTTAGCAGTCCCTAATACAGCATTACCTGGTATACTACAAAGCTTTCCTGGGACCCTGAAAAGCACATCTAATATGATATGGCACAATTATGTGGCAAGGAATGGGATTTATTTAGATAAATTTAGTATTCAGTATTTGCTATCACATTTCCACATTCTTTGTTACCCAGCATTCCCAAAAACTCTTAAAGACAAATCTAGTAAGCTTTGGCATGATTTGGGAGCAAGTAGGGATTTATTTGGTATAATTAGTATTCTACAGTCCCTGTTACTGCATTGCATTAGCTTTCTCAGAACCCTAAGGCTGAAGCT
Source organism: Leptodactylus fallax (assembly GCA_947044405.1). Taxonomy (NCBI): domain Eukaryota; kingdom Metazoa; phylum Chordata; class Amphibia; order Anura; family Leptodactylidae; genus Leptodactylus; species Leptodactylus fallax. Next base: position 178,544 of record CAMRHE010000694.1, read on the forward strand.
CCAGTGAAAATGCAGCGGCAAAAAATTCAGCATTTTACAGTACCTGCAAAGTGAATGGGATTCTGGCTATTCCCATCCACACATTGCAGAAAAAAATCTTCAGCAGAACCACAAGTCAATTATACCTGCAGAAACATTGGCGTTTTCCATATAGGTATAATAAGGGCAGAAAGTCCACAGAGGAATATTCTGTGAAAACACAATAAAAAACGCTGCGGGAAAAAAACACGATGCGTTTCTGCCACATTTTTTTCCGCAGTGTTTTTTTGCTGTGTTTTGCTGTGGAATCTTAGCCTAAGAGGGAAAGCCTGGAAAGCTATGGTATGATTATAGTGCAAGGAGGTACAGTACAGACCAAAAGTTTGGACACACCTTCTCATTCAAAGAGTTTTCTGTATTTTCATGACTATAAAAATTGTAGATTCACACTGAAGGCATCAAAACTATGAATTAACACATGTGGAATTATATACTTAACAAAAAAGTGTGAAACAACTGAAAATATGTCTTATATTCTAGGTTCTTCAAAGTAGCCACCTTTTGCTTTGATTACTGCTTTGCACACTCTTGGCATTCTCTTGATGAGCTTCAAGAGGTAGTCACCTGAGATGGTCTTCCAACAGTCTTGAAGGAGTTCCCAGAGATGCTTAGCACTTGTTGGCCCTTTTGCCTTCACTCTGCGGTCCAGCTCACCCCAAACCATCTCGATTGGGTTCAGGTCTGGTGACTGTGGAGGCCAGGTCATCTGGCGTAGCACCCCATCACTCTCCTTCTTGGACAAATAGCCCTTACACAGTCTGGAGGTGTGTTTGGGGTCATTGTTCTGTTGAAAAATAAATGATGGTCCAACTAAACGCAAACTGGATGGAACAGCATGCCGCTGCAAGATGCTGTGGTAACCATGCTGGTTCAGTATTCCTTCAGTTTTGAATAAATCCCCAACAGTGTCACCAGCAAAGCACCCCCACACCATCAGACCTCCTCCTCCATGCTTCACGGTGGGAACCAGGCATGTAGAGTCCATTCGTTCACCTTTTCTGCGTCGCACAAAGACACGGTGGTTGAAACCAAAGATCTCAAATTTGGACTCATCAGACCAAAGCACAGATTTCCACAGGTGTAATGTCCATTCCTTGTGTTCTTTAGCCCAAACAAGTCTCTTCTGCTTGTTGCCTGTCCTTAGCAGTGGTTTCCTAGCAGCTATTTTACCATGAAGGCCTGCTGCACACAGTCTCCTCTTAACAGTTGTTGTAGAGATGTGTCTGCTGCTGGAACTCTGTGTGGCATTGACCTGGTCTCTAATCTGAGCTGCTGTTAACCTGCGATTTCTGAGGCTGGTGACTCGGATGAACTTATCCTCCGCAGCAGAGGTGACTCTTGGTCTTCCTTTCCTGGGGGCGGTCCTCATGTGAGCCAGTTTCTTTGTAGCGCTTGATGGTTTTGGCGACTGCACTTGGGGACACTTGGGGTCATGAAAATACAGAAAACTCTTGAGAAGGTGTGTCCAAACTTTTGGTCTGTACTGTAGATTTATGTAAGTAAATATAGTATTCAGTATTCCCTATTGCAGCTCCATTTGTTATGTAACCCAGCTTTCCTGGGACCATAAAAAGCATATCTGGCATGGTATGCCATCAGAAGGGTACAGCACAGGGGGGGCAAACATGTCCAAGGGGGCCCCCAACTTGGACATGTTCGTATACCGATACTATGAGTATACGGTGAGAATATAGTGGTATATAGCGGCTCTACACAGGACTCTGCAGACGATTTAGGTGAATACAGTGCAGTAACATTTAGTGACTTACCGGTGACGTCTCTGACTAATCGTTCACATTCCCCGTCTCTTTTATCTGGACGGCCATGACCACTTCTTCCAGTCTCTGTAAAGTTTGCAAAACAGACATCTTTGGCTCCTCACTTTTCCAGGCACCTGACCCACATTGTCCTCACCTACACAAAGCCCCCATCCTGCTGCTACCCCCAATTATAAATTATATAATATACCCCCCATAATGAATAATACCCCCAAGTGCATCTTTAAATTAATAACTTCCCTGTGCACCCCTTTAAATAGTTCCCCTTATTAAAAATGCCCCAGGTGTTTCCTAATTAAAAAGAAAAAAAAAAACACAAGGGAAAAAAAAATTATTGGGGTCCCAATACCCGGGACCCCGAGGATCAGCTATTTTAATGAACCGTGGTACCTGTGTAAGCGCCATGACACCTTCTCTGTTTACATAGTGTCATTCTTTTCATAGCGGCCATGTCATGTAACTACAGCCTCGTCCCAAACACATCTATATGACAAGACTGGAATGACATCACACGGTCACTATAAACAGACAGCGTGTGATATAAAGAGGCACCATAGCCCCTTCATACAGCTGATCAGTGGGGAATCACTTATCGCTTATTGATGATTTATTCTGAGGATAAATCATCAATAAAAATGAGCTGGAAAACGCCTTAAGGCCAAGGCCCCACGTGGCATCCCACAGCAAAAAACAGCTGTGGGAAAAACCGCGGTGGCGATGCATCGCAGTTTTTCCTGCAGCACTTTGCACAGAATGTTTGCAGAGGTTTCCTCTGTGGACTTGCTGCTTCAATTATATCTATAGGGAAACCGCTGGCGTTTCCATAGGTATAATTGACATGCTGCGATTTCCAAAACTGCGACTGTTTTAGAAATCACAGCGTATCCGCTACGTGTATTTTACTGCAAAGTGGGGATGGGATGGGGCCCCATGTGGCGAAAACCCACAGAAAAAAAACCGTGGCATTCTAGCAAATCCCATCCACACATTGCGGAAAAATACGTGCAGCAGACGGACTGCGATTTCCAAAACCGTTGCGGTTTTGGAAATCGCAGCATGTCAATTATACCTATGGAAACACTGGCGGTTTCCATATAGGTGTATTAAAAACAGAAAGTCCACAGGGAAACCTCTTCAGACCTTCTGTGAAAAGCGCTGCGGGAAAAACCACAATGTTACTGCCGCGGTTTTTGTATTCATAATACCCCCTAAAAACCCTTATATAAATGACCCCCCATCGTCATAATGCCCCCTAATGAATCCTCCCTTTATAGTTATATTTCCCCCTCCTAACCACCCCTTATACTTAATACTTAATACACCCACAACTGCACTAAAAAAAAAAAAAAAAAAAAAAAGTTCTACTCGCCTACCTGCGATCCTCATGAATGGAGCTGCCGCTTCCTCCTAGTCCATGCACAGGACGTCTGTGTCTGAGCGCAGCCGGCGCGATGTTGTGATGTCATCACACCGCCTGTGCTGAGAAGCAGACATCAGTTTGTGGTCTCAGGGTCTTGTAAACCGCAGGCCTGTATTGGCTTGCGGTTTACAATGCTGTTAAGTTACAGGATAGGATTTAACGAGATCGGTGTCTGCAGAGATCGGTTTCTGCAGACACCGATCTAGTTAGAAATAAAGGCTGTATTAATGGCGGCCCCATGGTGGGCCCCACAGAGTCAGTGGGCCCGGGAGAGCCGCCCCGTCTGCCCCCCCTTCCCCCCCCGCTACGCCTCTGGGAGGTATGCATGCATAATATTGCAGGGATATACGGTAGGAAAGAAGGGAATTAGCAAATCATAACTACACATATTTGCCATTCAGTAGTTTGGGAACATTGGGATGACTCTCCCTGGGAAGCTGTACTGGGTTTTATTTAGTTGTCACTGTGAGTTATTGAGGTACAGCCAACTGGTGTCACTGTGTGTGCATTACTGCTGGCCCCTAAACTGTTGGTACTACTGTTTGTATTTCATACTGTCAGTACTTTGTAATTATGATACAAGAGAAAAGAAGGGCAAGAAACATCAGGAGACGATGTGAGGTATCATATAGGGAATTATTTATTCTTTTTTATTTGTTTGGAGTCTGGGTTTAGTGGTCCTTTAAACTAACATATTTTAATCCCAGTCACATGACATTAAGGTGACAAAAGCACATGTGGCTGTATTATTCATTTATACTGGAGGTACACTTAATAAAAATGAAAGCTGTGCTCCGATTGGTTGTTTTGGGAAACAAAGACAGTTTTTGACCATTTTGATATATGCTGCTTGTAGGTGCATGTTCTATTGAATTTCGGGGTTTTAGGAACAATAAGCACATGTTGTACATTTAGAAGCCTGCCACATAAAATGGGTTAAGACAGTATAACCTCCTGTATGTATATAAATACAACTGCTCAGATGTTGCATAGTTAACATATTTTTAGTTGCAACTCCCCTATGCTTTCCAGATCTGGAAGGATGTAAAATACTGTAGATCATTGCCATACGCAGCGTCTTGACTAGATAACAACACTAACAACAGTAGAACAATAGCAAAGCTATAAATCCTTTAATATTCAAAAGCTCCCTTTTTGTTTTCCCTTTCCCCCTTGACGTGAATGGGCACACGCTTTAATTACAATAATCTTTTCCGATATACTGGACGTTCCATCATGTTGAAAGGATTTACATGCCTCTCGTATTAAATATTTACATACAAAAGGTTCTGGAAGGTGTGTGGAAATGATAAATTATGTAGAGCGGCGTTGGTCTAGGCTAGAGCTAAGAGACCCAAATTGTATCATTATAATACATTATTCACATATAATGCATCTATGCTCTGCCATTAATGTTGCCCACATGGAATTTAAGTGAGCGGAGGAAAGGATGCGAGATATAAACAAACAGGGATGGCGTCTTGCAGCTGGAGAAGTGTCAATTAAATTTCAGCTGCTACCTGGGCTTAACAAGACATGACAAAGTGAGCAAGCTGTAGAACAGGGCATGCTAAGGACAGGGGCAAGCAAAACACTAGAGTGCCTTTGCCCGGGGGAAATAAAATTGTAGGGACTGCTGGCAATACATACAACAATTTTGTTGTGCCTGAGTACATTTTAAGTAATAGCACACGATGCTATTTCTACAAGGTCTGGCATCATCAAACATTATAGTTAAAAGGAGAAACAAAGCTTACAATCCAACCAATAGCTACAGGAGATGTACTGAAATGGGGGATTGTTGCAAAGGACTGAATTTGACCATGACTTTTGTAAAAATCAACTTTTTTTATTTTGTCTAAAATATTGTGATCCACGGAGAAATGAGCAAACAATTGGTTTACCTTTTATTTTGAAGGAGGGAGGATAATTTCTTATTTGTATCACTGGATTAATTGGGTCACAGAGGAACCTTAGTCTGAACAAAGACTTCAAGGCAGATAAACTAATAAAAATGCACAAAAATTCTGCAGTAATTTGCACCAAAAATCTGGCGTACATGCTTTACACCTGATTTTCCATGTATAGACACTTTCTAACAGTCTCTGTGCCTGATCCAAAAGGTGTGCAGAACTTTCCAAAAGGGGATGGAGATTAATATTCAAAATTGTTTAACAAAAAATGCACGAAAAATTTAAAAATTAGCAAAAATTATTTTGAACTGTTTTTTGTTGGAAACTAAGTAAACTAATAAGTGGTGTAAGGCTAAGGCCCCACGTAGTGGGCTGCAGCCACAAAGCACTGCGGGAAAAACCTGCAGTTGAAACGCATTGTGGTTTTTACTGCAGTGCTTTTCACATAAAGTCCGCAGAGTTTGTGGACTTTCTGCTTCAATTATATCTATATGGAAAATGCCAGGGTTTCCTTAGGTATAATTAACATGCTGTGATTTCCAAAAACGCTACGTCTTTGGAAATCGCATCATTTCCGCTGCAGGTATTTTTATGCAATGTGTGGATGGGATTTGCAGGGACTGTAAAACGCAGCGGCATTTACGCCACATGGGGCCCCAGTCTAAAGTTAGACTAGACGGTCTAGAATTATGCCATAATTTTAAACTGCATTAGAAACTTTGGTGCAAAAGTTTGATTCTAGATTCACACGAATGTACATTTTTCATGACTGTTTTGCACCTGAGAGGCACCAGTTTTAAAGGATCCCTCATACATTTGAGTGTATCAAGGGATGTGTGAAAAAATAGGAAAGGAACTAAACAGACTGTCAAAATCAGGTGAATAGTCTCTAGTCACATATAGTGAATTTAATTCATCCGTGTGAGGGTTGTTAAAGAAATGGCCACCATGCGGCTGACTATCACTGTTGTGTGAATATGGGGTTAGATGGTCTGCCCCTTAATGTTAATGATATCGAGAGGCAAGTATCCGGATCCATTTAGAGCTTTAGTAGGCAAGCAGTGCACATAGTGCATCAACAGCTGCAAAGTATAGATGCAATAACAAGTATAAAATAATTTATGATAGGACAGGGCTGCATTAGGGGGCAAACACGGCAGTTGCCCAGGGCCCCTATCCCCATTGGGGTCCCCGCTAAGGGTGGGTTCACACCTGCGCTTGAGTCCATCCGCTGCCAATCCGAGTGAAAATCTCGGGAAACAGGATAGGCATCGGATACCGACAGGCTAGCGACGCATTGGTTAAAAACCCATTCATTTGAATGGGTTTTTAAAGCAATGCGCGGGTGTGCGCTTACACCCTCTGTGCTGCGAAGCCGTTTTTTTTCGTCGGACATGAAGTCCTGCATGTCCGACTTTGTTTCCGACGAAAAAAAAAGGATTTGCAACGCAGAGGGTGTAAGCACACACCCGCGCATTGCTTTAAAAACCCATTCAAATGAATGGGTTTTTAACCAATGCGTCGCTAGCCTGTCGGTATCCGATGCCTATCCTGTTTCCCGAGATTTTCACTCGGATTGGCAGCGGACTGACTCAAGCGCAGGTGTGAACCCACCCTAAGACTGTCAGCAATACTTTTCAGCTGCCTGTGCATGGCAGCAAGTGAATGTGCCGGAGAAAAGCACTAACAGCAGCACAGAGGGACTCACTGTGCGTCTACATGTGAGGAGGCAGGAATGTCGTGTAACTAAACTAATGGCTCTGCCGCCAGTCTCCTCTTAGCTTGAGCGTTGCTGCATCATGGTTCTGTTAATAAAAATTCATAGAAGGCAAAAAAATGCATCTTTATTCAATGCACACATTACAAAGACATCACTGTAGCTGTGACTTCAATATACAGTAGTTGTTATTAAATGTGGGATTTGTAACACTCATCACTTTCATTATATACATTACTCAGTTGCATGCACTGTCAATTTAACCCTTCAGGACATGACATTATTTTTTCTTTTTTTTTTGCATTTGCGAATGCTTTAAATGTTTTTGTTTGTTTTTTTTGATGGGGCCACATGAAGGCTTGCTTTATGGCATAAAGCGTTGCATTTTTCAATGCTACCATTTTGGGGAACATATAACATATTAATTTACTTTTATTAACTCTTTCTGTGGGATAGAAAAAAAGATTTCATTATTGTATTTATTTTAGATCTTAAATTGTGTTACATTGATCATGTGGAATAAAATAATATGTTTCCTTTACTCTGCTGATTAGTACTTTTATGGTGATGCCAAATGTATAGTTATTCACTTAAAACTATGCTTTCATGTATCACTACTTTGTACAATATAAAACATAATAAACCATTTATTTTTGTGCTGTCAATTTTGTGTTAATTTATTTTAACAGTATTCATAGTGGTGGATAAAAATGTGTTACTTTTATATTATGGGAAACTACATATGCAGTGATTTTTTTTTGTGCGTTTAGGTGCTTGCATAAAACCGTTCCTATGATAGGACAATGTAAAGTAAAAACTGTTCACAGAAGGCAAGATGTTACATGTTAAATAGCTGTCAGCAGAACACCTGATTGTCTGATACATATTCCTTCTGAGTCCCCCATACATGTGCACTCTCAGTCCAGCCAAGCATACATGTTTTTTCAAATGGGCCAGGAGTGTCTTTCTGGTAGTGTCTTATCTTTGGATCATGCCCAATCCTTCCTCTCTGACATCATCTGTTTAGGAAGAGTTGGGAAGCCTCCACATTCTTAGCTTAGTTGGCTGGGCCTGCTGAAGTCGGCAGGTGTGGGCAACTTTTCTCTTATGTGTATGGGAGCCTTTAGGTACAGTATCTGTTCTCTGAGCCCTCTCAATCACAACATGTGCAGCTCTGCAGGATTTTCATGTTTTTTTTTCAATAGAGCAGGGTAATAATAATAATAATAATAATACATTTTATTAGATAATTTTCTGCCACTCTTAACTCTCAGTAAAACAACAGGGCCGAACAGGAAAATACAAACTGTCTGATTCTTGTTTTCCTGCCAACAGCCATTAGATAAAGAGTAGTAGGACTCATAGATATTAACATGTTGACAGATATGCCAAAACAAATCCAATGTTCTTGAGCATGTGGTGCTACCATAAGTAGCTGTAAGCAAATTGCAAGACATTAGTACAAGGGTAGGTCATTTCAGAGTCAGTTCCACTGGTATGATGCAGTTTCTCTATTATTGACAGTTATTATTGACAACTGGCTGTTACTATTCCCTTTTCAAAGGATTATGTCCCTATATAGACTGGCCCTGTCTAAACCGGCTCTGCTTGGACTATGATTGGACACTGTCATAAATTTCTAGCAGGAATAAGTCTATATTCACATTTGTGTCATAGCTTCAGTTTGAAGCCTCTGTAGCAGATTCCATCTAAAAAGGAGGCCAAAAAAGTCCTGCATGCTAGACTTTTTTTGGGCAAAATTACAGGCAACAAATAACCAACAGATTCCATTATAGTCAGAAGGATCCCTCAGAATACGTTTGTTTCCATCTTATGGCAGATTTGTCCTCATCAGGATTTTCATTTTTTCTAATGCTATACTGGAACAGAAAAATGGAAATCCTAAAGCAGATGTGAAAACAGAATAATGGCACAATACAAAAGCCTAAACAAATGTTTTTTCATGAATCATACAATTATTTAGTGAACCACATGCTGTAGGTGACAGGTCCTCTTTAATGCTAGGGACACATGCTGCAATCTTTGATGCCACATGGCTCGCAATGTACAGTGTTTAACCGTTCTAACAAAGTGGATGAGTGCTTTGTGCTGCATTTTACAATGTGGTCCTGCCCTAAAGTTCTTCTTCAGGAACTGTGAGAACCAGATTTCAGTGTGTAGTTTTCTGGTATTGCTGCCCATATAAAAGAGTTTATTGGTTAATCTAGAAAGCATGCAGTTATTGTATGTACTATATGTCACTATATATTGATCATTGCTCTCTGAAAAGGTTTTGTTTCCTTTCCTAGCTTTCGGTACTAGGTCTTCCCTGTGAATATTCTGCTTTTCAATGAGGGGCAGAGGTAGCCAGTCTGTCTTGGCACACAGAAAACATAAGCCATCTGTTTGTCTGGCACCTTGTGTCCTCTGGTGTGATGTAAGTCATAAATGTGCTGAAGAGAAAGCTATAGGGGCCATGACCTTAAGCCTTTCTGGGCTTGAGCAGGCAGCCCCAGAGCAACCAGCACATTCACAATGTATCAGGAGAAGAGAAACAGATTTGCTTTCATACACAAATAAGCAGTATGGCTAGTTTGCATGAAAGCAGCGTAGCCAACTGCAGTGGAAGCAGACTCAACTACTTCAATACATAATGAAAGATACACTTGGGCAAAAGTAATTATTATAGTCATGTTCAAAAGGTTGAAGATTTCAGATTAGTATTAACACTTTTAGGAATAGAAATGTATAAAATCTTTTGTTTGTTTAGAATATGTGAATATTTTACTTAATGTCTTATATTACACAACCAAGAGCTTAATATACAGAAACCACAAATACTGTAGCAAGGCATTTTCAGTTCTTAGCCTTGCACACCGATCTAAAAACATTGCTAAAAATAAAACAATTACTACTAAATGTAAAGTAATGTGAACAGTTTTTTTTTTCTCTAGGAGTCTGGTGTCATAATACTTTGTCCCAGTTCTGAAAGCTGGAGGGCTAGATCGCTTTGAAAAACAGTTACAAACTGCCACAGAAATAACATTTTGCTTGGCGTGTACTCCTGCTTTCATAACGCTACCAATAATCCCTTTGGCTATCCCATCCAGGTGTCTTACAACGCCCTCGGCCATCTTTTAAAGTGCTGAGTCACCCACTTTTCTCACCCCCTCTTGCTTTGCTGGCCTGAATAACATCTCTGTAAACAAACTCTCCATGTCAGTGCTTGCTACATTGCTTCTTTTTTCCAAAGTACAGACAGCATTTTTACGTAGTTACAAACTTCTTTCTAAATACTGTAAAGTATAACATACAGTCATATGAAAAAGTTTGGGCACCCCTATTAATCTTAATCATTTTTAGTTCTAAATATTTGGGTGTTTGCAACAGCCATTTCAATTTGATATATCTAATAACTGATGGACACAGTAATATTTCAGGATTGAAATGAGGTTTATTGTACTAACAGAAAATGTGCAATATGCATTAAACCAAAATTTGACCGGTGCAAAAATGTGGGTACCCTTATCATTTTATTGATTTGAATACTCCTAACTACTTTTTACTGACTTACTGAAGCACAAAATTGGTTTTATAACCTCACTGAGCTTTGAACTTCATAGCCAGGTGTATCCAATCATGAGAAAAGGTATTTAAGGTGGACAATTGCAAGTTGTTCTCCTATTTGAATCTCCTCTGAAGAGTGGCATCATGGGCTCCTCAAAACAACTCTCAAATGATCTGAAAACAAAGATTGTTCAACATTGTTGTTCAAGGGAAGGATGCAAAAAGTTGTCTCAGAGATTTAACCTGTCAGTTTCCACTGTGAGGAACATAGTGAGGAAATGGAAGACCACAGGGACAGTTCTTGTTAAGCCCAGAAGTGGCAGGCCAAGAAAAATATCAGAAAGGCAGAGAAGAAGAATGGTGAGAACAGTCAAGGACAATCCACAGACCACCTCCAAAGAGCTGCAGCATCATCTTGCTGCAGATGGTGTCACTGTGCATCGGTCAACAATACAGCACACTTTGCACAAGGAGAAGCTGTATGGGAGAGTGATGCGAAAGAAGCCGTTTCTGAAAGCACGCCACAAACAGAGTCGTCTGAGGTATGCAAAAGCACATTTGGACAAGCCAGCTTCATTTTGGAAGAAGGTCATGTGGACTGATGAAACAAAGATTGAGTTGTTTGGTCATACAAAAAGGCGTTATGCATGGCATCAAAAAAACACAGCATTCCAAGAAAAACACTTGCTACCCACTGTAAAATTTGGTGGAGGTTCCATCATGCTTTGGGGCTGTGTGGCCAATGCCGGCACCGGGAATCTTGTTAAAGTTGAGGGTCGCATGGATTCAACTCAGTATCAGCAGATTCTTGAGAATAATGTACAAGAATCAGTGACGAATTTGAAGTTACGCCGGGGATGGATATTTCAGCAAGACAATGATCCAAAACACACCTCCAAATCTACTCAGGCATTCATGCAGAGGAACAATTACAATGTTCTGGAATGGCCATCCCAGTCCCCAAACCTGAATATCATTGAACATCTGTGGGATAATTTGAAGCGGGCTGTCCATGCTCGGCGACCATCAAACTTAACTGAACTGGAATTGTTTTGTAAAGAGGAATGGTCAAAAATACCTTCATCCAGGATCCAGGAACTGATTAAAAGCTACAGAAAGCGACTAGAGGCTGTTATTTTTTGCAAAAGGAGGATCTACTAAATATTAATGTCACTTTTCTGTTGAGGTGCCCATACTTTTGCACCGGTCAAATTTTGGTTTAATGCATATTGCACATTTTCTGTTAGTACAATAAACCTCATTTCAATCCTGAAATATTACTGTGTCCATCAGTTATTAGATATATCAAATTGAAATGGCTGTTGCAAACACCCAAATATTTAGAACTAAAAATGATTAAGATTAATAGGGTGGGGCCCAAACTTTTTCATATGACTGTATTTGTGTGTTGCTGCTTTTTTGTTTCTCCTCACCTTGGTTTTTTTTTTTTTTTTTTTTTATTGCAGCTTTTATTGTAGTCTTACATCACCATGGATTATGCATTTTTTTTTTTTTTTTTTTTTTTTGGATTGATTATAGAGTATTGCTTGTAAACTATGGTATGTATATTTTTAGGCAAGCAGCATGTTATGCTTCCTTTGCATTTTGAGCAAAGAAAACGCAAAGATAGATAGATGCACACTTTCAACATTTTGTCTTGTTGTATGGGAAGGGTTAAATCTCTGTCCCAAATGGGTCTGTGTCACTGGCAATGTACAGTGTTAACAGAGTTAGTGTGCCACAACTTGGCCTTGTATACTTTATTTGTTATGTTGTATCATGTGTAGTGAAGTACTTGCACTATGTTGTATGACGTGTTGCACACTCATGTCACTTCTGCAAACTTTATGGCGACATGACTCAGAGGTGGAACATAGTTGGAAGAAGTTCCCCAGATATGCAGGGAAGAATGGTCCCATCTCCATGCTCTCAGAGAGTGGCTGGCTTGGAGAATAGCTTTGAAGGAGGATTTCTTGGACAGCTTGAGAAGGGAAGTTTCCTCTTAGTCAAAAGAAGCCATCTTGGTTCCAAGAACCAAACACTGAAGGATACCTGTGAGTAATATCAGTAGTCCGGTGACAGGTAGTGCATTACGCGTGACAGTGGAAGTGTGCTGTTCTTTTCCATAGGCTGTGATCTTACACACTAGGCCTAACTAACAACTGTCACTCACTACTTATCAGCAGTCAATGGCTTACCAATGGAGAATTGCTTTCTTTTGTAAATTCACCGTCTACCTCAGTAAAGATGAGTTAAAGGGGTTTTCCAGGCAATTTTTTTTTAAAAGGTCTGTTAATGCTATTAATGGGTTAATAAGTGCACCCATATACCTTTAGTAGTGTTTTGAGTGATTTGTGGGTTTCTCTGGGGAGCTCCTGGCATCTTCTGCATTTGTTTATATGGTGTACCTTTTTGCTGTGTAACTTCCTGTGTAGCTTCCACACTACCTCCCTCTCACTCCCCCCCTTACTCTCTCACTCCCTTACACCCCCCTCCATAGCTATCCTGCCCACTACTAGCTCTTCCCAACTAACTAACTCAGCCCACCCAACCCACCACATCATACTTACTTGTCTTCCTCTTTAGACTTCCCTTCTTGAACCACTCCTACTTTTCTCTCACTGTCCTGGCTGTGCACAGGCTAAAGACGCCTGAACAGTAGAGACGGCACCTCTGATGGCGCTTGCACAGACAGGAAGTGCCTCTGACACCTGAGCAGTATAGGTGGAGTGCCATCTCTACTGCGCATGTGTCACAGGCACCTCCGGACTTTGCAAGCACTAGCAGAGAGGAGGAGCCATTCCCAGAGAGGAAGACATGTAAGTATGATGGGGTGGAGGGGAGTAATGGTGACGTTCTGTTTCGGAAACTGGGAAACGGAACGTCACTGGATTATCAGAAAGTGTGCCTAGGGCGGTCACATGACCACCCCAGGGATATGGGTATTTGTAACTTTACCCCCCACCCACCTACTATTACAGATAGAAAGAAAGAAAGAAAGAAAGAAAGAAAGAAAGAAAGAAAGAAAGAAAGAACGAAAGAAAAAGAAAAAGGAGGAGTAATTTTAAGCAATCTGCAGGTGGCTCCATCACACCTGGTGTCTGGGCAGCAGCTTGGGAGAAGACAGACTGGACACAGTGATATGTTGGTTGTGGAGGGGTGTGGTGTCAGCTACAGTAAAGCAGCCATGTTGCAACCATCCTGGTAAATAGCTAGAGAAGAGGTGTAACTTTAAATAATTTGTAGCTTTACCCCCCACCCACTTACTATTTCAGAAAGAAAGAAAGAAAGAAAGAAAGAAAGAAAGAAAGAAAGAAAGAAAGAAAGAAAGAAAGAAATTTTAAGCAATCTAATATCTGTATCATGACCCCCACCTACCAGGCTTAGGTGTGACTTCTATCACCCCCTACAGCTGTGCCCCTGATAGTAGATAGATAGATAGATAGATAGATAGATAGATAGGATAAGATTCATTACTATAGTCACTTAATGGGGTGCTCTTTCTTTTTAAACCAGTAGTGGCCCCCCATGACAGCAGGATTCTTGTGCAGTGGTATAGGCTGTATATATCATATCTAGTTGTGTTTCCTGTGATGACTGCAGGTGGCTCCATCACACCTGGAATAAGTAAAATAGGTAAATCATGGTGAGACAGAAGCTATAAACATGTTTTTAGATTTCTTAGTACATTCAGCCAAACTGTTAATGTTGATGTGTTCCTTGTTTAATCTCAACCCAAATCTTGGGAAGTAAATCATCTCACTACACATACTGTAGAGCTCACCTCTGCTGAGGACAGGGCTGAACTCACATACTATGTGTGGCAAGTTCCCGAACTGGATTGTTAATTAACATCTCTGGCGCATTTCTTCCTCTAAGCAAATTAAATATTGGCTTTATTCCCTTGATCATTCCTCTGGAATGATCAGGCCAGCACTTGTTCATTTAGCTTGGATTGACATGAATCAAAATATATATTTCCAATATTACTTCAACAGAACAATATCTTTTGAGACACAATTTTAACATAGGGCTTTTATTATTATTTTGCAGGCCCTGCTCTTAAAGAGTTTATCCACATTAAAAAATAGATATAAAAAACCTGAAAAAGTTATAAAACATAAAAAATAAACAGTACACATATCTACTTTTTTCACAATCACATGCTGGCTGGCTGTAAACAAAGACGTAAAGGACAGCAGGAGTACTGGTTCTGGGTCTGTGGTAAAAATTAGTATTTTTTTGTTTTATAACATTTACAGGTGTTTTTACATTTTTAAACATAAATAACCCTTTAAATTTAAGGAATGCTGAAATTGTACTAGTTGAGTAGAAAAGTATATATAGTACAGTACATGCAATGAAATAAAGTCACATCAATGATTCACAGGCTACTGCGGCATAGCTGCACAAAACTATCGAGATACAAAGATGACCAGATTCTTGAAAGAAAAAGTGAAGACAGAGGTCATCCAAGAAGTGTTTTAAGACAGGGTGATCCTGTTACTGTGCTTTGTCATAGTGAAATAGACAGGACTTATTTTTCATGTAAAGGCTTTTCTGTACATTATCAGTAGATCTGGTATTGAATGATTGGTGTTACAATTCTTTCGCTTCGTTTTATGCATCCAAAAAGCAGAATTCATTCTGTTTGTCCTAGGTTACAAAGTCCTTGTCACAGGAGTTAGATACCACAACTAGTGACATGCATGTATACTATACTAAAATTGTTGCAATTCAATATTTATATTGGTGTCAGTGTGTCATTAAACAGGTCTAACCTTAAGCCTTATTATCTGAAACCTATACTAAAATGAATTGGATATTAATTCATGTAAATCATTTACTGTTTTTCCACAACCTCAAACAGTCACACTCCAAACTCCACTATGGTGAAGACCAAAGCACTATGGAAGGACACCAGAAACAAAATTGTAGACCTGCACCAGGCTGGGAAGACTGAATTTGCAATAGGCAAGCAGCTTGGTGTGAAGAAATCAACTGTGGGAGCAATAATTAGAAAATGGAAGACATACAAGACCACTGGTAATCTACCTTGATCAGGGGATCCACACAAGATCTCACCCCCGTGGGGTCAAAATGATCTCAAGAACGGTGAGCAAAAATCCCAGAACCACACGGGGGGACCTAGTGAATGACCTGCAGAAAGTTGGGAATTAACATAACAAAGGCTACCGTCAGTAACACACTACGTCGCCAGGGACTCAGATCCTGCAGTGCCAGACGTGTCCCCCTGCTTAAGCCAGTACATATCCGGGCCCGTCTGAAGTTTTCTAGAAAGCATTTGGATGTTCCAGAAGAGTATTGGGAGAATGTCATATGGTCAGATGAAACCAAAGTAGAACTGTTTGGTAGAAACACAACTCGTCGTGTTTGGAGGAGAGTGAATGCTGAGTTGCATCCAAAGAACACCATACCTACTGTGAAGCATGGGGGTGGCAACATCATACTTTGGGGCTGTTTCTCTGCAAAGGGACCAGGACGACTGATCCGTGTACATGAAAGAATGAATGGGGCCATGTATCGTGAGATTTTGAGTGCAAACCTCCTTCCATCAGCAAGGGCATTGAAGATGAAACGTGGCTGAGTCTTTCAGCATGACAATGATCCCAAGCACACCACCAGGGCATACAGGGCATGGAGTGTGACATACAAGACCACTGGTAATCTCCCTTGATCAGGGGATCCACGCAAGATCTCACCCCGTGGGGTCAAAATGATCTCAAGAACAGTGAGAAAAAAATCCCAGAACCACACGGGGGGACCTAGTGAATGACCTGCAGAAAGTTGGGAATTAACATAACAAAGGCTACCGTCAGTAACACACTACGTTGCCAGGGACTCAGATCCTGCAGTGCCAGACGTGTCCCCATGCTTAAGCCAGTACATATCCGGGCCCGTCTGAAGTTTTCTAGAGAGCATTTGGATGTTCCAGAAGAGTATTGGGAAAATGTCATATGGTCAGATGAAACCAAAGTAGAACTGTTTGGTAGAAACACAACTCATCGTGTTTGGAGGAGAGTGAATGCTGAGTTGCATCCAAAGAACACCATACCTACTGTGAAGCATGGGGGTGGCAACATCATACTTTGGGGCTGTTTCTCTGCAAAGGGACCAGGACGACTGATCCGTGTACATGAAAGAATGAATGGGGCCATGTATCGTGAGATTTTGAGTGCAAACCTCCTTCCATCAGCAAGGGCATTGAAGATGAAATGTGGCTGAGTCTTTCAGCATGACAATGATCCCAAGCACACCGCCAGGGCAATGAAGGAGTGGCTTTGTAAGAAGCATTTCAAGGTCCTGGAGTGGCCTAGCCAGTCTCCAGATCTCAACCCCATAGAAAACCTTTGGAGAGAGTTGAAAGTCCGTGTTGCCAAGCGACAGCCCCAAAACATCACTGCTCTAGAGGAGATCTGCATGGAGGAATGGGCCAACATACCAGCAACAGTGTGTGCCAACCTCGTGAAGACTTATAGAAAACGTTTGACCTCTGTCATTGCCAACAAAGGATATATAACAAAGTATTGAGATGAACTTTTGTTATTGACCAAATACTTATTTTCCACCATAATTTGCAAATAAATTCTTTAAAAATCAGACAATGTGATTTTCTGGATTTGTTTTCTCATTTTGTCTCTCATAGTTGAGGTCTACCTATGATGACAATTACAGGCCTCTCTCATCTTTTTAAGTGGGAGAACTTGCACAATTGGTGGCTGACTAAATACTTTTTTCCCCACTGTATACTGTAGTTTTCATTTGCATTTTGTCAATTTAAACTCAGTGATGCAAATTCATAAAGGATAGGCTGTCAGTCACTGAGTAGGACCACCCACTGGACTCCTAAGGATGAACAGATGTTGAAATAAATAAATAAGTGACAAGTTGTATTGAAACTTTTCCACAAAACTATATATCAATCTGTGCACAGCGTTGTAGTTGTGACAGCTTTTCTTTTAATGCTGCAAATACTTCTTAATAAGTAAATCATGCTTTTCATATTTTTGTATAAAGTTGTAGAAACTTCTGAAATTTTGGACGCTGAATAACATTCTGCAAATAAAAAAAATAGTGTGCCTCCTACAACATAAAAACATGCAAATGCTCCTTTCTGAGTACCTGAGTACTGCCACTATAATTGTGACAGTCTGAGAGCCCCCAAAACAGTGACAACTAGACTGACACTATAACAGTGACAGTCATGGAGCACTCATGACAATAACAGTCATAGAACACTCATAACAATGACAGTCAGAGTGCCCGCAAATTGGTGATAACCACAGTGCTGCTAAATCTGTGACCCCGCAATAGTGATAATGACAGTGCCTGTGCCGCAACCCAGATGGAGGAGACTAGAGAATGGGAGTAGTAGTGGCGGATGCTGTGCCACCTAGCAGGCCGAGCACACTCATCAACCACTCCAGTCCCATGCCTGGGCCGGACAGAGTCGAGGGGGGTCATGCAGCACTACTGGATGGTGGTAGTAGATCTTTTCTCCCAGGGCGCTTCCAGTTGGAGAGGGGACCTCTCCTCTCTGAGCCGATGTGGTGTTGGCTGGAAGGGCCCTAATGGTGATGCAGGCACGACTCAGGAATCAGCAGTGCAGTTGAACCAGAACAGCTTTTATTATAACAACTGGAACAAAGGAAATGGCAGCTTCCAAATGGGGGTAGTAGTTCTACCCCAGCCTTAGTTCTAGGAGGGTGCCCAGGAATGTTACAGGCTCTGTGATATAGTCCACCAATACTCCTCCTCTCCTCCTCTCATGCTTCTCCCAGCCCGGTATACTGGGGATGGAGTCACAGGGAGTCCTGACAGGGATCTGGTTACCTGTAGACTAGGCACGAACGAGTACTTGCTGTCAGGGTTCTCTTCTGCTCCTCCGGGCACGGCACCAAATAAGTCCAGCAGCTTAGACAGCTTCTCTCCCTTGCTCAGGGCTGTCTCTGGATGAGCCTGGGGCTGATGTTATCCCTCCTGGGGATGTGAAGGCGACCGTTGGGCCTCAGTCCAGAAGCTGGTGGCAGGGAAACTCTGCACACCTTCTCCAGCTAACTGCACACACTAGACTAAAGTCCAACCACCGCCGGGGAGACTAAGTCTCTCTACAACCCCGCCCAATGGCCTGTGATAGGCTAGGGCTGAACCAAGGCATGGTATGAACAATGCAGGGGAGAAACAACAGGGAAAAGCTGCAAAC
The DNA here is from genome assembly GCA_947044405.1 of Leptodactylus fallax. Classification (NCBI taxonomy): domain Eukaryota; kingdom Metazoa; phylum Chordata; class Amphibia; order Anura; family Leptodactylidae; genus Leptodactylus; species Leptodactylus fallax. Next base: position 197,202 of record CAMRHE010000694.1, read on the forward strand.
AGTGACACTTAACACAGAAGACGGAACAAACCAACACAATCCCAGAGGCACAAAAGACAAACAATTAAAAACAGCAGCCTCTGGGATGCTTCACCTGCATAATAATAACCATAGTGCACCCCTGCAAGACTGCTAATTCATCTATGTTGCCAGTTGCAGCGTTGCCAAAAGTGTCAGTCAGGGCTGCCAGTCACTGCCTTCATATGAACCCATACAAATACCATTCCCATATATCCTAGCCACAATGACTTCATATATGCCAGAGCCAGTTTCCTCTTAACAGGGCAGCAACAATATTTTACTAAAGCTATGCTCACATAGTATTTTCATTCCATATTTGTCACACGTAAAAAGCCTAATTTACCAGATATAGGTACTGTATAGTAGTATAAATATTGTCCTTTTGGCACATGGTCTGTGGGATGTGTATCAGCATACTTTTTCAATTGTACTGAATAGCTTAGTTAAGGCTATGTTTGCATCTGCGCCGCAGTCTTCTGTGAAAAAGTTTCCCGATTTTCAGATGGAGATTTTCTCCAACGAAGACTCTGGACCAAACATAATTTTTTTTTCAATTATTTATTAAATAATAATAGGGCCGCTATATAGATACAGTATAATGTCCTAAGGGTCACTAGGGCTGCTGAACTGTAGATTCAAAATAAATTTATTTGGGCCAAAATGAACCTTAAAAATGGACGAGCCAAACCTGAAACAAAATCAAACTTGAGAAGTTTTCCCACCACTGATGTGCACATGTAAAAGGTCTCCAGTATTTGGCCAATAATAGGTGAAATACTAATGGAAATATGAACACCAGCTCATTGGATCGGAAGTCATTGACTGTAATGTAATGACGTAGTGAGTGGGAGACCCAGCTCCAAAGAAAAGCACTTGTCTCCCCAGATGAAAGGATTTATGTACTAAGTATTATTGTGTCCCTTTCCACTGTATATGATCGCAACTTGTGCCACTTACTGTTAGAATATTTAACACTGCAATTGCTGTATTTTGTTAGATTTACAGACACATTTAACATCATGACTTCTTTATTGTCTTAGAGATTCCTCAGGAATAGTCTCAAATAAGACACAGAGGAATTTTATTTGGAGACACATAGCAAATGGAATTTGACAGATGAATACTACTTCACTTTAATGTTTAATTTTACAATTCTTTACTATCAACTCTTGTGAAAGGTTATTCTGTGAAATGAAGACTTTATTGTGAAGCAGTGATCCCTTTATAGCTTTATTCTCTAGCATGAAACCAGATATCTGTGTTCTGATATAGTTGTTGAGTACATTGATGAATGAAATGATGAACATTCAGCTATAGATCCTAAAAACCCATTTATACAGTGGGGAAAAAAAGTATTTAGTCAGCCATCAATTGTGCAAGTTCTCCCACTTAAAAAGATGAGAGAGTCCTGTAATTGATATCATAGTTAGACCTCAACTATGAGAGACAAAATGAGAAAACATATCTAGAAAATCACATTGTCTGATGTATTAAGAATTTATTTGCAAATTATGGAGGAAAATAAGTATTTGGTCACCTACAAACAAGCAAGATTTCTGGCTCTGACAGACCTGTAACTTCTTCTTTAAGAGGCTCCTCTGTCCTCCACTCATTACCTGTAGTAATGCACCTGTTTGACATTGTTATCAGTATAAAAGACACCTGTCCACAACCTCAAACAGTCACACTCCAAACTCCACTATGGTGAAGACCAAAGAGCTGTGGAAGGACACCAGAAACAAAATTGTAGACCTGCACCAGGCTGGGAAGACTGAATTTGCAATAGGCAAGCAGCTTGGTGTGAAGAAATCAACTGTGGGAGCAATAATTAGAAAATGGAAGACATACAAGACCACTGATAATCTCCCTCGATTAGGGGCTCCATGCAAGATCTCACCCCGTGGAGTCAAAATGATCACAAGAACGGTGAGCAAAAATCCCAGAACCACACGGGGGGACCTAGTGAATGACTTGCAGAAAGCAGAGACTAACGTAACAAAGGCTACCGCCAGTAACACACTACGCCGCCAGGGACTCAGATCCTGCAGTGCCAGACGTGTCCCCATGCTTAAGCCAGTACATATCTGGGCCCGTCTGAAGTTTGCTAGAGAGCATTTGGATGTTCCAGAAGAGTATTGGGAGAATGTCATATGGTCAGATGAAACCAAAGTAGAACTGTTTGGTAGAAACACAACTCATCGTGTTTGGAGGAGAGTGAATGCTGAGTTGCATCCAAAGAACACCATACCTACTGTGAAGCATGGGGGTGGCAACATCATGCTTTGGGGCTGTTTCTCTGCAAAGGAACCAGGACGACTGATCCGTGTACATGAAAGAATGAATGGGGCCATGTATCGTGAGATTTTGAGTGCAAACCTCCATTCATCAGCAAGGGCACTGAAGATGAAACGTGGCTGGGTCTTTCAGTATGACAATGATCCCAAGCACACCACCAGGGCAACGAAGGAGTAGCTTCGTAAGAAGCATTTCAAGGTCCTGGAGTGGCCTAGCCAGACTCCAGATCTCAACCCCATAGAAAACCTTTGGAGGGAGTTGAAAGTCCGTGTTGCCCAGCGACAGCCCCAAAACATCGCTGCTCTAGAGGAGATCTGCATGGAGGAATGGGCCAACATACCAGCAACAGTGTGTGCCAACCTTGTGAAGACTTACAGAAAACGTCTGACCTCTGTCATTGCCAACAAAGGATATATAACAAAGTATTGAGATGAACTTTTGTTATTGACCAAATACTTATTTTCCACCATAATTTGCAAATAAATTCTTTAAAAATCAGACAATGTGATTTTCTGGATTTGTTTTCTCATTTTGTCTCTCATAGTTGAGGTCTACCTATGATGACAATTACAGGCCGAACTCATCTTTTTAAGTGGGAGAACTTGCACAATTGGTGGCTGACTAAATACTTTTTCCCCACTGTATAATTGAAGAAGAAAGTCCGCAGAGAAAAACTCTGTGGACTTTCTGTGAAAAGCGCTGTAGGAAAAAATAGCAATGCGTTTCCGCCGCAGTTTTTCCTGCAGTACTTTTTCGATGCGGCCCGCTATGAGGGGCCTTAGTCTTAAAGTAGACAGTTTAAAGGTACACAAGATTTATCATCAAGATCAGCCACTGGTATATTTGGTGCAACTCAAGACTAGTTTAAGGCTAAGGCCCCATGTAGTTAACTGCAGCTAAAAAAACGCTGTGGAAAAACAGCATGAAAACGCATTGCTTTTTTCTGTAGTGTTTTTCTTTGCATTTTTTCTTCCCTTATTAAATGTATAGAGAAAACATGCATTTTTGCAGGTAAAATTCACATGCGTTTTTCAAAAACGCAGCTTTTCCCCACCACTTTTCTTCCAAATTGTGTGGATGGCATTAGCCAAAATCTCATTCATTTAGCTGGTACTGTAAAATGCAGTGTTTCTTTTCTGCTGCATTTCCGCACGTGGGGCTTTAGCCTAAGGCTGGAATTTAGTATGAGGGCAATTTTTATTATTTTGTTTTGCATTATGTGTTTTTTTTTCCTAAATGTGGTGCAAATAGTTTGGTCAATTTGGCACATGTGTAGACTTTTCTTCACTATTTTCTTCACTGTCTGAAAATATGCCAAATTTACCAAAAGTCAAATTTATTAATTTCGGCCCAATTTCAGCAAGCCAGAGGTTCAGAAGCAGATCACCGGGATGTGAGTAAGAAGGAAAACTTCTTCAGGTGTGTATAAAACTGTTATAAACCCTGCTATTAACCTTTTGATTTCGTGAATTCTCCATCCAGGTTTTCATTATCGTCGGGACTCCATCAAACTCCAGTGTCTTGGTTCTTTTTTTTTAAATAAATCTGCCCACAATTTTCATAAATTCTGACTCCTGGGAGAAGTGCAAATCCTTTATATGGTATAGACTAAAATGTCTTAAGACGTCATACACATGGCTGTGTTAGGCTAGGCTCTCTCTACCATTATTTAATGTCCATTGGTCTCATCCATCACAGATACAGATGTAGCCCCCTCGTCAGGGGTCCATCTTCCTTCTGTCATGTTTTTCACTTTTCTGATGGAAGAAAAAGTCGTGCTTGCAGGACTTTTTCTTCCATTATAAAATTAAACAGACATGACGGAAGACAGCATTCATCATGTCCTTTAAATTGGAGTCAATGGGACTGGACACAGATGAAGCGGGCTCCGTCTGTGTCCATTACTCTGCTACAGTTAGTGTCCGTTGCTGTCATCCTATGACAGCAACAGACATTAACAATGGTAGCGTGAATGCAGCCTGGAAGCTGTGTTGAATTTGAACATACTGTATGTACTATTTGCAACTGTATACCTTTAAAGGAAATCTGTCAGCAGTAAATTTGCTATAAACCTAATTACAGTAGCTTGTAGTGGTGTTTGTACAGTTTCCATATATGCCTCTCTTATTCAGCTTTGGAGACCCATTTTCATGTAAATCAGTATTCTATTCATATGCAAATGAAAAGGAAAGTGCTCTGGGATGTTCCTTATTTTTCCTGGGCATTTGTCTCAGCTCTAGTTTCCCAGGCAAAACACTTTTCTCCTCGTTTGCATGTGAATAAAATAATGATTTACATGAAAATAAGGCTCCAAAACTGAATAACAGAGGCATATTTGGAAACTACAGAATCACCTCTACAAGGTACTGTCACATACTCCCTTTATAAAAGTCAGATTTTTTTTTTTATTATAATTGTATTGAAATGAATTGTCTACACTATTCAATACAGTTATTAGTTACTTATGTGTACTGGCTAAAAATATGCCTAAAGGACACTCTTTTAGCCGACTTCTAAGAAATAAAACCCGTTAAGGCTAAGGCCCAAAGTTGCAGGAAACAAAGCTTCTTTGTTGCAGATTTTGCTGCATTTTTAAGCCAAAGTCAGGATTGGCTTGAAAAGGAGTGGAAGGCAGCACTTAGACGTTTCCCTTCTGTTAAAACTACTCCTGACTTTGGCTCAAAAAAACGCAGCAAAATCTGCAACAAAAAACTCTGCGTTTCCTGCAACGTGGGGCCTCAGTCTATAAGCATCTCAGAAATAAAAAATTGGCTTCAGTAATGGAAAGACTGCTACATTTTTTTCTGATCTACTTTGTCCATTCCCTGATATCCTCAGCAGGCCAGATGAATAAACCATGTCTAATATTTTTAAAAGACATTGACTTTTTTAATGATAAGAGTTAATTTTGGTTTGATATGGTGAGTATGGATATGGCAGGACAAGCTTAAACTATATAATCCTTTTCTAATACCCGTGAAAGGGATACAAACTTACAAAGTAGATTTGCAGAAGAAAGTGTGATTGGCATTATGTCAGTGAGACGACACTGGGTTTCCTTGTTCTCACCTTGTTGTTTGTGAGGCTATGGCAGAGTCACAAAAAAGATTGAGAGACAAGATTTAGGAACCAGAAGAGTAACCAAGAAACCCCAGGGTAATTATCTCAAGTAATGAGACTTTTTTAATACAAAAATCAATACTTCTTATAATGGAAATAGATTTCTCAGCTCCTGCAGGGCTAAACTTGCAAATCTTTTCTTCTGGTTTTAAAATACAACTGTCTGACTTCTGCCCTCCCCCCAAAGTTCCTTCATTAGTAGTGGTACTTAGAATTATTCAGCAGGTTCCAAGCATTGTGGCTACCCCAGACTAGAACTTTCAGCTAAAAGTTGTGGAAAATAAACTTCTTCTTATATAGTAATTATTAAGAGGTATGGCCACAATGTCTTTATATAATATAAAGGCTGGTAATACAATATATATCTAGTAAAAGATAATATAAAAAATGACAGTCTGTTGTCAAGTGATCACTTCAGCCTTTACTTAAAAAGTTAGGAAATTTTATTGGATAATGCACCCTTACACTAGGTTCACACTAGCGTTGGGTTGGATATGGGGACCCAAAAGATAGAGAGCCTGTCCGCTAAAAAAGTGGTTACCCACAGACACCTGCGGACCCTATAGACTATAATGGGGTCTGTCGGTTTTCCGCCGGTTTTATACAGAATCTGATGTCCTCTGTGCAGGACTTTTCTGACGATTTTAGTCCTCCTACGGGGACTCCAACACAGATGTAAACCTAGCCTTAGCTTTACATTAGAAGCCACCAGGAAGTTCAGTGACCCAGAACTGGCTCTTGCTCTTCAGCACTTTCTCAGTCTGCAGTTATTGAGGTAGAATAAAGTTCCCTGGAGTTTTTGCTGCGTTTTTCTCTGTATTAATCTTCCCCTATTAATTCTATAAGGAAAACAAGCGCAACTACAAAGCTAAAATTAAGATGCTGTGATTTTCCAATGTTTTTTCCACAATATGTGGATGAGATAAAAATGAAATCTCATTCATTTTTGCTGGTATTGTAAAATGCAATGTTTTTTCTTCTGCATTTGCGCAACTTGAGAGCATAGCCTAACTCACCCCAGTTTCCTCCTCTGTTATAATGCGGGGTCTCCAGTTCTCCTTGCCGTCCCATGTTGCTGACACTGTATGATGCAATCACTGAATACAGCTTCAATCTATCACAGTCCAAAATGGAGAATAAAGCTGTTCACACCATCTACACAGAATTACTATTTCTATTGTGATATTTTAGTACAATTCCAGATAAAGAACCTAAAGCTACATTAGATACTTTCCTATGAAAGTGGGTAACTTTCTATGGCACCAACGAATATTGCCAATCTATCAAATTCTTTGTTGTACTATTTCTTATATTTCTTACTTTAATCTTCAGCTCAAACTTTAAATCATGACCCCTTCTCTGTCTTTCTCAAATAGGTCTGAATGTATGTGAATTTTGTATTATAAGAAGGACGTATTTGATTTCCCCTAGCAAATGTACAGTATTGCTGATTGTTAATTAATTCCCCTGCTTACTGCGCGCTGCGCCTCCTAGAGAATACGTGTGATCGTGGCAGAACCGGTGGGTCAGTAATGAGTGGGGAGTGTGTGGTGTGGCCTTCAGCATGTAGTGTAATAGACCTGCTCTTCTGCATACCATATGATATATTACCATAAACAGGTCTGCCGTGAATATCCCTCATATGCATTTACCTTGAAAAGATCATACTCCTCTAACCTGCAGGAAGAAGCTTGGCACAGTGGAAGTGCTGAACCCTAACTCCACGTCTATAGGTTTCACAAGTATAGAGATAAAAAGAAAATCAAATATCATAAATATTCATAAATTACAGCTATTTCTAGATAGGAAAACAATAAGAATTCAATCAGGTTGCAGAAAAATGTAACATTGTCCCATACATAATGCTCAATTATCTGAGCTTGGACCTGATCAAGACATTGCTGTACTGTATTCATCTCTCACCAAATCCCGAAAAACTTTTTAACTCAAGTCGTGCTTCATGTCTACAGTTTGTGTCTATTAAAGCAATAATGTGTATATTTCCTTTCTTTGCACTATATTTATATTGCTCTGTGATTATTGCTTGTTACTCAATGTAAATTAATGGTTTTTTTCCAGGGTTGTATTTACAGCTCCTGCTGCCTTAGGCACTGGGAAGGAATATGCCCTATTTAGTTGCGTGACACTTCAAGTATGCTAAGAAAGGGCCATCAAGTTATAAAGTTATAGAAATAAAGTCATGCAGAAAAAATGTACTTACTACATACACACCCAAGTTGAGAACATATAGTAATGACAGCGGCCTGTACAAAATCCCTCCACTGCTCCCCACCTGGTGGACTTGGTCTGACAGAACTCTGATGGTGACATCACATGTAGTACGCCATCACACAGTATGATGTCACCATAAGATTTCTGTGGGCTACATACATACACATACTCCTCTCTCTCTCTCTCTCTCTCTCTCTCTCTCTCTCTCTCTCTCTCTCTCTCTCTCTCTCTCTCTCTCTCTCTCTCTATATATATATATATAGACATTCACAATATAAAATCTCAGTATATGTATATATATATATATGGCACTGGGCCATAGGGAGAGCTAACTGAGTCATGGGTTAGCATCTCAGAGACAATATAAAGGGTAGCTTTCCTGCCAGGAGGGGTCAGACCCATAAACAGCTCAGATAGGCACAGGAGAAATTTGTGCTTGGGAATGCTAGCTTACTGCTCCATAGTTACCTAGTAAGTGGTGGTGGGCAACAGTCACTATTAAGATACACCACCCTAGGGCCTTACATAGGGTCTCCATGGAGCAATACAGCTTTAGACTGAGCTGCAGTCAAGAGTCTGTCTTGGGAGGAGAAGACCAGTCCACCTGTCAGTGTAAACTAGAGCAAGGCACAGAGTAACCACCTTTGTGGTCTAAAGTGTAACCATATCAGATAAATCTGAAAGCCAATGCCTAAGTATGAAAAGAAAGGTTGGAGGCTGTTGCCTGCGTGTGATTTAATGTGAAGCAGTGTCTGATAAAGGTAGTCTACAAGGGTGTGAAAAACCACAGAGTGCGCAGCTATGACTAGACTGAGTTTTTGCTAGGTGACCATGAAAGTAAGAGACTGAGCTGCTGAGTAAGAGCGAGCTACTGAGATTAAAGGGGCTGTCCACTTTCAGACCAATATTAAGAAGTAAATGTTAGGGTGGGTTCACACTTGCATCGGCACTCCGTCCGCCGCAAATCCGACCTAAATGTCGGAAAACTGGATAGGCACTGGATAGGGAAAGGTTTTCGATGCTTTGTTTAAAAATCCATTCACTTGAATGGGTTTTTTAAAGCAATGCACGGGTGTGCGCTTACACCCTCTGCTCCGCGAAGCCGGTTTTTTTCGTCTTTGTTTCCGACGAAAAAAACTGTCTTCGCGGCGCAGAGGGTGTAAGCGCACACCCGCTCATTGCTTTAAAAACCCATTCAAGTGAATGGGTTTTTAAGCAAAGAGTCGCAAACTTTTCCCTATCCAGTTTTCCGACATTTAGGTCGGATTCGCAGTGGACAGAGTGCCGGCGCAAGTGTGAACCCACCATAACTGTTTGTATAATAAAAAGTTATACAATTTTCCCAATAAACTTTCTGTATCAATTCCTGATGGTTTTCTAGATCTCTGCTTCTAGTGTCCAAACCCTTAAGTGTCCAAACCCTTAAGTTGAGTTGCTGTTGTAGAGATTGCTGCAGACAGATATGGTGCTGAAGAGCAAGAGTCAGTACTGTGTCACAAGAATCATCTGATTTTCACTAGTTCAAGCCAATCTGTTGCCTCTTGTAAGACTGTTGAAATCACCTTGTTAGTTGTCTCACTTTAGTGATTTATATTATTATTTAACCCTGTAGTAAAGAGCATATTAATTTGTAGTGAACAATGCAGACAATGGGCACATTCTCAATTTTATTAACTTGTAGAACAAGTCCACCCACTGGTCGTGTTCACTACTCTACACATAGTATGCCCTATATTACAGGGCTAAAGATTTTTAAAAAATCACCGGAATGGAGCTTTAACATTTGTGTCCAACTATATCCTTGTGCAATACCTTATTGGGGACTCACTATACTATCAAGGGTCACTAGATCCTATTTTTTTAAGGCGTACACTATCCCAACAAGACAACATTACACAAACTGCCACTTACTTAACATACTACTAATTTAGAAAGGAAAAGCTCAATTAGTCCCATGGACTGACATCTACAGCACACCCTGGCAGAAATCTGAGTGTAAACCTTTTATTTCTGCCTCAGATATTGTAGTAAATATATGCTGAATAGGCAATATACAAATTTGACACGTGAACATATTGTAAAATATATAGTAAGTTGGACCCACATAAAGTCTTCATGTCAACGCTGCAACTTAAAATTAGAACAAAAAAAAGTAATCAGAATCTGGCAGTAGGGTAGCTTCAGGCTTTGGTCCCACGACAGTACTGAAAGTTTCTTACATTTGTGGCCACACGCGTACAGTAAAAAAATTCTTTATAGGACATGCACTGAAAGAGGTACATTGGCAGAAAGACAAAGTAGCTCTCGTTTTGATTAAAGTGAGGTCATTTGCATATAGAATTCAGGCAATGCTATAGCTGCCAATAAAAAATCTTCTTTTCTGCTAGGAAACCATATTGATTAACCCCTTAAGAACACAATGTTGGCCTTAAAGGGAATGGCTCAACAATTATTTTAGAAATAATAATAATAATAATAATAAGAAGAAATTCCTTGAACCCTGCCATTTTGCATCTATACACATAATACTTACTGTATTGTCAGCATAGATAGTGCAGCATAGTGTGTGTGTGCGTTATGGCAGTTGAAATAAATTGCAATAGACTAAGGGTGCAATATATATACATGGCATTTGTTGCAGAAATTACCAATGAGTCTCTTGTTGGATCTTAACATAGAGTTGCAGGATTATGCAGCATTGGGTTTTGTCTCACATAAACATGGTAAGTAGGGAAAATTCTAATACATTTAGAGAGCAAACTTGTTGATAGTGATCATACCTTTTTGTTGTCAAAGTGTGATCTTGCTGCTGAGAAAATCATCTCTCAATGCTTGTGCAAGTGAGCTGTTTGTGGTATGGCCATGACTGCTGCAGTACCCGATTTCACATATGATTGCCATTCATGGAGACCTGTTAACAGTTATGTTAGGGGGCAGTACTGGGTAGCGACCACAGGCATAATGGAATTACAGATGCTGTTTAAGGAGCTTACAAATACACCACAGAAACTGGTAGATCAGATAGCAAGCAAAGCAAGCTGCCTAAAATACCACACTGCTCCAATCAATAGAGTCTAAGGCACCCCTGATGTTTTCACGCGAGGCTGGATGGACCCAGGTTACCACACTTGAGCTAGTGTTAAAAAATTTGCACTTGCAAGCGAAGGCCAGAATCAGCAAACCTACAGCAGACAAACTGGGTCAAACAAGGAGAGCACAGGAGTATCCAAATCAGTAATAAAAAAAATTACCATGATCAAGTCCAGGAGTTTATAGTAAAAGCCAAATCAGTAAGAAAATGGATAACCAGGGACACAAGCCAAAATCAGTAACCAGGGAAACGGGTAACTTCAGAGTTCACAAACCTAACTACAATCAACAGCGGGAACCTGAGACCTTCTGAGCAGATCTTAACTACCCCACCTCAGCTGAGGATTAGAGAATGAGGCAGCACTTTCGTGGGCTCAGCATCTCAAAGCGCTTACTAGCTACAGAGCCAGTCAAAGCTTCACTTGTAGGCACAGCAACCTTAAAGAGACAATTATGAGCAGTGTTGCACTGAAAAGTATGATGGATGCAAGTAGGATAACACATATTGAGAATCCTAAGATGCCTTGTCCCAGGTGCAGGAACAGGTACACACTGAGTACACCGAACATCTCATTAAATGTTGATTTTCTCACCAACAGGATTGTTCTTCCATATAAAAAAGGTATGTTCATTATGCCATATACTGTAAGTGGTTTAGAGGTGATTTTGGTGGACAACATTGTGACAGATCGCGAATTAGAAATTTGGGGCATAACTAATGCTGTAAGTGACTCAGTGGTTAGCACTGATGCCTTGCAGCATTGTAGTCCCGGGTTTGAATCCAGAATGACATCTGCAAAATAGTTTGTACATTCTCCCTGTGTTTGTTTGTGTTTCCTCAGGGTACACTCCAAAGACATACTAATAGGGGGTTTAGATTGTGAGCCCTATATGGGACAATGTTGACAATATTTTTATAAAGTGCTATGGAATGTGATAGCACTATACAGTCATATGAAAAAGTTTGGGCACCCCTATTAATCTTAATCATTTTTAGTTCTAAATATTTGGGTGTTTGCAACAGCCATTTCAATTTGATATATCTAATAACTGATGGACACAGTAATATTTCAGGATTGAAATGAGGTTTATTGTACTAACAGAAAATATGCAATATGCATTAAACCAAAATTTGACCGGTGCAAAAGTATGGGCACCTCAACAGAAAAGTGACATTAATATTTAGTAGATCCTCCTTTTGCAAAAATAACAGCCTCTAGTCGCTTCCTGTAGCTTTTAATCAGTTCCTGGATCCTGGATGAAGGTATTTTTGACCATTCCTCTTTACAAAACAATTCCAGTTCAGTTAAGTTTGATGGTCGCCGAGCATGGACAGCCCGCTTCAAATTATCCCACAGATGTTCAATGATATTCAGGTCTGGGGACTGGGATGGCCATTCCAGAACATTGTAATTGTTCCTCTGCATGAATGCCTGAGTAGATTTGGAGCTGTGTTTTGGATCATTGTCTTGCTGAAATATCCATCCCCAGCGTAACTTCAAATTCGTCACTGATTCTTGTACATTATTCTCAAGAATCTGCTGATACTGAGTTGAATCCATGCGACCCTCAACTTTAACAAGATTCCCGGTGCCGGCATTGGCCACACAGCCCCAAAGCATGATGGAACCTCCACCAAATTTTACAGTGGGTAGCAAGTGTTTTTCTTGGAATGCTGTGTTTTTTTGACGCCATGCATAACGCCTTTTTGTATGACCAAACAACTCAATCTTTGTTTCATCAGTCCACAGGACCTTCTTCCAAAATGAAGCTGGCTTGTCCAAATGTGCTTTTGCATACCTCAGGCGACTCTGTTTGTGGCGTGCTTTCAGAAACGGCTTCTTTTGCATCACTCTCCCATACAGATTCTCCTTGTGCAAAGTGTGCTGTATTGTTGACCGATGCACAGTGACACCATCTGCAGCAAGATGATGCTGCAGCTCTTTGGAGGTGGTCTGTGGATTGTCCTTGACTGTTCTCACCATTCTTCTTCTCTGCCTTTCTGATATTTTTCTTGGCCTGCCACTTCTGGGCTTAACAAGAACTGTCCCTGTGGTCTTCCATTTCCTTACTATGTTCCTCACAGTGGAAACTGACAGGTTAAATCTCTGAGACAACTTTTTGTATCCTTCCCCTGAACAACTATGTTGAACAATCTTTGTTTTCAGATCATTGGAGAGTTGTTTTGAGGAGCCCATGATGCCAATCTTCAGAGGAGATTCAAATAGGAGAACAACTTGCAATTGGCCACCTTAAATACCTTTTCTCATGATTGGATACACCTGGCTATGTAGTTCAAAGCTCAGTGAGGTTACAAAACCAATTTTGTGCTTCAGTAAGTCAGTAAAAAGTAGTTAGGAGTATTCAAATCAATAAAATGATAAGGGTACCCAAATTTTTGCACCAGTCAAATTTTGGTTTAATGCATATTGCACATTTTCTGTTAGTACAATAAACCTCATTTCAATCCTGAAATATTACTGTGTCCATCAGTTATTAGATATATCAAATTGAAATAGCTGTTGCAAACACCCAAATATTTAGAACTAAAAATGATTAAGATTAATAGGGGTGCCCAAACTTTTTCATATGACTGTATAAGTAGGCAAAATAAATAAATATTTTGTCAATGCTGTGGTATAAATTTTAATATTTACTTTGTACCTAGGGTTGTTCCTTATAATGTGAGTCCAGGCATCACCGTGAACAAGTACAATCATGATTGCTATGGTCTTTACATGAAAGCTTTAAACTTTTTTTTATTATTTTGCTATTCAGCATCTTTCCTTTTCCATGTATCCATGAGTTGCAGATGCAGGTAAATGTAGAATGAGACACTGAATGGGATGTCACAATCAGGATTCATAAATATTTCCCCATGGGGTCTTCTCTAGGTTTTTACAGCAAGATTAGGTCTGCAATCAGGATATATCATGCAGCCAATTGGTGCCATTTCTACAACTGTACAGAGCCCTAATTCCAGGTCCTATCAGCCACATCTTTCTGAGGCACAATGAGGCAATCTGTGGCTTAAATAGACCTAGATGTGCAAATTAGACCTACTATCATGTCTCTCACATGCACTGTTCTTAAGACGCATTGTTCTCCTAACCTCTTAAGAAGAATCAAGTTCTATTAGGAGGATGTTGGTTTCAAATGAGCTTTAAAGATGGAAGATCTATTTTTAAACAAGAAAATATGATTTCACATTTAAATCTGAGGGCCATGAAATAATACAACTCCTTGTGAAGCTGAAAGAAATCCTCCCTGTATCTTATGAAATAAAATATCAAAGCATTCAAGTAGAAAAAATGAAGGTAACACTTGTGAAACTAAAAGCAATCAACCATGTTTATGCTTAATTTACAATGCATGCCACATAAATAATGAATGTTTTTTTATATTGTATGGCAGTACAGCCAAATAAAACAAAATGATATAGTGTTGTTGGTAAATATAAACAAGATAATGGTACGTGTAAATGGAAATATCCACTGTAAATAATAAATATCATATTCTGATGTCAGAACCTGACTATTATACCAAGATGAGTAGGATAACATAGGTGCTGCTTTTGTTTTCCTGCAAAAATAGTCTGTCCTAGATCCCTGTTTCTGTGCTAAACACTGATCGATGAACATGTAGTACACTCATGGCCGTTTTAACCCATTAGTGGGCCCAGTGCAAAGGTTTCATAAGTGGGCCCAACCATCACCATCACTTAAACATACCTGACCCACCCAAATTAAAATGACCCCCACATAGTATAATTCCTTCTTACTATCCCCATACAATTAACGTGGCCATGCCCCTGCACTTATAAATAATAGTCCCCCCTTATAAATAATATACCGTATTTTTCGGACTATAAGACACATCGGACCATAAGACGCACCTAGGTTTTAGAGTAGTAAAATAGGGGAAAAAAATTTTGAAGAAAAAAAATGGTAAAATATTTAATATATGGGAGTTGTAGTTTTGCAACAGCTGCAAGGCCACTTAGACAGGGGGCCTGCAGCTGTACAGGGAGGCATAGGGCATCTTTTTTTGCGGAGCCAGATGTACTTTTTAGTTATACCATTTTGGGGTATGTCAATTGCTTAGATCACTTTTTATTCAAATCAAAGGTGAAACAGTGAAAAAAACTGCAGTTCAGGACTTTTGATTTTTTTTTCCCGCTATGACGTTCACTGTACAGGAAAAATATTTTTATAAGTTTGTAGACCAGGCATTTTCGGACACAGGGATACCTAATGTGTATGTGTTTCACAGTAATTTTCTACTTTCATATGTATTCTATGGAAAGGGGGGTGATTTAGAACTTTTATTTATTTATTTTTTAATATTTTGTTAACTTTTTTTTTTTACTATTTTGTTAGCCCCCCATTAGGGGGCTTGAACCTGCAATCATTTGATTGCAAGTCCCATAGACTGCAATACAATATTGCAGTCTATGGGAGATTCTATACATTACTATTGCGGCTGGTCATGCACCGATCATAGACCTGCCGCAATAGTAATATTACTATGACAAGCCTGGGAGCCTTCATAAGGCTCCCTGCTGTCACAGGAACAGGTTGGCTCCCGCTATCTCGCCGAGCAGGAGCCGGCCTGCAACTTCAAAGGTACGGGGCGGTGGGGAACGGCTCCGGGGGCTACTTTTTTGACTTTAGGGGGGACTTTAAAGTAGTAATGTCCGCGATCAGACTCCAGGCATTAGCTCTGAATCTGCGCTGTACATTACAGCGTGAGACCCGGTAGCTAAGGCGACCGCTCTGCAGCAGAGCGGCCACCATCATCTTTACAGACCCAGCAACCGCTGTAATAGCACGGCAGATGCCGGGATGGGTTCACTGACACCCGCTCCTCCAATCCCATGCTCGCACATCGTCCACTCCTGCCGCTGAAGGAAGCCCCGCTGCAGGAAGCCAGCGGCGGCAGCAGGAGTGGGGGGAAAAAAGTGCGTCTTATAGTCCGAAAAATACAGTATCCTGTTCACAGGTAACTACCGCTTTATCAATAATATTGATAAGGCAGTCACTATTTATGAGCAGGGATTATTATTTAAAAGATTCCTTGCTTATAAATAATAATCCCTGCTAATAAATAATGCCCCTTATCAGTAATTGTCCCTCCTTACAAATAATAGTCCCCCTTATTACTAATAGTTCTCCATTCTAAATAGTTCCCCCTTATAAATAATAGTCCCCATTATCAATAATAGCCCCCCCTTTATACAAAATAGTACTGCCTTATAGTTACCCCTTTTAAATAATTATTTATAAGGGGGAAATATTATTTAAGCAGGGGAACTATTATTTATAAGGAGGGGAACTATTATTTCTAAGGGAAACTATTGTTTATAAGGGGAAAACTTTTATATATAATATTTCCCCATCGTAATAATATTCCCCCCTTATAAATAATAGTTCCTCCCTTTATAATAACCCGCCTTAAAAATAATAGTGTTCCCACTATAGATAATACTGCAGCATCCGAGAGTGCTACTGCTTTAATTGTTTGTCTTCTGTGCCTCTGGGTTGTGTTGGTATGTCCCGTCCTTTATGTTATACATATGTTACATGTCATTTTGATGTAGCTTTCCCTGTTGTTTTTCCCCCTCAGTGTTCAAACCTTAGCTTGGTTCAGCCCTGGCCAATCATAGGCCACTAGACAGGGTTGTAGGAGACTTAGTCGCCACGGCGACTGGTGAGCCCAGTCAGTTCAGTAGTTGCAGACATCCTGTGCAGTTCATACTGGACTGTGCAGGGAGAACACCAGCACTGTCCATACAGCCCCTAAGAGAATTGGTTGCTGCCCCAGGCTCATTCAGAGACAGCCCTGAGTAAGGGAGAATTGCTGTCTGGATCTTTGGACAATTCCTGTGCCATGCTAGGAGGAGCACGAGAGGACCCTGACAGGAGGACCACATGTGGGCCTAGTCTTCAGGTAACCAGATCCCTGTCAGGACTCCCTGTAACTCCATCCCCTACATCCTTAGCTGGGAGAGGAATGAGTGGAGGAGTAGTGGGAAGAGCCTGCAAAGAGCCTGTAACATCCCTGGGCACCCTCCTATAACCAAGGCTGGGGGATTGGACACTGAACTACTACTACCCCCATTGGACAGCTGCTGTTTACCTCTGTTCAGTTGCAAATAAAAAAACTGTTCCTGTTCAACTGCACTGCTGGTCTCCTGTGTCATGCCTGCCTTACCATCAGGGTCTTTCCGACCTACACCACACCGTCTCAGAGAGGAGAAGTCTCCTCTCCAACTGGAAGCACCCCAGGGGAAAGAACTACTACCACCACCATCCGGTAGTGCTGCAGGACCCCCTTCGACCGTGTCCGGCCCAGGAGTGGGACTGGAATTCTTCGTGAGTGTGCTCGGAAACTCTGATGCTGGCAGAACATTCATCTGTTTTATATATATACAAGTGCATCTCAATAAATTAGAATATCTAAAACGTTTATTAATTTCAGTAACTAAATGAGAAAAGTGACCTCCTATATTTTCTAGATTCTTTACACACAGAGTGTTCTATTCCAAGTGTTTTATTTCTGTAAATGTTGGTTATGGATTACAGGTAATGAAAACCCAAATCTAAGAAAATTAGAATATTGTAAAAAAGTTCAGTATTGTAAATTCAGTGTGTCACCTGCCAAGGTTTCCTAAGCCTTTAAATGGTCCCTCAGTCTGGTTCAGTAGGACACACAATCATGGAAGACGCTGATTATGAATTATATTACTGAATTAGATATTCTAATTTATTGAGATGTGCCTGTCTATATATATATATATATGTACAGTCATGGCCAAAAGTTTTGAGAATGACACAAATATTATATTTTCACATGATCTGCTGCCTTCTGGTTTTTATGTGTGTTTGTCAGATGTTTTTATCACTTACAGAAATATAATTGCATTCATATTATGAGTAACAGAAGCTTATATTGACAGTTAGAATGAGTTAATGCAGCAAGTCAATATTTGCAGTGTTGACCCTTCTTCTTCAGGACCTCTGCAATTCTCCCTGGCATGCTCTCAATCAACTTCTGGACCAAATCCTGACTGATAGCAGTCCATTCTTGCAGAATCAATGCTTTAATTTTGTCTGAATTTGTTGGTTTTTGTTTGTCCACCCGTCTCTTGATGATTGACCACAAGTTCTCAATGGGATTAAGATCTGGGGAGTTTCCAGGCAATGGACCCAAAATCTCTATGTTTTGTTCCCTGAGCCATTTAGTTATCACCTTTGTTTTATGGCAAGGTGCTCCATCATGCTGGAAAAGGCATTGTTGAGCGCCAAACTGCTCTTGGACGGTTGGGAGAAGTTTGTAAGAGACAGCCAATGTTGTCTTAAGCTTCATTTGTCTGTATAAACTGTTAATGTTGAATGTATTTCTGTGATTCTGTTCCTTTAAGACAGCAGCCATTGTAATTGTGACATGATGCTGGAGTGAGACCCCCCCCCCTTTTATGTCAGCCTGCCTGTTCTGCAGACAGAGTGTGAGCAGAGAAGCAGGAAGTGACGAGACAGAGAGCAGCAGCCATCTTGGCAAGTGTTGTATTGAACTGGTGTGGAGATTTTTCTGTACAGCTAAGCTGTATCTTGGTCCAGAGACAAACAGAGTGTAAAAAGACAACAGGACTAGTGAGTCCACGTGAAAGGAACTGTGCTCAGTGGCTGATCAGTGAGACTGACATTGTGACTGTGTATATGGATACCACATATAGAGACTCGCAGTGCTGTTGATGTACTGGACGGCACCTGCTAAATCCCGGCTTACATCCCAGCTCAGTGTATGGATTCAGCAGGACTGTCAGTGTGCTGAGTGGAATCTGCTGTTGGATTACATTACATTCAGTTGGTTTCCCTGTCTGTTAAAGAGGACTTCATCTCTCCCAAGATCCTGATAACCGTGAGGAGAGGACGCTTCACTATAAAAGAAAGGACCGACTTTGGGCCCCACCGCGCGCTTCTACGGACTGTAAGCGGTCCACCTGGACCACTGGGGAAAAGGGGGTGCACCCAAATGTGAAGTCAGGGTCAGTTAGGGATAGATTTGAGTATATTGTTCATTCAGTGTCCATACTGCAGAAGTGGACAGAGTAAAAGTAGAAACCATTGCAGAATTTGCCTTGAAATTGTTCATGCTATATTGTATATTTTGCTTGTCTTTAGCCCTGTCATTTTACCTTTAACTAGCCTTTATTAACTTATAGTAAATATATATTTTTTTTTCTTGAACTACCGCGTGTGCGTTCATTTCTGGTTGCGGAGTCCAAACCACCTGCCTTGCTCTCGGTTCACAAATTGGCGTAGTCGGCAGGATCCGCTTACCAGAATGGACGGTGACGCACCCGTTAGAGAGAATGGTGCTGGAGGAAGAATGCCAGCAGGGGCTATAATGAGTCAGCTAAATTTGATGGCAATAATATGTCAGTGAGTATGTGGGTGGAACAGATACGAATGATACAGCGAATGTACCAGACCGCACCAGAAGTACTAGTAGAGCTAGCAATATTGACATTACAAGGGGATGCTAAGACCACGGTGATACTGAGGCCATTTGAACAAAGGCAGACATTTGAGCAAGTAGTCCAGATTCTAGAAACCATCTATGGAGAAACTGCATTGCTGGGGTCTCTGCAGGCTCGGTTCTTCCAGAGGGTACAACAGGAGAATGAAAGCCTTCCCCAATATGCAAATGCCCTACAAGAACTGCTCTGAGATATTCAAGGGAAGGAAAGAGGGGGCTCGCCAGCCTTCTGTAACCCTGATCGGACTCTCCGTGACCAGTTTGTCCTGGGGATACGTGACGGCAGTTTAACTGTGACTATGCAGGATTTTATACGACGAGAGACTGATGCTAAATTCCATGATGTACAGGTAGAGGCCATCTCCCGTGCCAATAGTATGGTCCCGAGGCCGCAGACCGCAGTTGGAGTTACTTTGTCACAGGGGGCTAGTTCTGGCTCAGAGACAGTAGAAAAAGGGACGGTTAAAGAAATTCTCACAGTAATGCAGAAACTGCAAGAACAAATGGAACACTTGCACACTCGTTGTGATGAGCAGTCTATGAAAATTGCAGACTTCCAGAAGACTGGAGATGAAAGGGTGAGCCATCCACACCCAGCAAGTCAGAATCACCCACCACCCCGCTGGAGGGGTGAGGATAGGACCTACCGAAGGGGTCCAAATCATTTAGTGCAGTGCTCAGGAGAAATCGAAGGGGCTTACCGAAGGGGCCCAAACAGATGGCCAGAACGACGGGGGATACGCTGCTGGGAGTGTGGACGGATGGGCCACGTTGCTGCTAGATGTCCAGAGCAGCGACAAACTTATGAGAGACCGCCGTTAAACTGAAGTCCCCTGCTGCTGAAGGGCGTGTAGTAGGGGAGACTGACAAGGAGACTATGTGGGGAGAATGCCCTGATGATGACCTGATCGCTGCAAGTCCTGTCATACAGGTGGAAATGGAGGGTATTCCGGTTACCGGGATGATTGACACGGGTTCCCAAGTAACGACCTTGAGTAGAGACTGTTATGAACGGTACTTCCGGCAACATGTGAAATATGATCCCCATACATTCGTACGAGTGGTCGCAGCTAACCAGTTACCAGTTCCGGTCGTGGGAGTGGCCTGGATGAATGTCCGGGTATGTGGCCAAGATCTAGGTAGGAAAGGCATTGTGGTGGTACAGGAGTCACATGAAGTAAAGGTCCCTGTCATTTTGGGGATGAATGTGTTAAAAGAATTAGATCAGATCCTCTTTGAAAAGAAAGGTCACGGTTATTGGAAAGAAACCACCACCCATCGGCCTACTCAAACAGCTTTCCAGCGGCTGATCCGGACATGTGGCTTACAGAAAAGTTCAGATGCACAGCGTCCTCTGGCTCGAATTTCAGTTCCTTTGCATACAAAAGTTACACTGCCACCCAGTCGGGAGACAATAGTGTCCATGCCCGTAGGCACCTGTCGGAAACTAGAGGGCATAGCTGTGTTGGTAGAACCACTGCAGGCAGCCGAAGGAGGTGTTGATCCGCTAGTGGCCCGTTCCTTGGCAATAGTTCGCAATGGAAGAGTACCACTTCGATGTGTAAACACTCAGGACCAGAGTGTGGACCTGACCCCAGGGAGGCTGCTGGCTAACATCTATGTGACTCCGGAGGAAGTAAGGAAAGTAACTCCAATGCAGCTGAAGCCGACTGAAAGGGATGAGTGGACCGTAACTGTGTCCATGGGAGAAGATGAGGAACCCACCTCTGAATGGAATGGCTGTGCAATTCGAGAACAGATGAAGATGGATGTAAGTTCATGTTCTCTGGAATGGGTGCAGAAGGTAGATGAGCTGTTGTGGGAGAACCAAGCCACCTTTGCACGGTATGCTGAAGATTTTGGATGTACCACAGGGATCTACCATGAGATTCCCACAGGAGACACCCCTCCAATTAGAGAGCGCTACCGACAAATTCCTCCACAGTTGTATCAGGAAGTGAAAGAACTGTTAGCTAAGATGCTACAGGGTGGGATCATCCAAGAAAGCCAGAGTCCCTGGGCGGCTCCTGTGGTGTTAGTAAGAAAAAAAGATGGGTCCATCCGATTTTGCGTAGACTATCGGAAGTTAAACGCTTGCACCGTACGAGATTCCTACCCCTTGCCACGGATTGAGGAGTCCCTCTCAGCGCTAGGGAGAGCCCGGTACTTCTCCTCACTAGATCTGGCTAGTGGGTATTGGCAGGTGCCGATGGCCACAAAAGACAAGGAGAAGACGGCATTCATCTTGCCCATGGGACTATACGAATTTAACCGGATGCCCTTCGGGTTGACAAATGCACCCGGAACGTTTCAGCGGTTGATGGAGAAATGTCTCGGTGACTTCAACTTTGAGTTCACTCTCATCTACTTGGATGACATTATAGTGTATTCTGCGACCTTTGAAGACCATCTCCACCAGTTGGGGCAAGTATTTCGAAGATTGCGGGAACATGGGCTCAAATTGAAACCCAGTAAATGTCGGTTGTTCCAATCTGAAATTGATTACTTGGGTCACCGCGTATCAGGAGAAGGGGTGAGACCATCAAGAGACAAGATAGCGGCTGTTCAAGATTGGCCGATACCGACTACCCTGCGAGAAGTGAGGGCGTTCCTTGGAGTAGCCGGTTACTATCGACGGTTTATTAAGGATTTCGCCAAGGTAGCAGCACCACTTAATGCTCTCCTACGAGGCACATCCGGTGGTCCAAAGAACCGGTCCGTGAAGTGGGGACCTGAACAGGAACAAGCCTTCCAGGCATTGAAGGATGCACTGACAACAGCCCCAATCTTGGCATATGCTGATTACCACTTGCCGTTCCAGCTATATACAGATGCAAGCCTGTATGGTCTTGGAGCAGTGCTTTCCCAGCTTCAGGATGGCCAGGAGAGGGTCATAGCGTACGGCAGCCGGTCTTTGAGAGATTCTGAAAGAAACCCCGAGAATTATAGTTCATTTAAATTGGAGCTGTTGGCACTGGTATGGGCCATGACCGAGAAATTCTCTGAATATTTGACCGGTGCTGAAGTTTTAGTACTGACTGACAACAACCCACTAGCTCACCTGGAAAATGCCAAGCTCGGGGCGTTAGAGCAGAGGTGGATAGCCCGAATGTCTACATTCAATTACCGCATTAAGTATCGGTCCAAGACAGAGAACCAGAATGCTGACGGACTTTCTAGGGTAACTGCCCAGACCCCCACAGAAGACGTGGATCATGAGTTGGAGCATGTGGAGGTGCCCGATTTCAGCAGATTTTCACAGGCCTTGACCGCCACTAATCAGTTTGAGATGGAGGGGACTGAAATGGCTCCTTTCTTTGGTCCCTCACGACAGGAATGGGCACAGATACAACAGACCCATGAGGGGCTGGTGCAGATGATCAAGTGTGTTGAGAAAGGCCAGAAGCCCTGTAGAGAGGAAAGAGAACGACTGACACGTGAGATATTATCTGTTTTGAGTCAGTGGGAAAAGTTGGAGATGAAAAATGGAGTGCTATGCCGAAAGGTCTATTTACCTTCTGAGATCGACATTCGATACCAAATTGTGGTGCCTAGTGAACTGGCTCGCTCCTTGGCAGTTGAGGCTCATAATAAGAATGGACATTTTGGTCATGAGAAGACCTTTCGTTGGTTACAGCGACTGATTTACTGCCCTGGTCTTCGTCAAATGGTCGAAGAAGTATGCCGCAGCTGTCGAACTTGTGAGATCCATAAGGCAATAGAACAGAGAGCTCCCCTGCAAACCATCGTGACCCAGGAACCTTTAGAAATCGTCATGATAGACTATCTAATGGTGGGCCCATCCAATAGCGGACACCAGTATTGCCTCGTAATGGTGGATCACTTCACCAAATTTGCGGTGGTAACCGCCACCAAGGACCAGACAGCTGAGTCAGCAGCTCGTGCTCTGTGCCAAGATTTCATTCGAGTATATGGGTGCCCCAACGCATCCACTCCGACCAGGGCGCCTGCTTTGAGGGACACGTAATGAAAGAAGTTCAACGTATCTACGGGATAAAGAAGTCGCACACGACTCCATACCACCCTCAGGGAAATGGGGCCTGTGAAAGATTCAACAGAACTCTGCTACAGATGCTGCGGACTCTGGAGGAAGACAGGAAGTTACAGTGGCCTCAGTTCTTGTCTGAAATGGTGTGGGCCTATAACAATCAGGTCCATTCTACAACGGGGTACTCTCCTTATACACTTCTCTTTGGGCGGTCTGGGCGAAGTATAGGAGAATTACAGTTGAATGATGTGGATGGGTTCCCTCCGAGGGATCCAACCTCTTGGGTGCGGGCGCATCGGCAGAGACTTGAGACGATCCATCGATTGGTGCGGCAGCGCCTGCAAGAACATCCCCATCCTGATAAGACCCCAGTGCAAGAAGCACCATTGCAACCAGGCGACCTGGTGCTAGTTCGTGTCAAGAAACCCCAAGGGAAATTGGAAAGCAGATGGGAGGCTTTGCCGTATCGTGTTGTTGGCCGCAAGTATGCGAATGGGCCAGTGTACCAGGTCCAGAAAGAAGGAACTGATTGTGTTCGAGTACTTCACCGAAATATGTTGCGCCTGTGTCATTCTGAAGGGACAAATCACGATGGGCCTGCCAATGTGAATGAGCTCCCACAGTCAGAGAATGGAGGTGCGGAATGGGCCTCCGACGAGGAGGATGATTGTTGGCCGATCCCTGCTCCTGGGGATGTTCCACCTGTGACTACTGTATCTCCGGCCTGTGCCCCCTCTGGTGCGGAATCCGCTGGTCCTTCTCAGCCCATAGCTGCAGCACCCCATAATATACCACCGGTCCTCAGACGGACCACTAGGCCAAATGCTGGTATTCCCCCTGTTCGGTATGCGCAGGATGAGTTTGTTTGGCCTGCCATACATCGGTATACTACCACCCTGTGCATAAAAGTACAACCCTCTGGATATACAGTCATAGGCAGGGACTGCCACTCTTAAAGTGGGGGGGAATATGTAAGAGACAGCCAATGTTGTCTTAAGCTTCATTTGTCTGTATAAACTGTTAATGTTGAATGTATTTCTGTGATTCTGTTCCTTTAAGACAGCAGCCATTGTAATTGTGACATGATGCTGGAGTGAGACCCCCCCCCCTTTTATGTCAGCCTGCCTGTTCTGCAGACAGAGTGTGAGCAGAGAAGCAGGAAGTGACGAGACAGAGAGCAGCAGCCATCTTGGCAAGTGTTGTATTGAACTGGTGTGGAGATTTTTCTGTACAGCTAAGCTGTATCTTGGTCCAGAGACAAACAGAGTGTAAAAAGACAACAGGACTAGTGAGTCCACGTGAAAGGAACTGTGCTCAGTGGCTGATCAGTGAGACTGACATTGTGACTGTGTATATGGATACCACATATAGAGACTCGCAGTGCTGTTGATGTACTGGACGGCACCTGCTAAATCCCGGCTTACATCCCAGCTCAGTGTATGGATTCAGCAGGACTGTCAGTGTGCTGAGTGGAATCTGCTGTTGGATTACATTGCATTCAGTTGGTTTCCCTGTCTGTTAAAGAGGACTTCATCTCTCCCAAGATCCTGATAACCGTGAGGAGAGGACGCTTCACTATAAAAGAAAGGACCGACTTTGGGCCCCACCGCGCGCTTCTACGGACTGTAAGCGGTCCACCTGGACCACTGGGGAAAAGGGGGTGCACCCAAATGTGAAGTCAGGGTCAGTTAGGGATAGATTTGAGTATATTGTTCATTCAGTGTCCATACTGCAGAAGTGGACAGAGTAAAAGTAGAAACCATTGCAGAATTTGCCTTGAAATTGTTCATGCTATATTGTATATTTTGCTTGTCTTTAGCCCTGTCATTTTACCTTTAACTAGCCTTTATTAACTTATAGTAAATATATATTTTTTTCTTGAACTACCGCGTGTGCGTTCATTTCTGGTTGCGGAGTCCAAACCACCTGCCTTGCTCTCGGTTCACAAGTTGCTCTTGGAGGACATTCTGGTACCATTCTTTATTCATGGCTGTGTTTTTAGGCAAGACTGTGAGAGAGCCGATTCCCTTGGCTGAGAAGCAACCCCACACATGAATGGTTTCAGGATGCTTTACAGTTGGCATGAGACAAGACTGGTGGTAGCGCTCACCTCTTCTTCTCCGAATAAGCTGTTTTCCAGATGTTACAAACAATCGAAAAGGGGATTCATCAGAGAAAATGACTTTACCCCAGTCCTCAGCAGTCCACTCCCTGTACCTTTTGCAGAATATCAGTCTGTCCCTGATGTTTTTTCTGGAGAGAAGTGGCTTCTTTGCTGCCCTCCTTGAGACCAGGCCTTGCTCCAAGAGTCTCCGCCTCACAGTGCGTACGGATGCACTCACACCTGCCTGCTGCCATTCCTCAGCAAGCTCTGCACTGCTGGTAGCCCGATCCTGCAGCTGAAACACTTTTAAGAGACGGTCCTGCCGCTTGCTGGTCTTTCTTTGGCGCCCTGGAGCCTTTTTGGCACCAATGGAACCTCTCTCCTTGAAGTTCTTGATGATGCGATAGATTGTTGACTGAGGTGCAATCTTTCTAGCTGCAATACTCTTCCCAGTTAGGCCATTTTTGTGCAGTGCAATGATGACTGTACGTGTTTCTTTAGAGATAACCATGGTTAACAGAAGAGAAACAATGATGGCAAGCACCAGCCTCCTTTTAAAGTGTCCAGTGGTGTCATTCTTACTTAATCATGACAGATTGATCTCCAGCCCTGTCCTCATCAACACCCACACCTGTGTTAATGGAGCAATCACTGAAACGATGTTAGGTGGTCCTTTTAAGGCAGGGCTGCAATGATGTTGAAATGTGTTTTGGGGGATAAAGTTCATTTTCTAGGCAAATATTGACTTTGCAAGTAATTGCTGTTAAGCTGATCACTCTTTATAACATTCTGGAGTATATGCAAATTGCCATTAGAAAAACTGAAGCAGTAGACTTTGTAAAAATTAATATTTGTATCATTCTCAAAACTTTTGGCCATGACTGTATATAGGTTAGGTTAAAGTGTCTAATGGAGTCAGCAAGCATGTACGGCCCTCTAGACGCCCAAATAACTATGAAAGAGACAAAAGTCATATATTTTATGCTACAACATATTAAACAGAACCAGGTATCACATCAGTATATTACACAGAACTAGGTAACACTTCAGTATATTACATAGAACCAGTTATCACAATCACATCAGCATTACACAGGGCTAGACTAGGACTAATAAAACAGCCATGGTACTGTAAACAGCTCACGCCAACCCACACACATAACTCCCCTGGTGATCTGCACATTTCCTAGTTCAGGATGGCCCCATCATTCGTGGTCCCCAGAAAGGCTTTCCTCTTATTCCTAGTCACTAGCATGGCTCACCATTTCATTCCTAGTCTCCATCACAGCCCTAGTCCCTTTAAATTTTGATCCTCAGCATGGTTCTCCTCTAATTCTTGGTTTCTAGCATGGTTCTCATTTCCATTTTCCCCCTTTACTGTTAACCATGACAATACTTACTGACAGTTCATGGGCCAAAATCTGAACCCCTACACAACAGGACGTACATGCACATCCTGATGCATGTGACTAAATATGGCATCTGCTCTGAAGCAGAGCGGACGCACTAGCTGCTGGGTCTGTGCTGTTTCACACAGCAGAGACCCGGCAGCATTGCTTGTGATCAGAGATGACTCTAAACACAGGCGTTTAACCACTCCGATGCTGGAGAATCGCTAATGCCCCCCCCCCCCATACAGTAGTACGGCAGCATATTGCAGAAACGATCTGAAGGGGGGGGGGGGGGCTAAAAAAATAAAAATAAAAAAAGTTTTTAAAACTATAAAAGAATGTAAAAAAAAAGTTTAAATCACCCCCCCCCTTTCCCTAGATCACACATAAATATAAATAAATAAAAGTAAACATAAACACATTTGGTACGAACAAGAAACCAAAATGTGCTCAAAAGTTCATCACTTCCTATTTGAACTCAATAGAATTAATATTGCAAAGTTGACTAAAATATAACGTTTATTAGTAAATCTAAAAACTGTGAGAAAAGAATTAGCTTAAACATGCCTCAATCCATTAGTCTATGAGGCAATAAACATGTGGACTAAAATATTGGAGTAATGGCCCACTACAAGATCTCAGGGATATACATTCCTCTCAGTAGCGGCGCTACATCTCCAATATAAAAAAGGTCACGCATGCCAGCATCAACATCTCCTACATTAAGGTCTCCCACCTGCTGCCCCCAGTTTCATGTCCTCCTCCAGTTGCCCCTAGTTTAATGTCCTTCTCCAGTTGCCCCCATTTTAATGTCCTCCTCCAGCTACCCCCCTGGTTTAATGTCCCCCTCCATCTGCTCCTAGTTTGATACCCCTTCCATCTGCCCTCAGTTTAATGTCCTTTTTCATCTGTCCCCACAGTTTAATGTCCCCTCTATCTGCCCCCAAAGTTTAATGTCCCTCTCATATGCCCCCCCAGTTTAATGCCCCCTCATATGCCCCCCAGTTTAATATCCCTCTCATATGTCCCCAGTTTAATGTCCCTTTTCATATGCCCCCAGTTTAATGTCCCCCTCATATGCCCCCCCCAGTTTATTGTCCCTCCTCCATTTTCCCCCACAGTATAATGGCCCCAGTATATTGTCCCCCCTCCATCTTCCCCCACAGTTTAATGTCCCTTTTCATCTGCCAAAGTTTAACATAAAAACCACTGATACTCACCATTCCTTGTTCCCCTACTGTGCAGTCTGCAGTCTCTTGTTCCAGAGTATTAAGGGAGCTTCAGGCGCGATGTGATTGACGTCATCACATCGCACCTACAGCTCCTGGAGCCGGAGCACATTGGGGTCACAGTGGTGATGCAGGAGTTTTCTGCTCCTGCTTCACCACTGTATTCAACTCATCTGCGTCCTCTCTGGATGCAGATGAGTTGAATCAGGGACATACCTCCCGCCGACCGTTACCGCGGAACATGACCCACAATCCGAGACTGTCCCGCAGAATCTGGGACGGTTGGGAGATATGCCTTTAACGCCTTCCAAATCTGCACTGTACTATTATGTGGCGCTGAGCGAGGTCACCTCGCTTTCCCCAAAAAAATAGCAATAAAAAGTGATCAAAAGTCATACATATCAAACATTGGTACAAATAAAACTTACAACTTGCTCCACAAATAAAGAACCCTGACATATCTCCATCAAATAAACAGTAAAAAAGTTATAGGTGTCAGAATACGGTGACCCCAGGAAAATCGTTCATTTTCAAAACATGACATTTTATTTGTAAAAGCAGTAAAACATAATAAAACCGATATAAATATAGTATCGCTGTAATGACCGCCGGACAAAGCTGCCATGTCATTTTTAATGCAAAGTGAATGCCATAAAAACAGAATGCGGACCCCCAAAAAACAATAATAAAAGCTAATCAGAAGATGGCAAAAAATGATGGTAAATGAAAGTACAACTCGACACTCAAAGAATAAGCTCTCAATTAGCTATGTCAACAAAAAAAAAAAAAAAGTTATGAATTTTGGAAGGTGGAGAAGGAAAATATTATTATTATGCTTACTTACAGTGTATAGCGCCATCATATTCCGCAGTGCTTTACAGACATTGACAGTCACATATTGGGCTCACAATCTACATTCCCTATCATTATGTCTTTGGAGTGTGGGAGGAAACCCACCAAACACAGGGAGAACATACAAACTCCTTGCAGATGTTGTCCTTGGCAGGATTCGAACCCAGGACTTCAGCGCTGCAAGGCTGCAGTGCTAACCACTGAGCCACCGTGCTGATAAAAAATAGCCAAGCATTAATGTGCAAACTACCCTGCGTCCTTAAGGGATGTTCACAAGGAGTTTATTGTAAGCTGAAAAAAACTCTGCTTCAGGAATTACGAAACGGTTTTTGACGTGTTTTTTTATATGATGCGTTTTTTGTTGCGTTTTTTGTCGCATTTTTTTGCTCCAGCACACTGTATGAACCTGGAAACTTCTCTTTAAAAAAATGGTAGCAGTTTTTGATGCGGTTTTTGCAAAAATTGCATCAAAGAACACATCAAAAACCGTGTCAAAAACCCGGGTCATGTTTTTTCCGACTCCCATTGATTTCAATGGGTTTTTCAAGGTGGAATCCACCTGAAGATAGGTCATGTTGCTCTTTTCTTCCTCTAGGTGAAAAAATCAGCTAGAGGAAAAAAACTGCTACTGACTCCCATTAAAATAAATGGGAGGCGTTTTTTTGAGAAGGATTTTGAGGTGGATTCTGCCTCAAAATCAGCCTGCAAAAAACTCTGTGTGAACATACCCTTAAAGGGTTAAGATCCTCCTGAAAGGCAGCCAAGCAAAATGTAATTTTTATTATTTTAAATGTAAATTTATTATCCTAAAAAATGCTAAAACGTTTGGAACTATGGCATTGTATTTCTATAGTCTTAAAATAACTAATTCATTGCAAAAATGGTAAAATGGTAAACAATGATAAATTGTAATGACAAATGGTACAAAATGGTAAAATCCAGGCAATGTAATACTCAGAAATAGAAAATGAAGCAGATGACCTAAGGTTAGGAATTTACCCGCACCGCTGGGATCCCCACTCACCGAAGCCAGAAAACTTTCATAGATGGGTTGGATTTGCTATTGTCAGATTGTGATGGAAGTGAGAGTGGTCTTTCCAAGGGGCGCGACCTTTAAAAAAAAGAGTATAGTATAGTATAGTATTGACAAAATTAGACAGGCAGTCTGAAAATATGATAGATTTATTACAGTGGCTGATGATGGATGATAAATCTGGCATATCTTTACACTGTCTAGTCTACGCTTATACCACCTTTTAGTTTTTTTTTACTTTGAGCTAGAGTTTTACGACACAATTTTGACACATTTTTAGCACATCTTGACACGTTTTTAACCCCTTTTTCCAATAAGCCATGCCCACACATCTAGAAAGTGACATTAATGGGGCAGATTTATTATGCATTATACACCAGTTTGCAACTTTTTAAAAATGTGCGCCGCCTTCCCCACTTATCCAATAAGGGGGCCTGGTAAGGGTGTGCAGGGTAGGTGGAAGCTGAAAGCCCTGCCAAACTTATCATCATTTATGTTAGAAATCTGGGGAAAATGTAAATCAGCTATTTCCCCACAGGTGCACAGCTGGGAGAGGGTGTCCATCATTTATAAGGTACACCCTCTGCTGGCTTCAGGGCTATGAAGACTGGTGTTAGTAATGCCAGTCTTCATAAATCTGCCCCATTGTGCATATTAGTTCCCCAAGCACCTCAGAATATTCAGCAACTCATGGCTCCTAAAACCTGAACATCTATTAGTATCCAGTAACCAGGCCACTTTATCTACAGGAGACTTCTGTGTTGGGAGTACTCAGGAGATTTATATTGTTTGGTGGGCACTAATACCCCATTAGAGCCCACCAAACAGTATAATTCCCCATATGTGCCACCACACAATATAATGCTCCATTAATGCCCCCAAAAAGTCTAATGCTCCATTAGTACCCCCATACATCTGTGCTCCAAAACCACATAGTGTTCCTTCAGATATGCGTTCTGCTGTGTGGCCAGACAGCAGTTTATGCCCACATATATGACACTATTATACCAAGGATAATGTATTTAGCAATGTTATGTTTAAGTATAAAGGCATAGAAGGGAAGGTACGCTATCTGATTTTTGGAGCACAGATTTAGATGTTTGGTTTTCGGACACCATGCCACTTTTGCAGAGCACCTGAAATACCAGTACAATGGAATTCCCTGACATGTGACCCCATTTTGGAAACTACACCCCTGAAGGAATTTATCCAGGGGTACAGTGAGCATTTTAACCCCCGAGTGTTCAAGTGTTGCATTCATTTATTTTCAAGCAATGAATATGCAGCTGATGGTGAAGATTGCAGTTTTTCAAGAAACATGCGACATACACTCCAAAAGCTATTGTGCCCACTTAACAGTTTTTGGAGTGTGGGTCTCTGCTGACACAAGCTGGGTGCAACATATTGGGCACTGAAATTAATCATTTTCAGCTACGCATTCATTTCTGGAAACTAAATTAATGCAACACTCAAGAGTTAAAAATGCTCGCTACACCCCTTCATAAATCCCTTTGATGGGTATAGTTTCATGTCACATGTCAGGAGATTCCACTTTACTGGTATTTCAGGGGCTAGGCAAAAGTGGTATGACGTCCAAAAAACAATCTCTGTTCCAAAAACCAAATAGCGCTCCTTCCCTTCTGTGCCCGGCTGTGCTCAAACAATAGTTTATACCCACATATAGCATTGTTAATTACCTTAGCCTGGGTACAACAGTGTCATACATGTGGGCATGAACTACTTTTTGGGTACACAGAAGGGCATAGATGTAAAGGATGTGGCTTTTAGAGTGCAGATTTAGATTGTTTGGTTTTTGGATGCCATGTAACATTTTCAGAGCTCCTAAAATGGCCCTACAAAATGGAGTCACATCTTAGGGAATTCAACTTTACTGATAAAAGTAACATGGAGTCCAAAAACCGTTCCCTCTAAATCTATACTCTAAAAGATAAAGAATCCAGTGCTCCTTCCCTTTCGAGTCCTGCTGTGTGCCCAAACAGCAGTTTACACTCACTTGTATAACTTTTTTTTATATCAGGGATAATCCTTTTAAATGTTTTAGGAGTGCATGTCTTTGCTGACACATAGCTTGTATAACATATTGCGCACTGAAATACATTGAGCATATCTCTTTAAACATTTCAATTTTCAATTTGCACATTAATTTTTGGGAAGCACTATTGTGCTCAAAATTGGGGTGATATTCTGGGGTTCAGTTTTTTACCACAGAGCCTTTGAAATTGCCCCTCAATGCAGTGTAAATGTTCAAAAGAGGCCTCAAATGTGCCCAGTGCTCGTTCCCTTCTGAAACCAAAATCTGGAAACAGAGCATAATAACTGGAAAGTTGACTTTTCACAGTGCCACAAGGTGGGCATGACATATGGGGCACTCCAATATATCATTGCATTTTATTTTCATTTTGCACCATCAATTGTACATTTCTTTTTGGATATCATCTTTGGGGTCAAAATGGTCATTATACTTCTTGATAAATTTATCGAGCGCCGCAGTTTCCAAAATGAGGTCACTTCTTGTTATTTTACACTACGCTGGCACTGAAAATTATTTTGTTCTCCAAAAACTTAGTGGCCTGAGGCAACATACTAAGGCGTTGCCTCCTGGCTTAAACTGAGGGGCAAAATTTTTTTAATCGGTGCTACCTATTGGAGTATTCCAAAAGGTAGCTGCTGATATTTTATTCACCGATCCCCTCTCCTGTTCAGTTCGCTTCTTCCTTCAGAGTGTGCTGCAGCGTTCTTCAGCATCCGTGTCCTGGAGGCAGAAGTGGTGGCAAGATGCAACAGGAGAGGAAATCAGTGAGTAAAACATCGTCCGCAATTTGTTGGGATAATCTAATAGGTAGCGGTCGAACTTGTACGGCACCAGGGGAGGTGAGTAAAAACAACAATCAATTATACTCACCTCTCCTGGACATCCAATGTGGGCCAAATAAGGGGATCTTTTGATCTGTAAATGGGGTGGGTGCGAACTACAATTTTAATTATGGGGGCAAAATAATGGAAAGCGCCGTGTCAGATATTTGGGGGGGGGGGGGGCTGCTGAGACCCGGTTGCTATGGCGGCCGTGCTACAGCAGAATGGCCACCATCTTTAAGGACCCGGCATCCGCTGGACTATTACGGCGGATGTCGGGAAAGTATTAAAACATAGTGTTGAACACTCATAGGGCTCCTAAGAACCTACCTATCCAAGGTAAACACAATCGAAGTTGAAAGTGAAAGTGACATGTATGTCTATGGAAAAATGCATGGTAAGCAGTGGATACTACATTGTGCTGACACTCACTTTTACGCATTTAACATTTAAATCGTTCCAAAAATTACCCTTTTTTGGGGGAAAAGCCCATGCCCATGGTTTTTTAGACACCCATTTTGATGACTTGTAAGTGCAACAGGGGCTTATTGTTATTTGGGGCTGTGAGCCACTTGAAAAGTGATGAAGAATTGGGTTAAAAAAAAAAGGCAACCAAAGATTATCCCGTGATGGAAGCAGATGTGAAATCATTTTTTTTTTTTTTTTTTTATACCAACACTGTGGTGCCAACAGTGTGCTATAGTGAAGTGTGATGGTGGCCCAGGCCATAGGACATGTCTGGCTGAGTGGTGGCAGTGGTGGTAGCTGTGGCAACATATGTGGCAGTGGGACAGGGACTAATATGTTGGACCAGTTCATAGGACATGTCTGTCTGACTTGTGGAAGTGGTGTTAGGCACTATGCAACTGTGGCAACATGTGAGGCAGTGCAGCAGCGTGTAATATAATGGACCAGGCCACAGAACATGTCTTCCTGAGTGTTGGCAGCTGTGGAAACATATATGGCAGTGCAGCAGGGCATAATATGATGGACCAGGGCGCAGCACGTGTCTGCCTGAGTGGTGGCAGTGGTGGTAGCTATTTAGGAATAGCAGCAGCCAGCATCAGCAGCAGTGTATTAAATGGAAAATGATGATAAAGGGAGATGGTGACACCACTATTCAGAGGCATCAACAGGAGGTGTTTGAAAATCCTCACAGATCCATGCCTGATTCATTTTGATGAAAGTAATTTTTTCCATGCTACCTGTGGACAGTTTCATCCTTTTAGGTGTTACAACGCCATCAGCAGCACTGAACACCCTCTTGGCCATAACACTTGAGGCTTCCCAAGATAAAACTCCCATGGCAAACTGGGCCAGCTCCTTCCACTGCTCTAACCTGTTGGCCCAGAATTCCATGTGGTCAGAGTTATCTGCTGGACTATAGCTGCACTCTAAAGGTACAACTGTAACTGCTGGTGCAGCTGGTGGATGTCAGTTGCCTGCTGTGGCTCTGGTTGGTACTTCAACCTGAAAAATATCTGGTTCATCATTTTCCAGATACTGTCACCAGCAGCACTGAAAACCCTCTTGGCCATAACACTTGAGCAGTGGCGTAACTAAAGTCTTGTGGGCCCGGGTGCAAACTTTTGTCCGTGGCCCCCTACCCCCTTCCTAGAGCGAATTCTTGATAGTAGCGGTTACGGGTACTGAAGCGATATCTCAGATACTTGAAAGGGGTACAGCTTTAATACCCACAACTGCAGTTATCAAGAATACAGTGAGTGAACAGCGCAGCACCTGGCATGTAAACAATACCGGGACAGTATTACATGCTCCGCAGTGGACCCCACACAGTATTAAATGCTCCACAGTGGCCCCCAAACAGTACTACATGCTCTATAGTGGCCCCGAAACAGTATTAAGTGCTCCACAGTGGCTCCCACACAGTATTACGTGCTCAACAGTGGTCCCCAAACAGTATTACTTGTGCCACAGTGGCCCTCAAACAGTATTATGTGCTCCACTGTGGCCCCCACACAGTATTATGTTCTCACCAGTGGCCCCCACACAGTATTATATGCTCCACAGTGGCCCCCACACAGAATTATATGCTCACAGTGGCCCCCACACAGTATTATGTGCTCACCAGTGGCCCCCCACAGTATTATGTGTTCACAGTGCCCCCCCCAGAGCCTGAACCCCCCATTCACCCCTCTTGCTCACACATAGCCTACACCCCCATATACCCCTCTTGCCCACACACAGCCTGCACTCCACGTCACCCTCTTGTTCACGGACAGCCTGCACCCCCATTCCCCCCTCTGGCTCACACACATCCTGCACCTCGATTCCCCCCTCTTGCTCACATGCAGCCTGCACCCCATTCCCCCCTCTTGCTCACATGCAGCCTGCACCCCCATGTCCCTCTTTTGCTCATACATGTTCTCTTCTCTCCTCCTTCCATCAGTCTCCACCCCAGCTTCCTGTGTAACACCACACTGTCCTGTACAATCGAGAATAGCTCCGCCCACACAAGAGTCTGATCACATGGTCATGACGTCATCAAAGGTCCTTTAGCCCACTAGGATTTAGCATCTGCCACAGGAAAAGCCCCGGAGCGGATGCTCAGCCCAGGACAGGTGAGTATAAGTATTTTTTTATTTTTATACACCTCCCCTGGACTGGCATTTAATGGAAAGGGGCCCAGTCAGGCCCAGTCAGAAGTAGTGTTGCTGTTGCCATCCACATTCTTATTCTTAGTATTTGCAAAAATTTTTTCCTCTTCCACATCCTTTTTCCTGTCCCCTGCCCTGTTTTTCCAAGTTTATTTACTGTACACTGTTTAATTTTAATAGTGATTTTTTTTTTTTTTTTTACAAAAAACTATACAAGAAAAGTAGCAAAACATAAAAAAGGTGACCTGTTCAGTGAATATTAGACTAAAAGTGCAGCAGCCAGCTTGTTTTAAGCAATGGCGGCATTTTGTAAATGTATTGGGTAACCAAAAAACCCCTTAACACACGGAAATTTTTCAGATTAGAAGGCTGCTTCACACTGTTTATTGAGTAACATAACCCCCCTTAAGAAACTGATATTTTTTTACATTAGCAAAGAACTGTAGCTTGTATGTGTTTAATGAAAAAAATGCCTCAAAAACCCTTAAAAATACAAATATTTAATGAATTTAATAATTATATTTAAAAAAATATATTTAACAATGCAAGACACTTAAAAACAAGACTGCTCAACTGCTCAATTGCAAAACAAACAAAATTAGATTATGAAAGGGTTAACTGTCCATTGGCTGTATTGCTGCAGCAGTCAGACTCATATCATAGACAGTGCAGACATTTTGCCTCACTCCTATGATTTCTATCACTATCTGCCTGTAATTGATTAAATCTGTTTTATTTCTCCTACTTCTGTGATTCTCTAGCTTTATTGCAAGTTTTCCTGTTGTGTATTGCAGAAGAAGATGGAGTAATTGCTTTGGATCATGCAGTGATGAATAACTTGTCTGTTTCCTAGCTTCACTACCACTAAAATGCTAAAATGCCTTGTGTTCCTGCCCACCTCATCTTGCATAGTGTATGTGACATCAGCACTGTAAGGTGTCCAAATGCCACTAAGTATCGGCTGAGAGGCCAATCAGTTGATGTCAGGTAATACCAGGACATCACAGAAACGTGTCTCTTCTGTACTTTCACTGCTCAGTGCATGTTGTGGCAGCCAGTTTAGTTCACCCAAGACAATTCGCAATTTATTTGGTTGCATTAAAAACCGAACAACTTGAACAACTCGGAACAAATCGGCTCACCCATGTCTAATTATGATATAGAGAAGGGGAAGTTGAGAAGATTAAGAAGAAGATACAGTGCAATATGTAATTAACTGATTTTCCTTCCTACATAATGGGGGCTAAAGATTTCAATAGTTGCAAATGTAGGTCCCACCCACTGGACTCATAAGCTCAGAATGAGCAGGAATTTACATGACTAAATTCCAAGTTAGCCTGAATATTTTCCCATAAAACGATATTTTATTCAGTGAGATATCTTTCATTTCATAGCATTCTGCCTACATATTGGATGTAATATTTGACTGAAGTAGAATTTTTTAGTTTAATCCCTCCTCTTTTTAGGCCTTATAGCTTGTATATTTCAGGTGCATGCTCCACCATTGTTGTGTACGATACTTGTTATAAAAGTGTTATTTGTAAATGTTTTACAATGATATATTATTAATAAGATAATAATAATAATATTA
The DNA here is from genome assembly GCA_947044405.1 of Leptodactylus fallax. NCBI lineage: Eukaryota > Metazoa > Chordata > Amphibia > Anura > Leptodactylidae > Leptodactylus > Leptodactylus fallax. Next base: position 234,202 of record CAMRHE010000694.1, read on the forward strand.
ATAAGATAATAATGGTAAAACTATTCAATAGGATCTGCATTTCATTCTTCGGTCACAGTAAATGAGCCTTAAGGTCAATATTCGTATACTTAGACTTTTTTCTTAAGCCATTTACTAACCAAATCCACCCAAAAGTGGATGCTATCCATCAATTGTATAGTGTAACCTATTTTAAAGAGTGTTTGCAGTTCAGCCTGGAAGTGGTTACAGCTGAGGCTCTGCATTCAGGATAAAGTCTCTCACTGACATTTGAAGACAATAGCAACTGTGGACGGAAGTCCATCTGATTAATGTCTCATTTGTGTTTAACAAAACAAGGCTAAGGGTCGGCCTGCCGCTAGCCCTATAAATATCCCGTTAATGGTGTTTTGCAAACAAGCTGTCCTTAAAAATGTAGATCTTGTGCCTCTCACAGAGGATATTAAAATGTAAATGGATGCAGGCGCGTGTCCTTCGGAGAAGCCCTCTACATTTAACCTGCGACCTCTTTGCCTTTAGCCAGAGATTCTGCTCATTTGTACAGCTTCCGAATTTCCCCTGGCCCATGGTGTAACCTGGAAGAAACTGCAGTAAGTGGATGGAGGGGAGGTCCAATTTTCTATGCTCAATTAATCCACAGAATGACTTGTGAGGAGCAAACAGACACCTTTCAAAAGCCTCACCCCTTTTTCTGACTCCCAGGATTTAATATAATGCCTAGATTTAAGATGTTAAAGTTGTATTTGATACTGTTATGAATGATACACCTCAGAGTATACAAGACTACTCTATAGACCTATCTTACCATTGTTTTTCCCACCTAAATGGTTAAAATTCATAGAACAAATTTAAGGTTTCTCAGCTCAAATAATAATTTCAGAGTAATCTACAACATTGTTTTAACCTTTAGAACTATCAGAATGAATGTTTTCGAAATATGATAATTATTTCTGATGGAACAGACAAAGCGATACATTTTGACTAGTACACAAATCTATTTTCTATCAGTTAACTAAGTAAAATAAATTCCTTGAATCAAAGGGGTTAAGCAGTTGTCTTGAAGGACACCAGTAGGTCTAACAACCTGCATTTAAAGCTGACCTCTTGGTCTGGAAATATTGGAAAATACGTCTAGTCTTCTGTAAAAATCAATGGAGAGCAGTAATGGCTGTTTGTCTTAGAAAAATAAAAATATATAGGGTCATATATATTTCGCTCCCAAAATGGCTCTTTTGGTGTTAAACAGACACTAAAGCATTGTAATGTATTGCTTTGATCTGCTTCAATGAACAATATAGGGAGCAAACACATAAAACAAACGTAATAAAAAAGAGAGGATATTTGTTTTGTTGCCAGGTTGCGTATAAGTGGATATAATACGTATTTTAACAACATAGACAGTATGATCCTATTATATTTTAAACTCTCCATTAATGAATGTGTAATGTTATACAGAACACATGAAACAGAATGTGCTGCACTCCGCGTATGGAGAGTGCCAGAGGAGGTCCCATCATAATTGGAAACATCCAAAATAAAGAATTCCACAGCACCCAGGAAAAGTGAGATATGTAAGTGTGATGTTTTGTTTACAAGTTTATATAATTAATGCATCTAATAAAGGTATTAGGCAGTAGGAAAATCACAGATAAATAATTCCCAAATGTTTCAAAAGTTGTAAATATACAGGCTATGCACAAAAAGTGACATGACATTCACTATATACAGTATGTTCAGGGGACATTATCTATATATTATGGCCACAGTAAAGAAAATGTATTCAATTCATAAGTATATGGTTGTTGACATTCTACTGTACCACGCATAAATGTATCAGTGTAAAGGCATCAGAGGAACATAGCATAATAACCAAGAGGTAAAAAACTAAATTCTGAATGTGACATCTGAAAAATATAATAGTTATAGCATTGTCTACCCAAAGCGGCTGGTAATAGTATTGCCCCATCTGTGGGGGGGGGGGGGGGGGAGGGGAGGGGATAATAGTTACTCAAAAAGCAATAATACTCCACATCAAGAGGGTAATAATAACGACTCCCCTATATACATGTCGCTCATAAAGGTAACATCAATAAGATTATGTGCACAACAAGTAAATAAACAGGTAGCAGCCGTTGGACCATCTGTAATGAAATCACAGCGTGTGTATCCCATCCTTACAGTAATTAGTTCTGAGGTAGGAAAGAGGTTGTTGATTGTCTCTCCATAGTAATAGGCCTAGTAAGATCACAATAATAGTGGTTTCTTTTCCCACTTGATGGTTCACACATCAAAATAATAAATAAATTCAATTCGGAAACTCAACTTCAGGTAAATGTCCAGTTATGAGCTTAAAAAGAATCTACTGACATTTTTTATGTACAGTTATTAAAACCAGATGAAATATATAACTTTTTTTCTAATCCGTTTTTATTTTCTGATTGTATATTTTTGTATTCTTTATTTGGTTCATTATTACACGTGCCCCATTTTGTCTGAGCTTCTCCTCTGCACTAAAAGCATTTATGCTTTAAAGTCATGGCAGTAGGCCGCAATAATAATCTGTAGTTAACTCACTGAGGTGTATGGGAGAGATTTCTAAACTAAAAATTTCCCCTATGCAGGGAGGGGAAGCAGATAGGCTGTGCTGTCATTTATTGTCAGTAGTGGATACAATGGTAGTTGTTGTATAATGTTATGTACATAGGTGTTAACTTCTATTGTAATATTTACCACCTGTAATATGAATGTTATGAATGCCTGCAAGGAGTCTGAGAGAGTCTGTGTCATCATTGGTTCAGATTGCTGTTCTCTCCCTCCCCCTGCAGCTCTGCCTCCTTAGTTTGGCTACTGGGTATAAAAACTATGCATAAGGAAGTTAGTGCAAGGAGACTATAGACTATTAAACAACCTGTAAAAGTGTGGAGAACCATTTTAATGTACCTTGACATAACATAGACTGCCTTCAAATTAGAACGATTTGATACCTAAATAAGAAAAATCGAGCTCCAAGTATTACACTGAATTGAAGGCATTTTATATAGTTGTTTTACACTTACTTTTCAGTCCCTGTCTCATTAAATGTATAATATGGCTCTAAAAAAAAAAACAAGTCTGTGGTAGCGCCACCCAAAATACTTTGCAATAGTATTATTTATAATTTTCCATGATCAGATCTTAGAGTTGGCAATAGTTCTGTCTCTCTTATTTGAAGTTTTGTCACAGGGTCACAAAATATAGAGCGGTTGCAGTCTTCAGGTTTATATCTTCAAATGATGCCGTCATACAGTAATAAGTTGCACACTAAGGCGATCTTATATTACGGTTTTGGTAGTTGCCCTTTAGTGATATGCCTTTAACATTATAGAGAAATATACTTCCTTTAGGAACTTGCAGAAATCAATTACTCTTGAGATTTCCACTACATTGTAATAATTTCAGATGGATATCCAATTGATCCAACCAATATAAATGAATGGAAGCATACAGGTCATAGGAGCTTAAAATTACAATTATCAGTAATACATTTCTACAACAAGATTTTAACTTGAAAAGAATATACGCTATGAAATCATTTTCATAAGTGGGGTATTTTATAGTTACTTGTAAATCATCCCAATGACAGCAGCACTCAGTGAAATGGTCTATGTTGGCACTATCAATCAAACTCAACTACGGCATAATTTCAATGCCATCGGCTAAGGTGGATCTGATAAAAGAGCCTTTCTTTAATATTCAAGGAGAGCAAAGCAGGACATTAAAATTGTTGTAAATAAATATTACTATACATATATATATATATATATATATATATATATATATATACCAATATAGCAACAAGGTTAGAGTCAAAATATATTAATTTCCCAATTGTAACAAATACTAGCTCAATTAATAATGAGGACTATAAACTGAATGGGCACTCCATTAGACTAGTACCCTATCAAAGACATGAGTCTATTCCAGTTAACATAAAAAATAATCAAATTTTATTAAATATCCATAGACAAATAACAGTTAAAAACATGAGAACCACAGTAATATGGCAGCAATAATGGCAGTAATCCTAGGACAGACCAATATGATAATAATGTAGTATTATAAATAATGTATAAAGATAGACATTAACCATAGGCTGGCAAGTGCACAAGTATATAACAGTATATAGAAATTACAGGCCATAGATATACAGAAAAACATCCGCTATATAAATAAGGAGGAACAGCAAACCTCAACAAGTCAATACTGTCTGTACTGGGATGGTGCCAGGATAGGTGCCATCCCAGGACAGGCAGTATTAACAGTATTTTACCATGACATATTCTGTATGTAAATTCCAGTACACTGAAGGAGGAGGAGCTATAGGGGTGCAAAGGTAGCAAGCGCTACGAGGCCCTAAGTCAGCCTGAGAGGCCCAAATGCCTCTCTACAACATAAAAAGACACCAGTATTATAAATAGCCATATTTTGCATTGGGGCCCAGGAGCTTCAAGTTATGCCTCTGCACTGAACACTAACAATTCTAGAGATATAATAAAGAATGGATGTTTTTTTTTCTTTTGCATACAGCAGTCGATCAGATATAAAATTTGTATAATATTTATTGTTCTAGACAAATAATATGTATTATAGATTTATACAAAGTAATTGACTTCCGGCCAAGTGGAATGAACGTTCTACCTTCATCAAAGGCGATCAGATATTACAGAAAACTCCCCATGTAAAGGTATTTTACTTTATGTTATTGTGTTGAGCGCAAACTGCCAATATAAATCTATGGTTTTGATTCACTCCCTTTTTAAGCAATGTGTTGTAGACAATGTGTTGAAATCACAAACTGCATCCTCTTAAAAAGTATTCCTCTGACCTGATCTGTATTACTGTGCATTGAACTGTTATTGGCACATTCAGGTTCACTGGACAATGTTATGTAATTGACCTCTGTAGTATGCATTGATGAACCAAAGTGCATGTTAAGTACTGCAGGTGGTACACCCCTACAAATCATCTGTTTGCATTGTATGTAATATTTTATAGGTACATCCATAGATTGCATTGTTCTCTGATCACGGGTGGATATGCTAATCATAGCCCTACAAATTGCTTCATATAATAATGGAGACACAGTATATATCAGGCTGACTGACACGCCTCGCTGTTGTATGGAAATGTGCACTGAATGTTAGGTGCATTGGTGGCATTGGTCTGTGAGTGGAGTTGGGTCCAACCATCAACTCACACTTTTAGACCTTATTTGTATATCACGTCCACCATATGTACCCATTCATTTCAATGTGTTTATTCAAGTGTCCATGTGATTATAATATATAATCTATAATAATCTAAAATATATAATTATATAATATATAATAATTATCAAGGTGGATCATGAGAAGCGTGTGTAGCTCACTGAAACAAACAGGCAGAAATGTGGTCAGTGGACAAGCTGAGGTTAAGGCAGGCAGAGCTGTCTCTCTAAAACAGGCCAAAGATGAGGGCAAGGGGGTACAGAGCCAATAGAAAAACTGACTGAGGCCTGGACAGGTAAAACCCTGCTCATTTTCCGTAGGTCTGCAAAGAAACCACAGAAGCACATCCTTTTTTTTCTCACTGATGCTGATGCATCACAGACGCGTCACATTAATGAAAGTCTGAATGAATGTCATATTTTTGTCACGGACCCAGAGACATACAAAATATAGAAAATTAAATTAGAAAAATAAAACTGATATGCTTTTTACAGATATGAAAAGTGAATCAACCATGGGCAGCAAATGAGCAGGGTGCTGTCTGCGAATAGCACATATCTCAGAAGCCTACCCGTGCAACTTTGGGCATCTTTTCTTCTGTTTCTCTAGTCTACTTGTTTTCAACTCAGCCTATGTACCCAGCTTTGAACCTGTTTCACCTGTCCAGGGCTCAGTCAGTTTTTCTATTGGCTCTGTACCCCCTGCCCTCATCTTTGGCCCATTTTAGAGCGAGAGCTCTGCCTGCCTTAACCTCAGCTTGTCCACTGACAACATTTCTGCCTGTTTGTTTCAGTGAGATATACATGCGTCTCTTGATCCACCTGTATGATCCCTTGCAGCAAACTCTAGATCCACATATGGGGCCTAAAGGGATGTATACCAAGGGATCGATTAGGGAACTACCTCAGAAGTAGCCCAAAGTCAAGCCGATTTAGTGACACAGTATGCCTCCAAAATATAGTGGCATGCTATATTGCAGACTGTATTTGAAAAGTAATGCTGTACTGTCAGTGACCGACTGCTCCACCCTAAGTGTGAGAAGGAGCGCTATCAGAAGTCTTTCCTCCCCGCTGCGGTTAGGCAGTACAACCAACACCGACCTAAGCGGAGATCAATACACACAGAGAACTGAAATATCTGTCTGCCTGTTATATCCCCCCCCCCCCCATGCTACTTCTTATCTGTCTGTCCACTATCAATGTAATGCCTCTTACCTTGGAACATTCCTGTACATGTTGTATTTATATTTGTATCTGCTTATCTTTGCTGCTGTAACACACTGAATTTCCCCCATGGTGGGACTATTAAAGGACTATTATTATGTTTATTATTATTATTATTATTATTCAGATGATACAGTTTTTAATATATCTTCTGTAAAATTATTCCATACATTGGCAATATTTGGCAGTACCTACATCTTTAAAGTGCAAATGGGGAATTTGGAGGCAAAGTGAACACCTTAAGGGCTTTGCCATATTAACCTACAGTACAGACCAAAAGTTTGGACACACCTTCTCATTCCAAGAGTTTTCTGTATTTTCATGACTATAAAAATTGTAGATTCACACTGAAGGCATCAAAACTATGAATTAACACATGGGAATTATATACTTAACAAAAAAGTGTGAAACAACAGAAAATATGTCTTATATTCTAGGTTCTTCAAAGTAGCCACCTTTTGCTTTGATTACTGCTTTGCACACTCTTGGCATTCTCTTGATGAGCTTCAAGAGGTAGTCACCTGAAATGGTCTTCCAACAGTCTTGAAGGAGTTCCCAGAGATGCTAAGCACTTGTTGGCCCTTTTGCCTTCACTCTGCGGTCCAGCTCACCCCAAACCATCTCGATTGGGTTCAGGTCTGGTGACTGTGGAGGCCAGGTCATCTGGCGTAGCACCCCATCACTCTCCTTCTTGGTCAAATAGCCCTTACACAGTCTGGAGGTGTGTTTGGGGTCATTGTCCTGTTGAAAAATAAATGATGGTCCAACTAAATGCAAACCGGATGGAATAGCATGCCGCTGCAAGATGCTGTGGTAACCATGCTGGTTCAGTATTCCTTCAATTTAGAAAAAATCCACAACAGTGTCACCAGCAAAGCACCCCCACACCATCACACCTCCTCCTCCATGCTTCACGGTGAGAACCAGGCATGTAGAGTCCATTCGTTCACCTTTTCTGCGTCGCACAAAGGCACGGTGGTTGGAACCAAAGATCTCAAATTTGGACTCATCAGACCAAAGCACAGATTTCCACAGGTCTAATGTCCATTCCTTGTGTTCTTTAGCTCAAACAAGTCTCTTCTGCTTGTTGCCTGTCCTTAGCAGTGGTTTCCTAGCAGCTATTTTACCATGAAGGCCTGCTGCACACAGTCTCCTCTTAACAGTTGTTGTATAGATGTGTCTGCTGCTAGAACTCTGTGTGGCATTGACCTGGTCTCTAATCTGAGCTGCTGTTAACCTGCGATTTCTGAGGCTGGTGACTCGGATGAACTTATCCTCCGCAGCAGAGGTGACTCTTGGTCTTCCTTTCCTGGGGCGGTCCTCATGTGAGCCAGTTTCTTTGTAGTGCTTGATGGTTTTGGCCACTGCACTTGGGGACACTTTCAAAGTTTTCCCAATTTTTCGGACTGACTGACCTTTATTTCTTAAAGTAATGATGGCCACTCGTTTTTCTTTACTTAGCTGCTTTTTTCTTGCCATAATACAAATTCTAACACTCCATTCAGTAGGACTATCAGCTGTGTATCCACTTGACTTCTGAACAACACAACTGATGGTCCCAACCCCATTTATAAGGCAAGAAATCCCACTTATTAAACCTGACAGGGCACACCTGTGAAGTGAAAACCATTTCAGGTGACTACCTCTTGAAGCTCTTCAAGAGAATGCCAAGAGTGTGCAAAGCAGTAATCAAAGCAAAAGGTGGCTACTTTGAAGAACCTAGAATATAAGACATATTTTCAGTTGTTTCACACTTTTTTGTTAAGTATGTAATTCCACATGTGTTAATTCATAGTTTTGATGCCTTCAGTGTGACTCTACAATTTTTATAGTCATGAAAATAGAGAAAACTCTTGGAATGAGAAGGTGTGTCCAAACTTTTGATCTGTACTGTATTCCTGAATAATTTTTGCATCGTGGTAGGGACATTATCCTGCTACATCATCTCCAACACTATTTCAGTAGTTGGTTCAATCACCTGAGTCCCAGGGACCAAGGTTTTACAGCAGGGCATGGTCAAGAGAATCACACTGCCTCTGCTTGCTTGCCTTTTCCTGTGGTATACCCTGGTGATATGTCTTCTTCAGGTAAGTGACACACAGGTGCATTACTGTCCACATGATGTAAAATAAAACATGATTCAGGTGCATATACTAAGCCACCTTCTTCCTTTTTCAGCAATTTGTGCTACAGTAACTCATGTGGGACTGGATCAGGAGCCTCAGTAAAACTTGGTACCCCTGACCCTGTCATCACGTCACTTCTGATGTCATTAAATATTTACTACTGCAGTGCCCCTACAAGTCATGCCATTGCAGAGATGCTTTGATCAAGACATCTGGCCAATAGAATTTGACCTGATTTACATAGATTCTTATGTTTGCCCATTTTTCTGCTTCCAATACGTCAAAAACCGATTGTTTGCTTGCTGCCTAATATATCTCAAGTAACAAGATAGTGAACCCTATTCCCATTTTCTTTCATGGGTTTTAATGTTATGGCTGATCTGTATAGTTTCATTACATGAACAGAATTCAAAATGTACTATAAAACATCACTGTTATCTTATGCTGTAGAGATTTGCTCAAAAGACTATGTGAAAAGAACAGCCATGCTTATAAGCTTCACTAGATGAGCCTACTGCCCCTTTTAAAAGTAAAACAATTTTTTCAGAAAACTAGCATTATATTATAAAAGCTGTACATATTAAACTAATGTTTTTTAATGGATCCATTAACACTGTAGCCTTTGTTTAACTTCTTTATAGAAGTCCAGTTATGCCCTGAAAGTAATGGTAAGTTTGGACAGCGGTGATCATTGTACTTAACATTAATATATTAAACTCATTACTGTAACATCCGTATTTAACATCCAACAAATTTCATGAGAAAAAAAGAAAATCAGTAATGATTTTTGTGCTACACTGAAAGTCTTTAGAGATAATGTACATCATTGTACATGTCCCCTCCAGCAAACATTGCTAGAAGGTAATCAGACTACATTTAGCATTGTTACATCCAAAGTATCACTAGCAGCAGCATGGATTTAGGTGTAAGACAAGATGAACATAGTTTTCTAGATTTCAGTTTGTATCATTCATATTTGGCCCTCTGTATTAGAGGAAAGCTCTACACAGTTGTTATATGTCTTCTGTTCTTTTATAATGTCCTTTGGAATTCCCCATCAGTACACAAACATTAACTGCCTTGCAGGTCAGTAATGGCTGGTCTTAAATTTGATAAGGAGACCAAGTCAAGAGCCTGAAGGCTATTTCGCTGTAAGAGCCCCATGAGGAAGCTTGAGGTCAGTAGAGTCAAGTCTCAGCAGACCTGAGCCTCTATGACAAGCTATGTATTACAATGACATATTATAGTATTTCATTTCTTTTATATATCTGCAGACATGCTCACTACAAGAAACAATAGATGTTTACTCAATGAGATCAGCATTGGTCATGTACAACATTTCATATGTCTGTTCAACAAATTCTCTATTATTTGCCTCAGTGAGACATCTATGGAAGTCCTATATAGGTTTTGTTACATAATGTAATGTGGTGTAAACTGTAAATGTGGCATTTCTCTCTACAGTTTAATATTCTATTCTATGCAAAATATTACCCATTTCTCATATATGGTATTTGTAGTAGAGGAATTTTCTGAATGTATAAGCTGTAAATCGCATGGAAGGATAATATTGTTCACATTAAGTAGATTAATGATCTGGTTTTCCAGATTTAGAGCTATGTTACTAATGATAATGCTTGAATTTCTACAAAATCTGTCTGTACTTCTCTATGTACTGTACATATACTTCATTAGAAAGGAGTTTCTATTGTAAGAGCAGTAAGAATAGGGAATATTTGTCATGGATACTGTGATGATTAATTCTATTGATCTTTTAGGCTGTGTTCCGCCGCCGGAATTTTCACTGCGGTCTGCCGCGACGGGATGCCCATGCAGTGCATCAGCATTCCATCGCGGCATCCCACTCCTGATTAGACCGCGTCCTGCTGTGATCTCTGCCTCCCATTGAAAACAATAGAAGGCGGATTCGGGAGGAATCTGCTCCAGATTCGGGGGTGGATTCCGCCCCCAAATCCGCAGCAAATTCCTCTATGTGAACACACCCTTAGATGCCCATGAAGATTTAAAATAGTTGGCACAAAGTTATTCAGATACTTTTCTCCAATCAGTAGTGTTGATAAACTGCTCTGACTGCTCTGACCTTGGGCGACCTGAGGTGGTCACATGTGGTGGGCACTTCCGCCAAAATGCAACAATGAAGTTGCAGGACCGAACCACGCAGGAAGGCACCAGAGCATCAGGGACAGGTGAGTATGTTTTTTGTTTTTTCGCCTCCCCTGACCTAATTAATAAATAAAATCTTAGCCTGGACAACTCCTTTAAGTTCTAGTTTACTTGGATATTGGGAATTAAAGGGAGTCTACCACCAACCAAAATCTCTTCTAAACCTCTCATAGGCTGTTGTATGGGTTGTTAGTACAATAGAAAATATACCTTTCTTGTGTCAAAGTGCAAAATTCTTGCCAAGGAAAGCAACTCTTAATCTGTATGCAAATAAGCTGTCCTGTGACCCCCCTGGCGTGCTTGTGTCTGCTGGAGTACCTGTGTTCAATTGTGGGCAGCTCTGGGTAGCGACCACAGGTAAAAATGGGTGCTCTGATAGGCTTGGTATGAATCCAGCAGAAACTCCATTTCAATTCCCTGGCTGTTGGACCATTCAACAGTGGACTTCTGACACTGGCAACAGTCCAGTTTTTGCCTAAAAGAGTGTCATCTAGATTGTGGAAGTTTTGTGATTACTCATTTATTTTTGTATGCTTTATCCTTTTGACTTAGCTTAAAAGTGTTGATATACTTTTAGTATATCTTGTATATATCTGCGCTTACGTAAACTATATATAATCACTTAGTAATTGTGTATGAACTTATATACAGGTGCAACTCAATAAATTATAATAGCTTTGAAACGTTTATTTCTTTCAGTAATTAAATTAAAAAAGTCCAGATGCAGGTAGAAAAGAGGAGGCAGATGAGCGCTGGTCCAGAATAAATGTAGTCTTTAATGTAATTGAATAAAACACACTAAATTAAAAAAGCGACCTCCTATATTTTCTAGATTGTTTACACACAGAGTGTTCTATTTCGAGTGTTTTATTTCTGTAAATGTTGATTATGGATTACAGGTAATAAAAACCCAAATCTAAGAAAATTTGAATATTGTAAAAAAAGTTCAGTATTGTAAATTCAGTGTGTCACCTGCCAAGGTTTCCTAAGCCTTTAAATGGTCCGTCAGTCTGGTTCAGTAGGACACACAATCATGGAAGACGCTGATTATGAATAGTATTACTGAATTACTGAAATGAATGAACGGTTCAGAGATATTCTAATTTATTGAGATGCACCTGTATTCTTGTAATTCTTGAATTCACTATTAAACAGTGATGCATCGATGTTCCTGATGTGCCACAATCCACAATGGAGGCCACTAATACAGAGTAGCTTTTAATTCAGGCTGAAATAGCAGGGTCCCAAAGGCTTTATGAGATATATACATGAGTTGCAAATAGAGCTTGCTTACACTATTCCTGAGCAGTAGAAGATTTCGCGTACAATGGTGTCTCTTTTCTTTCTATACATATGTTCTAACTATGGGCATGAACATTTCTTTTCCTGTGTTTTAATATTGTGGTCTTTAGGTTCTATGTCTTATTGAACAGTAGAAATAACACCAGTGAGATTATGTTTTCCTCTGGTTAAATATTTTAGAAGCAAGTTAGAAATAAATCTAACAGGCCTTGGGACAAACCTTAGGGCTATGACCTATGGGGGTGCTCAGCTAATGATATTTCCTGTTTCAGTAATTCATTTACTCTCTGTAACTTTAACAGACCATGTCTTCCTCTATTAACAAGGAGCCATATTGTACAGGAAAAGCAACATATTTCAATCTTGTGGATTATATTGTTTACATATTTCAGCTAACAGTCATAGTTGTCTCTATAATATAAACTATAGTAATCTCATTATAACAAGACATGATGTTATAATTTGGATTTGGTTATTATCGCTTTACCAAGTTGTTTAGGGTGGAGTTGCTGATGGTTGAGCCTATTTATTTCTAGACCTTACTCCATTCTGGAATATTGTCTGTTTCATTCCAGATTCTGTTAGTCTGATCTTGTTTTTGTCTAGTGTGTTTCTGTGTATTATGTAGTCTTTTATGTATATACTAGGATCTGTAGTTCATAGTTTAGATTATTTTCATGTTTGGATTTAGTGGGTTGCTGTGCTGTTGCTTATCCTGACTGCTGAGTTGAATTAAGATAGGAACAGTTCACTTTGCTTCTTTTTTGTTCTGCTTCATATAATCTTCTGTTTGTGTGCTATACATCTGCCAACCATTTCATTGCTGAATCATCTCCTCGTTCGGTAAACCTCAGCATTCAGCTTCTTGAAACTCAAAAATTCTTAAACAATTTTCTAATAGTGAATAATACTACAGGTGAATATAAGAAATGTTCATTCTTTATTTATGAGGCTGAGTGATTTCTAACATTGAAGTCTGGTCTGTGGAAAGAGCAGGAGAAGGAGGAGCAGCTGCTAAGTCCTGCAACAGTTAATACAGTAACTAAGATAGTTCTCTTTATTGTACTATATCAAGTAAGATAATGTTCTAAAATGAATCATACACAATAAAACAATAAGTCAATTACTTGCTGGCAGCAGCCTCCCACTCCCCTCTCCATAGACTTCTGTGTGAGAGGCTGGTTACAGATTTGGGTGCTATTATAAGAGTCTGAGGGAAGGGAGGCAAGAGGAAAACAGCCTGGTAAGTGGAAAAGGAAACAGATTTCTTTAATAAGATTCTCATATTCACCTGTGCTCTTAATTTCTGAAAATTTGTTTTATACGTGTTAAGTGTTTTGTTTTATGCCGGTTTTGGTGTATATATGCTATTAATGTGGTTTTGTGAACATCCAGTTGTTGTGTAAATCATTGTTACTGGTAAGTATGAGTACAATGAGTCACAGTTAGGACGTGAGAAAGATGACTGCTATAGGTGAAATCCATTTTCGCACTCTTGTGTACAACCGTCATCACTACACTGCCATGTTATGGCACAGTAAGAAAATGACCTAGGTCTCAGTACATTCTTCTTTCTGTTCTTTTTCCTCAGAAGAAAAGTTTATTAGAAGTGAGGAGATCTGTCTACCTTCCTTTTTATCATGATATTGGAAGCAATTAACTTTTTCTACAATTTCTACTGTTTTGTGAATATATTAGGCAAACTTGTAATACTAATTGCATTGTCCTAAATAAAGTGACTAACAGCTTGTATTATTGTATGCACAGATACCATGCCATGATGACTACTTCCCTAATATTTGCATCCCTTCCTGAAAAATAAGAATACAGGTAAATGATGAAGTGTGTTACGTATATGGAAACACAAAGATGTACATGTACATGTTTCCATCAGACCAACCTGAAGCTTTTGCCTTTGCTAATTATTACGGACAAGCCTCTTTATTGAACCAAATCTTGTTATTGGCATCAGGATGCATGAGCTGTGGCTCTTGTTTAAAATGCACTCATTAGCCGTACAAATCAACCTCGTTGACAGAAAGCTTTGGAATTAAGCATCCTGCGTTACTCATTGGACAAGGAGCAATTTATAATGCCATTAGCAACACTTGCGAAGGTTACAGACATCAAAAATTGTTCAGCCGTAATTATTCTTAATGGATACAAGGAATAAACTGACGTGGGACAGCATTTTCATTAGCTTTCAATCAAGGCTGATAGCTGTGGATAAACGGACGCCTGGTTAATTTTTTTTTTTTTATGCTAGAGAAGGGGTGGTTATGAAAAATAAAACACAAAACAGTCATGTACCAGTGGGGCGGAGGAGTCTCGGATGAGAACGTAACTTTACACTGCCTTAATAAGAGGTAATTAAAATAAATAGATGATGAGTAGGTGGCAGGAGATTTGGGGTGGGTAACTGTAGTTTCTGTTGATTTAGTGGTTAATGGAATAGATAGCTAAATTTTCTTTGGTAAATAGGCCTATATTCAGACTAGAAAGAATATATAGGATGGGAGGTTGACTTCATTGTACTGTATATGTAAAATGTATTTTCCTCTATATTGTTCAATTAAGTGCCCCTACAGTCATGACTTTGGGTTTAACATCTAATTTTCAGCATAAGCAACCCCTATTGTATTATGAGTCTCTGTTCGACATAGTGAGTGACACTGCATACTTATAAAAGTTTATAATGAAATAAAAAGTACAACATCTATCAGCAGAACTGTCTTTTCCTAGCCACATTCAATGCACCTAGATAGTTTTCCAATTACATCACCAAAACGGAACCTTTGTGGAAGTTGGAATTATTCTGTTATATAAGATTCCAAAGTATTGGCACCCCTGCAATTCTGTCAGATAATACTCAATTTCTTCCAGAAAATGATTGCAATCACAAATGCTTTGGTAATAATATCTTCATTTATTTTGCTTGCAATGAAAAAACACAAAAGAGAATGAAAAAAAGTCAAATCATTGATCATTTTACACAAAACTCCAAAAATGGGCCGGACAAAAGTATTGGCACCCTCAGCCTAATACTTGGTAGCACAACCTTTAGACAAAATAACTGCAAACAACCGCTTCCGGTAACCATCAATGAGTTTCTTACAATGCTCTGCTGGAATTTTAGACCATTCTTCTTTGGCAAATTTCTCCAGGTCCCTGAGATTTGAAGGGTGTCTTCTTCAAACTGCCATTTTGAGATCTCTCCACAGGTGTTCTATGGGATTCAGGTCTGGACTCATTGCTGGCCACTTTAGAAGTCTCCAGTGCTTTCTCTCAAACCATTTTCTAGTGCTTTTTGAAGTGTGTTTTGGGTCATTGCCCTGCTGGAAGACCCATGACCTCTGAGGGAGACCCAGCTTTCTCACACTGGGCCCTACATTATGCTGCAAAATTTGTTGGTAGTCTTCAGACTTCATAATGCCATGCACACGGTCAAGCAGTCCAGTGCCAGAGGCAGCAAAGCATCCCCAAAACATCAGGGAACCTCCGCCATGTTTGACTGTAGAGACCGTGTTCTTTTCTTTGAAGGCCTCTTTTTTTTCCCTGTAAACTCTATGTTGATGCCTTTTCCCAAAAAGCTCTACTTTTGTCTCATCTGACCAGAGAACATTCTTCCAAAAAGTTTTTGGCTTTCTCAGGTAAATTTTGGCAAACTCCAGCTTGGCTTTTTTATGTCTCTGGGTCAGAAGTGGGGTCTTCCTGGGTATCCTACCATAGAGTCCCTTTTCATTCAGACGCCGACGGATAGTACGGGTTGACACTGTTGTACCCTCGGACTGCAGGGCAGCTAGAACTTGTTTGGATGTTAGTCGAGGTTCTTTAGCCACCATCCGCACAATCTTTTGTTGAAATCTCTCGTCAATTTTTCTTTTCCGTCCACATCTAGGGAGGTTAGCCACAGTGCCATGGGCTTTAAACTTCTTGATGACACTGCGCACGGTAGACACAGGAACATTCAGGTCTTTGGAGATGGACTTGTAGCCTTGAGATTGCTCATGCTTCCTCACAATTTTGCTTCTCAAGTCGTCAGACAGTTCTGTGGTCTTCTTTCTTTTCTCCATGCTCAATGTGGTACACACAAGGACACAGGACAGAGGTTGAGTCAACTTTAATCCATTTCAACTGGCTGCAAGTGTGATTTAGTTATTGCCACCACTTGTTATGTGCCACAGGTAAGTAACAGGTGCTGTTAATTACACAAATTAGAGAAGCATCACATGATTTTTCAAAGGGTGTCAATACTTTTGTCCACCCCCTTTTTTATGTTTGGTGTGGAATTATATCCAATATGGCTTTTTGACAATTCTTTTTGTGGTTTTCCATTGAAGACAAATTAAATGAAGATATTATTACCAAAGCATTTGTGATTGCAATCATTTTCTGGAAGAAATTGAGTATTATCTGACAGAATTGCTGGGGTGCCAATACTTTTGGCCAGCACTGTAAATGGTTCCTTTCTGTAGTCTGATAAAGTACTTACTTCCATCGACTATCCTCCTGCCCCCTCCTACAAAAATTCAAGAAGGGTTAATGCAAAAGAGAACAGATAATGATAAAAGTAGCATCTTATGTAGTATGTGTAACAATTTTATCCAGGATTTCTGCTTATACACACATGAAGACTTTGCATAACAATTTGCTCCCAGAAAAAAATTTAAAGTTATGATGCCATATGCAGTCATCCTTCACCAGCGCTCGACACGCTTGCATCCTGCTGCTCAGCTTATGGTTCCGATACATGCAACAGCTCCCACGATCTTGGTGTGTGTGCACATGAGATGTAAGTTTCAATGAAAATGTACAATGCAGATTGATTGTGGAATTTGCAGTGAAATCTCTGACAAAATCCGTATGTTGTGTATGTGGATTTTGATATTAATCTGCCCTAGATTTCATCCAAGTCATTGCAAAGAGTGAAATTAATGGTGACATAAATTTGAAATCCTGTGAATTTAAAATCTGATTTGCAGTTTAGTTTCCATATTAATTCTGCACAGATTTTTGCTATATAATTTATTAGAATTTTTGACTCAGTCTGCAGCCAATCGTGAAATCTTCTTTTCTTCTAGTTATGACCATAATTCTACTGTCTTGACCTGTGCACTTACTATAATTCTTTCCCACTGCCTTGGTACCACATTTTGGTGTCATACTCCCAATCTACATACCAGTCATTACTAGAGACTACTCCTAGAGATTCTCTGTGGAAAGGCCATTCTCCCTTGCTAGTGTTAAGGCTGAACTGACAACTTCTTAGACTCCACTCCATGGCTTAGTTTTAAGCCAAATCTGTTTGTGACCCAGTTGATCCACATCTCTTGTCACTCATCCATGCAGTGACATGACTTAAAGAGGGCTTTCCAATTCTACTGACATGCAGTGGCGTAACTAGGAATGGCTGGGCCCCAAGGCGAACATTTGACATGGCCCTCCTGAACCGCAGCCCCCCCGCACTAACCGCATTCCTGCGCACACTATTATGCACCATAGTGGCCCCTGCACACACTATTATGCCCCATAGTGGCCCTTGCACACAGTATTATGTCCCATAGTGGCCCCTGCACACAGTATTATCCACCATAGTGGCCCTTACACACAGTATTATGTCCCATAGTGGCCCCTGCACACAGTATTATCCCCATAGTGGCCCCTGTACACAGTATTATGCCCCATAGTGACCCCTGCACACAGTATTATGCTCCATAGTGGGCCCTGTACACAGTATTATGCCCGACAGCGGCCCCTTCACATAGTATTATGCCCCATAGTGGCCCCTGCACAAAGTAGTATGCCCCATAGTGGCCCCTGCACACGGTAGTATGCCCCACCCATGAACGATTATTATACTCTGGGGTCTTTTCAGACCCCAGAGTATAATGATCAGAGACCCAGGGGAGCATACAAACATAAAAAACAATGCTACTTACCTCTCCCTGGCTCCCGTGCGCTACTTCAGCCATCTTCAATGTTGGACCAGATCTGGCGTGTTCCAGGTCGGAGTTGCGACGCATAATGACGTCGGCTGACGTCTGGGACGTCACCAAACAGGCCCGAAGCCTGCGGAGCCCTGGAGAGGTAAGTTACAGTGTTTTTTATGTTCCCTCACCTCTCTTGGGCCCCTGATCGTTATACTCCGGGGTCAGGGCTCCAGGATCCTTAATATCCCAGGCCCTGTGGAAGCCGCTACCGCTGCTACCCCAGTATTTACGCCCCTGCTGATATGTAATAAATAACTGTATTCTTCATGAAATAACTATTTCACAGCATCTTTTTTTTATAACTTTGTGTTGTGACATTCCTCTGTTATTCCTCCTATAAACTTATACATATACAGACAGCTGGGTATTACCAGTTAGAGGTGTGTCCCTGTACAGTCTCATATTGAGCCAATGTCAGATTGTGGAGGGACAAACTCATTTGACAAAGAGAATAGTAACACCTATGTCTATCTATTCATTAAAGGGGTATGCTACAAATCATATTCCTCCTCTATTCATAGGACAGAGTATAAATAGCTGATTGGTGGGGGTCTGGCACTCCAAGTGAAGTGAATGGAGTGGGGGATGCATCCCCTCCAGCAAGGTCACGTCTACATTTATCCCGGCTGCATTCAAACTGAATTCACAAGAGGGATAAAACACCCCATTCTCAGGATCGGGGGTCTCAGGGGTCAAACACCCACCAATCAGCTATTTATCCTCTATCATGCTGTGCGGCATAACTGTGAGATATAACAGAGGATTGGTGCAGAATTCTAACAAAAAGTTGATCCAGAATTGCTAATTTAAAAAGAGTACGAGTATTTACTAAAACAGGCTTTTTTCAAGTAGTGACAGATCCTATTTAATTACATTAACACATTTCTATGGGTTTTATGTTAAGATTGTGTTTACATAAGGCAAACATGAAATGTTAGGTATCTGCTATTATTTTCTAGTCTAGAAAATTGATTGCCTTTAGGTTCTATTGAATACAAACAATAGGAATCATTGGGAATGTATTTTATGTGAGTTTTCCTTTAAATCTTAAATAACTCTACATAAGTCATATGTACTAGCACAGTCTATAGTATTCATTGTTTATGTAAACTTTATAAAAGTAGCATCTATAATAAGTATTTGTTGAATTCCAGTCATAAAAGCTGTATGCATCACAGATTTCTCTGTATCAATGTACTCATGTTTAACACTCAGTGACATCTTTTAATAACATTCAGGAACTCAAGTGGTTAACCTACAACTAGTAATAGATACACCATATCACCTCTCTTCCACTACTGGTTACAAACCTACTTTCTTTCCATATCACAAGTGTCTACGTTCTGGAAATCCAACCTCTGGCCTCTTATCTTCTACGTTTTCCAACCATTACTCTTCCATCACTCTTACGTCTTTGCTCAGATTAGGACTTTCCCTGATAAACGCCTCCTATCTTGGCCAATTATTCACTTATTCCGGTGAGCCAAAAGGCTAGAGGAATCAGTAGTTATATCGGAGCAGGAGAAACCAGCTGCAATACATTTCTACAACACCAAACTGAATATTTAAACGCTGCAATATCTCAAGCCATTAACTAATATTTCCTTTGCTTGCTGAAGTGTTTCAAACTTTTCCCCTCCTTAAGAAAAAAGATTATGTGTTAAACCGAGCATTGGCTTCAATTTTACGTCTCAAGGTGTTGAGAACTGGATTTGATTGCAAAGATTGGAATGGGTACAGAGGCAATGAGAACTGTTGCTGATGTCCATCGCTAATCGTGTGTTCTGAATATGAAGTAAAGAAGGTGATAGGATGCACAGAGATGCTGTATAAAGTATCTGTAGAGTCTCATCAGCTTTCAACTGTCTGACTACGTTCATGTTAAGTGGCCTTAGAAGGTAAGTATATAGCTCATTTAAAGTTATGTTTACCACTTGCTCTCGGTTCCCCTCCATTTGTTGCCGTGGATACCGGCTCATCTCCGTCTGGGATCCGCCGGGCACTCATTCCTCTCTTCACACTTCCTTAAGACCTGAGATTCGGTGTGCTCCAGTGGGAGAGTGGCTAGAGTCCCTTGCCTCCTTAGTCCTCTTTTTGTAATCCTATGTTCCCCCCAGGTTGTTCCGTAGACAGATTCCTGTGTTGGCGAAGCAGTGACGATGTTAGACTTAGGCAGGTCGCTGGGGACCCACCTCTTCCTCTGTTGGCCCAGTTGTGTGCTTCTTATCTGGACCTTCATTTGTCCTGGCCGGAGTACGGCCAACTTCTGGACTTCTTGCGGAAATTCTCTTTGTCCCCTCTCCTTTCCTCGACTATGACTGACCTGGAGTCCGTTCTATCCTGCGCTGACTATTCCCAGCATGCTCTCTCGGCTCTTTACAGCATTCTTCACCGGGACGTTACTCCCGGGTCCCCCTCGTATACAGGCCCCTGGGAGTAAGACCTCCACGCGGGTCTTCCCCCTGCTGACTGGGATAGGTCTTTCCAGTTCGCACATAAGCTTCCGTTACCTTGCAGTGCGCAAGAAAAGAATTTCAATATTCTGTCTCGGTGGTACAGATGTCCTGACTTCCTCCATAGAATCTATCCTGCTGTGACTGACTGGTGTTGACGCTGTGGCACTGAGAAAGGTACCCTGTATCACATCTGGTGGGAGTGTGACGTTCTTAGGAAGCTGTGTTCGAACTATATGCTAAGGTGTGTGGTCGCACCGTCACAGCAACTCCCCAACTGGCCCTTCTTTCGGTTATCCCTGGCAGGATTTCTGCGGTAAAGAATGATCTCCTGCGACACTTTCTCACGGCTGCCAGAACTGTCATCCCCAGGCACTGGCGGAGCACTGCTGCACCCTCCTTGGTTGAATTCCTACAGGAGCTTCTACTAATAAGGAGAATGGAGGCCCTGATGGTGGAGGATTCCTCCGATCCCTCAAAATTTGACGCTCTCTGGCGGCCTTGGGTGGTGTTTCAGGAGTTGACTGAGTTCTCCTCTTTCTTCTCCTGATCTGGAACTACTTTACTATTCTCCTTCCCCTTTCCTCTTAAGAGGTTACTGGTCGTTCTACCCTCCCCCTGATGCCTCCCCTCCTCATTTCCCCACCTGTGTCTACCTGTGTGTTGTTCCTGCTGTGTGTTCCCCTTGTTTGTCTGTCTGTCCCTCATTTCTCTGCAGACGATATTATTCAGATTCCATATACCTGGGCCTTCGCCCCTTTGTTAGTACATTGTGTCTTCAAACTGTGGACGGGGTTCTCCCCTAGCCTCTTAGGTTTAGGCGAGGCCTGCGTGCCTTTGCGCCTCTTCTTGTTTCTAATGTTTTTTTTTTTGTTTTGTTTTGTTTTGTTTCTTTTTCTTTATTTTCTCCCCTTTTGTATTGTATTTAAAAAAAATTTAATAAACATTGATTAAATATAAAGTTATGTTTACCAAAATTGTTCTAAAGTAAGTAATAGAGGTTGGAATTATTAGCTCAACATTGTACCTGGCCTGGTAGTTCTGCTTTGGGATATACTGTAGCTATAGGGGGTGTAAAAGTGGCTGTCACTAGTGTGCCCTGGACCTTGAGGAGCCCCAAAGGTCCCTCTGCCCTATAAAATATACAACTATTCTAAATGAAACAAGGAAAGTAGGGGCCCAATTACAGATTTTGTTTCCATCCAATGTCTAGTGGCCATGCCAAGCTACTGCAGCTCAGCTCCCATTCATCAGAACAGCTGATCAATGGAAGTTCCATTATTTCCACTTATCTGATATTGAGGACCAATCTCAGGATGCCCAGAAAGCCCATTTAACGAATTTCACTGTGTAATCATTTTTTTTTTTCTTCCCTGGTTAAACTTATTTCATATGGTTGGAGGGTACAGAACTGAATACATTGAGCTTCATTATGACAGTATGGGAAGAGTAACCATTGTTTATCAGTTATGTAATAACTCTCTTCATCTAAACCACCATGTTTGTTAGCATTAACCTGTTCACTACCTAGTGTACAAATTCCAGGGTTGTAGGGATTAACTCCTACAAAACCCTAGGCCAGCAGGGCTGTTAACATAAACTCTTAACCTACTTTAGGCCACTATCACAGTAAGATTCCAATAGTTCATAGTTCACAATTTTCCTGAGTGTATGACATTAATCATAATAACATATAAATATAAAGTAGGAAAAGATTGTGAGTTAATTATGAAGGCTGCAGAGGAAACAATGACAACAGCAAAGCAGGACTGTTCTTAGCAGTACATGCATAGTCTCTCCCTAATAACGTAGCTTAACCCTTCTAATGCACATAAGAATATTGCTTATATAGCTTTACATTGTCACCTTTAGACACAATAACATATAAGGTTATTGGCAGTAACATGATCAAGTACATCTAAGCTATGCTTCATATCAAATCAAGGAGTTTTCATTATTTAAAATACTAAAAAATCTTTTATTTGTTTCATGCCTTCTACTTGTGTAACACATGAAACTTGCAACCAAGTGGTGTATATTGGTATGCGTTTAGAAAACTTAAAATAATAATTCTGCCTGACTAAAAACTAAAAATAAATTTTTATTAGGTAAAATCAACATTCTACATGGTGATGCATGTTGGTTTTAACAAAGAGGAGATACAAACTGGTATTACCCCTCCTCATAAACACCACTCTATACATCCCAATTACAGAAGGAAGCCTGAAAGGTCACCCGAAAAAATGAAACAGAGGAACAATACTGAGTTCTCAAACCAAAAAGCCTTTGAGAATGGTCATCATATTGTGGCAACAAACGTTAAATAGGCGCCAGTGACACGTGGCAGCGCCTGAAAGGAACCGCCCATGTTGCCCGCACATAATAGAGCGTAATTGGAGTGTCGTCGTCGTCGTGGGACAGCAAAAATACCTAGGAAGTAGAATCGGAAAGAGAAAAGAGGGATGGGGGTGACAGAAGGAGAGACAGATAACAAGCAGGATGGGAGGACGGGTAACAGTGGAGAGGAGGGAAGGGAAAGGATGAGACAACAATGAGGAGCACAATGGGGAAGGAGGAGGACTCCAAAAAGACATGGTAGCCTAGGAGAAGAGGTTGGTAAACTCCTGTAACACCACCCACGACCGCCAAAGGACGTCAAACCTGGGGGAGTCGATAGAATCCTCTGCAATCGAGATCTCTATTCTCCTCATGTGAAGGAACTCCTGGAGCCACTCCATCAAAGAAGGAACTATGGGACTTCATCAGTGCTGGAGAATGACCACCCTAGGAGCCGTGAGAAAGTGACGCAGGAGATCCCCCTTCACCTTGGAGACCTTGCCCAGGATGAGAGAGAGGAAAGCAAGCTTAGTATAGAAGGAAAATACCGAAGTCCAGAAAGGTTGCAGCTCCCTACACTCTCATCAAATGTGACAAATAGAGCACTTCTCAGAACCACAGCACCAGCAACAATCAAAGACACAAGGGTAGAACTTGTGCATGAGGTCCTGACAGTGATACCTGCAGATCAATATTTTAAAGTTTCTTTCCTGAGCACTGCACGATAACGGCATTTTGGGGATATAAACAGGGGTGCATGCATCTAGTGAGGGAGCAACCACATTTGTCAGCAAATTCGTAGTAATGTTTCGTAACCTTGTCCCTGTTGTGGACATACATTTCTTCAAGAAAAGACCTAAGTTCTTCCCATGCATTGAGGAGTTCATTAAGCGTCGACCTGTCTTAGGTCTGTTCATGGGTCACCTCAGGGGAGGGGGGGGGGGCTCCACGCTGAGGACACATTTAAGGGGCTCCCCACCCGGGGGGGGGTGGCACATGGGCATGGTTCAGCTCAAACTACCATTTCATAGAGGCTTGTGGACTTACAGATCTCGTTCGAAACCCTTTTGGAGAATCCATGCTGAGGACACATTTAAGGGCTTCCCAACGCAGTGGGGTTGGCACATGGGCATGGTTCAGCTCAAACTACCATTTCATAGAGGCAATTGTGGACTTACAGATCTCGTCTGTGAGAAGTCTGCCGGTCAGACGCCAAGTAAAAGGCAAGGCCGGGGACAGTAAACAACAGGAAGATCTGGGCATGGTTCGACCACAAGGCTGAGCCAATCTGGGCCATCAGAGATCAAGAAAGGGCATGGTGGCTAATCAGGAAAAAATCGAGCCGCCCGTAGGACCCATGAGCAGGAGAGTGGTAAGTGTAGTCACGGCCCTGAGGGTTCAGAACCCTCCAAACATTCACAAAGCAATGACTATATAGTGTAGTTTTAATTTTACACAGCTGCAAAGTGGAAGAGGGAACGCGAGGAGGGGTGGAGTCGACAGTCTGATCAAACACAAAGTTAAAGTCGCCCCCTATAATGACAATACCCTCACTAAACTTCACAAGTTTGAATAACAAGATCTTACAATAGGTCATCTGCTACTGATTGGAAAGGTAGTGACCACCGTGCCACCAATGCGCAGCTTCAGGAAAACAAATCTGCCCTCAGGATCTAGCATCGTGTCCAGTACCTCATGCTGGAGAAACCTATGCAAAGCAATAGATACTCCCTTGGATTTTGAAGCCAGGTTGATGCTGTGCAACCAGGAGGCGTAGTGTCTGCTAAGGATATTCGGGTCGTGATTCTCTCTGAAGTTCGTCTCTTGCAAAATCAAAACATGGAAATGAGCTTTATGTAAATGATACAAAATCTGATTTCTCTTTTAGGGAATATTGAGGCCCCTAACATTGAGGGAACAAAAGTTCACTGAACTTAAATCCAGTAAGGTAAAGATTGTCGGGGAATGAAAGAACAAGAAGAATGTAAGCATGAAGGAAGGGGTACAACAAGACAAAAACAAACAACGCAGGAAAAAAGAAAACAAATAAATGCGAACCACCAAGTTGGGGAGGGAGATCCAAACGAGGGTCTGTGAGGTTACAGGAGCTCCCAGCAGAGCAGGCCAGTCTATGATATCCACGGAAGGAAATAGCTCTCTCTTTTAATGATTATACTTAAAAAAGATTTATTTTTTAGAGTTTAGTAAGGCAGAATTATTATTACTTTCTACTTGTATACTCTCAGCAGCAGTTCACATTTCTGACCTGCTGCTCCATTCAAACTGAGATGCAAAGCACCCCAGTTCTCATGATCGTTGGGGGAAGTTATCCCCTATCCTGTTTATAGAGGGTAACATGTGCCCAGCATATCCCCTTGAACAAAAAAACATGAGACATAAGTTATCTAGGTTGTGGAGCGTAAGAAATTTCTCTTTCTTTTGTTTTTCATACTTAATCTGGACAAGGAGGTATGGTCTTTCTTAGGCGAATTTTCAGATTGGGGTTCCCAGAATAATCAATGATTGACAGTAGGTGTACTATAATGGGCAAAATAGTCAGGGCTCATCAGCAAATTATCATCTTGTACAAGATGAATTGCAAAAGTTTCGGTTTTGTCAGAAAACAAAACTTTTAGGAAATTTGGGTCAAAACCAATTTGTTATAAATCGGTTCACTCATCCCTAATTACAAATACCAGAAACAACAAGGAACAGAGCAGTCTTGACAAGACCAGGTCGCAACATGCGATGAGTATAGCAAACAAGACACAAATTACAACTAGAATAGCAGAGTAGCATTTGTAGTGAAGACATGAAACTACCAGGGTCAAAAACATCCTATCAGTGGAGAGGAGAGGATTAAATGAACAGTTCATGACAGTCAAGAGTGGAACCATAGGAAACAGTCAAAAATCCAAAGGACAAGACAGGAACATACAGTTAGGTCCATATACAGGGTGGGCCATAATTATGGATACACCCAGATAAAATGGAAGTGGTTGTTGATATCACCTTACCGTTTGTGGCATATTAGTACATGGGAGGGGGTTAACATTTGAGGATGCTACACCGAGGATGAGATGTTGTAGCAGCTGGATCTTGTAAGGGTGCCATCTGTGTGTAGCCAGTATCCGTCGAATGGACGTTTGACTGATGCCACACTCCAGGGACATATGTCGAGTGCTACGCTGTGGGCTCTTGGTAAATGCTGCCAGGACATCCACTGATGTTTCATCATTGGTGACAGTTTTCATACGTCGAGATTTGGGCTTATCCAACACCGAACCAGTTGCATGAAATTTAGCGAGCAGTTTGCTAACTGTGGCATGGGAGATGGGTGGTCTTGTAGGGTTTCTTGCATTGAAGTCTGCTGCAATGACCCAGGTACTGCGTTCACCAGACATCAACACAATGTCTGTCCGCTCCTCGTTGGTTAACCTCTGCGACATGTCAATGGCTGTAGCAATAAGAAACGTGTCAATAACTCGATAATGAATAAAGCTACATTAAAAATGAGCACACCATTGTTTTTCTTGTGCTTTTCTCCATGCGTTTGATGTGTCACATGACCCTCTTCCCATTGAAAAAAGTAAAATTGAATCCAAAATGGCGGCTTTGCAGATGGCCGCCATGGGCGCACCCGGCCTCAAATGTTTTCCCCCTCCCATTTACTAATATGCCACAAACGGTAAAAGTGATATCAGCAACCACTTCCATTTTATCTGGGTGTATCCATACTTATGGCCCACCCTGTATATTTGGACACTGACACAAATTTTGTTTTTTTTTACCTGTTTACTTAAATATATTCAAGCTGTAGTTATATAATGGACATGGACATAAAGTCCAGACTTTCAGTTTTCATTTGAGGGTGTCCACATTAAAATTGGATGAAGGGTTTAGGAGTTTCAGCTCCTTAACATGCGTTTTTAAAGGGACCAAAAGTAATTGGACAATTAACTCAAAGGCTGTTTCATGGGCAGGTATGGGCAATTCCTTTGTTATGTCATTCTTAATTAAGCAAATAAAAGACTTGGAGTTGATTTGAGGTGTGGTGCTTGGTATTTGGAAGATTTTACTGTAAAGAAAA
Organism: Leptodactylus fallax; assembly: GCA_947044405.1. NCBI lineage: Eukaryota > Metazoa > Chordata > Amphibia > Anura > Leptodactylidae > Leptodactylus > Leptodactylus fallax. Next base: position 261,132 of record CAMRHE010000694.1, read on the forward strand.
CATGGTCAAAGGAGCTCTCCATGCAGGTGAAACAATTATTTCCATGGTGAAGAGAAACCCTTTCACAACAGCCAACCAAGTGAACAACACTCTCCAGAATGTAGGCGTATCAATATCCAAATCTACCATAAAGAGAAGACTGCATGAAAGTAAATACAGAGGTTTCACTGCACGGTGCAAGCCACTCATAAGCCTCAAGAATAAGAAAGCTAGATTGGACTTTGCTAAAATACATCTAAAAAAGCCAGCATAGTCCTGGAAGAACATTCTTTGGACAGATGAAACCAAGATCAACCTCTACCAGAATGATGGAAACAGGGGCGCACCGCTAATGAGGTGTAAATGTAAATCAGCCCAGGACAGGTCGCTTTAAAAAAAAACGGCCTCTCCTGGGCTGGTTTACGAAACCTCTGCATGTCAGCGCAGGTGGCGATACAATGACGTCATCGCGCCTCCTACCCTGAGACGCAGACGTTGCGGACAAAAAGAGGAGGCGGCAGCTCCATCAAGGGATTGCAGGTAGGTGCGGATAACTTTTTTTTTATATATATATTTATATATATAAATAGGCCATAACCTGCTGGAGTATCCCCAGCAGGTAACAGCCTATTTATTTACCTTCCCCCCGTCTGCTTGTGGCCGCCTCCGCTTCCCCTTCTGCTATGGGACGCAGAAGGGGAAGTGGATGCCGCTGTGAGCAGCCGCGGGCATCGGTAAGTGAGGCCGCGGGCCTCAAATACTACTATTATTATACTCTGGGGTCTTTTCAGACCCCAGAGTATAATAATCGGAAACCCTGGGGAGGTGAGGGAACATAAAAACCATTGTTACTCACCTCCTGCGATCCGATGTTACTCCCAGCAGGCTTGGGCCCTCTGGTGATGTCATCAGGTTGCGTCGCCGGCCTGATCACGTGATGTGTGTGTGCAATTAAACAGGGCCGAAAGCTGCAAGGAGTGCACCGGTGTCCAGGATAGGTAAGTAACACTGGTTTTTATGTTTGTCACCTCCCCTGGGTCTCCACTCATTATACTCTGGGGTCTGAAAAGATCCCAGAGTATAATAATAGTTCATTGGTGGGCCACTATGGGGCATAATACCATGTGTAGGGGCCACTGTGGAGCATAATCCCGAGTGCAGGGGCCACTATAGATCATAATACCATGTGCAGGGGCCACTATGGGGAATAATACCATGTGCAGGGGCCACTGTGGAGCATAATACCAGTGCAGAAGCCACTATGGAGCATAATACCGTGTGCAGGGGCCACTATGGAGCATAATACCGTGTGCAGGGGCCAATATGGGGCATAATACCGTGTGCAGGATGGGTGTGCAGGTGAGGACAATATGGGTCGGGTGCCTGGAAAAGTGAGGAGCCAAAGATGTCTGTGTTGCAAACTTTACAGAGACAAGTCACAGCTGGAAAAAGTGGTCATTGCAGTCCAAAGGAAAGAGAAGGGAAATGTGACTGATTAGTCAGAGACGTCACCAGTAACTCACAAAATGTTACTGCCCTGTATTCACCTAAATGAGGATAAATACCTGATTGATGGGGGTCTGTCTGCTGAGACCCCCACTGAGCCTGAAAATTGGGTTTTTTCCCCCACTAGGTGGGAATTCAACCTGACCGCAGCCATATATATAGGTGTGTCACTTGGTGGATGGACGAACCCGCGTGGTTCTCATTCACTTCAATAGGAGTGCCAAAGATAGCCGAAGTCCAGTACTCAGCTATCTGCGGCGCTCCTATTATAGAGAATGGGGGCCACGTGGGCTCGTCCATCCACCAAGCAGAAGATGTGTGAAGTTACTTTCATTGTTAATGCCGTGTTGTTGATCTGATACTGAAGTAATGCAGGAAGAAGAATTCTTAAAGAGGACCTTTCACATCCTCATGTATATGCTGTTTTACATACCGTTAGAAAGCCGACAGCACGCTGAATTCAGCGCACTGCCAGCTTTCCCGGTATGTGCCCCGGGGCTGGAGATATCGGGGGTCTAAATTTCACCGTTCACTGTCAGAAGGGCGTTCCTGACAGTCTAGCTGCGCTGTGAGGAACGCCCTCCCTGACAGTTCTCCTTCATAGACTTGTACTGGGGGGGCGTTCCTCACAGCCAAGCTAGACTGTCAGGAACTCCCTTCTGACGGTAAACCATGAAACCAAGACCGCCGATATCTCCAGCCCCGGGGCACATACCAGGAAAGCCGGCAGTGTGCTGAATTCAGCGCGCTGTCGGCTTTCTAGCGGTATGTTAAACAGCATATACATAAGGACGTGAAAGGTCCTCTTTAAAAACTGTTTTATAACTTTGTGTATATTATGCGATGATAACAGCGTGTGAAGCTAATAGCATGGAAACTCAATTTTTTTTTGGGGGGGACGTCTTTCTATAGTCCGCCTCAGGCAGCAAAGAGGCTAGGTTCACCACTGGATGGAAAGAAAAAAGTATGGCGAAGGTGTGGTACAGCTCATGATCCAAAGCATACCACAGCATCTGTAAAACACGGTGGAGGCAGTGTGATGGCTTGGGCATGCATGGCTGCTAGTGGCACTGGGTCACTCGTATTTATTGATGATGTGACACAGGACAGAAGCAACTGGATGAATTCTGAGCTATTCAGAGACATTTTGTGTGCTCAAATCCAGCCAAATGCAGCCAAACTGATTGGTCGGCGTTTCATAATAAGATGACCCAAAACATAAAGCCAAAGCAACCCAGGAGTTTATTAAAGCAAAGAAGTTGAATATTCTTGAATGGCCAAGTCAGTCACCTGTTCTCAACCCAATTGAGCAACATTTCACTTGTTAAAGACTAAACTTCAGACAGAAAGGCCCACAAACAAACAGCAACTGAAAACCGCTGCAGTAAAGGCCTGGCAGAGCATTAAAAAGGAGGAAACACAGTGGAGTCTGGTGATGTCCATGAGTTCAAGAATTCAGGCAGTCATTGCCAACAAAGGGTTAACAACCAAGTATTAGAAATTAAAATTTTATTTACAATTATTTAATTTGTCCAATTACTTTTGAGCCCCTGAAATGAAGGGGTTGTGTGTAATAAATGCTTTATAGTTCATCACATTTTTATGCCATCATTTTGTTCAACCCAATAAATTAAAGCTGAAAGTCTGAACTTCAACTGAACTGATTTGTTTTGTTTCATTCAGAATTCATTGTGGTAATGTACAGAACCAAACTTAGAAAAATGTTGTCTCTGTCCAAATATTTATGGATCTAACTGTAATTGATGTAGCTCAGTGTTATTGAAGTGAGTGGAGCATAGCTGTAATATTGCATACAAACTGCTTTTGGATGTTGGCAACTATGCTTCTCTAGTTCAAACTCTTTAATTTGTAGACTATTGGAGCTGAGGTGCCTTTAAATTTGTCACTTGGTTGACAACTTAAAGGGACACTCCTGTGATTTTTTTTTTCACTCATTATATTGTCTGAAAGGCTTTTTCTATCAATAGTTGTAGTTGTCTATGCATAATGTCTGCTGCTCAATATACAGTTCTTGTGCGCTATAGAATAATGCCTTGTAATTACACCTGGTGGGAATACTCTTTGGGTCTTCCGTCTGGATCTTTGTTGCTACTGGTCTGTTGTTATGTCCGTGCAATTCCAGAGCTGAGCCTGTTGTTTCTGAAGGTTAGTGTGATGAATCTGTTGTGTGCCTGAAAACTGGTTACCATAAGTGTTGAGTGCAAACCCCTGTGAAATCTGGACAATTGTTGTGGGTACCATGGGACTGTTGCTGTCACGCTGAGTGAAGTATTTAGCTTTTGTCACATTGGGCTGCTGATGTTGATCCTTGCCAGGCTTGGACGGGCCCTCCGGGAACAAGTGAATCCAGTTGGGCATTGCACTTTTAAGGGGTCTGGCTGGCTTTCCACTGCTTTTTTATTACTGTAGTCTGTATCATGAAAGTGGGGATCTACATGAAATATATCTTCCTCGCTGTATACCAATTTGGGGGGGTATCCATACACTTTGCTCACCACACACGCACTTTTGACCCTGGATACAATCTTCAAAGAGAAGCTATGCTTCCACACTTCCTTCCAGCTCACCTGTTACACTAGACTACAAAGGAGAGAAGTAACCTTCTAGAATCACACAATCACACACAGAGCTGCCGCCACTCGCCACCTATGACAGGTGAGACACCGATATACCCAAATCAGACATAAATAGCAAACAAAATGGTAACACACCTAAGCGATATTTATGCTCTTTGGACTTGGGGGTATTTAGAGCCAAGGACAATCTTATAAAATTTTAGATTTAATATACACAAAACAAGTACAGTGCTGATGTCATAAAAAAGACATATATATATACATGTAAAATAAAATGGAGATAAAGTACAGACCTGTTTTTAAGTGAGGCGGTTAAAGGCCGCAAAAGGGAGACAGGGACAAATCCCATGCTGTGGCTCTAAGAATCTGACACTGAAATCATCTACTTCATCAATGTTTAAAGAATTCTCAGCTCTGCTCGCTTCCTGTAACCTCCCACCTGTGATGTCACTGCTGTGGAACATTATAGTGTGTTTAAAAGGGGGTGCTATAAACAGGGGCTATGGCGCCTGTTTATATCATACGCTGTCTGTTTATAGAGACCGTGTCATGTGATTACAGCCTTGTCACATGGACATGTATAGGACGAGGCTGTAGTTACATTACATGGCTGCTATGAGATGAATGACACTATGTAAACAGAGAAGCGGTCATGGCGCTTACACAGATACCATTCAAACAGCTGATCAGTAGGGGTCCTGGGTTTTTGAGCCCCACTGATTAGTTTATTAATGACCTGGAAAACCTTTTAATTAGTTAACACCTGGGGCATTATTAATAAGGGGCACTATTTATACAGGGTACACACAGCTCTGCTCACTTCCTGTAACCTCCCACCTGTGATGTCATAATTTTCTTTTTTGTTGGATATCAGGAATTTGCTAATTAGATAACTTATGGATCTCCACTCCTGTCCACAGCAGCTTTTCTCCATTTCCTCTTCAGTCTTCAGCCTCTAAATGACATCATTGCATCACTACTTGATGTGCAGCGCAAATGGACCTTTGGAGGCTGAAGAGTGAAGGGGAAGCAGAGGTGTCCATGGGCAGGAGTTGGGATTGGTTATCAAGTAAGTAGTGCCATTACTCCAGCATTAGTCCAGCAGGTAGCTGCCTAGTCACTGTTTGGGGGTAACTTACTGTATGGGGGCCTGTAAAGGGGGCCTGTAAAGGGGGCCTGTACTGTATTGGGGCAAGTAAAGGGGAAATTACTCTATGGAGGCCTATAAAGGAGGCAATATAATGTGTGGGAGGTCAGTAAGGGGGACATTATACTGTTTGGGGGTGCCAGGAAAAGGGACATTGTACCATGTGGGGTTCAGGAAAGGGGTCATTATACTATGTGGAGGCTAGGAAAGTGGGCTTTATACCATGTAGGGGCCAGGTAAGGGGTTGTTATACCATGTGGGTCCATGAAAGGGTGCATTATACTGTGTGGGGGCCAGCAGAGGGAACTTTATATGGTGTGGGAGCCAGTAAAGAGCTGATCAGTGGGTGAAACTCTTTGGCTTTCCACCGCCAGAAGTCCACCTAAATTTCTCTTCTTTTTCTGCCATATGAACATGCCCTAACTCTTCCTTGACCCCTATGAACTACAACCTCCAGCAGCTCCACATCCTCAGGAACTGCTGAGAGTTGCAGTTTTATTCTTACCAACCACTGTACTATTACGATACAGTGAAAGTGTCTGCTCTAATAGCTGAGACAACAATTTCAATCAGGGGTGTAACTAGCAATGACTGGGCCCCATAGCAAACTTTTGACTTGGGCCTCCCCCACACAGCATAGTGTCCCCTTTCCTGGCCCCCACACAGTATAATGTCCCATTTACACACAATATAAGTGCCCAAAGTGCCCTACACACAGTATAATGTCCCATAGTGGCCCCTCCACACAGTATAATGTCACATTGCGGCCCCTGCACACAGTATAATGTCCCATAGAGGTCACTCCTCACAGTATAATGTTCCATAGTGGCTCCTCCACACAATATAATGTCCCATAGCGGCCCCTGCACACAGTATTATATGCCATAGCGGCCCCTGCACACAGTATTATATGCCATAGCGGCCCCTCCACACAGTATTATGTCCCAACGGTGTTTGTTGAAAATATTGCAAAATTCAGTAAAACCCCAATTTTTTGGGGTACACCACCCACAAACTATCATCATACTCTGGGGTCAGGGGAGGTGACAAACATAAAAAAAAGTGGTACTCACCTCTCCTGGGATCCGTCGCGACTCACTGCTGTTTTGGCCCTCTTCAATGAAGTCACAGATGTGGGTTACCTCGGCATCATATGCATTGCGACGTCGGCCTGACCCACATGATGTCTGTGATGTCACTACAGAGGCAGCGGATCCAGGAGAGGTGAATAACACTGTTTTTTATGTTCACTCACCTCCCCTGGGCCTCCGATCATTCAACGCTGGGGTCTGAAGAGACCCCTGAGTATAATGATTGCAGTATTTACCTACTTACTTACTGATCCCCACTCTTGGTCATGGCCATATCCACTTCCCCTTCTTCCTTCCTGTGTCTGGGTAGGTTGGAGTAAGGAGAGGTGAGGCCTGGAGAAACACCTGGTTGGAGTTGTCAGAATGGTTTGAGGGCCCCTGGCCACTATTATACCCACAAATGTACCATGCACAATTATAGTATCCTCCTATGTAAGGATCCCATCAAGCACCAGATCACATGTGCAGCTGTAACCTTTGCACCCACTATAGTGACATCTCTTAATAGTTAACACGGTCTTATATAATCACAAGAGTTACTAGAGAACATTTACATCTATAACACATTTTTCAGTTTTGAAACTTACCCTTCTACCTTAGGCAAGTTAAAGTTCTTTGATGATACAAAACTAAAACTTTTCTCCATTTTAATTGGCCATGTTACCAGTATTTTTCATTGTGTCCTTCTAAAAAAAATGGCCTAAAGAACTGGACTTTTAAGTAGCTGTTGCAGAGACTTTCAATGGACCTATGAATTACATCTGAGATTTAAAATGCTACGTCTTATTTACTTTCTCTTCAAAAATGGCATGGCTGTATTCACTTTCCTGACCCTTATGCTGATTATACTGAAATGTTAGTTATGTGGTAAGGAAGCAGGTAAATCCAAGTGTCGTTATTCCTCTAATTAGCCTGCAAAACAGCTACTTGGCCTGAATGGACTGTTCTAGTAATATGCATAGGATTGACATACCATGCACAATATTTCAAGGCTAGAAAGACACTTTGAATATTATAGGCCTGGGTTTTGCAATGCAAATATAGTGCCTTCAAGCAGCAATCAGAAAAGAAGTTGACAAACTTCAAAACTTGTAACAAACTGCACCCAGGACCAGGGCTACAAATTTTGGAAAATGGAATATAAAGCAAATGAAAAATACAAAAAGGAAAAAAAAGAGTTGAAAAGTCAATAGATTTGCGGTCAAAAGACTCAAGTGTTAATCATTTTGAAAATTAGTTTTCTATGGAAAAATCTATATGCTAATTAACTCAATGGCTTTTTCTAATGGGTCTACTATCGGGTCATTCTGGAAACACTGAGTTGTTGCTGTTTAAAATTCCATCTTATTAAGAGTTAGGAAAGGTTTCATAGAACAGTATATGGTGACTGCATTAGAAACCTGGCACTCACAGTATACTGGTATAAAAACTGTTAAAAATGGAGAAAAATAAAAAAAAGTAAATATAGAAAGTTTTAAAAATATTAAAGACATTAATATTTTTCAATAAAAATGAGTTATAATTTTAATAATGTTTGAGTCAATTTGCAGAAATATAAAACAAACTAAATAAATATGAAATACGGTATAGAAAAACTGTTAAACCTTTAGGTTAATTCAGTACTATGTTTGTATTATCCAATGTTTTGATCTGAGGATCAGAACTATGGACATTGAAGTTTTTCAGATTGATGCAGAAACATAACTTGAAGCTCTGGGGCCTCAATGCAAAATATGTATGGGACCCATACCTACTACATTCCATTCAGAATAGTGGTATATTTTATGTGACATACGTAAAGCAATATTCTACCAATGAAATCTGTTTCATCTAATATCAGGTGCAGCCATACATTTCAAACACTTTTATAATGTTCAGCTAGGTCATGTTGTAGCAACCTGTTGTAGGAAGCCTGAGGCTAGGAGCAATAGTACTTGAACTTGTCACGGTTGCTATGGACTCGACCAATTTCCTCCAGCATTCCTCCTGGGCTGGTGCAGTGCTGGGAGGGCCTGCTGGGTTCCTGATTGTGGTGGTAGTCTCTCCCTGGGGAGCGTTCTACTTGTGAATCTTCCTGAGCTTCATTAGAGGTGGAGTGCCCATGATGGTCATGCAGCAATAAGATTCAGGAGACTTGAGAAATGCCTCAAACAGAGTAACTTGTAGCTTTATTTGAGGTAGAATGCAGGATAACTGTTTCCAAAAATATAGGTATAGTTCTTACGACTTTACCACTGTTAATTGAGGTTGAGCACGCAGATGGTACACCCAGTTGCAATCTGCGCTTCCTTTGCCAAAGTCTCCTCTCCAAAATCTTCCTTTGCCTTTGTCTCCACACTTTTTGTCTCCATACGTAAGGGTATCAGCAGGGTTCCCTGTCCATCCTGTGGCCCAGGTAGGGATAAGACCCATGTAAAATTTCTCCTTAGATACAGGTCTGGCACAAACTCCTTGGATATATCGACTAGATTGAACAGTGTTTATTTCTCCTACAGGTGTATATACTATAGGTGTTGCACAAAGTTTGGCTAGATGGAAGGTCTGCATGTCAGTTAGATATCACTAGCCTCTCTGCACCTCTTCACTCCACCAAGGATCAGTGAAGACACCCAGCCTCCTCCTTGTCTTCAGAACTGTCTTCACAGGTCATACCAAAACTTTGCCCCCCCACTCACAGTGGCACAGCCTAGTGAAAGGGAGAAAACAGTTATAATATGTACAGAGTACTATAGAACTATACAAAATATCATACAAACAAACTATATACATTTTTAGCACTATGGTGGGATACTGCAATACAATCCCCAGTCTGAATACCCAAACTTTGGGTAATTGTCCTGTGTAGACAGGATGTCAGTCCCTAACCTGTGACTGACTTCCTGTGAAGCACATTGTTACATTATCCTCTATGAAATTCCTCCTGGCAGCATTCAGACACCTCCTTCCCCAGTCAGTTCCATTCTCCTTGTAGTCAGTATAATATATAAATTATAATTTCTGCTGTATTTAAGGGACCAGAAGTACAATTATATATTATAAAATTAAATAGGACAGGGGGAGTAGACAAAATAGAAAAAAGTAGATATTTCCACTTTAAATATCCAACTTTCTGATTGCCCGCTAGCCATTCCTTTGCCATGCTGCAACTCTATTTGCTGCTGCTATCCACAAGAAAACATGCACTGTTGTTTCCACAGACAGCATAAATAAATAGTACAGGTGATTATATGAAGCTCTGCAATATATCTTATCAGAGAGAAATGCCTCTCTTTGCTCTTATCAGTCTGTTTCCTTGTCTTCCTCTGCTAAACTGCCTTTCACGCTGAAAATCATTGCTCTATCCATTTTGAGATGGACTGCATCTATAGAAGTCTATGGAGAGTGGAGGTGGAGAAATGAGCAGGAAGTGTAGGAAATAAAAGAAGAAAGACACTGATTAGAAGTTTCTATCACAATCAAAGCACTTAACCAGTACAAGTCTGTACTTCTGTATATATGTCCTGCATGGTCTGTGACTGTTTTTGAGTGAGATACAGTAATAGAGCAGATTCTCCTGTATTTATTATGTACAGTATATGGCAGCTAGTCTCCACCCACCAGCTGAGAGTGAACTACAAACTCCAGATACATTATGCAGAGCAAGAAACTGCTAAAACTGCTCTCCCTGGCACTGCCCTAATGCCCTAATAGTCATCCACCTCTGGCCCACTCTGGCCCATTGTTCAGCTAGTTTATCTACGTCTTAACTCATTATCTTCCAAAAAGTAGCAGCTGCACATAAATGCTGGTGCTAGTTGGCAATTTAGATCCTGAGTTTGGTCTCAAATTATTTAACTGTTTAGCTCTGATTCTTGTGTTTAGTTTCTAAAAAAAAGTACATCAAAAGGTATAATACTTAATAACAACCCATTCAAAAACAAAAGCAAATAATGTTCTAATCTACTTGCATTTTTTTTTTTTTTTTTAAATGGCCATCCTTTAAATTGGTCTGTTAGGAGATTTCCCCCCCCCCCCCGGATGTGTGTAAAAGGCATGATCAGAGCAATCCATTGTAAATTAAAAATCAAACTGTGTTAGACATCTTTAACAAGTCATTAGACCTCAGTCATAATCTGCCAAGACTCCCTTAATTGAGTAATGACATATGTTAGGAAGGCAGTTACAGCTTAATGTTCACTGGTGAGATAGTGTGATGGAAAGGACACTCCTCAGAAGAGATGTATCTACACTAATGAGGAGATCAGTCATTGGTGCTAACACAGAGACTAGCAGCCAAGACTGAAACCTGGCTTCAAGCATATGAAACCAAGATACAAGGTGTAAAAATACAGACTATGAAATAGTAGTAGTCTTATTTCTATATACAATAGTAAGCTACAAATATAATAGTACCTTATAGGAAAACCGTCTACAGTCATGGCCAAAAGTTTTGAGAATGACACAAATATTATATTTTCACATGATCTGCTGCCCTCTGGTTTTTATGTGTGTTTGTCAGATGTTTTTATCACATACAGAAATATAATTGCATTCATATTATGAGTAACAGAAGCTTATATTGACAGTTAGAATGAGTTAATGCAGCAAGTCAATATTTGCAGTGTTGACCCTTCTTCTTCAGGACCTCTGCAATTCTCCCTGGCATGCTCTCAATCAACTTCTGGACCAAATCCTGACTGATAGCAGTCCATTCTTGCAGAATCAATGCTTTAATTTTGTCTGAATTTGTTGGTTTTTGTTTGTCCACCCGTCTCTTGATGATTGACCACAAGTTCTCAATGGGATTAAGATCTGGGGAGTTTCCAGGCAATGGACCCAAAATCTCTATGTTTTGTTCCCTGAGCCATTTAGTTATCACCTTTGCTTTATGGCAAGGTGCTCCATATTGCTGGAAAAGGCATTGTTGAGCGCCAAACTACTCTAGGACGGTTGGGAGAAGTTGCTCTTGGAGGACATTCTGGTACCATTCTTTATTCATGGCTGTGTTTTTAGGCAAGACTGTGAGAGAGCCGATTCCCTTGGCTGAGAAGCAACCCCACACATGAATGGTTTCAGGATGCTTTACAGTTGGCATGAGACAAGACTGGTGGTAGCGCTCACCTCTTCTTCTCCGAATAAGCTGTTTTCCAGATGTTACAAACAATCGAAAAGGGAATTCATCAGAGAAAATGACTTTACCCCAGTCCTCAGCAGTCCACTCCCTGTACCTTTTGCAGAATATCAGTCTGTCCCTGATGTTTTTTCTGGAGAGAAGTGGCTTCTTTGCTGCCCTCCTTGAGACCAGGCCTTGCTCCAAGAGTCTCCGCCTCACAGTGCGTGCAGATGCACTCACACCTGCCTGCTGCCATTCCTCAGCAAGCTCTGCACTGCTGGTAGCCCGATCCCGCAGCTGAAACACTTTTAAGAGACGGTCCAGCCGCTTGCTGGTCTTTCTTGGGCGCCCTGGAGCCTTTTTGGCACCAATGGAACCTCTCTCCTTGAAGTTCTTGATGATGCGATAGATTGTTGACTGAGGTGCAATCTTTCTAGCTGCAATACTCTTCCCAGTTAGGCCATTTTTGTGCAGTGCAATGATGACTGCACGTGTTTCTTTAGAGATAACCATGGTTAACAGAAGAGAAACAATGATGGCAAGCACCAGCCTCCTTTTAAAGTGTCCAGTGGTGTCATTCTTACTTAATAATGACAGATTGATCTCCAGCCCTGTCCTCATCAACACCCACACCTGTGTTAATGGAGCAATCACTGAAACGATGTTAGGTGGTCCTTTTAAGGCAGGGCTGCAATGATGTTGAAATGTGTTTTGGGGGATAAAGTTCATTTTCTAGGCAAATATTGACTTTGCAAGTAATTGCTGTTAAGCTGATCACTCTTTATAACATTCTGGAGTATATGCAAATTGCCATTAGAAAAACTGAAGCAGTAGACTTTGTAAAAATTAATATTTGTATCATTCTCAAAACTTTTGGCCATGACTGTAGTATTGTAGTTCTATTTTTATATTATTCTTACTATAAAACTATCAGGAGGAAATCTTTGCATGTTTACTAAACCACCTTTCATAATTCACAATTATGTGGACACCTAGCTCAAGAGGTATGCTGCATAAGCAGGAAACTATTGAATAATTCTGCAGGCTTGATCAGGGAAGGGCATCAAGTGAACATCAACATGTTGGTGTTTAGGGTACAATGGCCCTTCAATATTTAGAGTACAGTTACAGTGGGGAAAAAAAGTATTTAGTCAGCCACCAATTGTGCAAGTTCTCCCACTTAAAAAGATGAAAGAGGCCTGTAATTGACATCATAGGTAGACCTCAACTATGAGAGACAAAATGAGAAAACATATCTAGAAAATCACATTGTTTGATTTTTTTTTTAAGAATTTATTTGAAAATTATGGTGGAAAATAAGTATTTGGTCAATAACAAAAGTTCATCTCAATACTTTGTTATATATCCTTTGTTGGCAATGACAGAGGTCAAACGTTTTCAGTAAGTCTTTACAAGATTGGCACACACTGTTGCTGGTATGTTGGCCCATTCCTCCATTCAGATCTCCTCTAGAGCAGTGATGTTTTGGCGCTGTCGCTTGGCAACACGGACTTTCAACTCCCTCCAAAGGTTTTCTGTAAGTCTTCACAAGGTTGGCACACACTGTTGCTGATATGTTGGCCCATTCCTCCATGCAGATCTCCTCTAGAGCAGTGATGTTTTGGGGCTGTCGCTGGACAACACGGACTTTCAACTCCCTCCAAAGGTTTTCTATGGGGTTGAGATCTGGAGACTGGCTAGGCCACTCCAGGACCTTGAAATGCTTCTTACGAAGCCACTCCTTTGTTGACCCTGGCGGTGTGCTTGGGATCATTGTTATGCTGAAAGACCCAGCCACGTTTCATCTTCAATGCCCTTGCTGATGGAAGGAGGTTTGCACTCAAAATCTCACGATACATGGCCCTATTCATTCTTTCATGTACACGGATCAGTTGTCCTGGTCCCTTTGCAGAGAAACAGCCCCAAAGCATGATGTTGCCATCCCCATGCTTCATAGTAGGTATGGTGTTCTTTGGATGCAACTCAGCATTCACTCTCCTCCAAACACGACGAGTTGTGTTTCTACCAAACAGTTTTACTTTGGTTTCATCTGACCATATGACATTCTCCCAATACTCTTCTGAAACATCCAAATGCTATATAGCAAACTTCAGACGGGCCCGGATATGTACTGACTTAAGCAGGGGGACACGTCTGGCATTGCAGGATCTGAGTCCCTGGCGATGTAGTGTGTTGCTGATGGTAGCCTTTGTTACTTTAGTCCCAACTTTCTGCAGGTCATTCACTAGGTCCCCCCGTGTGGTTCTGAGATTTTTGCTCACCGTTCTTGTGATCATTTTGACCCCACGGGGTGAGATCTTGCGTGGAGCCCTTGATCGAGGGAGATTATCAGTGGTCTTGAATGTCTTCCATTTTCTAATTATTGCTCCCACAGTTGATTTCTTCACACCAAGCTGCTTGCCTATTGCAGATTCAGTCTTCTCAGCCTGGTGCAGGTCTACAATTTTGTTTCTGGTGTCCTTCCACAGCTCTTTGGTCTTCACCATAGTGGAGTTTGGAGTGTGACTGTTTGAGGTTGTGGACAGGTGTCTTTTATACTGATAACAATTTCAAACAGGTGCCATTACTACAGGTAATGAGTGGAGGACAGAGGAGCCTCTTAAAGAAGTTACAGGTCTGTGAGAGCCAGAAATCTTGCTTGTTTGTTGGTGACCAAATACATATTTTCCACCATAATTTGCAAATAAATTCTTAAAAAATCAGACAATGTGATTTTCTAGATATGTTTTCTCATTTTGTCTCTCATAGTTGAGGTCTACCTATGATGTCAATTACAGGCCTCTCTCATCTTTTTAAGTGGGAGAACTTGCACAATTGGTGGCTGACTAAATACTTTTTTCCCCCACTGTATGTATTATAACCCCCTGGGTAAAGGTCCATGCACACAACAGAGGAATTTGCACAGTGCATACATGGTGCCTGCATGGCTCCACATATCACTCTTGCATGTAAATTTTCACCCTTAGAAGCATTATGTCTCTGTAATATGGCCTTAGGTAGATCATGTATGGATAAAAACCTCATAGATTGTAAATTCTCGCACGAAATGTCCTTACTACTATTGTTTGATACAGTATGTTAATTATTTTGTCACATTGTAATGTCTAATATTGTCTGTTCATGTGTCCTCTGATTTGTAAAGTGCTGAAGTGAATAAATAAAAAATAAATGTAAATGTGCATAATGTATAGGTGTATAAATATTATTATTATTATCATCAGTATGATTCCACAGGAAATCAGAATGCGCTCACAGACTGCAGTGGCTGTCATGTGATGATTCTCTAAACTCAGATGATGTACAGAGTAGTAATACCCTCATGCATTTACAGTGTTATCTGCCATAATTTTCTATTATCTCTATATAGCAATCTCTAATAGTCTGAAATTTCTTATGTTCCTGCACTTCAACAACAATTTGTTAGTAATTTCATGATATGCATGTTACATTTGCTGTATCTATGTATGTATATGTGTGATCCTAAAGGGTTAATTAAACAATCAACTGCGACAAAACAAGTAATATTAATTATAATTCTGGTAATTCGGATCTCCTAGTCTGTGGCCACAGTTTAGAGCAGGCATGTCAAACTCAGGGTACCCCGAGGGCCACATGAGTAACAAGAGGTTGTTGCGAGGGCCGCACACAGCAGCTAATGTCACACACGTATTTTAACAGCAGTCATGAAAACAAGATATGAAGTAGTAATATGTAACAGCAACATATATTTGCAGTGCGCAACAGCAACTAATATATTTAACAAAAATACAGCAATTAAAAACTAAACATTTATTTGCTATAATTTTTTTCAATCATTTTTAGTGTTTTGTCCTGAGGCTTGACACCTCTTTGTGCTTTGTGCTAATAGGCCTATTCATTATATTATATTATTATATTATTATTTATATTATTATTTATATTATTATTATGAATTTTCAATATGTATTTATTTACTTTATATTTATTTAATGGGCGTCTGTAGGATTTGTTCTTTTTGGTGTTCACCCCTGGTATTTGCCTCCAAGGGTGCACATGTATTTTAATTGCTTTTAATTTTTCCTTGTTTGCTGTGTTATTTAATAAAGAAATTTTGTGTGTGCTTTATATTGGATGCTGTTTCTCCTTTGTGTTCGATTGCATTTTTCATCCAATCAGCACCACTGTTTTTTGCATCACAATTATTTATAATCTGAGTGCTCACCCCTCTCTTTAGTTTTTAATGGTTACATACAGGAGGGCCACTCACTTGCTTGGACTTTGCCTGTGCGGCAGTGGGTCCCTTCTTACTCAGCATGGTCACAGTATCCCAGTCACTCTCAGCCACGACTCTTCCTCCGCTCACAACAAAACTGACTTAGGTGATCAGCAGCCACGCGAGCCGCAGATGTACAAAACTCACGATCAGCACTTCCGGGTCGTCATTCATTGATCACGTAAGCAGGTCATATGCAGGGATATGGGCCAATGAATGAAGAGCCGGAAGTGCTGATCGTGAGTTTTGTACATCTGCGGCCCGCACAAAAGTCTCAAACTTTGTCTCTAAACTTTAGAGACAAAGTTTGAGACTTTTGTGCGGGCCGCAGATATGCCTTCTTCTCTACGGTGTTTACACAAGAAAATCCAATGGCCAGCAACATGATTAGGGGTATTGTTATTTCTCCATTAAATGTCACCTGGTTAACCCAGGAGGAAGTGTGGAGCCGCCTTCAAAACACTAAAATAGAGAAATTGCCAGGTCCAGATGGCATACACCCCCCCGAGTTCTGAGGGAATTAGATAGACAGACCCTTATATCTAATATTGAAGGATTCAGTAATAACTGGGTCTGTTCCACTTGACTGGTGCATAGCAAATGTGGTGCCAATTTTCAAAAAGGGGTCTAAAAGTGAGCCTGGAAACTATAGGACAGTAAGTTTGATTTCTGTGGTGGGTAAGATATTTAAGAGCTTTCTAAGAGATGCTATCCTGGAGTACCTCGATGTAAATAATCTTATAACACCCAATCAGAATGGGTTTATGAGGAATCGGTCCTGTCAAACTAATCTGATCAGCTTCTATGAAGAGGTCAGTTCTAAACTGGACATGGGTAATGCAGTGGATGTGGTGTATCTGGACTTTTCAAAGGCTTTTGATACTGTACCACATAAAAGGTTGGTATGCAAAATGAGAATGTTGGGACTGGGGGAAAACATATGCATTTGGGTTCGCAACTGGCTCACTGATAGGAAACAGAGGGTGCTTATTAATGGTAAATATTCAGACTGGGTCACAGTCACCAGTGGGGTGCCACAGGGGTCAGTATTGGGCCCTCTCCTGTTTAATATATTTATTAATGACCTGGTAGTCGGTTTGCAAAGCAGGGTGTCCATATTTGCAGATGATACTAAACTTTGCAAGGTAATCAAAAATGAGGAGGATAATAGAATATTACAAGGGGATCTAAGGAAGCTGGAAGCATGGGCCGAGACGTGGCAAATGAAGTTTAATATTGACAAATGTAAGGTTATGCATTTTGGTCGACGAAATAAAATGTATGATTATGTACTTAATAGTAAACTACTGGGTAAGACTGCCAGTGAAAAAGACTTGTGGATTTTGGTGGACAGTAAGCTTACCTTTAGTGACCAGTGCCAGGCAGCTGCTGACAAGGCAAATAAAATTATGGGATGCATCAAAAGAGGTATAGAATCTCATGACAAGAACATAGTTATGCCGCTATACAAATCACTGGTACGGCCACACTTAGACTGTTGTGCACAATTCTGGACCCCAGTACACAAGAAAGACATAATCGAACTAGAAAGAGTGCAAAGAAGGGCAACCAAAACTATTAGAGGAATGGGTGGATTGGAGTACAACGATAGATTAACAAACTTGGGGTTATTCAGTTTAGACAAAGGACGTCTACGGGGAGATCTAATAACAATGTACAAATACATGAAGGGACAGCACAAAGAACTTTCTAATGATCTTTTTACCCCTAGGCCAGTGACAGTGACAAGGGGACATCCTCTACGACTGGAGGAGAGAAAGTTTCACCAGCAACATAGAAGAGGATTCTTTACAGTAAGAACAGTGAGGCTATGGAACTCTCTACCCCAGGAAGTGGTGATGGTGGATTCATTGAACAAGTTCAAAGAGGGCCTGGATGCCTTTCTCGAACAGAACAACATTATGGGTTATGGGTTCTAGATTTTAAGGGCACATTGATCCAGGGTTTTATATTGATTGCCAGATTGGAGTCGGGAAGGAATTTTTTCCCATAAGCCTCATGGGGGTTTTTTTTTGCCTTCCTCTGGATCAACACTGTAGGGGACTGTAGGGTTATAGCTTGGACTTGATGGACTGATGTCTTCATCCAACCTCATCTACTATGTAACTATCAATCTGGATAGGTCACCAATATCATTTGCCTGGAATCCCCCTTTAACTGCTTCTCAGCGGGGAGAGAGGTACCAATTTAAATAATGGTTGCAGATCTCTCAGGCAGGCTCCAGCTGTACTGTGGCTGTACTGTGCTAGCACCCTGCAGCCCTACAGCTATTGTGGTCTAGGACTGAATTCCTGCACTCACTGCAGATCCTGGTCTATAAGTAGTCCAGCAGCATCATTTCTCTCACAAGGAGCCACAATCTCTTTCAACCTGACTACTTTTGGCTTACTGTCTCTGCCCAATGATACTCACTGGCAGGAAAATCCATCCTAAATAAACTCTGCTGCTACTCTGCTTTAGAAGATGAGGTGGCACCTATGCCCATTTTCCCTACACAATTGTGAACCCAGGACTCTACCTGCATGGATGATGCATTCTTGCATCCCTATGTGAGTTTGAAGAGGTGAGAACAGTTAGGCTGTCCTAAAGCTTTACTAAACCAACCTGCTCTGCAGCTGAGACACAGTCTTAGCAGTATGGTACAACAACAACAAATGAAAAGGGTGTCAACACAGGAGACCGGCTGTAGATACAAATTAAGCCCTTACATACAGACCAGTGTCAACAAAGACAAGAGAGCAGCACTTAGTCCCTTAGACTGGCTGGATTCCCACGGATCTGACATTGATGGCTTATTCCCAGAATAGGCCATCAATATTGTGATCTTGTAAAAGTGAAAGTGTAAATGATGATTTAGTTATATTGGTTAAAGAATCTGATAATTTAGCATTCTAACCCTTTAAAGGAAATGTATCTTTTAAATATTTGTATTATTAATATATTAAAGTAGAACATTTTTCTTCTAATCTGTTTTTACCTTCTGATTTTAGATTTTTAATTTTTTTTCTATAAATGTTTATGGGGACTGCCATTTTGCATGAGCTGCTGTTAACAACATTAAGAGATAAGCTTTCTAGCAGCCTAAGGCTAAGGCCCCACATTGCGGAAAATCTACCTTTTTCAAGCCAAAGCCAGGAGTGGACTGAGCAGAAGGGAAAAGTATAAGTACTACTTTTATATTCCCCATTCCTTTTGTAGCCACTCTTGCCTTTGGCTCAAAAAAAAAAAAAAAACGCTGCAAAATCTGCAAGAAAGAAAGATGCGTTTCCACAACGTGGGGCTTCAGCTTTAGGCTAAGGCCTCACATTATGTAAACGCAGCATTTTTTCTTGCAGATTTTGCTACGTTTTTTGAGCCAAAGTCAAGAGTGGATTTAACAGAAGAGAAACTAAATGCTTCTTTTATATTTTCCATTCCTTTTCAAATCACTCCTGACTTTGGCTCAAACAAACCACAGCAAAATCTGTGACATAAAATTTCAATTTTAGACAATTAGAAGTTAAACATTTTTGCAAGTTATAAAAAATTTAGCAGTTTTAAAGATTTTCTCTAACTATGTTATGCTAGTTCACACGAGTGTTCGGGTTTCCATCCTTTGGGTCTGCATGGGAACGCCGACAGTACTCTAACTTAGGCTTGTAGGGGTGGGGGGCGTTCCTCACAGCTCAGCGTCATCGCTGGGCAGTAAGGAACACCCCCTCTGACAGTACAAAGCTATGTTAGAGTACAGTCGGGGAGGCTTCCTTACGGCCCAGGGATGATGCTAGGCCGTAAGGCTCGCCCCTTCTGACAGTGGAGAGATATTGGTGTCGAAATTAATAGCACCAATATCTCCAGCACTGGGGCACATACTGGGAAACTGTTGTCTTTCTAGCAGTATATAAAACCGCACATTGATGAGGACATGAAAAGTCCTCTTTAAGGCATACCAGTGTTAGGGCATATCTCATTTAGTCTATTGATAAAGAGAGTGACAATGAAAGAAGTGTGTGGTCAGGTTCTGCCCCCTACATTACTTTGGTAAGATGCCTGCCATGTCAGAAATAGGAATGCCCATGCATAAGCTACTGTACATAAATACCCTGTAGCTCCTGGTTGCATGCTTGCTTGCATCCCCAAGGATTTGTCCCCGCAACCATCACCTCCCCAGCTGAACCACTTCTACCTAAAAAAAAAAAACCTGAAGAAGGACATCATTTTATTTTTCACATAAATAGGCAGCAGTGTTAAACAATATGAATTTTAGTGCATGTTGCCATGGCTACAATAGAAATAAAAATACAAAGAATTGCAACAGCACCAAGAGTTTTACTGCTAATACCTACTTTATATATAAATACATAAAAATGAGGTTCTTGACGCTTCTTCCTAAACTTCTCTACTTCTTTGAAACCCTGCCCGTGGCTGTTCCTCAAGCCGAACTGCGCTCCCTCCAAAAGGCCATCTTTCAATTTATTTGGAATGGTAAACAGCACCGCATTCCTCGCTCTGTTATGCTAGGTGGTAAGGCGGAGGGGGGTCTGGCAGTCCCACATTTGCTCCACTATTATTGTGCGGCCCACTTACGCTGTGTTGCGTTCTGGGCGTCGGCCCGGGCCTATACTAAGTGGGTGGAGATAGAAAAGCTCTGGCTAGCTCCTATCCATCTAACGCATTCTTGTGTGTCCGTCCACCTTCCCCCCCCACTGCCTCCCACCCCACTTTTAGGACCTATTCGTTTCACTAGAGCTGTCTGGATTACATGTCAAAAACTTTTCCCACCACTCATCCATGGCCTCCTTTCTCTATAACCCTCTCCTCCCGGGGAGTCTGGGCCCTGATATCGTACACCCCTGGAGCAAATTGGGTTTGTTTCACATTGCCGACCTGATTGACCCGTCAACCTTGGAGCTCAGGCCCTTTGACTATTTTGCATCTAATTTGCACTTGCCAACCTCTGAATGACTTCACTATAGGTAGATATCCCACTTTGTGACCACTCTGTTTGGGGCCCTGACGGTGTCTGTCCCTACTCCTTTTGAGAGGATCTGCCGTGCTGGTACCTCTATGAAGGGCCTCATTTCAGGCATTTACCATATTATTTCCTCTCAGGAAAGACACCCCTTGTCCATAGATACATGGTCAGATGGACTGATGATTTGGGTCAGCAGATCTCCCCAGCACAATGGCAGATCATATGGTCCCGAGCGGCCAAGTCCTTGGCATGCATAACGTTCCAGGAGACTCAGTACAAGTTACTTATGTTTTGGTACCATACCCTGGTCTTATTACACACTCTCAATCCTATTATCCCTAGGACCTGCTGGAGATGCCTGACTGAGAAGGGTACATTGTTTCACATTTTCTGGAGCTGCTCTTTAATTCGGCCTTTTTGGGCGGAGGTTGAGGCACTAGCTGATGAGCTCTTTCTCTAGAGTGTCCCGCTTGATCCTTCCTTCTCGACACCTTGGCAGGAAGACCTCTAAGCTGTTCTTGTACCTCTGCACTGCCGCTAAATCACTTATAGCCCTTCATTGGAAAAGTGTGCATCCTCCTACTGGCCCTGCCCTTGTGGCTTGTTTCAAAGACATACGTAGCCTAAAATTCCTCACGGCTACCCTTAATAATTATATGGATGCCTTCCAGTCTATCTGGAATCCATGGGATACGTATTGCACTCTTCATAGTCTCTGACTCTTCCCCCCTTGTCCCTTCTTTCCTCTTCTTCTCCCTTTTGTTCTCTTTATGTTTGTGTTCTTGGTTCTCTGTTCAGGTTTTAATCACTGTTTTATTGTTTATTATGTTATGCTTTTTTGTTTGTGTGTATAATATACAGTATTTTTGGAAATGTAATAAAAACTACAGTTTAAAAAAAAATGAGGTTCTTGGCTAACATTTTGAAATGTTCAAATTGTGTAAGCCGTGAGCTAGCAACTGGGTGACTTCTTTAGATGGAACCCTACAATCAAATGACTTTTGTGGTGTATGCTAAGGATAATATGGTTGAAATACATTTGCTTGAATTCATTGGAGTCTAGAGAGAGGTGATTCATTGTACTGCAGGAAACGATCCAAAGAGGTCAACTTGTCACTGTCAGATGGACTTATACAGTTTGATCAAAATATTAGCCAAGAATCTAATTTTTATGTATTTTATATACAGTAGGTATTAGCAGTAATGTCATTAGCGCTAGCAGAGTGGAGCTGCAACTCTTTGGGGCAAATTCATTAAAATGGTGTCAAAGTAAAATTGTCTTAGTTGTCTATAGCAACCAATCACAATGCAGCTTTCATTTTTCAGTGGCAAAATACCAAATGAAATCTGTGCGGCAATTACCAGTAGTTGCTACTGGCAGCAAAAACAGTTTCATTTCAGACAACTTTAATAAATCTGCTCCAGTTGTGTTTCTAACTTTATATTCTGTGAAATTTGATTAAAAAATTGAGACAACTTTGCCTTTAAAACTAATTTGAAATAGTTTTTTTTTTTTTACTAAGCTAAGGTTTTCCTTCTTTGCCTTTACTAACCTACACAATGCTGTTAAACTTGGAACAGCCCAGAGTTCAATATTAGAAAATTAACAGCTATGTTTAACGCAGACATTGTATGTGTGAAAATCTGCCTTCTTCACTGACAGATGGGTGACTGAGAGAGACACAATTTTGGAGCACTTTTCCTAATAAGTAATTTTTAACCTTCTTCCAAGATATATTTGCTTGTACAGTATGTTTAATGATAAAACTAGCTCATGTTGAAAATACAGTTGTGTGTGGTATATTTTAGACCCCCTCCTCCGCATGAAGACATTTACCTATCGATGATGTGGCATGGCTATGGATTGCCTTTTCCTATACCACAAATGTGAATAACACCTAATCTGTACTTCCTACTCCAGCTGTGAGCATTGTCTTGTTACAAAACCACTTCCAGCAACAAGAAGGCAGATCTGTAGAAGCCAGGAAGAGCCTAAAATGACAGTTTAATAAACTGTTTTTCACAGACAAATAAATGTCACAGGATGAAGATTTTTAAGCAAGTGAGAAGCAAGTAGCGATCACTATTCACCTGGGAATGGGCACGGCACGGACTATAAGAGAATCTTATCAGCAGTGAAGACCAACAGAGTTTAACTCTTATTTGCTTTTTGATGCATGCTATGTTGAGCTCTTCATGTCATCTCCTACTTACCTTTATGAGTATTGTTGCATGCTGCATGACAGATGCCTTTCAGAAGTATAAGAAAACTGTGCAATAACCTCTGTACGAGCTGTAATGATAACTTAATCACCCAACTTGTCACAAAATAGATGAACAAAATTTTTAACATCTTATTCCTGACATAAAATTGTCAAGTTTAATTTAAATTAATTTACATTGGTTTTGGTCAATTCTACCAAAAATGTCATTGCTACTAATGTACAGTCATCAGAGGGGACAGAATTATGTTTTAATGGTAATAGTAAATCTGAGTGATTTTTATTTTGTGGAATACAGAATAGACTTTTTAAGATTTGCTCACCTAGAGACATGGTAGGACCAATTTGTAACCATGCAATTGCTCTAAACTTTAGGGAACAAGGGTGTTGAGGTACTTTGTGAAACCCTTGGACACCAAGAGAGCTTCTCCTGCCCAGGCTCGAAACCCATGAGATCAGTTGTTGTTGGCAAGGGAAGGGGAAGGCCTGAAACACAAGACTACAAATTTTCAAAAGTTGTTTGCTTCAGAAATAAAATGAGCCATTTCTTAATGATTTTCATGTGCTGAATTCAAATATCACAAGGAAAACTGTCAATTGGCTCTAGTTTCTATGATATCGAAGAATTATCGTTTTACTGTTATGTAAATTGTATAGATGATAGTGCATTGACATTGTGCAGTAAGACAGCTTTAAGATTCAGTTTGAATGAATCGATAAATAGCCTCTGCTCATCTGGGTTATAGCTGATCACTCTCCTTGAAGAAGGATTGGACAAGATGCTTTTGACGGTCCCGGAACAAAGAATTCCGAACATCATCTGCTAGCAGATTCCACTGTTGAAGTCTGGAACCTAAGAGTTCTTCCTTACTCTTGGGCAGATCTAGAACCCTAACAAGATCTTTCAGTTCACTTTGCGATATAAGGTGTGGTTCAGTGGAGATTGATAAAAGAAAATCTTGATTGTGCGAGGTAGATGGTTCATGACCACATGCTTCTTCTTTTTTCTTCCTCAGTGGAATCGAGTGAGATTGTTTCTGGTGCTTTTGGAACTGGCAATTCTTCTGAATGAGCTAGTGGGCGTATCGCAGATGGAATATTTGGATACTGCAAAGTCCACTTCTTTTTATTCGAAATTCCTTTCCCAATTGGAGGCACCATGCAGAAGTAGCAATTGGCAGTATGGTCAGTTGGCTCTCTGTAGACCATTGGCACTGCAAAAGGCATAGATTGTCTTTTCCCGTTCAACCACTGTGTGAGGTTTGATGAATATCTATTACAGCACATGTGTGGAGCCCAACTCTTGTCCTGATCTCCTATTTTGCAGCCGAAATACAGGTGATAGGTTTTCCTAACCATGGGAGTCAAACTTCGCTTTTGTGACGCAAAAGTCACTTCGCCACATATATAGCAGAAATTATCTCCTTTATTAATGCAAGTCCAAGGCATCGCTGATCATATATAGACTGAACGATGTAAGCCAAACTGCAACAAGTACTGGATGGATGATAGAGAGAGAATATATAAAGTTGTGTGATGCAAGTTTAATTAGGATTGCATCACCTGGCCTTTATTGGCATCTTTCTATTGGTCATTCTGAGATGATGCAATTCTAGTAGATGATGCCTGGCCTACCACCTAAAAGAGCTGAAATATCTTCTGAAATGGAAAGGATTCTGACCCTGCAAATAACACTTGAGAGGCAGAAAAGAAACTGGATTATTGTGCTGGCTATCCCTTTATGGGACCAAATTCCACATCAACATCATGTTGGCGGAGTGGCAATTTACAAGAAAAATTTGGGGCACACTATCAGCATGTCTGTCCTGCCACTTTAAAAAGCTCGAATTCTTCTGAAATGGTAAGGATTTTGACCCTAAAAACAACACATGGGGGTGGAAAAAACAGTTATCCCTGTATGAGATGGGATCAAGTGCAACATCAACATAGTATTGGAAGTGACAATTAAAATTTCAAGAAAAATTTGGGGCACATTATCAGTGTGCCTGGCCTGCCAGCTGAAAAACCTAGAATATCTTCCAAAACTGATCATCATGACTAAGGTAGAAACTGTTCTTCTTCTTCTTCTTCTCCTCACAGACCAGTTATCCAATCCGCTGTGTCTATGATTTGCTGTATACTGTAATCATATACTGCTGCTCAAATTAATGCTCCAGCATATGTAACAGTGCCACTCAATGTGCACTGCACCTTGCAACCATGAAATAAAGAAGGGGGGGTGTAAGCAATGGCTTGTCCTGGTGAAATTGGGGGTGGGAAATAGTCCAGTGTGGAGGAACAGGAGAAGGCAGATGAGTCCAGCCTGGTGTTGAAACTGTGCCTGCCCTGCACCCATTAGGTGATATCAGTAAGTAGTACTAGAAAGCACCAGGCCTCACTGCGTTTTTAGACTCTGACGCTCAAAACATTGACTCAGTGGGCCATGACAGCTATGTATTGTCCTTGCCCAAGTTCCTATAAGTGCTGCTCCATGTATTGACGGTGCAGGTAGCTTTCCCAACATGGACATTTAGGAGAGGCCCACATAGCTATCAAGCAGGGACAACTTTTTTCTAGAAATAATGGTGGCTAGGTATTCTCCATGGAGACTGCCATCAGTTAGCAAAACTCAGTGATTCCAGTCAAGACTGCTTTAACCATAGGGCCAACAGTGCACTTGCACCGGGCCCTATGGTAGCGGGGCCCCCTTTGGACTGCAGGACAGTCCTACATTTGCTGTCTAGGGCAGTGGGTTCGGGCTACCACAACTCATCGGTGTCCAGAGGATGGCAATGAGTTGCAGACAGTGATGAAGCAAGGAGCGGATGGTACCCTACCTCATCATCCGGCTGCTTTTTTTGCTTCCGGTGTCCTGGGAGCAGGAGATGCGATGTAGTGACGTCACTTACATCGCGCCTGTTACTCCTTGATGACTCCGGGACCAGAGAAAGGAGTGAACGGGGAAAGGTGAGTATTAAGGTTTGTTTTTATATTTCATATATACAGTGGGGGACACAAAACTATGGAGGCAACCTGGGGGGGGGGGGACATGATACTGTGGGAACAACCTGAGGGGGCCATGTCAATGTTGGGGGACATGATACTGTGGGGGCAACCTGGGGTGAGGACATGGTACTGTTGGGGCAACCTGAGGGGGACATGTCAGTGTGGGGGGACATGAATTTGGGGGGCAAACTGGAGAGGGACATGAATGTGTGGGGTCACCCTGGAGGGGGACATGAATCTGTGGGGGGACATGATACTGTGGGGCAACCTGGAGTGAGGTCATACTGTGGGGCCAACCTGAGGGGGCCATGTCAATGTGGGGGGGACATGATACTGTGGGGGCAACCTGGGGTGAAGACATGATACTGTGGGGGGACAACCTGGAGGGGGACATAAATATGTGGGGGGGCAACCTGGGGTGAAGACATGATACTGTGGGGGGACAACCTGGAGGGGGACATGAATATGTGGGGGGGCAAGCTGGGGTGAGGACATGATACTGTGGGGGGCAACCTGGGGTGAGGACATGAATCTGTGGGGGGCAACCTGGAGGGGGACATAATTCTGTAGGGGGACATGATACTGTGGGGGCAGCTTGGTCGGGGACATGAATCTGTGGGAGCCACCTCCTTTTTCCTGTGACTTGTCCTGTTTTTTTCTAGTCATGTCATTTTTTTACTGCACACTGCTAAGTTTAATTATAGCGATTGGCAACAATTCTAACACTGAGTGCACAATGTGGAAAAAAAGTATTTAGTCAGCCACCAATTGTGCAAGTTCTCCTACTTAAAAAGACGAGAGAGGCCTGTAACTGACATCATAGGTAGACCTCAACTATGAGAGACAAAATGAGAAAACAAATCCAGAAAATCACATTGTCTGATTTTTAAAGAATTTCTTTGCAAGTTATGGTGAAAAATAAGTATTTGGTCAATAACAAAAGTTCATCTCAATACTTTGTTATATATCCTTTGTTGGCAATGACAGAGGTCAAACGTTTTCTGTAAGTCTTCACAAGGTTGGCGCACACTGTTGCTGGTATGTTGGCCCATTCCTCCATGCAGATCTCCTCTAGAGCAGAGATGTTTTGGGGCTGTCGCTGGGCAACACGGACTTTAAACTCCCTCCAAAGGTTTTCTATGGGATTGAGATCTGGAGACTGGCTAGGCCACTCCAGGACCTTGAAATGCTTAAGCATGGGGACACGTCTGGCACTGCAGGATCTGAGTCCCTGGTGGCGTAGAGTGTTACTGACGGTAACCTTTTTATGTTAGTCCCAGCTTTCTGCAGGTCATTCACTAGGTCCCCCCGTGTGGTTCTGGGATTTTTGCTCACCGTTCTTGTGATCATTTTGACCCCATGGGGTGAGAACCTGTGTGGAGCCCCTGATCGAGGGAGATTATCAGTGGTCTTGTATGTCTTCCATTTTCTAATTATTGCTCCCACAGTTGATTTCTTCACACAAGCTGCTTGCCTATTGCAGATTCAGTCTTCCCAGCCTGGTGCAGGTCTACAATTTTGTTTCTGGTGTCCTTCCACAGCTCTTTGGTCTTCACCATAATGGAGTTTGGAGTGTGACTGTTTGAGGTTGTGGACAGGTGTCTTTTATACTGATAACAATTTCAAAAAGGTGCCATTACTACAGGTAATGAGTGGAGGACAGAGGAGCCTCTTGAAGAAGAAGTTACAGGTCTGTGAGAGCCAGAAATCTTGCTTGTTTGTAGGTGACCAAATACTTATTTTCCACCATAATTTGCAAATAAATGCTTAAAAAATCAGACAATGTGATTTTCTAGATATGTTTTCTCATTTCGTCTCTCATAGTTGAGGTCTTCCTATGAGGTCAATTACAGGCCTCTCTCATCTTTTTAAGTGGGAGAACTTGCACAATTGGTGGCTGACTAAATACATTTTTTTCCCACTCTTTTATTGTTTTTGTTGCTTTTTACAAACAAACATTTCAGGAAAAGTCAACTTTAAATGAAAGATTTTTTTAGATTAGAGCAGGCTAAACTATTTATTGGGTGAACATAGCAACAAAAAAAACTCTTAAATAACAGATTCTTTTTTTTACATTAGGGAAGGCTGCAATACTGTATATATGCACAGCAAAAAAAATGCTTAAGAAATTGTAATATTTTTTTTCAGATTAACAGCACTCTGTACACTCTGTTCACACTGTGTATTTGGTGGTGAGCAGAATGAATGATATTTCCCATATCACAAATAATCATATTGCAGGAAATATCAACATCCTCCTCCCATTTATGTAAACATTGCAACACTCAAATCGTGTATGGCCCCACTTAGCCTGTGCAACATACAGGGTGTCTGTACTCACTCATCTGTCACTCACATATCTACATGTAAGGAAGCTCAGGTCAGTGGACATCATATGCAAATGGATTTTACAAACATTACAGTACACTGAAGAGCCCACTTATTCTTTAAGAGTAAGATGACTAAATAATATACACATCCCAGAGACCTTTTTCACACCTTTAAACCTCCCATGTGTTGCACCTCAGCAAAACACACTAGAGACCAAACCTTTTGGTTATTCACATGTTGTTTTCTTTTCACTGCATGTATTTCATCCTCTAAATATTATTATAAAGTGAATTTATCCACAAAGTTTTAATCTGTGCAGCAGAGACTGAGTTGATTCTGTACTACACCAACTCTCCAAATGAATCCCTCCCAATTGCTGAAATCTTAAGCATGATGAACAGAGGAAAATTACAGGAGTTTTACAGGATCAAGACAAAAATGGGCATTTGGAGGTGGAGGTGGTGGTGGTGTGGGTTGCTGTGTTTGGGGGAGGGGAAAGTCTGCAGAGGAAAACTTTGCAGTCTTTCTGTGAAAACCGTTGTGGAAAAAAATGCCATACGATTCCGCTGCGATTGGCTGTGGCCCACGACGTGGGGCCTTAGCCTCACTCACATTGAATTCTCCACCATACCAGTCCTATTGCTCAAGTGCTCTTTGTTCACTTTGTTTACTGGGCTGCTATGATGATTAGCCAGCTACACATGTGACCACTGCAGCCAGTCACTGGCCCCATTGGTGATAATTTTTAGGATATTTTTTTACTAACATATGACGATGCATTCCCATATTGTCAAAGAAATGTAAAGATGTTTTACTTGTCTTAGGGATGTTTTCTTTGGTGAGATGTAAGGAGAAATGGTATTGTATAGTGTCACAATGTGTCAAACAGACTGGTGTTACCTTAAGAAATAACTGAGCAAAGCCCATTTAGTTAGGCCTTAATTACATGCCATTGTTTTAGTCTGTGATTTGTATCAGTGTTTGTAAGCTAAACCCAGGAGTGAAGGATACATGGAGGTAAGGTATAATGGAAGGATTTTCACCTGTTCTGTTTTTCTCCAACAGCTTCTGGCTATGGCTTATAAACATTGGTCAAAACACTAATGTGTGAATATGGCCCTAGTTTGAGCAATGGGAGAAAATGGATGACATATGGCACACTACAGCATATCTCAATGCCTTCTGCCAGGCGCGTAACTAGCAAAGACTGGGCCCCATAGCAAACCTTTCAGTTGGGCCCCCCCACAGCATAGCATCCCCTTTCCTGGCCTCCACACACTATAATGTCCCAAAGTGGCCTCCAGATGGTATAATATCCCATAGTGGCCCCCACCTCACAGTATAATGTCACATAGTGGCCTCTCCATACAGTATAATGTCCCATAGCGACACCTGCACACAGTATAATGTCCCATAGTGGCCCCTGCACACAGTATAATGTCACATAGTGGCCACTCGACTCCACTTTTCAGACCCCAGAATATAATGATCGGAGGCCCAGGGGAGGTGAAAAACATAAAACCAGTGTTACTCACCTCTCCTGCTCTCCGGTGTGAATCCCAGATGTTTTCAGCTCTCTTCAATGACATCACAGATGTGGGTTACACCGGCATCATTATATGTCATGATGCCGGCCTGACCCACGTAACGTCTGAGGCCGAAGACAGCAAGGAGTAACTATGAAGAGGTTAGTGACACTGGTTTTTATGTTCGCTCACCTCTCCTGGGCCTCTGATAATTATACTGTGGGGTCTGAAGAGATCCAGAGTAAAATAATAGCAGTATTTGTCAGGGTTTGGCCAAAGAATACTCTTTCCCATGGCCCGTGGCATTATTTATCGATCCTCGCTCCTGCTCACAGTTGCCTCCAATTCCCCTTCTTCCCTCCAGGGGACCTCAGCAACGCAATTTGGAGCGCACAGGGCCATCTGAAGGGCAGAAGGGGAAACAGAGACGCTGTGAGCAGGAACAGGAATCGGTAAGTAAATAGGGCCCATTACCTGCTGGGATTACTCCAGCAGGTGACGGCCTATTAAAAAAAAAAAAGAAGTAGAGGCCCACCAGGCCCCCTAAGGTCGCAGGCCCTGTGACAGCTGTCACAGCTGCTACGGCAGTACTTACGCCACTGCCTTCTGCCAAAATTCCTTAATACATACGTGTAGTACACAGATACAGTGTACTACACTGTGTGACTAGGATCATAGTTTATTGCATAGACATGGTTACAGAACCAAGTTTAGTACATAGATAAACTAAAGTTAAGGTTAGTGCGTAGACTTCTTAAGACTAATGTAATGCAAAGTTCAGCAGGGTTGATAGTTAAGCTGATAGTTACAAAATATTACATGCAAGGAAGCTGCTGTTCTTCAGGCTACTGGTACATTTACATATTTATACAGTGTATAACTGTTTATATGGATATATGTAATGTTTCCAACACAAATATAGATGGCAAAGTAGACAACTGTAGATTATTATAGTCACAAAATAGTAGGATGACTTTGACATTCTTATTTGTAGAAAGGGTTGCAATGGTTTGACCTGTGTAACATACTGTATCAGGCCCTTCTTTTCTGAATGCCTCCTTTGACACACAGTTTCAGAGCTTGGATTTCATTCTTCAGACTCTAGGATTGATGTATGTTGGGACAGACATGGGAAGGTGGTGTCTTTGTTTCAGCAAGATTCCCACTGAACAAGTGTCCTACATTGTGGTGCGTAGCATACACGTCCTGTTATGCCCTGAGTGCAGTTTTCTCATCTCCTGTAGTTTGGTGGTGAAAAGAAGGCTGACCACTAATAGAATGGATGTGAATCTCTCTTTTGTTACCCACAGACACAGCAAGGTCATGTTGTCCTGGCAACTGTAAGCATTTCCTTTCTCCCTTTTCTTCACCCCACCTCGACATACCCATTCCTGGGAATCCCAGACCACAGTTCAGGGCTGTGCATCGGGGTGAAAGGTCAGATGAGAGCACAATGGCCTTGTTAAAAGAAAACGGAACATAATTCCATGGTTTAGGCTGAGCTGACTCTGCCAATTGCAGTTTGTGGTTTACAGTGTGACAAGCTTATTAACCCTTTGAGTCACCATAAAAAAGATTACAGATGCATTGTTTATTGGCTGTTAAGCAAACAGAAGGCATAACAAATGGGAAAGTTTACTTCATTTAAACAGTTGGGTTCTGAGAGGGTATGAACAGTGGTCTTTTCAATCTGAAAAAATATATCAAATGGCTTAATTTTGAACATGTCATATGACAGAATGGATGCTGGGCTATTACTGTAAATGGAAGTGTAAGGACCTGTAAAGCCATTCTAAAAAGGGATGCCAGAATATCACATTTGTGGAGTTTGTGGACCTCTGCTGATTTCCCACACCATGGAACCTGAATCCTTTATGGTGCTACCCAGAGATTTTGACTGAAACAACTGAAAGCCCTCCAGTCCAAATTATGTAATACAGGTAAGGAGGTGATATTGGTGATGTGTATAATCTCAAATTACAAGTGCACTGTTTAACTCTCAAAAACCCTTAGGTTTAGTGGAAATCTGACCCTGACATTTCAAATCTGTCATGTTTTCAGCAACCAAAAGTGGCGGGTAGTTCCATTCTGGAAATCAGTGGTAGTTATGCCACATACAACTACCAGGAGGGAACTGGAGGATGGGAGTAGTAGTAGCTGTGTTGTCAACGGTAGGACAAGGACACTCAACCGACTTCTAAAGCTCACCTCCCAAGTTGGATCAAGGTTGTAGGGGCCTCTGGTCTACCTGATAGTGGTGGTAGTTCCCCCGGAGCACTTCAAATTGTAGAGGGTTTGTCTCCTCTCCTGAGATGGTTAATGGTAGTCAGAAGAGACCTGATGGTAAGCATAGGAACAACTCAAGAGGCAACCATGCAGCTAAACTAATGACATAACTTTACTGAGTTAACAAAGAAACAATACAGGTTTCCTGATGGGAGTAGTAGTTCTGAGTTCCAATGTGGGTACTGGTACTGAATTTGGTAAATAGGGATGCCTAGGAATAGATGTTAACTTCAGTACCTTTTATCCTCACTCCAATATGATTATATTCTGCTTCTCCCACTATCTGTATGATGGCTGTAGATGAATGTCCCTCTGGTGGCGTGTCTACCTGTGCACTTTAAGGTCAAGGATATGAGGTTCTGAGAAACCTCAGCTTCTCCTTCAAATTAGGTATTTCTTTCCTTTCAGGAGGCTGACAGCAATTCTTCTCAGTCTCAGGGTTGTAGTGATGACACATGGGCTCTGAAAAGAGCCCAACACTCCTCCCTTAGGAGCTGCAATGTTCTCTCAGCACAGGTCAGTCCTGTTTCAAGGACTCAAAAAGACTGACTCTGGAGACTTCCAGTCTCCTCCCCTTGTCTCTGGTCAGTGATTGGCTGGACTAAAACAAGTCCTCCTGAAAAGGAGGGGTGTACCATGACCACAATGGATTTCTCAACAAACAGGGGGAATATAACACAAGGGAAGCTGAAAACATTACAAAACAAAGGAAATTCATACAGTTGAAACCAGAAGTTTACATACACTATATAAAAAGACACTTATGCATGTTTTTCTCACTATCTGACATGAAATCAGAATAAACCTTTCGCATTTTAGGTCAATTAGGATTACCAAAATTATCTATATTTGCCAAATGCCAGAATAATGAGACAGAGAGAATTTATTAAGGCATTTTTATTACTTTCAGCAAAGTCAAAAGTTTAAATAGACTAAGGTTACTGTGCCTTTAAACAATTTGGGACAGCCCATATGATGATGTCATGTCTTTGGAAGCTTCTGATAAGTTTATTGGCAACATCTGAGTTAATTAGAGACACAACTGTGGACATTTTTTTACGGCACACCTGAAACACACTGCTTCTTTGTGTAACATCATGGGAAAGTCTAAAGAAATCAGCCAAGATATCAGGAAGAGAATTGTGGACTTGCACAAGTCTGGTTCATCCTTGGGTGCAATTTCCAGATACCTGAAGGTGCCTCATTCATCTGTACAAACAATTATACGCAGGTACCAACAAGATGGGAATGTCCAGCCATCATACCGCTCAGGAAGGAGATGGGTTCTGTGTCCCAGAGATGAACGTGCTTTGGTGCGAAATGTGAATATCAACCCAAGAAAAAAAGCAAAAGACCTTTTGAAGATGCTGGCTGAAGCTGGTAAGAGTGTGTCATTATCCGAGTACTGTATGGACATGGCTGAAAGGCCACTCTGACAGGAAGAAGCCATTACTCCAAAAGAAACATAAAAATGCCAGATTAATGTTTGCAAATGCACACAGGAACAAAGACCAACATTTTTGGAGACATGTCCTGAGGT
This sequence comes from Leptodactylus fallax, assembly GCA_947044405.1. Classification (NCBI taxonomy): domain Eukaryota; kingdom Metazoa; phylum Chordata; class Amphibia; order Anura; family Leptodactylidae; genus Leptodactylus; species Leptodactylus fallax. The sequence continues at coordinate 294,703 of CAMRHE010000694.1, forward strand.
GTGATGAAATTAAAACTGAACTACTTGGCCATAATGACCATCATTACGTTTGGAGGAAAAAGGGAGAAGCTTGCAAGTCTAAGAACACCATCCCAACTGTGAAACACGGAGTTGGCAGCATCATGTTGTGGGGTTGTTTTGCTGCAGGAGGGACTGGTGCACTTCACAAAATAGATGGCATCATGAGGAAAGAACATTATGTGGCAATACTGAAGCAACATCTCAAGACATCAGCCAGCAAGTTAAAGCTTGGGCGCAAATGGGTCTTCCAAATGGACAATGACCCGAAGCATACTGCCAAACTGGTTACAAAGTGGCTTAAGGATAACAAAGTCAATGTATTGGAATGACCATCACAAAGCCCTGATCTCAATCCTATTGAAAATTTATGGGCAAAGTTGAAAAGACAGGTGCGATCAAGGCGGTCTACAAACATGGCTCAGTTACACCAGTTCTGTCAGGAGGAATGGGCACAAATTACTACCAACTATTGTGAGAAGCTTGTGGAAGGATATCCAAAATGTTTGACCCAAGTCATACAGTTTAAGGGCAATGGTACCAAATACTAATGAAATGTATGTAAAGTTTTGACTTTGCAGAAAGAAATAAAAATATCTTAAAAATTCTCTCTCCCTCACTATTTTGGCATTTGGCAAATATAAATAATTTTGGTAATCCTAATTGACCTAAAACGGGAAAGGTTTATTCTGATTTCATGTCAGATAGTGAGAAAAACATGCATATGTGTCTTTTTATATAGTGTATGTAAACTTCTGGTTTCAACTGTATATACAGCCATTATCTACAAACACAGTGGCGCAAACAATATAATAAAACAAAAATACTTTAAGCAAACTATAAGCATTTGCATCCAATTCATCTCCGTTTTCCACCTCCTGCTCCTTGTGGTGGAATGCCGAGCTTTCCGCCACTGATTACACTCAGATGAATGGGCCTACTCTGTGAGGAGTCTCAAGTCGTGGACTCTGCAGCTGAATGAACCATGGAATCCAAGGCAAGTTCGAGCAAGGCGCTAATTTTATTATTAATTTTGCTCTGATCTCTCCCCCTGATTGTTTTCAAACAACATGTGGAATAATTAGGATGGACTCTTCCCCTGATTTTGGGTAGAACCTGACACAAAATCAGCATCACATTCCGCTATGTGAACAGGACCTAAGAGGTGCAAAGCTGCAGTCACACCTTGGCCCTGGTGCCTGAGATGACCCAAATGCCACACTCCTACATAAGAAGACACCAATATTATAACTAAACATGGTACGCATGGACCATGTTATATATTATGTATCAACAACCAACAGCTATACAGGTGCATCTCAATAAATTAGAATATCTTTGAACCGTCTATTTCTTTCAGTAATTGAATTAAAAAAGTGACCTCCTATATTTCCTAGATTCTTTTACACACAGAGTGTTCTATTTCAAGTGTTTTATTTCTGTAAATGTTGATTATGGATTACAGGTAATGAAAACCTAAATCTAAGAAAATTAGAATATTGTAAAAAAGTTCAGTATTGTAAATTCAGTGTGTCACCTGCCAAGGTTTCCTAAGCCTTTAAATGGTCCCTCAGTCTGGTTCAGTAGGACACACAATCATGGAAGACGCTGATTATGAATTGTATTACTGAATTACTGAAATGAATGAACATTTCAAAGATATTCTAATTTATTGAGATGCACCTGTAGATTATACCTTCTTCACCAATGTGCCTTGTCATATGCACCAGTGACATACTGTAATAGACTTGCTTTCTGAACTGGAATACTCTATAAAGTTTTGCAGCCCCTTTATTCTGGATGTGATTTCCCTGCAACATGTATTTATATCTTTTTTTTCTTTTTAATCAACATTTTCTGACTTCACATATCCTTTATTTCATTTATGTTACATATTAGAGCTACATTTTATTTATCTGGTCAAGCAGTTTTACCATTTATCACAGAATCTTGGAAACCCTAATGTTTTTTTTGTAAATTTCTACTATATGAACTATACTGATAGACTTTTAATAGGTCCCATACAGAGGGATTGAAAAATGAAGATAATTAGCAGGCGAGACACTAGCAATGATAGGTAATAGTGAGTGTGACAGATACTTAAAGGTGATGAGTGATTGATGACTTTGGATGTTGGTTAGAGATGATGGATAGGCATGTAAGCAAAGTACAGTAAAAAGTTCTCACATACTGCATAATAACATCTGTCACAATGTAATGTAATAGTTATTTCAGTACATTTATAGTATTAAACTATGGTTGGATGTACATGAACACTCAAACATCATATATTTATATAATTATAGACAGGGATGTGATTCTGAAAAAAGCTAGGTCTATAAAGCACTTAATTTTGGTCATAGAGTACAGTTAAATCTATAGGTGACATCTTCTCTGATTCAAGTCACTCTTTTTATCTTTATTTAAGCCAGATGCTCATGCCAGCTTCTCTAGACCAGTACTATTTCTTCATTGTTTGCTGCCCAGAGATTTTGGTTCTATGCATTTTCAATATCCTCCCACCTATTCCCCACCCTCTTCACAAACCTCAGATACACCTTTATCAGCATTATCCTGCTACTACATCTTTTACTTTGACTGCTGCTGACATATGTGACTACTTTAGCATTTGTGAAGTAAAATTTCCCAAAATTTTGTACTAAAATAATGATATCATAACTATGTTATTCCTCAAAAACAGTGCTAAACAGGAAGAGCTCCCTTAGTGCCTGTTCACAGTTATTATACTCTCTTCTGCCCCTACACAGTAATACTGCCCCCATATAAAAAGTGACTCCATATAGTACTATTTCCTCTAAACAGCAGTGCCCCTCTTAAGTAAAACCCAACACATAAAGGAGCGGCTGCCACAGGGCCCGGGACATTAGGGGGCCTGGAGGGCCCCTGATGTTTTTTTTTTTAATAGGTTGTTATCTGCTGGAATAACACCGGAAGCGGAGGTGGCTGTGAGCAGGAGCGGGGATCGGTAAGTAAGGCTGCGGGCCCGCAAACCCCACAAACACTGCTATCATTATACTCTGGGGTCATTTCAGACCCCAGAGTATAATGATCAGACACCCAGGGGAGGTGAGGGAAAAAATACTGTTACTTACTTCTTCTGCACTCTTGCAGTCTTCGCCTCCTTGGTTATGTCCCAGACATCACGTGGGCCAGGCTGGCATCATTATGCATTGCGACGCATGCCTGACTCATGTGACGTCTGGTCAAAATTGAAGAAGGCCGAAAGTATCGGGGAGCGTGCCAGAGCCAGGGAGAGGTAAGTAACATTGTTTTTTATGTTTGTATCCTCCCCTGGGTCTCCGATCATTATACTCTAGGGTCTGAAAAGACCCCAGAGTATAATAACTGTTCATGGGTGGTCCACAATGGGGCATAATACTGTGTGCAGGGGCCACTATGGGGCATAATACTGTGTGCAGGGGACACTATGGGGCATAATACTGCGTGCAGGGGCCACTATGACGCATAATAGTGTGTGAAAGGGCCACTATGGCGCATAATAGTGTGTGCAGGGGCCACTATAGCGCATAATAGTGTGTGTAGGTGCCACTATTGGGCATAATAGTGTGTGCAGGAATGCAGGGAATGTGGTTTGTGTGGGAGGAAATGGTTACCGGGGGGAGGCACATGTCAAATGTTTGCCTTGGGGCTCAGCCATTCCTCATTATGCCACTGGCTTTCTACATAAGCCCCAAATCAGCTACATCTGCAGAGTGCTTGCTATTTTTGGGAAGATCACTTTATCAACACTACCCAATCTCTAATGTAGCTGCTTTGTGAGTTTGTGCAGGATCGCACTGTCCCTTAGTAGGGGGTTGCCTTTAAGCTGTGTGGCTGTGTTCCAGGTATTACCATGTTAAGAACGTATCCCCTATTCATAGGGAAGGGTATAACTTGCAGACAGGTGGGGGGCTGACTGTTGAGACTGGGAAAGATGCACTGTGACAGCCAAATAGACTATTAGGGCATCACTGTATTGTGCCCCGGACTGATGACACTCTTTGAATGTATATAGTATACATATGTATTTGTAAATGCATTGTTACAATCTTTGTATATTTCTATGCCCAATTCTCTGATAGAGTACAATAAGGTCGCATACACAGGAATGACTGAGCCATTTTTGAACCTGGGAGTGTTAATATATATCAGGTGAATTACTTGCGTACACAGTCTTATTGTATGCAATCATAAAAACACACTGTACTATACACAGAGCAACACATCACAAAGACAGGATGTGTAAACCCTATTTCACAGTCCTTGTTTCATTTACACATTTCCTGATGGCTGTTGTCTGGGCCTGTCCGGACTCTTCTGAACTAACAGTAACTCCTAACATGGCATCATACAAAAATAATTGAAGACTGAATTATGTTCTACTGTGTGTGGCTATGAGAGGACATACGGGGATATTACACTGTGTTTACCTTCCAGGATGCAGATTGGCATTCAGCAGTTCCCATGTGTTTCGCTTGATAATGACAATAAATGACTAGTCTGCCCTGCAAAAGTGAACATAGCCGGGTATTACGAGATATAAATGACATAGTGCAAGCAGCTAAGCCCCTGTTGGATTTCTATTGAGTTACTATTCTAAGTGAGTTTGATACAAGATTTAAAGAGTACAATGCAGTCAGTTCAGTGGTTTGGGGACATATCCTCAATGTCCTCTCCCTGCTTTGGTCACTAGAAGCAGCAGATGTGCTGGAGTCAGCAGGAAAGGCCTATCGATTAGCCATCAGGAGCAGTGTATGGCCCACGTGGGCCAGGCCTTATCGATTAGCAGGGACTTTCTGTTGTTTGGTAAATTCGCCCCCTCTCAGCTTTTGTCAGTAAAATTGAACGCCACATTAGAAGCTCTTCTGGGGCCTGCCATGTGACATGTCTGCCTGGGAAAAGATTTAGGGGCAGCTGTCCTGATATAACTGGCTGAAATGAGGGAGGAGGGAAAAACTGAAGAGGGGGATGTGTGTAGATAATCCACTAATCCTAAACAGAAAAGGAGCAAGGGATATTTCATTGCCTACCCCAAGGGGTGCGGGTTTAGATTTGCACATAAATACAACTTTACTTTCCCCTTTGACAGAAGAGGTTAAGGGGTTATTTATTAAGTGCTGCTGTACTGTTCCTTTTCACTTCCAAAGCAGTGTGCAGTAGGCTGGCATGCGGCCTTGCTGTGTACACATACAAGTCAGTGATGCCATATTCTCTCAATGGAATTTTAGAGAGTTCTGACATATAGTATTCCATTGTAATTACACGTAGTACCAGCAAAGCAAGTGAACCAAACAGCAAATACATCTAACAAATACAGTAATAGAATACACTAGAGTTACACTAGGCACTGTATGGTATACTGTATGCATCTATGCATTTTCATTACTCTAAAATACTAACTAGGAAATAGTACAATTCATTCTGTATAAGAGAAAACCTGCTGTTCATTGCTTGTCTGGTGCTATATAGCTGCAGCTTTTGTGTTGTATTCTTTTATGCTTGATAAGAGTTATTCAACCTATTAACTCTTGCTTTGTATCAGGATACTCAACATGATCCCGCTATGCAGTAAGCCTAATAATAATACTCTCTATAGCATACCATCTAATGATCTTTGTAAATGCTATTTATTTCAAAGCAGATATGTGATAATCTATGAATCTAGTCTATGAGAACCAGGGCCTTTTTGTTCTCAGGATCAGTTGGAGTCCCAGCTGCAAGATCACCGCTTAAGATGACTGATATGTCATAAAAGTCTATCGTTCGAAAACACCAATTACTGTGACATGTCAAGATGATGACCCAGGATGCATTGCTGTTTAGTCACATGGTATTTATCAGCTCCTGGATATGCAGTTTTCATGCATGGTATTTATCAGCATAATGGATATGCAATTTCTTTAGTAAGTTAGTTTACTATTAAATTTGATCCCCTTACTGTACCTTTTCACTTGTAGGGTTCTATTCACATTCTCCACCTGTAATTCTGCCAGATTTGAAAGAAAGAATAGTGCATCATGCAACCATTAAAATTACAGACCCCAATATAGATCCCGCACTGCATGAAGTTTTCATTATCAGGGTAATTCTTATTTCTTATTCTTAAAGGGAGTCCATCACCAAAACTCAGCATATCAACCTAGTTATGCAGCTAGATAGGTTAAGGTCACTTGATTCCATCGGTGTTGTCGCCTTGTGAATCGGTGCCTCCGTTGCCCAGGTTTACCGGTTTTGTCAATATACAAACAAGCTCTTTGGAGCAATGAGGGTGTTGAAACACTGACCTCTTTGGAGCAATGGCATTACCCTCATTTATATATTGATAAAAAGCGATATATCCACTACCACCACACCAGCCACCAAAAAAAAAGGGATATATCTCAGCAATCATCGATCTGTGGAGCAGGTTTGATATGCTGGGTTCTTCTGACAGATTCTCTCTAAAGGTTAGTGTGATCATGTTCCACCTATTGAAAGGCTTATAAACAGTAGAAAAAATAGTATTTGGTTTGATTGGTTTGATTGAAGGGGATATCCCATCAGAGACCACTTTTTTCACATTGCAGTTACCACAGTTAACTGCTCTGTATCTTGGGACCACTGGCAAACAGTTGATTTTGCCAGGGGAAGCTTTCACTAACTAGATAGTTCCATATAATACATATCAAATCTGCTTAACATGGCATGTGAACTGCTGTTATTCTCATGAGACAACCTTTTTAAACACATAGGGCTGATTTATTAATACTGACCATAGTACACAAGTCTTAATGAATGGCTGCACTGGAGTGAGTTACACCTATTAATAATTTTGGCGTATCTTGGATAGTCTGTAGTCTGGTGTAGATTTCAGTCATTACTTGCATCAGTCTTCAGTGCAAATATATACATTTGTCTGGGTGTGAAGCCCCATCACACAACAACCACTCCCCTCCTACTCCCCATCCACTTCCCACCCACTTAAAAAAGTGCACAAAAAGCAGCACAAACTGGGGAAAAGTTGCACTTTTCCTTAATATCTTCCAAATTTTATGAAATATTCAAACCTTGTTTCTTAAGACAGTGATACTGAGCGCAACCACTCTCATTGTCTAAAAGTCTACATTGTCCTAACCAGCTAATTGTGTAACCAATTACTAATTTGTTGTCACCTGTTAATCTATTGACCAGGCTTGAAATCTTCACACATGCAACTTTCCAATGAGACTGACTTCCTTGGAGTGGAATAAATAACTGTCAAGACAGGATGTATCAGCCGTTCTTCAGGCATTCCTACATCAGCTCTGCTGAGCAGTAGCATTGCCTTCAGGAAACCAAATCCAGTGCATGAATAATATCTGTAAAAATTGGACACTACAACCAAAGGGTCCAGTCACTAAAAAAAAGTAATTTATTAGTTTGCTTCATATTGCCCAGGTAGGCTATATGCATTTCATATTTATTTGTCGTAAGGCTATATTAGCATTCTTTGTATGCAAAAAAATCCCATTGCAAACCCACTAGCTTACAGTGAATTCTTAGTTTGCAAAATAGGGACAGAGAAGTCCCAGAAAAGTATGATCCTGTGCTCCTCGAAAGTCGACACAATGGCCAATTTGAATGAATCTTTTTCCATGATTAACAATGTTAAAACAGGAGTATCATCTTATTCTTGAGAATCCGTTTAGCTTAAAGACACACAATATCACTTTCAACATTATGTTATTTTTTACAGGTAATTTTCATATATATAGCCATTGTGCTCATAGCTAATGTGTTAAATAATTCAAACAAAACCATATTAGATTCTCTTGGCCCTTTGGCTATTCGTTCTGGAAAAAAAGGTGCAAAATTCACCCGTTTTACCCCTCCTTCTTGAAAAGACAAGCCTGACTAACTATTCTTAAACCTGTTATTCTTCCAGGAAATCCTAATATGCATTTATCAGTGTAAATTACATTGTTGTAACAGATAACACATATCTTTAGTTTTAAATAGTGGACACAAATATTGCTATGCATATTGATATTATTTTCTGTAGAAGATTGTTATTAGCAGTAGTAAAGGTTGCTATTTAAATATAAATATCATAAGCCCTAGCAAAAATTATGACTTTCTCACATTACAGTAAAATGTCTTCATAAATTTTATGTCCCGAGTATCTTAGGACAGTTACCAAAAAGATGACCTACTTTTTAAACCAAATTGCTATGTTTTATGTTATATGTTAAATATATTTTTAAGACTTTTTGATATTTTTTTACATTTTCCATATCACTATCTATATTTTTGAAAGGTTAAACTAAATCCTGCAAGTTTCACTTTGACCATTAAGCCTGATAATGGTTGACTTTTGCCAATTCTGTATGGGTTCTCTTTGCAGCAGTCACCTCATTTACATGAAAACCAAGATAGACAGGATTGCAATTGAAGTGAACACCTCTATAGATAACAACACAGAACATCCATCTATACATCCACTATTGACATTACAGATGCATCTCAATAAATTTGAATATCTTTGAAACGTTTATTTATTTCAGTAATTAAATTAAAAAAGTGACCTACTATATTTTCTAGATTCTTTATACACATAGTATTCTATTTCAAGTCTTTTATTTCTGTAAATGTTGATTATGGATTACAGGTAATGAAAATTTGAATATTGTAAAAAAGTTCAGTGTGTCACTTGCCAAGGTTTCCTAAGCCTTTAAATGGTCCCTCAGTCTGGTTCAGTAGGACACACAATCATGGAAGACCCTGATTATGAATTGTATTACTGAATTACTGAAATGAATGAACGTTTCAAAGATATTCTAATTTATTGAGTTGCACCGTAAATGATATCACAGATTATCTATACCCCCTCCCTCTACAGAGAAAACTCTCCCATAGTTCTCAATGAGTCGGCTCTAGACTTTTGCTACCTATGGTCATGACTTTGCTGTAAAGCATATCGTTAAATGCAGCTAGTGCAGAGGAGAATCTCAGACAAGATGGCAGCCTCCATAATAATAATTAGAAAATAGAATTAGAGAATGTCACATTTTTGGATTTAATAAACAAAAAAAAATATATAAAAGACAATACATTCCTTTTAACCCCTTCCTAACATCCGCCATAATAGTATGGAAGATGTTGGATATTTAAATATAGCAGGCACTCAAGAGATGAGGGTCTCCATTGTATTATAAATGTGGGCATTAACCTCTGAAACGCCTCAATCAAACTTCACCAAAGTGCATTTTGCCATGGATCGCTGCCCCCGGAACAAGATAGAGCGCCACCGATCTGTTGTCATGACAGCTGGGAGCCTATTGAAGGCTCCCAGGCTTTTTTGTCATATAGTTCTATTACAAGCTGCTCTATGCAGCCTGTAATAGAACTGCTGGCAGTTTGCAAACCATTGCCATACATTAGCATTGTAATGCATTGCATTAGTGATCAGAACCCCTGGGATTCAAGACCCTTAGGGGGTCTAATAAATATAGTAAAAACAAAGTTTAAAAAAAAAAGGAAAGAATTTAAAAAGAAATAAAAATTCAAATCATACAGTGTGTCAGAATATTGCGTAATTTTTTTTTGCATTTTTCAATTTTTTTTTTAGGGATTAAAACATTTTAAAACATTTTAAAAAATCTATATATTTAGTATCCCCAGAATTGCACCAACCCATAGAATACAGGAGACATGTAATTTTGGCTGCAGAGTGAATGCTGTAAAAACAAAGCCAATAAGAAAGTCGCACATACACAGTTTTTCTCCAATTCTACCCCATTCTGAATTTTTTTCCAGCTCCCCAGTACATCATATGGAATATTAAATGGAATGATTACATAAAGTAAAATTTGTCTCACAAACATTAAATCATCATATGGCTCTGTGAACAGAAAAATAAAAAAAGTTATGGGGTTTGGAACGCAAAAAGGAAAATTGCCTGCAGTAGGAAGGAGTTAAGTGTCTGGGGTCTGTAATGAAAGGTCTAGATTTGTATTTGGGGGCTGCGAGGAAACTCATGCATACACTGGGAGAACATATAATCACCATGCAGATGTTGCCCTTGGGTAGATTCTAACCTAGGTCCCCAGTGGTGCAACGCAACAATCCTAACCACTGAGCCGCTATGCTGCCTTCACAAGTCACTATAATTTTTTTTTTTTTTTAATCTAGTTTTTGTGACAATGTAGGTACGTAGGTAAATTGAATAGGAGAAAATAGTCTTTGCATCCACAAACCCTAAACTTTGTAATTTAACAATTTTTATGTAAAGCGTACCTAACCTTTCAAACAACTTTTAATTTTTTGGCAACATTTTTTTTTGTAATAGGCCGTTAACTGCTGGAGTAATCCCAGCAGGTAATGGCCCTATTACCAATCCCCATTCCTGTTCACGGCCGCCTCTGCTTCACCTTCTGCCCTCCAGGTCACTCCGACATGATATGGGATGCACGGGGTCCCCTGGAGGGCAGAAGGGGAAGCAGAGGCGGCCATGAGCAGGAGCGGTGATTGGTAAGTAAGGCATCGAGCTCGCGGAAAGAGTATTTGTTGGGGCGAACCCCTAAAAATTCACTGCTATTATTATACTCTGGGGTCTCTTCAGACCCCAGAGTATAATGATCGTAGGCCCAGGGAAGGTGAGTGAACATAAAAAACAGTGGTACTCAATTCTCCTGGGCTCTGCGCCTCAATGCATTCTTTGGGCCTCTGTAGTGATGTCAGACAGGTTGGTGTCATGCAACATAATGATGCCGGCATAACCCACGTCTGTAACGTCATTGTAGATGGCCATTCGTTTTCATATTTGTCACCTCCCCTAGGCCTCCGATCATTATACTCTGGGGTCTGAAAAGACCCCAGTGTTTAATAATAGTTCGTGGGTGGTGTAACCCATAATATTGGGACAATACTGGGTGGAGAGACTACTATGGAACATAATACTCTGTGGAGGGGTCACTATGGGACATTATACAGTGTGGAGAGGCCGCTATGGGACATTATACTGTGTGGAGGGCCACTATGGGACATTATGCTGTGTGGAGGGGCCACTATGGGACATACTACTGTGTGGAGGAGACACTATGGGATTTCATAGTGTCTGGAGGACACTTTGGGACATTACAGTGCGTGTAAATGAGGTGTTATACTGTGTGGGGGTCATGAAAGGGGGCGCTATGCCGTGCCAAAAAGTTTACTATGGGGCCCAGTCTTTGCTAGTTATGCCCTTGCTCCGGGTGTCCCTATTGTGGATAGGTCATCAGCATGAAAAATCAGTTTGGGGTCTGAAAACCCTTTTAGTAAATTTTGTCAGTTACTTTATTAACACATTTTGTCTACTTTCTGTGAAATATTGCATTTCTTTATTCTTCCCCTTGTTTCTCTATTCAGAGATCTATGCAGCTTCTTTCTGTGTATGGTGTGGGGCCCAGGTGCCAAATCTAGCCCTTGGCCTTGTGTTTTGTGGCCCATGGTGGCACGGCTGCCTCTGCCATGGGTTTGACACTCCTGGTATAGGGGCTTGCTGTGTAATGCAGGGAAAAGAAGAATGTGTGGGTGGTCCCTTTGAACAGTAATATTTTGGGCACTATAAAACATAGAACCATGTTTCTGATGTTGTATGAAAGAGAAGATTGTCATCTTTCACTAAGGATTTCTACCTATATCATTTCCAGAGTTATCATCCATTGACAACACAGTCAGGATTGGGAGCAGCTGCAGCTGGATATAAATATCACAATCCCAACTATGTTTTCAACTGTTGATATCACTAGAAATAATAAAGGTAGAGCTGCAAGCTTAGTGTCACAAGAATCTCCTCTTTCACATTTTTACATTTTATAATGGCCGAGATAAAACCGTTTGAAGTAACCCTCCCTCACCCTTGTTTTCCCTGCATTTCATACAAGTCCATACACTGTATACAGTGAGAAGCAGGTACAACCTGTACAGGGAAAGAATAAAGAAATGCAGGATTTCATAGAATGGAGCTATAATTTAACGTGTTAAACTGACAAATATCTTGATCAATGCAAACAATTTTTTCTAAAAAGTATACCGATGGCAAATTTAAAAATCAGATACCCTACACAATGGCATCTGTATGTGTTGTAACTGACTTCTTGACTTCTTGTCATAGTCAGCATCTAAATGGTATTAGAGCAGATTTGTACATTTGAGTTGTGCTCTCAAGATCTCAACCTTTTGATATTTGGTTTCTCATAAATCATCCCCAGGAAGATTAATATTCTCAACTGTAAAGGCTGTCAATCAAGTATGAGAGGACTAAGAGCGACCTCACTGCTGTAAAAGCATCAATCAAAATTTTTAGTAATTCTTAAAGTGTACTTCCAAGTAAAAAAAACACTTTTCGTAAATGAATAGTCAATGTGAATACAAGAAACTTGGTATTATATCTTATTAAAGAAATATGATTCCCTCAATTTTTTAGGCTGCTCTCCTCCTTATCTTTACTCAGACTGTTTATATAGCCTTACACACTAACGACAGGACACAGTTAGAATTGAATGGTGAAGCATAGAGCTTTCAAATCCATGGTCCACTATTCAGCATCAACTAGTGCTGTCTGATGTAGGGAGGCACCAGAGACAGCACTAGAGCTGGGGCCTGCAGGCAACTCTGTGGGAATAGGGCTAAGCATGTTTTTTTCTGTATTATATTGTGTGATGAGCCACTGATGGGACATTATATTGTATGGGGCCACTACAGGGACATTTTACTGTCTGATGGGGCATTAAGTGAGGATTATATGGTATGAGGCCACTGCAGGGGCATTTTAGTGTATGATGGACTACAAAGGGGTCATTATATTGTATGTGAGCCACTAAGGAGGCATTACACTATGCGGGAAGCCACTGAGGGGGCATCATACTTTGGGCCACTTAGTGGACATAATACTGAGTAGTGGGAAATAAGGAGACATCATTACTGTATACTATACATTAAAGGACACTATGACTGTATTGGGGCACAAAGGAGCATGAAAGGAATGGGTGGGGATAGGAGCATGGCTTGACACAAAAAAAATATTGCTGTGGTGTGTTGTACACAATCTATCTGTCTTATTCTCTGAAAGTTGAAAGGTAGTTTGTGGTGGTGGTGGGAGGATCACATATGAAATCTTTAGACTGGGCTAAAATGGCCCTGTTACGTGAATGATGAATGGGATGTTATCGCTACATGATATACAGTATCATTCTTTTAATTTAATATGGATTCTAAACCTGAGCTTTAATCTTGTATGCTATACAGTCATGGCCAAAAGTTTTGAGAATGATACAAATATTAATTTTTACAAAGTCTACTGCTTCAGTTTTTCTAATGGCAATTTGCATATACTCCAGAATGTTATAAAGAGTGATCAGCTTAACAGCAATTACTTGCAAAGTCAATATTTGCCTAGAAAATGAACTTTATCCCCCAAAACACATTTCAACATCATTGCAGCCCTGCCTTAAAAGGACCACCTAACATCGTTTCAGTGATTGCTCCATTAACACAGGTGTGGGTGTTGATGAGGACAGGGCTGGAGATCAATCTGTCATGATTAAGTAAGAATGACACCACTGGACACTTTAAAAGGAGGCTGGTGCTTGCCATCATTGTTTCTCTTCTGTTAACCATGGTTATCTCTAAAGAAACACGTGCAGTCATCATTGCACTGCACAAAAATGGCCTAACTGGGAAGAGTATTGCAGCTAGAAAGATTGCACCTCAGTCAACAATCTATCGCATCATCAAGAACTTCAAGGAGAGAGGTTTCATTGGTGCCAAAAAGGCTCCAGGGCGCCCAAGAAAGACCAGCAAGCGGCAGGACCGTCTCTTAAAAGTGTTTCAGCTGCGGGATCGGGCTACCAGCAGTGCAGAGCTTGCTGAGGAATGGCAGCAGGCAGGTGTGAGTGCATCTGCACGCACTGTGAGGATGAGACTCTTGGAGCAAGGCCTGGTCTCAAGAAGGGCAGCAAAGAAGCCACTTCTCTCCAGAAAAAACATCAGGGACAGACTGATATTCTGCAAAAGGTACAGGGAGTGGACTGCTGAGGACTGGGGTAAAGTCATTTTCTCTGATGAATCCCCTTTTCGATTGTTTGTAACATCTGGAAAACAGCTTATTCGGAGAAGAAGAGGTGAGCGCTACCACCAGTCTTGTCTCATGCCAACTGTAAAGCATCCTGAAACCATTCATGTGTGGGTTGCTTCTCAGCCAAGGGAATCGGCTCTCTCACAGTCTTGCCTAAAAACACAGCCATAAATAAAGAATGGTACCAGAATGTCCTCCAAGAGCAACTTCTCCCAACCGTCCAAGAGCAGTTTGGTGCTCAACAATGCCTTTTCCAGCATGATGGAGCACCTTGCCATAAAGCAAAGGTGATAACTAAATGGCTCAGGGAACAAAACATAGAGATTTTGGGTCCATGGCCTGGAAACTCCCCAGATCTTAATCCCATTGAGAACCTGTGGTCAATCATCAAGAGACGGGTGGACAAACAAAAACCAACAAATTCAGACAAAATTAAAGCATTGATTCTGCAAGAATGGACTGCTATCAGTCAGGATTTGGTCCAGAAGTTGATTGAGAGCATGCCAGGGAGAATTGCAGAGGTCCTGAAGAAGAAGGGTCAACACTGCAAATATTGACTTGCTGCATTAACTCATTCTAACTGTCAATATAAGCTTCTGTTACTCATAATATGAATGCAATTATATTTCTGTATGTGAGAAAAACATCTGACAAACACACATAAAAACCAGAGGGCAGCAGATCATGTGAAAATATATTTGTGTCATTCTCAAAACTTTTGGCCATGACTGTACAAATTGTTGGAGAATTAATTGTCCTTCTGACAAAAATGAATATTTCCCTTTAAAGGTAAATTCACTTTGAAGAAGCTAAAAAAATAACCAACAAAACAAAGATCCTGACAAAAACCGCCAAGTTGGAAATATAACTCATTTAAGTGGTAGCGGTGTCTAATTAGAGTTTGCAAGTAAAATAATTAACATGCACCTGTACGAGATTGCAATTCTTCCATCAGATTATTCACTGCTGTAATTACCATGATTGTAGGGAATTGCAGTAACATTGGTCCTTATTCCCTTATAGGATAAAGACCGCTCTAGCAGATCAACAAAATCAAACACATACTCTCTCTATATTCATTACTCTGAGATGAATATATAAAATAGAAAAACAAGATTAAAAACTCACATTATATTCTGCTGCACAATTTCAGCTCATCCTGTTACCCATTGCCTGCTATTTTTGTTTATTTGCTGATCTTCCTGTCAGTTCTGAAAATCATCCAGCTGAAGGGTTTTGGAAACGAATATGGAAAACTTAACATTTTCTTACTCCTAACTGATGGGTTGAAGACAAAAACACATTTAGGCTGAATTCACGATTCACAACAGCGCTCGCACTCTTTTGGAGGATTCCGTCCCCGAATCCGCTTGACTTTTCTTTCTGCATTTTTCGGGCGGAAACTGGGCGGAAACCCAGCCGACCCCATTATAGTCTATGGCGTCCATGGGTTTCCGCAGATAACCGCTTTTTAAGTAGACTGGCTTTCCATTTTTCGGGTTCCTAAGCAGACCTAGCGTTACTTATAAAAGTTGGCCCAAGTTATCTCCTATCTACAAGATAGAGGCAACTATCTGACTGGTGTGGGTCCAACAGATGGGACCCACACCAATCAGGGGTGAACCTAGCCTCTTTGCTACCTGAGGCGGACTATAGGAAGACGCCCCCCCCCAAAAAAACCAAAAAATTGAGTTTACATGCTACTAGCTTCACACGCTGCTATCCTCGCACAATAAGCATACACAATACACATAGTTATAAAACAGTTTTTAAGAATTCTTCTTACTATATTACTTCAAGTATAAGAGATCAACAACACGGCATTAACAATGAAAGTAACTTCACACATCTTCTGCTTGGTGGATGGACGAGCCCATGTGGCCCCCATTCTCTATAATAGGTGAGCCGCAGATAGCTGAGTACTGTACTTCAGCTATCTTTGGCACCCACATCAAAGTGAATGAGAGCCACGCGGGTTCGTCCATCCACCAAGCGATATACCTATATTCAGCCGCAGCCAGGCTGAATTCCCACCCAGTGGGGGGTCTCAGCAGACAGACCCCCATCAATCAGGTATTTATCCTCTATCATTTAGGTGAATACAGTACAGTAACATTTTGTGACTTACAGCTGACGTCTCTGACTAATCCTTCACATTTCCTTTCTCTTCCATTTGGACCATCATGACCACTTCTTCCAGCTGTGACTTGTGTCTGTAAAGTTTGCAGCACAGACATCTTTGGCTCCTCACTTCTCCAGGCACCTGTCACACATTGTCCTCACCTACACAAAGCCCCCATTCTGCTGCTACCCCAATTATAAAATATATAATATAACCCCCCCATAATGAATATTACTCCTAAGTGCATCTTTATATTAACCACTTCAGTACCGGGCCAATTTCTGGTCCCGGACTAGACACATTTTCGTTTTTTTTGTATGTACGGTTTTGAGGGCTGTAACATTTTTATAATTTGCGTTATTCAACTAATTTCTGCATTTTTTTTCAGTGACACATAGGGCTTTATTTTTATGTTGTTTTTATTTTTGCATGTGTTTTAATTTTTTTTTATAGCCGGGAAAATATAAACAAAAAAGGAGGGAAAACTTGTCTGTTTTTCACTTTTCATTCTTTTTTTTATTTAATAACACAAAGTGCTACTAAAAAACTTTATAAAATAGTTTTTCCTCTCCGTTACGGTAATTTTTATTTTTTATGGTGTCTTCGGGGGTGGGGCTATAACTTGTAATAAGAACATTTTATTGGTGTATCATTTTATTTCTTTTTTTAATAATTTTATTTACATTTTTTTTTTTTTTTTTTTTTAATTGTGTCCCCATAAGGTCATAATAGACCTTTGGGGATATCTGATCACTTTTTTTTGTTGGAGAGGCTGATTTCCCCTGTAACTGGGGCTGGTACATTTAGCCCCAGTTGCAGGAGGAATGCAGCTTCCTGCACGTTATTTCAACAATATTATAGAGCTCATCTGGGTCCTGTAGGACCCAGCAGCTCTTACAGACACTGAACCCGGCGGATCACATCATTGAGCGCTCTATACACAGCGATCGGGAAGGAAGGGAAGGTAATAAACCTTCCCTGTCTTCTCTCTGGGAGCTCCGGCTGAAGTTACAGCCGGCTCCCAGTTTCAGTAGCTGCATGATTTTGTGCAGCTACTGAGTTCTGCTTGGACGCACCGGTACATCCTTGCAGAACTAGGCAACCACCCATTGGACGTATATAGTCTATGGGCGGTACTGAAGTGGTTAATAATATCCGTGTGTACCCTGTATAAATAGTGCCCATTATTAATATTGTCCCAGGTATTTCCTAATTAAAAGGTTTTCTAGGTCATTAATAAAATAATCAGTGGGGCTCAAAATCCCAGGACCCCCACTGATCAGCTGTTTGAATGAACCATGGTACCTGTGTAAGCGCCGTGACCGCTTCTCTGTTTATATAGTGTCATTCATCTCATAGTGACCATGTAATGTAACTACAGCCTCATCCTATACATGTCTATGTGACAAGATTGTAATTACATCACACAGTCACTATAAACAGACATCGTGTGATATAAACAGGCACCATAGCCCCTTCAAACTGCTGATCAGAGGGGATAACTTATTGATCATCTCTCCTAAGGATAGATCATCAATAAAAATGAGCTGAAAAGTCCCTTTATTAAAGCCCAATTGCCACCTTAAAGGGGTTGTCCAGGATAACCACTTTTTTTAATATGAGGCTGGGAAAGGTTCTTCTGTGTCTTCCAGCGCATTCCAGTTTTGCTGTTCTGGTGTTTTCTTACCCACAGCACTGTGATGTCTCATGTCAGCGACCTCAGTGGTCATATGTGATGGGGACGTGCGCCAGAAGAAAACACCGGAGCAGCAGAACCAGACTGCAGTGGGAGACATCGTTTTTTTTTGTAATCACTTTCTCCAGTCTCATATTAAAAAAGTGGTTATCCTGGACAAGCCCTTTAATTAATTGCCCCCTTATATTATGTCCCTGATTTCTTCTGACATAAATACTGCTCCCCTAATGACCCTTTATATAAATGATGCCCCCTTCTATTCATAATGTCCCCTAATGCCCCCTTATATAATTGATGTCCCCTAATGAACGCTTATATAAATGACCACCCCGTTATATATAATGCTCCCTAATGGCCCCTTATTTATATATACATAACTCCCCTTGTATTAATAACACCCTTATATAAATAACACCTCTTAAGTTCATAAAGCCCCTTATATAAAATGCCTCTTCCTAGCGACCCCTTATCAGAGGCGTAACTAGCAAAGACTGGGCCCCCCAGTAAACTTTTGACTTTGGGCCCCCCACACAGCATAGCACCCCCTTTCCTGGACCCAACACAGTATAACTCCCCATTAACACACACTATAATGTTCCACAGCAGCCCCTGAACACAGTATTATGCCCCACAGCTGCCCCCGCACACGGTATTATGCCCCACAGTGGCCCCAGCACACGGTATTATGCCCCACAGTGGCCCCTACACATGGTATTATGCCCCACAGTGGCCCCTACACATGCTATGAAGCCCTACAGCAGCCCCTGCACACGCTATGATGCCCCACAGCGGCCCCTGCACACGGTATCATGCCCCATTGCATCCCCTGCACATGGTATTATGCCTCACTGTGGCCCCTATGAACTGAAAAGACCCCAGAGTATAATAATAGTAGCATTTGTTGGTGTTCGTGGGCCCGCGACATCACTTACCAATCCCCGGTCCTCCTATGGAGGCGGCCGTGAGCAGGAGCGGGGATAGGTAAGTAAATAGGGACCGTTACCTGCTGGGGTTACTCCTCATCTACCTGCGATCCCTTGATGTAGCTGCTGGCTCCTCTTCTTGACCCGCGCATAGGACGTCTGCGCCGAGAAGCAGATGTCTCCTAAGCCAGCCCAGGACAGGTTCCGCTCAGCTTTTTTTTTTTTTTTTTTAAAGCAGCCTGTATACAGCCTATATTCAGGCTGTGGTCAGGCTGAATTCCAAGTGCTGGGAAAAAGACCCAATTCTCAAGACCGGGGGGGGTCTCAGCATAAAGCATACGACCCCTTCTCTGTTTACACAGTGTAATTCTTTTCATAGCGGCTATGTAAAGTAACTACAGCCTCGTCCTATACACGTCTATGTAACAAGGCTGGAATGACATCACACGGTCACTATAAACAGAGTGTGATATAAACAGGCGGCATGGCCCCTTCATACAGCTGGTCAGTGGGGAATCACTTATCTCTTAATGATGTTTTATTCTGAGAATAGATCATCAATAAAAATGAGCTGGAAAACGCCTTAAGGCTAAGGCCCCATGTGGCGTACTGCAGCAAAAATGAGCTGCGGGAAAAACCGCGGCGGCAACAGGTTCTGTGGACTTTCTGCTTCAATTATATCTATAGGGAAACCGCTGGCATTTCCGTAGGTATAAATGACATGCTGCGATTTCCAAAACTGCATATTTTACTTCAAAGTGGGGATGGAATGGGGATCCTATGTGCTGAAAACCCACAGAAAAAAATGTGGTATTCTAGCAAATACCATCCACAGATTGTGGAAAAATACGTGCAGCAGACGCACTGCGATTTCCAAAACCGTTGCAGTTTTGGAAATTGCATGTCAATTATACCTATGGAAACACTGCCGGTTTCCATATAGGTGTATAGAAAACAGAAAGTGCACAGGGGAAACCTCTGCGGACCTTCTGTGAAAAGCTCTGCAGGAAAAACCACAATGTTACCGCCGCGGTTTTTCCTGCAGCGCTTTTTTTGCTATGGGGCCTTAGTCTTAATAAAGCCCAAGTGCCACTTTAATTAAATTAATTGACCCTCATATTATGCCCCTGATTCCCCCTGACATAAATACTGCACCTCTAATGACCCCTTATATCAATGGCCACCCCCGTATGTTCATAATGCCTCCTAATGGCCACTTACATAAATAACCTCCCGCTTGGTTTTTCCTGCGGCACTTTTTTTGCTGCAGCCCGGTATGTGGGGCCTTAGTCTTAATAAAGCCCAAGTGCCACCTTAATTAAATTAATTGACCCTCATATTATACCGCTGATTCCCCCTGACATAAATACTGCACCTCTAATGACCCCTTATATCTATGACCACCCCCTTATGTTTATAATGCCTCCTAATATAAATGATGCCCCCTAATGGCCCCTTATATAAATAACTTCCCCCCTTGTATTCATAATACCCCGTAATAACCCTAATATAAATGACCCCCCCATCGTCATAATGCCCCCTAATGAATCCTGTCTTTATAGTTACAGTGGGGAAAAAAGTATTTAGTCAGCCACCAATTGTGCAAGTTCTCCCACTTAAAAAGATGAGGCCGGCCTGTAATTGACATCATTGGTAGACCTCAACTATGAGAGACAAAATGAGAAAACAAATCCAGAAAATCACATTGTCTGATTTTTAAAGAATTTATTTGCAAATTATGGTGGAAAATAAGTACTTGGTCAATAACAAAAGTTCATCTCAATACTTTGTTATATATCCTTTGTTGGCAATGACAGAGATCAAACGTTTTCTGTAAGTCTTCACAAGGTTGGCACACACTGTTGCTGGTATGTTGGCCCATTCCTCCATGCAGATCTCCTCTAGAGCAGTGATGTTTTGGGGCTGCCGCTGGGCAATGCGTATTTTCAACTCCCTCCAAAGGTTTTCTATGGGATTGAGATCTGGAGACTGGATAGGCCACTCCAGGACCTTGAAATGCTTCTTACGAAGCCACTCCTTCGTTGCCCTGGCGGTGTGCTTTTGATCACTGTCAAGCTGAAAGACCCAGCCACGTTTCATCATCAATTCCCTTACTGATGGAAGGAGGTTTGCACTCAAAATCTCACGATACATGGCCCCATTCATTCTTTCATGTACACGGATCAGTCGTCCTGGTCCCTTTGCAGAGCAACAGCCCCAAAGCATGATGTTGCCAGCCCCATGCTTCACAGTAGGTATGGTGTTCTATGGATGATTTCTTCACACCAAGCTGCTTGCCTATTGCAGATTCAGTCTTCCCAGCCTGGTGCAGGTCTACAATTTTTTTTTCTGGTGTCCTTCCACAGCTCTTTGGTCTTCACCATAGTGGAGTTTGGAGTGTGACTGTTTGAGGTTGTGGACAGGTGTCTTTTATACTGATAACAATGTCAAACAGGTGCCATTACTACAGGTAATGAGTGGAGGACAGAGGAGCCTCTTAACCCCTTAACGACCTTGGACGTACTATTGCGTCCTGGGCGCTAGGTACTTCACGCACCAGGGCGTAATACTACGCCCGAGGCCGGCCGCCCACTCACTATCTGAATTGGAACTGGGTGTTAGCTGTAACTGACAGCTAACACCCTGCTCCATAACCTCCTGTTGGAGGTTTTAACCCCTTGGAACAACCTGTACAATAAAACTGAAACCATATTTAATGTACACGGTGAAAGTCGGGAAAAAAAAAACAGAAAAAAAAAACGCCGGAAGTAATGATTTTTCGCCATCTCACCTTACAAAATATGCCATAAAAAGTGATCAAAAAGTCATATCTTCCCCAAAACTGTACCAATAAAAAGAACAGATTGTTGCACAAAAAATAAGCCCTAAACCAGCTCTGTAAACTGCAAAATAAAAATGTTACGCATCTCAGAAGATGGCGATGCAAAAACAATTGATTTATGTCCCGAAATGGGTTTTTGTTCTGCAAAATTAGTATCGCACAAAAAATCAATATAAATGAGGTATCGCTGTAATCGTACCGACCCGAAGAATATAGGTAACATGTTATTTACGCTGTATGCTGCATGGCGAAAAATTTAAAAGGTAAAAAGCAATGCCAGAATTGATGGGTTTTTTTTTATACACTAAGAAAGAGTTATTAAAATGTATTTAATAAGTTGTAGGCACCCAAAAATGATGTCATTACAAAACACATCTCATACAGCAAACAACAAGCCCTCATATGGCTACATCACCAGAGAAGTAAAGAAAATATAGCTCGTACAATGTGAAGACAAAAACCCCAAAAATCGCCAAATCATTAGCACACAACTGGCTGTGTCAGGATGGGAATGTACAAACTGTGCGAGCGTATATAAGAGTAAAAACCAAATTTAGACCTTATGAGGGATAATAAACCAGAAGTGACCCCCAGAGTGACCCCTCCAATAATAGGAACTACTGGGGAAATAGTAAGGAATTTAGTGTACTGTACCCCCATCCACTGTGCAGTCACGTCTGGGATACTAATGTTCACTACACCCCTTGATAAATTCTTTGAGGGGTGCAGTTTTCAAAATGGGGTCACTTTCTAGGGAATTCCACTTTACTGGTACTTTAGAGGCTCTGCAAACATGACATAGCATCCAAATCCCAAACATCTGAATCTGTGCTCCAAAAGCCACATAGCGCTCCTTCCCTTCTGCGCCCTGCTGTGTGCCCAAACTGCAGTTTATGCCCACATGTATGACACTGGTGTACCCAGGATAATGTACTAAATGTCATATGTGGGTATAAACTGCTGTTTGGGGACAGCCGGGCACAGAGTGGAAGGAGCGCTATTTGGTTTTTGGAGCACAGACTTGGACGGTTTGGTTTTTGGGCACCATGACACTTTTGCAGAGCTGAAATGCCAGTACAGTGGAATCTCCTGACATGCCACCCCATTTTGGAAACTACACCCCTGAAGGAATTTATCCAGGGGTACAGTGAGCATTTTTAACCCCTAAGTGTTGCTATAATTTATTATCCATAAATGAATACGCAGCTGATGGTGAAAGGTGAAAATGACAATTTTTCCAGGAATACATCATTTCAGTGCGTAATATGTTGTGCCCGGCTTGTATTAGAGATGAACGATCCAAAAACTGCTGTGCCCGGGATCCCCGCTCAACAGTTTTTGGAGTGTGCGTCTGTGCAGACATAAGCTGGGCACAACATATCGGGCACTGAAATGTCGGATCTATGGAAAAATTTCATTTTTAACTTTTCCTTATCAACTGCGCATTCATTTCTGGAAATTAAAAGAACGCAACACTTAAGGGTTAATAATGCTCGCTACCCAACTTGATAAATCCCTTGAAGGGTATAGTTTCCAAAATGGGGTGACATGTCTGCGGATTCCACTTTACTGGAAATTCTTGGGCTCTGCAAAAGTGGCATGGTGTCCAAAAAGCAAACTGTGCTCCAGAAACCAAAATAGCGCTCCTTCCCTTCTGTGCCCGGCTGTGCCCAAACAGTAGTTAATACCCACATATGGCGTTGTTAAGTATGTTGTCCTGAGTATACCAGTGTCATACATGTGGGCATAAACTGCCATTTTGGTACACAGCAGGGCGCAGATGCGAAGGAGCGCTATGTGCTTTGGGAGCGCATATTTAGATTGTTGTTTTTTGGATGCCATGTCACATTTGCAGAGACCCTAAAATTGCCCCTGCAAAATGGGGGTTACGTCTTGGGGAATTCTAATTTACTGGCACCTCCTGGGCTCTGCTAAAATAACATGGCAACCAGAAAGCCCCTCTAAATCTATACTCCAAAAGCTAAAAAAACACAGTGCTCCTTCCCTTCTGAGCCCTGCTGTGTGCCCAAGCAGCATTTTACACCCACATATTTAATTTTTTTGTCCCCGGGATAGCCCACTTAATAGTTTTAGGAGTTCATGTCTTTGATGCCACAAAGTGGCCGCAACGTATTAGGCACTGAAATTGGATATTTCTTTAAAAATTTTCATTTTCACTTTGTACATTAATTTTTGGGAAGCATTTTTAGGCTCAAAATGATAATACCCCTTGATACATTCCTTGAATGGTGTAGTTTCTAAAATGGGGTCACTTTTGAGAGGTTTCCATTGTATTGGTACTTTAGGGGCTCTGCAAATGCGACATGGCACTCAAAAACTATTCCAGCCATATCTGCCCTCCAAAAGCCAAATAGCGCTCTTTCCATTCTGAACCCCACCATGTACCCATACAGCAGATTACAACCACATATGGAGCATTTCTGTATTCAAAAGAAATTGTGTAACAAACTGTGGGGTGCTTTTTCTTCTTTAACCACTTGCAAAAATTAAAAATATGTCGCTAAATGGACGGTTTATTGGAAAAAAAGTAATTTTTCATTTTTACGTCCCAAAGTCAATAAAATCTGTGAAAAAGCTGTGAGGTCAAAATGCTCACTATACACCTAGACAAATTCTATGAGGGGTGTAGTTTCCAAAATGGTCACTTTTTGGGGGTTTGTATTGTTTTGGTACTTTAGGGGCTCTGCGAATGTGACATGGCACCCAAAAACTATTCCAGCAAAATCTGCCCTCCAAAAGCTAAATAGCGCTCTTTCCATTCTGAGCCCCACCATGTACCCATACAGCAGATTACAACCACATATGGAGCATTTCTGTGTTCAGAAGAAATTGTGTAACAAACAGTGGGGTGCTTTTTTTTCTTTAACCACTTGCAAAAATTAAAAATATGTCGCTAAATGGACAGTTTATTGGAAAAAAAGTAATTTTTCATTTTAATGTCCCAATGTTAATAAAATCTGTGAATTAGCTGTAGTGTCAAAATGCTCACTATACCCCTTGATATGTTCTGTGAGGGGTGTAGTTTCCAAAATGGGGTCACTTTTAGGGGGTTTCCACTGTATTGGTACTTTGGGGGCTCTGCAAATGCAACACGGTATCTGAAAACTATTCCAGCAAAATCTGCTCTCCAAAAACCCATGTACCCATACAGCAGATTATGACCACATATGGGGTATTTCCATGTTCAGGAGCAATTGTTTTGCAAACTGTGGGGTGCTTTTTCTCCTTTAACCCCTTGTGAAAATGAAAACTTTGGGGATAAAGTGACATTTTAGTAATTTTTCATTTATACATCCCAGTGTTAGTAAAATCTGTGAAACGACTGTAAGGTCAAAATGCTTACTATACCCCTTGATGAATTCTGTGAGGGGTGTAGTTTCCAAAATGGGGTAACTTTTTGGGGGTTTCCTTTGTATTGGTAATCTAGGGGCTCTGCAAATGAGACATGGCACCTGAAAACTATTCCAGCAAAATCTGCTTTTCAGACGCCCAGCGTCACTCCTTCCCTTCCGTGTGCTGCCATTTGCCCAAACATCAGTTTACACCCACATGTTGGATATTTTCGTGCTCGGGAGAAATTGCATAACAAACTGTGAGATGCATTTTCTCCTTTAACCCTTTATGAATGTGTTAATTTTAGGGCTAAATAAAGGAATTAGCCGAAAAAATTAAATGTCTAAATTTCACCTCCATATTGTTTTATTCCAGTGAAATGCTTAAAGGCTTAACAAACTTCCCAAATGCAGTTTTGAATTATTTGAGGGGTGCAGTTTTGAAAATGGGGTGATTTATGGGGGTTTCTAATATATAGGCCTTTATAATCCTCTTCAGAACTGAAGTGGTCCCTAAAAAATTAGTTTGTAAAATTTTCTTGTAAATCTGCAAAATCGCTGTTACACTTGTAAGCCTTCTAACATACAAAATACAGTACAGGACGATTAAAAGATGATGCCGATATATATAGCAGAGATATGGTAGATAATATGTATTAATGTATTTGGGTGGTATTACTATCTGTCTGAAAAGCAGAGCATTTCACATATTGAAAATTGCAATTTTTTCCCAAATTTCCATGAAATTTCCTATTTGTTTATAAATAAATACAAAAATATTTATTAGTGTTTACCACTAACATGAAGTACAATGTGTCACGAAAAAACAGTCTCAAAATCACTTGTGTAAGTTAAGACGTCTCAAAGTTATTGCCATATAAAGTGACACATGTCAGTTTTGAAAAACGAGGCCTGGTCCTTAACGCAATTTTGGGCTGGGTCTTTAAGGGGTTAAAGAAGAAGTTACAGGTCTGTGAAAGCCAGAAATCTTGCTTGTTTGTAGGTGACCAAATACTTATTTTCCACCATAATTTGTACATTAAATATGGTTTCAGTTTTATTGTACAGGTTGTTCCAAGGGGTTAAAACCTCCAACAGGAGGTTATGGAGCAGGGTGTTAGCTGTCAGTTACAGCTAACACCCAGTTCCAATTCAGATAGTGAGTGGGCGGCCGGCCTCGGGCGTAGTATTACGCCCTGGTGCGCGAAGTACCTAGCGCCCAGGACGCAATAGTACATCCAAGGTCGTTAAGGGGTTAAGAGGCTCCTCTGTCCTCCACTCATTACCTGTAGTAATGGCACCTGTTTGACATTGTTATCAGTATAAAAGACACCTGTCCACAACCTCAAACAGTCACACTCCAAACTCCACTATGGTGAAGACCAAAGAGCTGTGGAAGGACACCAGAAAAAAAATTGTAGACCTGCACCAGGCTGGGAAGACTGAATCTGCAATAGGCAAGCAGCTTGGTGTGAAGAAATCATCCATAGAACACCATACCTACTGTGAAGCATGGGGCTGGCAACATCATGCTTTGGGGCTGTTGCTCTGCAAAGGGACCAGGACGACTGATCCGTGTACATGAAAGAATGAATGGGGCCATGTATCGTGAGATTTTGAGTGCAAACCTCCTTCCATCAGTAAGGGAATTGATGATGAAACGTGGCTGGGTCTTTCAGCTTGACAGTGATCAAAAGCACACCGCCAGAGCAACGAAGGAGTGGCTTCGTAAGAAGCATTTCAAGGTCCTGGAGTGGCCTATCCAGTCTCCAGATCTCAATCCCATAGAAAACCTTTGGAGGGAGTTGAAAATACGCATTGCCCAGCGGCAGCCCCAAAACATCACTGCTCTAGAGGAGATCTGCATGGAGGAATGGGCCAACATACCAGCAACAGTGTGTGCCAACCTTGTGAAGACTTACAGAAAACGTTTGACCTCTGTCATTGCCAACAAAGGATATATAACAAAGTATTGAGATGAACTTTTGTTATTGACCAAATACTTATTTTCCACCATAATTTGCAAATAAATTCTTTAAAAATCAGACAATGTGATTTTCTGGATTTGTTTTCTCATTTTGTCTCTCATAGTTGAGGTCTACCTATGATGTCAATTACAGGCCTCTCTCATCTTTTTAAGTGGGAGAACTTGAAAAATACTTTTTTTCCCCACTGTATATTTCCCCCACCTAACCACCCCTTATACTATTAATACACCCACAACTGCACTAAAAAAACAAAAAAAAAGTCACTCACGTACCTGCGATCCTGATGAATGGAGCCGCCGCCTCCTCCTTGTCCACGCACAGGACGTCTGTGTCTGAGAGCAGGTGGCGTGATGTTGTGACGTCATCGTGCCGCCTGTGCTGAGAAGCAGACATCCGTCTGTGGTCTCAGGGTCTTGTAAACCGCAGTCCTGTATTGGCTTGCGGTTTACAATACTGTTAAGTTGCAGGATATGATTTAACACCAATCAAGTTAGAAATAAAGGATGTATTAATGGGGGCCCGGGGTCAGCCTGAACAGAATGCCAGGAGCAGGACTCTTGGCAGCATAGATAACTATGATGCTAGGAGTCCCTGACTTCCATGGGTTTAACCCAGTTATGTGAATCTAGGGTAATTTATTTATTTATTTTATTTATTTATTATGCTTACTTATATAGCGCCATCATATTCCGCAGCGCTTTACAGACATTGACAGTCACTGTCCCATATAGGGCTCACAATCTACATTCCCTATCAATATGTCTTTGGAGTGTGGGAGGAAACCGGAGTACCCGGAGGAAACTCATGCAAACACGGGGAGAACATACAAACTCCTTGCAGATGTTGTCCTTGGCAGGATTCGAACCCAGGACTCCAGGGTAAGGCTAAGGTCCCGTGCTGCAGAAGCACATCAACAAAAAATGCTGCGGAAAACCTGCATTTTGGAAAAACACATGTATTTAAGAAAAACGCTGTATGTTAATATTAGCATGAGTTTTTTCCCTATAGATTTAATAAGGCTAGAAAAAATGCAGGAAAAACTCAATCAAAAACGCTGCTGAAAAAAATGCAGTGAAAGCACATCAGGTTTATTTCTTACATCGTTTTTAGCTGAATTTCTCTAAGTGGGGCCTTAGCCTTATACAGTGTGTACAGTGTGCCTCTAATGCCTGACTGCATTCATAGAGATGAACAGGTTCAGGTATTGTTTGTAAAATGAAAAGTCAACTTTTGTTGCCTCAATCAAGACCGAATTAAAGTTGCACATAATATGCAGCCCTGGCACACTGACCTGATTAAAAAACTGAGACGTGCCTCACGGGTTGCAGAACGCCTCTGGAAGAAAAGCTACTCCCAGGAGGACTTCCTTAGGTACAAAGAGGCAGTTCTCACATTCAAGAATGCAGTC
Organism: Leptodactylus fallax; assembly: GCA_947044405.1. NCBI lineage: Eukaryota > Metazoa > Chordata > Amphibia > Anura > Leptodactylidae > Leptodactylus > Leptodactylus fallax. The sequence continues at coordinate 323,148 of CAMRHE010000694.1, forward strand.
TCCTCTGCAAAGCAGGTCTACTTCTCCACACTAATATCTGCCCTATCCTGCAACCCCAAACAGCTATTCACTACCTTCAACTCCCTTCTCCGTCCTCCTGCGCCCCCTCCGACATCACTTATCTCAGCTGATGACTTTGCCTCTTATTTCAAAAGCAAAATTGACACCATCAGAGATATTCTCACCCTACACCCCCGACAACCACTCTATCCAACTGCTCGGTGCTCTTCTTCTTTAACCTGTTTCTCCACCGTCACTGATGAAAAGCTCTCCACCCTAATCTCTAAATCCCACCTCATCCCCAAACTCTCTGAAGTCATTACTCCTGCCCTAACCCATCTCTTCAACCTTTCCCTAACCAATGGATCCTTCCCTTCCACCTTCAAACATGCTACCGTCACACCTATACTTAAGAAACCCTCCCTCGACCCGTTCTCTCTAGCCAACTATTGCCCCATCTCTCTGCTCCCATACACCTCTAAATTGCTGGAACAACACGTCCATTCCGAACTATCCTCCTATCTCTCATCCAATGTGCTTTTTGACAGACTACAGTCTGGCTTCAGACCCCACCACTCCACAGAAACTGCCCTAACCAAAGTCACTAATGACCTTCTAACTGCCAAAGCCAAGCGTCACTACTCTGTCCTCCTCCTTCTCGACCTCCCCTCTGCCTTTGACACAGTCGACCATTCCCTCCTGTTAGAAACACTCTCATCCCTTGGCATCTCAAACCTGGCCCTTTCCTGGATCTCCTCATACCTCACCAACCGCACATTCAGCGTCTCCCACTCACACACCTCCCCGCCATGCCCTCTTTCTGTAGGTGTCCCCCAAGGCTCCGTCCTAGGACCCCTCCTATTCTTCATCTACACCCTCGGCCTTGGCCAACTCATAGAATCTCATGGTTTCCGTTACCATTGCTATGCTGACAACACCCAAATATATATCTCTGGACCAGACATTACCTCTCTGTTGTCCAGAGTCCCAGAATGTCTAACAGCCATGGCCTCCTTTCTCTCCTCCCGCTTTCTCAAACTCAACATGAAGAAAACGGAGTTCATAATCTTCACCCCTCCTCGCACAGCCCCCCTACCTGACCCGTCTATCAAAGTTAATGGAACCACACTCACCCCAGTCCCACGGGTCCGCTGCCTTGGGATAACCTTAGACTCTGACCTATCCTTCAAGCCGCATATTCAAACCCTCAACACCTCCTTCCGCCTCCAACTCAAGAACATCCATCGAATCCGCTCCTTCCTCACCCCTGAAACTACAAAGATGCTAGTCCACGCCCTCATAATCTCCCACCTAGACTACTGTAACACCCTTTTCCATGGCCTCCCAGCTAACATTCTTGCCCCCCTCCAGTCCACCTTAAACTGTGCTGCTCGCTTAATACACCTCTCCCTCCGTTCTTCATCGGCCACTCCCCTCTGTCATTTTCTTCACTGGCTACCCGTTGCCCAGCGAATAGAGTTCAAATTACTAATGCTGACATACAAAGCCATCCACAACCTGTCCCCTTCCATATATCTCCGACCTAATCTCCTGCTACCTTCCTGCACGTGACCTCCGATCCTCCAAAGACCTCCTACTCCACTCTGCTCTTCACACAATCGTCTCCAAGACTTCTCCTGTGCATCCCCCATACTCTGGAACTCATTACCAAGACACATAAGACTGTCCTCCACAGTCACAAGCTTCAAGAAGGCCCTGAAGACTCACCTATTCAGGAAGGCCTACAACCTCCAATAACGCTATTGTCACCACACCACCATCTGTACAGCCTCTACCCTCACCTTCTGTCTCTATCCCTCTTCCCTAATAGATTGTAAGCCCTTGCAGGCAAGGCCCTCTATCCCACTGTGCTGTATTATATTTGTTTTGTATTATCTTGTGTATCGTATGAAAACCCTCAAATGTAAAGCACCATGGAATTAATGGTGCTATATAAATAAACAGTAATAATAATAATAATATGATGATGAGGCCGTAATCATTCCTATAGCATATATTGGGATGAGTTATTAATATTGGCGAGTAGTATGCCAGTTTTAATAAACAGCTGCACTGACATGAGATATTATAAAATTATATGCCTTTTAACTCAGGTGGACCTGAACCAGAAGAGAAATCTACACAAGCTACGAGACAACATTCTGGTGTAAGTGATATTAAACTAGTGAATCACTGAAGGCCCCACCCAAGCCACATCCTTTTCTTTTTAAGAATAAGAAATATTGAAGAAGGTGTTATTTTGGGGCAAAACTAGTGTGCACCAAAAATTGTGCCTTTTTCACACCAGAAACTGGTGTCCTTACTATTATAAATTTCCTCTATTCTATTCACTACATAAATTTAGCCCAAGGGGGAATACCTATAGGGGGTGCAGGGCAGCAGTTATTAGCAGGCCATAGACCCTGAAGGGGCCCTAAAGGTCCTTCTGCCACATAAAATATACCATTATTCTAATTAACACAAGGTAGATAGGAATTCAATTACAGACTTTGATTCGGGGCCCTGTAGCTTCAAGTTACACCTCTGTTTAGCCCATGGTCACTTTCTTACATATCATACTTGTCACAAGAGAAATCTGCTCTGCATACACTGGCAGTCTTAAGCAACTAAACTTTCAGATCAGGGGGGACAGTTCTTAAAAAAGGTACAGTGACTTTGCTCAAGAAAGTAACTCATCATGCCAAACATTTATATTTTCAGCTGAAAATGTCCAGCCCGTTGATCTACTTTACATATGTTTTAGGCTTTTTTTTTTCTGTGTCAAACACTCTTGAAAGGATGTACTGTATATAATATTATATATCCCTGCCAGAAAAGACTGCTGAAAAGTACTTTGGAATACAGTATAATGTTTATGCACTGTGCAAGTTGAATTTATCACACTACATATATTTGTTCTAAGTGGTATTCTATAGAGGATATTATAATGTCCAAAGTGGAATGCCTGCAAAAAAAATTCAATAGGAGAATTGCAGGAGAATGTGCCATACATTTGTTGACATGTACATGGAATCCCTTTGTGCTATTAGGCATTCTCAGCTATACTTCCAGTAGTGCCAGGCACATGGCTACTGGCAAAAATTAGGCCATCCCAGTCAGGGGTCCCAGCGGCTGTGGTCCTGACGCTTTCATGGAAGACACCCTTTGTTTATCTCTGGGAAGACACAGTCATGTCCCACACTCCCAATTGCAGGACATGCTTAATTGCACACGAAGTAGCCTCAGACGGAGATTAGGTTATTATAAAAATGAAGATTTCCTTAACTCATTCTCTACCTGATTGGCATGCAGTGCCATCTATATGGTTGTCATTGGTATTCTACTATACAATGAATAATCATCAGTACAGGAGTCTTAGCTATGGTTTATAAATAATACTATTTATTGAAAAACACATATGAAGGCACTGAGGGAACATATAAATGTTATATATATCTATTTATTAGAATATAGTAAATAAAGTAAGTGCATAAAATTTAGATATAGCGTAGGGTGCAGACTAACTTTGTCAAAAATCAATATTAATAATCATAAATGTTATTTCTGTTGTTATAATTATTATTAATATTATTGATAATAATAGTTTACTTATATCTTATACTTGCATACATGTGTTTCCATATATAACTTGTTTAATCAGAGTAAATAAATGCAAATACAAATACAACATAAATACAATATTAGGGAATTACCAGTTATTATGAGTTAAGCTAAAATGTATTAGGAAATTCTTAGTTACCAATTGTATTAAAGGGGTTGTCCGGAATAGAATAATACTTCTACACTAAGCTAAACACCCTCCCCCGCCTAACTTCTAACTTACATTAAAAAAAAAAGTATATTTACCCAGATTGCTGGGGCGGTCATGTGACAAATGCAGAGGATGCCAGGAGATCCCAGAGAAACCCAGAAATCACTTAAAACACTGCTAAAGGTATTTGGGTGCACTTATTAACCCATTAATAGCACTAATGGACCTTTTCTAAAAAAAGATTTTTTTGCCTGAAAAACCCCTTTAAATAGTTAAAGGAATCTAGACTACATACTTTTAAAATCAGTTGCTAGCTTTGATAGGTAGCTTGGAAGCGCCAGGGAATATTTGGATCACTCTCTAAGCTCCAGGATATTATCCCTGCCTCGACCATTACAATATACATACATGACTGCAAGTGTTGGCACCTCTGAAATTTTTCCAGAAAATGAAGTATTTCACCCAGAAAATTATTGTAATTACACGTTTTGTTATACAAATGTTTATTTCCTTTGTGTGTATTAGAACAACACAAAAAAACAAAGAAAAAAATGCCAAAAATTATACAATTTCATGCAAAACTCCAAAAATGGGCTGGACAAAATTACTAGCAGCCTAAACTTAATATTTGGTTGCACATCCTTTGAAATAAATAACTGAAATCAATCAACCATATAACCATCAATAAGTTTCTTTCACCTCTCAACTGGAATTTTAGACCACTCTTCTTTTGCAAACTGCTCCAGGTCTCTCATCCAGATGTGTTCAATGGGATTTAGATCCGGACTCATTGCTGGTCATTTCAGAAATCTTCAGCGCTTTGTTTCCATCCATTTCTGGGTGCTTTTGAAGTATGTTTTAGGTCATGGTCCTGCTGGAAGACCCATGACCTAGGACGTAAACCCAGCTTTCTGACACTGGGCCCAACATTGTGACCCAAAATCCTTTGGTAATCTTCAGATTTCATGATGCATTGCACACAGTCAAGGCATGCAGTGCCAGAGGCAGCAAAACAACCCTAAAAAAATCTTTGAACCTCCACCCATATTTGACTGTTGGTATTGTGATTTTGTCTTTGTAGGCCTCATTCCATTTTTGGTAAACAGTAAAATAATGTGCTTTACCAAAAAGCTCTATCTTGGTCTCATCTGTCCACAAGACGTTTTCCCAGAAGGATTTTTGCTTACTTGTACATTTTGGCAAACTATAGTCTAGCTTTTTAGCCTGTGTGCGGTCCTCCTGGGTTTCCTGCCATAGCTTTTCATTTCATTCAAATGTCGATGGATAGTTTGAGCTGACACTTATGCACCCTAAGCCTGCAGGACAGCTTGAATTTCTTTGGAACTTGATTGCAGCTGCTTATCCACCATTCGGACTATCCTGCGTTGCAACCTTTCATCAATTTTTCTCTTCCGTTTATGTCCAGGGAGATTAGCTACAGTGCCATAGGTTGTAAACTTCTTGATTATATTGCGCACTGTGGACAAAGAAACATCAAGATCTCTGGAGATGGACTTGTAACCGTGAGATTGTTCAACAATTTTGGTTCTCAAATTCCCAGACAGTTCTCTTCTCCTCTTTCTGTTCTCCATGCTTAGTGTGGCACACACAGACACACAATGCAAAGATTGAGTCAACTTCTCTCCTTTTTACTGGTTTCATGTGTGATTTTTATATTGCCCACACCTGCTACTTGCCACAGGTAGGTTTGAACAAGTAACACATGCTTGAAACAAAGTTATTTACCCGCAATTTTGAAAAGGTGCCAACAATTTTGTTTGGCTCATTTTTTTGAGTTTTGAGTGAAATTATGTCCAATTTGCCTTTTTTTCTCAGTTTTTTTTGTGTTATTCCAATACACCCAAAGGAAATAAACATGTGTATAACAAAACATGTGTAATCAAAATAATTTAGATAAAGTGCAGAATGACTTAAAATAGGCAACCCAATGCCACCATTAATCCAGCCAATAGTAATTGTTAAGAAAAGGTTCAGAATGATGTGCTGCTCTGTTTCAATGCCTTCCATGTTCCCTGCCATTACTCCTTCCTGGTCCCTCTGCAGCATCCCAGTGGACACTGCTAAATTGTTTTTCTTTTCTTTTATTGTGTTTGTGCCACTGTGGTTGTATATACAGTGCTGGCCAAAAGTATTGGCACCCCTGCAATTCTGTCAGATAATACTCAATTTCTTCCAGAAAATGATTGCAATCACAAATGCTTTGGTAATAATATCTTCATTTAATTTGTCTTCAATGGAAAACCACAAAAAGAATTGTCAAAAAGCCAAATTGGATATAATTCCACACCAAACATAAAAAAGGGGGTGGACAAAAGTATTGGCACCCTTTGAAAAATCATGTGATGCTTCTCTAATTTGTGTAATTAACAGCACCTGTTACTTACCTATGGCACATAACAGGTGGTGGCAATAACTAAATCACACTTGCAGCCAGTTGAAATGGATTAAAGTTGACTCAACCTCTGTCCTGTGTCCTTGTGTGTACCACATTGAGCATGGAGAAAAGAAAGAAGACCAAAGAACTGTCTGAGGACTTGAGAAGCAAAATTGTGAGGAAGCATGAGCAATCTCAAGGCTACAAGTCCATCTCCAAAGACCTGAATGTTCCTGTGTCTACCGTGTGCAGTGTCATCAAGAAGTTTAAAGCCCATGGCACTGTGGCTAACCTCCCTAGATGTGGACGGAAAAGAAAAATTGACGAGAGATTTCAACGAAAGATTATGCGGATGGTGGCTAAAGAACCTCGACTAACATCCAAACAAGTTCTAGCTGCCCTGCAGTCCGAGGGTACAACAGTGTCAACCCGTACTATCCGTCGGCGTCTGAATGAAAAGGGACTCTATGGTAGGATACCCAGGAAGACCCCACTTCTGACCCAGAGACATAAAAAAGCCAGGCTGGAGTTTGCGAAAACTTACCTGAGAAAGCCAAAAACTTTTTGGAAGAATGTTCTCTGGTCAGATGAGACAGAAGTAGAGCTTTTTGGGAAAAGGCATCAACATAGAGTTTACAGGAAAAAAAAAAGAGGCCTTCAAAGAAAAGAACACGGTCCCTACAGTCAAACATGGCGGAGGTTCCCTGATGTTTTGGGGTTGCTTTGCTGCCTCTGACACTGGACTGCTTGACCGTGTGCATGGCATTATGAAGTCTGAAGACTACCAACAAATTTTGCAGCATAATGTAGGGCCCAGTGTGAGAAAGCTGGGTCTCCCTCAGAGGTCATGGGTCTTCCAGCAGGACAATGACCCAAAACACACTTCAAAAAGCACTAGAAAATGGTTTGAGAGAAACCACTGGAGACTTCTAAAGTGGCCAGCAATGAGTCCAGACCTGAATCCCATAGAACACCTGTGGAGAGATCTCAAAATGGCAGTTTGGAGAAGGCACCCTTCAAATCTCAGGGACCTGGAGAAATTTGCCAAAGAAGAATGGTCTAAAATTCCAGCAGAGCATTGTAAGAAACTCGTTGATGGTTACCGGAAGCGGTTGTTCGCAGTTATTTTGTCTAAAGGTTGTGCTACCAAGTATTAGGCTGAGGGTGCCAATACTTTTGTCCAGCCCATTTTTGGAGTTTTGTGTAAAATGATCAATGATTTGACTTTTTTTTTCATTCTCTTTTGTGTTTTTTCATTGCAAGCAAAATAAATGAAGATATTATTACCAAAGCATTTGTGATTGCAATCATTTTCTGGAAGAAATTGAGTATTATCTGACAGAATTGCAGGGGTGCCAATACTTTTGGCCAGCACTGTATGTATTTTATATTGTTTTATATGTTTTCCCCTGTATTGTGTATTGTTTTGCTGCTTATGATTTGTTTTATGTTCCCCCTTATAAGACCCTTTCACTATGGTTTGGCTACCCCTCTGATTAAGAGGACTTTGTACATTCTGGGCCAATCGCTGGCCATTGGTTAAGGGGTGGAGTCTGGAAGTCTCAAGTGATAGGTAGGTCACTATCAACACCTGCTTTGTGTGTTCACTGCAACGACTGTGGGAAAGAAGCTATCCATCTGCCAAGTAGTCCAGCTACAACCCTGAATCAGGGAAGAGAAGCTGTCAGCGCCCATAGAGGGAGAACGAGTGCCAATGTGGAGGAAGTTGTGGTTTACAGAACCTTTAAGCCAGTACCCGTTCATCTCCAGGTAGCTGGTTTCATGGGACTTCATATAATTCAGCCTCCATAGCCAAAGTGGGTGAGGCAGAGACTTTATATTATTGTAGTGGAGAAAGGCACCCCTCTTCCCAAGTCAGGGATTAGCCACTACAGTGAAATTCCTAACTACAACTCCCATCAGGAAGCTGTTTGTGCTACCAATTACTACAGTAAAATTCACCTTGGTTCAACTGCACAACTGCCTCCTGAGTTGTTCCTGCACTTGCCATTAGGGCCCTTCCGAACACCATCACACGGCTCAAGGTAAGAGAGGACCCCTCTCCAACTGAAAGTTCCCCGGGGGAAAACTACCACCATCAGGTACCTCACAGGCACCCTTAAAACGGCGACTAGCCTGGGAGGTAGGCTGGAGGAGTTGGCCAAGTGACTTTGGCCTACCTGTGACATCACCGCCACTACTACAACTCCCATCCTCTTGTCCTCTTCATTGGGTTGCTGCACATCTCAGCACACAGGAAATGATCACAATCAGGTCACAGCGGGGCCAGTAAGTGGCCATGCCGTCATTTTCTGTGTATGTAGAGTGAGTTCCTGCGAGTTGACCTGTTAGTAGTAGAGACCAGTGAGAACAAGTTACTATTATTATTATTATTATTTGAGCTCAATTATCTAAATTACTCATCTAACTTTGAACACCTTTTTATTAACTAGAAAGGTGTTGAATTCTGTTTTGATGAATTTCTAAAATCTTTATTTCAGTTAGACCTCTGATTTTTGATATATCCAAATTTTCTATAGTAGACAAATGATTAACTCTTGGCCATCTGCAGCCACCGCTAGAGGAAGCCTAGCAACTTACAGAAAAGCAAAGGCAACCTAACAGCTTACAGTGTCATGATTGAGTTACTGTATGTATAGCATTTAGTGTACTCTAGCTCTCTCAAGTGGCGGATTCAGGCAGCCAGAGCCCATAAACTTCATGTCTACAGGGAGGTTGGTAATACTGTAGTTAAAAAAAAACACATAAAAGATCTTCTAAAAATGTATTAAGCATTTATCTTACATAGTATATGATAAATCTGGAAAATCATGTTTGTTCTATCCACGTTTTTCTGTTATTTCTCTTAGGCAGATGTTAATTAGCTTAAAATAAACCTTGAGGTGTACTGTTATACTAGTAAAGCCTTGCACATAAAGACATTATAATGTTGTTATTGTATTACCTACCTGATGAATTCTATTGTATTGACCATTCAAGTGTTTGAGATATTAAAGCGCATTCATATATACTGTTTATACACTGCCTGCAAATTCTCCTTTCTACGAATGGTTATTGAATTTATTTCTGGCTTGGCACATATATCTGACTCTATGTGTAATACATAATCTAATTCCAGATGTATTGCCTATGCAAATTGATACTACAACATGGTGAATTGATTTATCTCCTGGATAATTAGTAAACTTCAATATCTATACCAAAACGTCCAGCAATCAGTTGATGCTTAATTAACATGCAATAACTGTCCTATTAAATCTACATTAGCTGCCTATTTAAAGGACTTAATTAAAATCGGAACTTAACACAAAATCGCTTAGATTACATTTGCATGCAACAGATGCAATGTGAGACTTCACTCGTGTATAGGTATACGTCTAAGAATACACCTTTCATACACAAAAATAATCTAATCAGTTTATATCCCTGAAAGAAAAAATGGACTCCTGCTATAAATAATTCATGTCTAGCAGTAGCATTGTTAAAGGGGTTTTCCAGTAACATATCCCTGGGTGGTTTTCTAACCAGTGTAGACCACAGAAAGTTCCTGCATTCATAGTCATATCTATTGGTAACCTACCCAGACAAAAGACTGTCACCACTAAAAGCCCTAGTAGATGGGCTGATATTTTGTGTTCCTAGGAATGCTTGTTCCCGATAAATAGCCCTGTGTGCTGATCAATGTGTTTTCTTGTTATTCAGCACTTCTGGGGCTGAAATCTGGTCGTGTAATACAGACTTAGGCCGGGGCCCCACGTGGCACAAACCCTGAGGTTTGGAAGCACCTTAAACACTGCTGCAAAAAACACCGAGTTTTATAGTCCCTGCAAAGTGGATTCTAGCAAATCCCATCCACACATTGTAGAAAAACACATGCAGTGGAAATAATAATAATAATAATAATAATAGTCCTTTAATAGTCCCACAATGGGGAAATTCAGTGTGTTACAGCAGCAAAGATAAGCAGATACAAATACAAATACAACATGTACAGGAATGTTCCAAGGTGAGAGGCATTACATTAATAGCGGACAGACAGATAGGAAGTAGCGGGGGGGGGGGGGGATTTAACAGGCAGAGAGATATTTCAGTTCTCTGTGTGTAATGATCTCTGCTTAGGTCGGTGTTGGTTGTACAGCCTAACCGCGGTGGGGAGGAAAGAACCGTTGTGATTTTGGAAATTGCAGCATATCAATTATACCTACTGAAACGCCTACAGGTATAATTGAAGTAGAAAGTCCGCAGAGGAAAACTCTTCAGACTTTCTGTGCAAAAAGTGCTGTGGGAAAAACCTCAATGCATTTCCGCCGCAATTTTTCCCGCAGTGCTTTTTAGCTGCAGCTCGCTATGTGAGGCCTTAGCTTCAAGATGATTTATATTTGCAAAAATGTACTGGTCTACAAATGGTTAAACATGGTTATGTATGTAGGAAAACCCCTTCAACATATGAACATATACACTGGTTGAGTCAATTTCTTACTTAAAATGAAAAACAAAAAGGTGGATGTAATTTGCACAAAGGTCATGTCACCCTTACCCTCTTCATACCTGGTTATGAAGATGTTTGTTGGTATACACCCATCTATTCAGCTTTTGCAATGGAGTCCCATTTCCCCGCTATAAGGACCAGATATTTAACTGTTGAGACTTCGTTAATGGTATTAATGTGCAAACAGTACTATGAAATACAAGGATTTACAGTAGTTGTCTTCTTTGATTGTAGCTGCATATTTTTCCCATCCATTCTATATGTCTCAGCGTAGACTGCTATGAAAAAAAACTTGTGTCTGCAAAAATTACTACCCAGGCACCTTGCATCTTGCCGCTACACCCAATTTTGTCAACTTTAGGGTCCATTCAGATCACGTTTTTTACATCAGTTTAACGGATTCAAAAAACGGATTTAAAAAATGGACGCAAACGAATGCAAACAGATGGCCATCCATTTCCATAGACATCAATGTTAAAAAAACGTATCTGTCGCTGTCCGGTTTTTGGACGGACACAAAAGTATGGTGTACTACGTTTTTGTGTCCTTAAAAAAAATGAACAGTAAGATACATACATTTTTTGCATCCGTTAAACTGATGTAAAAAACGTGATCTGAGTGGACCCTTATTCTCCTAGAAAATAACAATAGTTATGATCACCTTGCCTACTCCAACAAGACTGCTAAGATTTTTTCAGTGACATCACTTATGTCAAAATGCTGATGTCCTATTCATTGCTTACATCAGAAATAACCACTTGCATCGGAATACATTGTCCTGTGTCTTGTAGGTCCCAGATCTTAAGTGGCCTGTGACCTACAAGAGAAAGAGCTGCAGAGCAAGAAGCCTATCCTTCCTACTCTATTCCTCAGAACCTGGCTCCTCTATCTAGAAGTTACCCTGCACTCCCTGCACTTAGTATCTGTATATTCACAGATACCGGCTGGTGACTGGCTCATACAGCTTCAGTTATATCACTTTATTTATTAAATTGGCTAGACCATTGTACCAAACAAGCCCTCTTACCTCTTGTGTCTCCCTATTTCCTCATAGATTGTAAGCTCTCACAAGCAGGGCCCTCCTATTGTTTGATATGTTGGTTTATTTGTCACCTTGTAATGTCAAATATTGTCTGTTCATGTGTCCTCTGATTTGTAAAGTGTTGCGGAATATGTTGGTTCTATATAGATAAAGTTATTATTTATTAAGCCTATGGCTGTATAATAAGCCTACCTCTAACTGAACAGTATATTTGGTATTGAAATGCACATACCAAACTTATACATTGATCTTGTGCTTCTCAGGAAAATCTACAATACAGAACATGAGGTTCTTAGGATATGTATTGATCAAGGTGTATAAGCCCACTAGCCACTTCACAGCGACCTCTATATAGTGGATCCCTACTCTAATCAACATGTTTACTAAGAACCTCATGTTCATTTTTGTAGATTTTGCTGAGAAGCATAAGCTCAATGTGTAAAATTGGGACGTGCAGTCTATAGCTGTTTTTTTTCTCTTACAAGCATAGTCTATCAGCTGATTTTTTTGTTTTGCCTTGGTACCAGCACTCTTCCCGTTTGGCCTAGGTTTTTTTGATCAGCAGGAGACTGCATAAGGGATCCACCTAGTGGCTTTCAGTCCTCTGACTAGGTTAACATGGTAAGGTGAACTTTTTTAGATCTGTTCACATGGTGTGGTACTGCAAGGTGTCTGCCGCTCCTGTGGTGCTGTGCCTGTTGGGTGGTGTGGCCCAGAGCCTGAAGGCTTAGTCCGGTAGCAGGGGTGTTGCTGGGCTACTCCCCCTGAGGGCACTGCATTGCGGTGGAGGTTGTCGCTGTGTGGTGCCACACCCAGTAGAGTAGGGACCCACTATATAGAGGTTGCCGTCAAGTGGCTAGTGGGCTTATACACCTTGATCAATATGTTTACTAAGACCTTGAAATAAAGACAATGGACATTTTAGTTAGTTGGAGTGCTGACATTTTGATCAATTTGTATGTCTGGAAGGAGCCACGTTCTTTTGGATTGCCACCCACCTTTGTTTAGTTACTGTGCTGCTTAGAATTTTTCTGTATCTATCTATCTATCTATCTATCTATCTACAAACTACCAGCCATATCTATCTATCTATCTATCTGCCATCTATCTATCTATCTATGTATCTATCCAGCGCATATCCTATCTATCTATCTATCTATCTATCTATCTATCGCTATATCTATTTTTAGATCTATCTATCTATCTCTCTCTCTCATGTATATCTACATATCTATCTGTTTTATATCTGTGTATCTCTATATTATATCTATATATTTCTATATCTATTTGTCTACACATTTTCTGTATTTCAATCTAATTTATGTGTATCTATCTGTTTATGACTATCTATCTATCTATCTATCTATCTATCTATCTATCTATCTATCCAGCTCCTATCTATCTGTTTATCTATCTGTTGGATGATTCTCTATCTATTTATCTATCTAATATCTGCATATCCATTGTTCTCTCTGTCTAGACCTCCTCCCATTTTTGCTACTGTCCTGTGAAAAGCTCTCCCAGGTTGGCATCTCTGACTGTGCCACCCTTTATGCCAATCTGCATCAGGTTCCCTGCTATGCCAGTTCTTCCAGAAATTAGGCTGAAAAAGCACACCAACACTATCAGTTCACGGTTTTACCAGACATTTTACTTGAGGCATCTTTTACAGCAGGTGTTCATAGCAGTACACAGAAGTTACACAACAGCTTCACATTGTTGGAGTTGCAGTGCCACATCAGCACACAGCAGCATTCCTGCTCACACAATGATTACTCTCAGATCACATGGATCCTACTACTTTTGGGAAAAACTGAGGTTGCACTACAGTCATCCTCCATCCATGAATAACTGCACTGGTCACACCAAAGTTCTGGACCAGACCTCTGAAAGGAGAAAACTCCTGATATAGGGAGCTTTTCCTGCCTTGTGAAAGTTCTCCATAACTTGTTCTGACCATAACAGCTGATAAAGGTTCTGAGGCTGGATCAGAATTAGCAGTTATCAGGCTAGCTTCCCTCTAAAAAAGTTTGTCATGATGAGTTAACCCCTTTAAAGGTATCCATGCACAACCGATTAATGTCAGGCAAACATAACTATTTTAGAATTATCTAATGTGTATGGGGTTCTCCTGACTTTACTCCAGCAGCAGATGTCAGGGGAAGAAAAGAACAGGCATGTTAGATTTCACAGTGCATTAAAGGGGTTTTCCGGGCAAAAAAAACTTTTAAAAAAAAGGTATTTTAGTGCTATTAATGGGTTAATAATTGCACCAAAATACCTTTAGCAGTGTTTTGAGTGATTTCTGGCATTCTCTGGGAGCTCTTAGCATCCTCTGCATTTGTTTACATGGCTAACTTAACCTAATTCCCTAGCCTACAACTCCCATGATCCCCCTCTCACTCCCTCTCTCACACCCCGTCCCTGTTTCCCTAGCTAGCCCGTGGACTACTAGCTCTATCTATCTAGCTACCTACCTAACTCAGCCCCAGTCCCCCCCACAATCATACTTACCTGTACTCTGTGTCTTGGAGTTCATTTTCTTCGGTCCCGCTGGCATCTTCTTCTGTGGACTTCTTGCACATGCATGGTATGCGCTCTTTGCTTTTGCCGGCGACTGTACAATAAAGCTCTATTGCGCAGGTGCCGGCAGAAGCGGAGGAAGTGATGCATCATGCCAGAAGACTGAAGATGGGTAAGTATGAGGGGGACAGGGAGAGTATTGGTGATGCTTCGTTTCTGGAAATGCGGAAACGGAACGTCACCGGATCATCAGAAAATGTGTCTGGGGCGGTCACTTGAACGCCCCAGGTATTTAGGTAAATATACATTTTTTTTTAATGAAGTCAATTAGAAGTTAGGCGGGGGGAGGGGGTTTAGTTTAGGGTTTGATTTCAATTTATGCCGGACAACCCCTTTAACCTTTATTCATATGGTAGATAAGTCACCATCAGTAGTGTCTGACAGTGGTTTATTATGCTTGCCTGAACTGTAATGAGTGCTCAGATGAATGGGAGAGGCAGGGCTGGTGCCGGCACCCTGCAGGCCTGAGCGTATGCTGGGCCCAGAGCTCCTCAGGGGTCCACATGGGTTGTATAATGAGCGCATTAATCAATACAGATGAAAGTGCTCATCACACTGACAGAGCCGAGCAGTAAGTGCAAATTTCGCTATCACTTACTGCTCACAATTCCATGGACTTCCGCCCCTTTCTTTGTCCAATGCTGATAAGGTTAAGTGTGCCGGAGAAGGAGGGTTCTGAGAAGCTGTAAAGTGCGGGTTTGGCAGTAGGCATAAGGGGGCATTTTACTGTATGGGGATTAGGGGACATTATTTGGGGGCATAAGAGGACATTAGATGGCGGACTAAAGGGGCACTGCACTATATTTGGGTATAAAAGAACATTATATGGGGAAATAAAGGAGCATTGTACTGTATAGGGGCATAAGAAATAATTATATGGGTGAATAAAGAGGCACTGTACTGTATGGGGCATGAGGGACCATTATATGGGGGAATAAAGGGGCCATTTTATGGGGGCATTGTACTGTATAGAGACCTAAGGGGCTATTATATAGGGGCAAAAGGGGGCCATTGTACTGTATGGGGGAATTATATGGGGTAAAAAAAGGCTATTGTACTCTATTAAGACATAAGAGACCACTGAACTGTATGGGGGCATAAGTAGGACATTATACTGTGGGGGTATAAGGGGGACATTAAACTGTATGTGGGCATAAGGAGGCCACTATACTTCATGGTGGCATAAGGGGCCATTAAACGTGTGGGGGCACATCAATTATAGATACAGATTTCTCCCACGGTTTTCAATCTTTGCAATGCAAAGGTTGAAAATTACAGTCCTACAGCATTCCAGCAGGTCACCGCTGCAAAACTACCCAGTTTCAGTTGTTTTTTGCTTTTAGAGGAAAACACTGCTGCTGCCTCATAAGCTGTGCTGCAAAGAAAGGGGCCCATTGAGGCTCTGTTGCCCAAGGGCCCACACTGACCTGGAGCCGGACTTGGGGGGAGGGGTGTTGACAGGTAAGATTTTACTTTTACTACTTTTAAACTTGCTAATTGTTCTTGTTCTATAAAAAAAAAACATTTTCACTGGGAATACTCAACATTCTTCTGAACTTTAGTTTTTTTCAGAAGCCACATAAGGAAATTTCACCGCAATCTATTATAACGTTTTAAATGTATGTATTTAGATCTACCTACTGAAAGGCGTATTGGGTTAGTGCACATACAAATTCACAATGTCCATACCATAACTTAAAAAAACATGTTTTTTTTGTTTTTGTTTTTATCAAGATTGCTACATTACTTTAAGGGAAATTATCCTCAAAAAAAAAAAAGGAAGTGAAACCAAGCATCATGTGTTTTACCTTCAGGGCTACATCCTACCTGTTAATGGCGTTATCTCACAGGTAGTGGTGGAAGGACTCAGAAGCACAGCTGAATGGTTTTCGCGCCAGGCCTGTAAATTAGACCACAACATTAGCATACATACCCCAAGGGCCCACTGCTTCGTTTAATACAAGGCAGCTTCGTGTTTTCTACTATTTTTCCTTTCTTCTAACAATGACAAACAGCTCAATCAGTTCTAGATGCAAAATCTATATATGAACAAACTAACCAAGTCTTTTTTTTGCTGGTAGTCTACTTTTAATGATATCCTCATTGCCTACAGACCAGTTTACCTTCCTTTTTTTGTTTGTTTTGGATGATGGGCCCAGATTAAAAATATTGCTGATGAATGTGATGAAATATTCTACATAGAGAGAACCATGGACTTAACCTTTTATTGACCACTAATACTCCCTTCTACAGCAGTCATTGAGGGGTTTTATTCTGAAGCACCATGCACAGAATGACACCTGCATAGGATATTTAACCATTTCTGACCAGGACAATGTCAAAAATTGCCTTGGCCACTAACTCCCCAAATAAGTTAACACTATGGAGTGTGCAGTTGGTTTAATATATGATAATATCATAACTAATATTTCAACAGATATAATCACAGATCCCAGACTCCTGAATTTTAAACAGATCAGAGTGAGTCCATGAGCGGAAAATCAATCATGATGTTGAGCCCTCAGACAGAAAAGGGCACCTGGTGTAAAGTGGGGCTGATTACAAGTAAAGTAGAACACAGGCTTCCATCAATGTGAATTAAAGATATACTGTTATGACCTTAAAGAGACTGTTATACTTAAAGAAACTCTGTGGTTTCACTCTATAGTTCAGCTCAGGAGATCCAAATGCTTCTCTACAACATAAGAAGATACCAGTATTACAGGCAGCACATGGTAAGTGGGGGGTCCCATTATATTTTTGCAATGGTTGTTCTGACTCAATAGCTTGGCTGCAAGTGTGAGGTTGTGAGAGTGTCCTGTAGTCTCTATGCTAACCAGCAATTTACACCAAGATATCTATCAGATAGTGTTCAACTCAACTGAGGAGGCGTAGATAAGATTTCAGATGCTTTAATCCAGGTAAATCTTGTAGAACCTCATACAGCAGTAGGTGAAAAATGATGAAATACCAGGAGCTGAGCAGACATGTTGCTTACAAAGAAGTGAAACTAAACTGAGGGGGAGAGAGGAGGAGCTACAGCATCACAGCTAAGGATACAGAGAGAGAAAAGGGACAAACTACAAAGACAAACAGTATCACAGATACATGTCAGTGAATTAAACCAAGTCCTGGGACATGACAATGGTGTTCAGGAACTTCAAGTTGCGCCTCTGCTAGAGAATACTGCTAGTTGCTTGATACTAGTTACTGTAAGTACAAGTATTATTCCATGCTGGAATATATCACTTTCAATAAAGAAAGAGTTACAATTGTATAGTGTATCCAGTCCATTTGTCAACAGTCCACCTGACTCTTACATGTTCATCATAACTATTAAGCAAGTTAATTATTAACTATTACTGCTTATATGTTAAAGGAATTTTTGTATAATATGTTATGCCTAGTGCAGAACCTGTAGGGAGGGGGGTGTATGGCGCATCCCCTTTAGGCTAAGGTCCCATGTAGCGAAATGTAGCTAAAAAACACTGCGGATCACGTTTTTTTCCCACAGTGTTTTTCATTGCGTTTTTGCTGAGCTTTTCTCAGCGGATTTTCTTCCATTATTAAACTTATAGGGAAAACACTGGTGTTTCCACTGGTATAATTGACATGCTGCGATTTTCAAAAATGGGGCAGTTTTTCCGCAGCCAATTTTTTTCTGCAATGTGTGGATGGGATTAGCCAGAACATCATCCACTTTACAGGTATTGCAGAAAAAACGCTGCATTTTTGCAACGTGGGGCTTTAGTCTTAGGCCCTACACTAGCAATAAAATAAAGGAAATTTAATAAAATGTGTTAGAATTCTGTCTTAATTTGCATCAAAACTAGCGTATATACATTTATTATGCGTTTTACACATTTTATTCACTTTATCCTACAAGGAATGTGGTTTACTGAGAAAAGGAGTGTGGCCTAAAGAGGTTGTCCACTTTCAGACCAATATTGAGAGAGAAATATTATTGTTTGTATAATAAAATGTTATTCAATTCTCCAATATACTCTCTGTATCAATTCCTGACGGTTTTCTAAATCTCTGCTTGCTTCATTCTGCTTACTTTCACTCCATGGTCATGTGATATACGGTTCCCAGTCATGTGATTAACGCACAGCTCATTACCAGGCAGATGTCTGATTACTGTGCTATGACTATAATGAGCTGTTCACCTGTGTGTCTATCATGACCATGGTCAGAGTTTTATCCACTAGAAGTAACAGAATGAATGACAGCAAGCAGAGATCTAGAAAACTGTGAGGAATTGATATAGAAAGTATATTGGAAAATTGTATAACTTTTAATTATACAAACATAATATTTGTCACTGGTCTGAAAGTGGACAGACCCTTTAAGATTTGATAAAGTGGCATATTTGTTTCTGTCTAGTCTAAAGAGGACCAGAGCAATATACAGTATATATTATCAATAGAAAGATAGATAGATACAGTGGCTTGCAAAAGAATTCATACCCCTTGAACTTTTTCACATTTTGTCACCTTACAACCACAAACTTAAATGTACTTTAAGTGATAAACCAGCACAAAGTAGCAGATAATTGTGAAGTGGAATGAAAATGATACATGGTTTTCAAAATTTTAATAAAATAAGAATCTGAAAAGTGTGATGTGAAAAAGTATTCATCCCCCCTATATCAATACTTTGTAGAGCCACCTTTCGCTGCAATTATAGCTGCAAGTATTTTGGGGTATGTCTCTACCAGCTTTGCACATCTAGAGACTGAGATTTTTGCCCATTCTTCTTTGCAAAATAGCTCAAGCTCATCCAGATTGGATGGAGAGTGTCTGTGAACAGCAATTTTCATGTCTTGTCACAGATGCTGAATGGGATTTAGGTCTGGACTTTGACTGGGCCATTCTAACACATGAATATTCTTTGATCTAAACCAGTCCACTGTAGCTCTGGCTGTATTTGGAAACGTGAGTGTACAAGGTATTACTGTATTTAGCTCCATTCATCTTCCCATCAACTCTGACCAGCTTCACTGTCCCTGCTGAAGAAAAAGCTCCCCACACCATGATGCTGCCACCTCCATGTTTCACAGTGGGGATGGTGTGTTCAGGGTGATGAGCAGTGTTACTTTTCCGCCACACATAGCGCTTTGTATTTAGGCCAAAAAGTTCAACTTTGCTCTCATCTGAGCAGATTTGTGGAGAGTACGACTTATAGTTGTCCTGTGGACAGATTCTCCCAACTGAGCTGTGGATCTCTGCAGCTCCTCCAGAGTGATCATGGGCCTCTTGGCTGCTTTTCTGACCAGTGCTCTCCTTGCTCGATCTGTCAGTTTAGGTGGACAGCCATGTCTTGGTAGGTTTGTAATTGTAGAATACTTTTTCCATTTTTGGATAATGGATTGAACAGTGCTCCTTGGGATGCTCAAAGCTTGGGGTATGTTTTTATAACGTAACCCTGCTTTAAACTTCTCCACAACTTTATCTCCGATCTGTCTGGTGAGTTCCTTGGTCTTCATGATGCTGTTTGTTCACTAGTGTTCTCTAACAAACCACTGAGACCTTCGCAGAACAGGTGTAATTATACCAAGACTAAATTACACACAGCTGGACTTTATTAACTGATTAAGTGACTTCTGAAGGCAACTGATTGCACTGGATTTCATTTAGTGGTAACAGAGTACAGGGGGCTGAATACTTTTGCACGTCACACTTTTTAGATTTTTATTTGATTAAAATTTTGAAGACCATGTATCATTTTCATTCCACTTCACAATTATCTGCTACTTTGTGCTGGTTTATCACTTAAAATCTCAATAAAATACATTTAAGTTTGTGGTTGTAAGGTGACAAAATGTGAAAAAGTTCAAGGGGTATGAATACTTTTACAAGGCACTGTAGATGAGAAGCACAAGAAATAAGTTGAGTAAATTTCCCCCTAGGATGCCACTGTGTGTGTGGGTAGGTGGGTTGATTTTTGGATTTTTTTTTTACCATTGTTTTTCTGTATAAATAAGAACACTAGGGATTGGTGAGACTGATGCAAAAGGAAATAGAAAGTGAATTTACTAACCCATTTATGCCCGTTTTCTAGCATATCTGCACATTTTGGTGCAACCTACATTTTTGCAAAAATGTTATACTTTTTGCCATTTTCCACTTCTCTTGTCAGTTTTTAGAAGTGGTCAGACATGTGGGTGGGGTTTAGTATCCGGAGCATGTCCTCACATAGACCAACAGATTTATTAGATAGATAGATAGATAGATAGATAGATAGATAGATAGAGGGCCACTTTAACCAAATGGAACCTTTGCATCTGGCCATATGGTAGTGGGGGTCCCCTCATCCAACCTGGATTGAGTGGGACAGTCCTGCATTTCAGGTGCTGTCCTGCTGTATTGGGAGGCAATGTAGCGATTACAACTCTATCTGTGTCCTTAGGACACAGATAACATTGAATACAATGTTGGGCAATGGAAGTTTGTGCTCCACCATTCAGATTTCAGCTGATGATGTCTGCAGCAGGAAGGAGCGATGAATGCCTAGCCAGAGACATCACTACAGCTGAAGCCTGCAGGTAACTCTGTTGGAACTGGGGTTAGTTGGGTTAGATTTTTTTATTTCTATGCAATATATTTATTGAATGGTCACTGAGGGGGCAGGGGCAGAGGGCGCTATGTGGGGGGGGGGGGGGGGGCTATATGAAGGAACATCATATTGCATGGGCCATTTGGGAAAGATGTGGGGGATCCCACTTAAGAAACCTTTGAATTGGGCCACTAATGTCTTAAAACAGCCCTAAATAGATAGAAAGATAGATAGATAGATAGATAATTTGTACACTTTGAATTGAAAATATAGATAGTATCCTATTAATAGTGTGACAACTTCTGACAAAATGATGTGTATATATACATAATAATAATAATAATAACAATAAAATAAAATAAATAAGATTATGAGGTTTCATTTCAGTTAGGCTCAGGTAAGTGTGACAATACGCAGTGTTTATAGTCAGTGTGTGGGGCATTGTGTCTTTATGAGGGTTAAATGAAATGAAATAAACAAACCCTGTGGATATGTAGAGCCCCCCACCTTGCAGGTGACCTCTTCTCTAACATTCC
Organism: Leptodactylus fallax; assembly: GCA_947044405.1. NCBI lineage: Eukaryota > Metazoa > Chordata > Amphibia > Anura > Leptodactylidae > Leptodactylus > Leptodactylus fallax. Next base: position 344,544 of record CAMRHE010000694.1, read on the forward strand.
TCCACATAGTGTTTTTTTTTAGCATCTAAGCATATGTATAAAAGTGAAATGAAATGACTGACTCAGATTTGACATAAATGCTGAGGTAACAGTGAAGCAATGTCCTCTGTTGAAGGACAACACCTTGTCTAGATAAAGCCTTGTAAATGTTCCCCTCTAAAACTTAGTATTCTCTGCACCTTCCCATCATGTATATTTATAGCTGCATTAATAATATTCTTCAAAAGGACTTATGTTACCAAACCATACATTAAATACACTTTCCTAAAAATAGATATTCCCAAGAGCAACAATACAAGGAATGTAGAAATGCATAAAAAAAACTCATAGATTAAAAGCAGACATATTTCATGCAAAACAAATAACAGTATACATTTGGCGTGATTATGAGTAATAGAAATTATATTTAGTCATTTGGAATCCTTGTTTTGTTTCTGTTCATTGCCCTATTTCAATCTGCCTGAAATTAATCAGCCTTGTTTTCTTTAAATATATCGACATACATTGTCCTGAAAAATCTGAGACAAACAAGGTTTCTAGCCACAAGCTAAATGTGGTCAATGCATTTTGTTTATGTGAGGGATGTGTTGTTAGGTAGCTATGTTAATGCATTAATCTTACCACATGGAAAACCTATGCCAGGTCTCTGCTTCTCGAGAAAGATTATGATGACTGCTCTTTTCATGAATAAAGGTGAACCAGGGGAATATTTTTGTATGATGTATATAACAAATATTGCTTTGCTACTGTACTGTTCTTGTATTCATATATACAAAAACATAATATTCAAAAGCCATTAATAAGAAAAGTTGTAAAGGCTCTTGGGATCTAAGTAAATAAAGAAGGAGAAATGAGAGGATCAAGGCTATAAGGAAAACTAAGGAGCCAGCAAATTAGTCAAATGCATAACACATCATATAGATTTGCTTTAGGTAATTTCCTTTTAGGCCGGGGCCTCACGTGGCGTAAACGCTGCGGTTTGGCTGCGGCGGAAAAAAACCTGGCGTTTTACAATCGCTACAAGGTGGATGGGATTCTAGCGAATCTCATCCACACCTTGCGGAAAAATACGCACAGTGGACACACTGCGATTTCCAAAACTGTCGCGGTTTTGGATATTGCAGCATGTCAATTATACCTACAGAAACGCTGGCGGATTCCCTATAGGTATAATGAAAGCAGAAACTCCGCAGAGGAAAACTCTCTGTGAATAGCGCTTTTTTGCCACGGCCCGTTACGTGGGGCTTTAGTCTTAAAGGAATTATTTATTTTCTTGTCATAGAGAAGGAGGGGAGTGGTCCCCATATAAACCAAAGCAGAAAACCCCAGAGTATGAGTAGTACCTACTCTGTTGGGTCTGACCAGATCCATCAGCTGTCATCACCGGAAGTTTCAGAAGTCAGACACTTGATGATCAGCTTTCATTTCTCTTCTCAAAAATCCCTTGAAATCATGTTATCTTTTAATTTTATATAAATTCTATCTATCTATCTATCTATCTATCTATCTACAGTGCTATGAAAAAGTATCTTCCCCCTCACAGATTTTTTGTTTTTGCACATTTGTTACACTTAAATGTTTCAGATTAACAAACAAATTTTAATATCAGACAAAAATAACCAGAGTAAATACATTTATTAAGGAAAAAAAACTATCTCAAACAACCTGGTCCTATGTGAAAAAATAATTTCCCCCCTCCCTCCATGAATTAACTGTGATTTATCACATTTTTGGAAAACTTAGTTCAGTTTCAGTAGCCACATCCAGGCCTGAACACTGCCAGATCTGTAGAATCAAGAAATCACTTAAATAGAACCTGTCTAACAACATGAAGTAGGCTAAAAGATCTAAAAAAAAAAAACCCCACATATCATGACCCAATCTGAAGAAATTCAAGAACTGATAAGAAACCAAATCATTGACATCTATCAATCTGAAAAGGTTACAAAGTCATTTCTAAGTCTGTCTATCTATCTATCTATCTATCTATCTATCTATCTATCTATCTATCTATCTATCTATCTATCCAGTCTGTGTGGAGATGCAGCCATGCATTATTATGGTGTTACCTGCTGTGTAAAAGACAACACATTACTATACTGTATATAACAGAGTTTTTTCACCAAAAACTAATTGCCTTTCTAAGAGTAAAGCATCATGATGGATAATATCCATGAGATACTTCTCAGACAGTAAGAACCAAGGAAAGCTTAGAGAATTCTATGACTGTAGCATTAGAAAGGACCTTGAGTTACATATCATTTTTCTTTTTCTTTTATTATATAATTAAATACCTGTTATTAGATTCTTTGTTTATGTAAAACTGTTCAAAATTTCTTTTCAGCTTAATGTTGAGGTAGGTAATAGCAGACATTTATATACTAAGTAATTAGATTTTGTGAGTTAATATTTAGAGGTGGAAACTACTACAAATACTGTAGCAATTGTAATGCTTTGGGTTTGACTGAGAGCTAGAGGAAAATGTAACAGCATCACTTTGCACTCTTATCTGGAATTCTCATGGAAATCATGCTCACCACTTGCCATTTATGCTAGCAATAGACATACTGTAGTGTAAAGGTGTGTTAACCAAAATTTAGCAATTGTGAATAGATTGCTAGCTCTTCCTTTTCTTCTTCTTCCTCATCCTGCTCTTCCTCCTACACATGAACAAAATCATCCACCAGCAGCCCTTCCTGTAGAAATTTTCACTTTTGATGAAAAAGATGGAATTGCGTGCAAATCTACTGCATGCAAATCTATAAATGTAGCCTTGCTTTCTCATGCATGATGGATTTAACAATCGGCAAACATCAGGAAAAGCTCTTATGGTCCCTTTCTAACTTGAAAAACTTTATGACTTATCACTAGGATTTCCTTTGTGAGTGGACAACCCAGTTCCTGAACAAAAAGAAACAGAATTAGGTAACACTGCCTAATATGTGGCAGAGGTAAATATGACTAACATAGCTAAACTGGTAGTATATCTGTGGTAATGTGATATTAAAGCGTATCTCCAATTATAAACAACTTTTCATAAATGAATAGAGCATGTGAACATAAGAAATTTTGTAATATAATTTATTAAGGATATGTTTCCTTCACCACTTATTAAGCTGTTTTCCTGCTCCATCCAATCTGACTGCTTGTTTACATAAGATTTGTCTCTGCATTCAGCCTCTCACATAGCGCTCTATGAAGAAGCGAGGGGTGGAGTAAGAGGCTGCTGCCAGCTGGATAATTGATTTATTGACACATCCTTAACACTCAGCACTGCTATCTACAAACCTGGGGCACTACTGATTGTGGAGGGGTCCTTTGGTCTCCTGAGTCAGATGATAGTGTTCAGAAGGGCCCTGATGGTAAGTGCAGTAACAACTCAGGAGATAGAGGTGCAGTTAAACCAATTGTGATGATATTAGGGGCATGTATGGCATGTACAGTACAGACCAGAAGTTTGGACACACCTTCTCATTCCAAAATTTTTCTGTATTTTCATGACTATAAAAATTGTAGATTCACACTGAAGGCATCAAAACTATGAATTAACACATGTGGAATTATATACTTAACAAAAAAGTGTGAAACAACTGAAAATATGTCTTATATTCTAGGTTCTTCAAAGTAGCCACCTTTTGCTTTTATTACTGCTTTGCACACTCTTGGCATTCTCTTGATGAGCTTCAAGAGGTAGTCACCTGAAATGGTTTTCACTTCACAAGTGTGCCCTGTCAGGTTTAATAAGTGAGATTTCTTGCCTTATAAATGGGGTTGGGACCATCAGTTGTGTTGTTCAGAAGTCAGGTGGATACACAGCTGATAGTCCTACTGAATGGAGTGTTAGAATTTGTATTATGGCAAGAAAAAAGCAGCTAAGTAAAGAAAAACAAGTGGCCACCATTACTTTAAGAAATGAAGGTCAGTCAGTCCGAAAACTTGGGAAAACTTTGAAAGTGTCCCCAAGTGCAGTGGCCAAAACCATCAAGTGCTACAAAGAAACTGGCTCACATGAGGACCGCCCCAGGAAAGGAAGACCAAGAGTCACCTCTGCGGAGGAGGATAAGTTCATCCGAGTCACCAACCTCAGAAATCGCAGGTTAACAGCAGCTCAGATTAGAGACCAGGTCAATGCCACACAGAGTTCTAGCAGCAGACACATCTCTACAACAGCTGTTAAGAGGAGACTGTGTGCAGCAGGCCTTAATGGTAAAATAGCTGCTAGGAAACCACTGCTAAGGACAGGCAACAAGCAGAAGAGACTTGTTTGGGCTAAAGAACACAAGGAATGGACATTAGACCTGTGGAAATCTGTGCTTTGGTCTAATGAGTCCAAATTTGAGATCTTTGGTTCCAACCACCGTGTCTTTGTGCGACACAGAAAAGGTGAACGAATGGACTCTACATGCCTGGTTCCCACCGTGAAGCATGGAGGAGGAGGTGTGATGGTGTGGGGGTGCTTTGCTGGTGACACTGTTGGGGATTTATTCAAAATTGAAGGAATACTGAACCAGCATGGTTACCACAGCATCTTGCAGCGGCATGCTATTCCATCCGGTTTGTGTTTAGTTGGACCATCATTTATTTTTCAACAGGACAATGACCCCAAACACACCTCCAGACTGTGTAATGGATATTTGACCAAGAAGGAGAGTGATGGGGTGCCACGCCAGATGACCTGGCCTCCACAGTCACCAGACCTGAACCCAATTGAGATGGTTTGGGGTGAGCTGGACCACAGAGTGAAGGCAAAAGGGCCAACAAGTGCTAAGTATCTCTGGGAACTCCTTCAAGACTGTTGGAAGACCATTTCAGGTGACTACCTCTTGAAGCTCATCAAGAGAATGCCAAGAGTGTGCAAAGCAGTAATCAAAGCAAAAGGTGGCTACTTTGAAGAAGCTAGAATATAAGACATATTTTCAGTTGTTTCACACTTTTTTGTTACGTATATAATTCCACATGTGTTAATTCATAGTTTTGATGCCTTCAGTGTGAATCTACAATTTTTATAGTCATGAAAATACAGAAAACTCTTGGAATGAGAAGGTGTGTCCAAACTTTTGGTCTGTACTGTATGTATCAAGATTGGCCTATACTGCTGCACAGCGGGGATTGGGGCCTAGAATCCGGCCTAGCAGAGTACCTGGAAAGTGGTCAAACTACTCTCTAGTTCAGGTCTATTGTCCTGTCCCTGAGGCAAGCAGCCATTTGGTCAAAAGCCTTCATCTGCATAAGACTACAACCCCCACTAACCCAGCAGGGGTTCATTTAGACAGGATGCTTTATGCAAACGATCCGCATATCCCTGAGAGATTCAGTGGCACCCTTATGGGTTCTAAGGAATTATGGTTTTATGACAATATCTGGCCTGGGGAACATCTTATAGTCGCCCCGATAAATGCCCCATATGCGTCCAGTCAAGGTGCACGCTCAGAATATACACATGTTACAGTTCAAAGCCCAGAAGAGGTCCAGGCACTGATCTCCTTACCCAAAGGGAGATGGAGTGTCAAACTTGGAGTCTATGTATTGGGGATCTCGCCAGGAACCCCATTATACTACCAGCCAGACTCTATAAACATCAGGCATAGACTTATACTGAAAAGTTATTATGAGAGATGTAGAGAGGGGGGTGGGGCTTCTCCCCCTGATGACCTCATTCAGGGAGGAGACCAGGGGAGACAAAAAGGCTCCACCCAGGCTGAACCACTCTCTGTTGGCTGGTGAATTTGGAGATGCACGCTTCTTGGAGGCCAGCTGTGGGGGAAGTCATGTGACCAACATGTGGCTGCCATGCGGCCTAGGGAGCCTAACTGGAGGCCATTTTGTGACTCTAACAGAGATGTCACTGCATGTAAGCAACACATGCTTTGCCCAAGACTGCTCTGAGCCTACCACATGGGCTCAGAGAAATGGACTAACTGCTTGTTCCAGAGTTTTTCTGCCATTTGACCTGGTTAAGGTGCTGTGCTGCCGGTCGTCCCATAAGAAAGTGCCCTGGTACCCACTGGAAGCCAGAGATACCTGCACAAGCTGGTGTTGGTAATATATATTCTTTTCTTTCGCTTATCCCCATTTTTATTTTTTATGTACCGTGTTATGTTATTTTCACTTGTATCTGCTTGTTAACCGCTGCATGTATTCTATGTATGTGTTGAGTGTCTAGTATCGACCCATTTAGGGGTTAATAAATATATAAAATTTAGAAGGCTCGTTTGGCGTACTATCCTCTACCGGACCTACATTCACGGAAAGTGGGTGTGAGGTAATCGAAGTGATCGCAGGTAAGGCCAGGCGCGAGGCCCTGGTAACCCGGATCCTTCACACCAATGTTGTAACATTACTGAGGTAACAAGGAACTAATGCAGCTTCCCGGATAGGAGTATTAGTTTGGAGTTCCACTGTGGGTTACTAGTACTGAACTTGGTCAGTGGGATGCCCAGGAATAGATGGTAACTTAGCGCCTTTTAGCTCATATTCTGCCTCTCCCACTATCTATACCTGAGCTGTATTTGAAAAAGTCTCTTTGGTACCCTATCTATCTATGCACTTTAGGGTCCAGGCTGTATCTGGGAACCCTCCACTTCTCCTCCAAAGTAGTCACTTCTCTCCCTTCAGGGGGATTAACAGCATTCTTCCCTGTCTGAGGACTGTAGCAATGATACATGGGCAGATGGCTCTGAAAAGAGCCCAACCCTTTCACTTCAGGAGCTGCATGATCTCTCTGCAAGGTCTGCTGTGCTTCAAGGACTAGCCTCAACTAACTGACTCTCCATCCTTTAAGCTCTGGACAGGGATTGGCCAGAATGTACCAAGTCCTCCCTAAAGGGAGGGGTATACCAAGCCACAGTGGAATACGCCACAAAAATGGGGGAAACCTTGCTGAAAACTAGCCTGCCAGAGCATCCCTAGGCAGGTTTGAGGCTACATCACTAATGGAAAGGGGCCCAGGGTCATGTGTCATGTGCCAACCGGCCCCTTTCCATTAGAAGCCTGCCCATTAGAACAAGCATTCATACTCACCTCTCTGGCATGTCTGGCGGTTCCTGATATCAGCCGCAGACCTGAAGAGGAACCTGGAGAAAGCCAAATGATACATGGATGCCCAGGAGAGATGAGGCATATATTATATGTGTGACACCACTGTGGAGTATTATACTGGGGGGCCTCTGGGGAGCATGTTATACTGTGTGGGGCCTCTATGGTGCATCATATTGTAGGGGGTATCTGGGGAGTATATTATACTGTGTGGGTCCACTGTGGAGCATCATACTGTGGGCGAGCTCTGGGGAGAAAATTATACTTTTTGGGGCCACTGTGCAGTTTTCGGAGAGTATATTATACTGTGTGGGTCCACTGTGGAGCATTATACGTTGGGGGGAGGACTCTGGGGAGTTGTTTTATATCATGTGGAGCCATTATGGTGCATTACATACCATGGGGGCCACTGTGGGGGACTCAAGGGAGCATTTTATATTGTGTGGAGCTGGGGTGAAGCATTATCGGGGAGAAGGGGAAGCCTACAAATTTTGGCAGTATTGGGCCCCAAAATTTCTGATGGTAGCGTTGTGTGCTATGTGCTATGCCTGCATTAAAATAAATAAAATCTTGTGCATGTGTGGGATGCTCCATGGCCGTTTCTTTCCCCATACACTACTGTGCATGATTCAGCCATGGAGCTATAGGGGCATGCACAATACTATAGGGGATGACTTCCCGGATAGTCAGCACATATGCAAGATTTCAGAAGAACTGTGATGTAGACCATTAGCAGCTGTTGAGTGGGCCCCCAGAATAAGTTCTTGCACTTCAGTCCTTCACTGGCTGCAAAACATATATACATATATAAATTATAAACAGACAGTGGCACATAACACACGATAAGCATAAAGAATTTAGCAGTGTCCACTAGAAAGCTGCACAAAAGCCTTCCTGCTCTGTGCTATACTGTTACATCATGTTGAGTGTATAGTTAGCGTTCAGTGCAATAATAATATGGCACATTGATGTAGCAGGCATAGAGCTGACACTTCTTAGGAAAATTTCATGTCTCACATTGTCAGTAACTCACCCATCCTACAGTCAGAGCAGATTTGTTCTCTGTACCAGCCAACACACTGACCTCCCTGGAACAAACTGAAGAATTGCTTGACTCATTTAGAGTCTGTTTTAACTTTATGGCCTATACAGCTTACCACACACCTTATGTAACAGACTGAATTTTTGGCAGGAGGCACTAACAATGGTGATTGATGACTTCTAAAGATCTGTATGTGTCTCAGGAAGTCAAATAAGGTTCTCACACCTCATCAATTTCATCCAGCTGCCCCAATATTGAACAATTTATTTAAGGGGTCCCATGAACTTTTTTTGACCCTCTCATGGTGATCTCACTGCAAATATATGTATAGTACCTATATTACGGATTCTTATTTACCTGAGAAAAGAAGATTCTTACTTTATACAACAATGACTAGACAACTTAGATCAGAAGAACTGTCAAGTAGGACTGCACTCTCACCTCTGGCTTTGTTTGCTAAACTCTTTCCAAGCCAACAAACCTGATAATCCATTTTAGAATTGACTTCTAGTAGAGTCTGTTGGGTTCTGTTGTGGTGTCTGTCATTGTGACCGTAAGAACAGAGATGCAAATATAATAAAGTTTGCAATGGGGACTTAAAAAGGATCCTACAACACAAAAGTGAACACCTGTGAACACTGAAATCTATGTATTCAATTGCCCCATTTCTAGTTTGTATTTGTTGTTTTTTTTTCAGTTATTGCCTCTGTAACACAATATGTTGTCATCTGCTTCAACACTGTACCATTTTGTACAAGTGACTGGACACTGAAACTTCTTATAGTGATAATTATCTACATTGCAGTAACATATAGAAATAACGCTTTCATAAATTCTAAATTGGAGATGAAAGATGCTATAAACAAAAGAAAAAAAGGAAAGAAAAACTTGTCTGCACTTGATCTATATGAAACCAAAGCACCACAGTGTATTAAATAACTCATTTCCTCTACCTATTGGGCATAACTGACTACCTGGCTCCTCAACTGAGAATTGCCATCATACAGCCCTCAGCAATTATGGATTACTATATATATATATATATATATATATATATATATATGCATTACCTTTTAGTAATGCCTAACTGTATTGTTTTTAGCTCCATGTTTTTAGCTCTATTTTTTACACAGTATGGCACCGCAGAAACTTGAGGTCAAGATTAATTTTTCAAATATAGTTTAGAAGTTTTGACAGAAATTGTTCCATTATTTTGAAGGAATTGAGACTTAATATTGACTGTGCCATCCAGGACATTGATTTTTTGTTTAATGAATCAATATAAGGTATAAAGACATTTAAACTTTGTCAATGGATTTGAGACAGATTAAACCTTATTGTTAGCTTCTTAAATTGTTTGCCTCATGGTATAATGTTATATTAGGCTAAAGTCCCACATTGTAGAAAAACAGCAAACCCAGGAATGGCTACAGAAGAAAATGGAAATATAAAGGAAGTACTCTTACTTCTCCCTTCTGCTCAGTCCACTATTGGCGTTGGCTCAAAAAACTGCAGCAAAGACTCCAACAGAAAAAGCTGCTTTTCCACAATGTGTGGTCTTAGCCTTTAATGTGAAATGGCAAAAGCATCAGTGTGTGGAGTAGCATTCTGTCCTAACTGCAGGTTTTTATTTTGTCCAGGTTTTAATTTGTCCAATTGGAATCATATATTTGCAATTTGAAGTACTCATCCCTTAAAATGAAGTAACCTAAACCTACAACGCTAATAATTTTCTTACACCTAGACTTAACGGACAAAATGTAACACTATTTGCTGCTTAGCAAAGCGTTATGGACTCAATCTCACACTTACTACTGCACACCAAAATCTATTAGACATGACTATAGAACCATTATTATGCACTAATATTTAACACAGAGGCCTCTAATTCACTTCATTTTAATGTATTCACAAAAATTGTAGAATTAATAAATGGAGGACTTTTGTATGGCAATTCAGCATTACTATTTCTTTTCATGTTTTATTATTAATATCATTTTTGTTATTATTATTATTATTATTATTATTATTATGGAAAACACAGAAATGGAAAGTGAGGTGTTTGAAATGACATGTAGAAGCAGAGGGCCCCTATATGCAAAACCCTCTTTATCAAATTCGTATTGCTTTGATAGCATTCACCAATAACTGTGAGTCTCTTATAATAGTTGACAGTGGGTTTCCTAATCTACTGGGTCTTTGTGCTGCTGCTCAGGCTGCACATTTGGTATAGTTTGTCACTAATAAGTACAAATGTATTGTTTATTACTATTTCAATATCTCCAAATTTTAATATAGTTATTCAGACAGTTTAGATAATTTTAAACTCATAGAAAATTGTACATTCTAATTTTCAGCAATGTGTTTATGTAACACAATTGATATTAACAAAAGTTATATGCTTACTTTTATAAAGCCACCCATATACAGTATACAGTGGGGAAAAAAAGTATTCAGTCAGCCACCAATTGTGCAAGTTCTCCCACTTAAAAAGACGAGAGAGGCCTGTAATTGTCATCATAGGTAGACCTCCACTATGAGAGACAAAATGAGAAAACAAATCCAGAAAATCACATTGTCTGGTTTTTACAGAATTTATTTGCAAATTATGGTGGAAAATAAGTATTTGGTCAATAACAAAAGTTCATCTCAATACTTTGTTATATATCCTTTGTTGGCAACGACAGAGGTCAAACGTTTTCTGTAAGTCTTCACAAGGTTGGCACACGCTGTTGCTGGTATGTTGGCCCATTCCTCCATGCAGATTTCCTCTAGAACAGTGATGTTTTGGGTCTGTCGCTGGTCAACACGGACTTTTAATTCCCTCCAAAGGTTTTCTATGGGGTTGAGATCTGGAGACTGGCTAGGCCACTCCAGGACCTTGAAGTGCTTCTTACGAAGCCACTCCTTCGTTGCCCTGGCTTCTTGCCTATTGCAGATTCAGTCTTCCCAGCCTGGTGCAGGTCTACAATTTTGTTTCTGGTGTCCTTCCACAGCTCTTTGCTCTTCACCATAGTGGAGTTTGGAGTGTGACTGTCTGAGGTTGTGGACAGGTGTCTTTTATACTGATAACAATGTGAAACAGGTGCCATTACTACAGGTAATGAGTGGAGGACAGAGGAGCCTCTTAAAGAAGAAGTTACAGGTCTGTGAGATCCAGAAATCTTGCTTGTTTGTAGGTGACCAAATACTTATTTTCCACCATAATTTGCAAATAAATTCTTAAAAAATCAGGCAATGTGATTTTCTGGATTTGTTTTCTCATTTTGTCTCTCATAGTTGAGGTCTACCTATGATGTCAATTACAGGCCTCTCATCTTTTTAAGTGGGAGAACTTGCACAATTGGTGGCTGACTAAATACTTTTTTCCCCACTGTATACTGTATATGGGTGGCTTTATAAAAGTAAGTATATAACTTTTGTTAATATCAACTGTGTTACATAAACACATTACTGAAAATTAGAATGTACATATAATTTTCTATGGGTTTTTTTCCCACTGTAATACTGGTGAAGCCCATGATTTTTCCTTGTGCTTCTGTCCTGGATTTTAATATATTTATATATATGTAAGTTGGTCTCTCAATCATCCCATATAGCACTCTTCTCTGGAATTTATAGAAATGGGCATTCATTGATTTTAATCAACATTTTAAGGACTAGTAATGGTTTATTCCAATTGTCCTGTCTACTATCCTTGAAAATTACAGTATTTATTGATTGATGGTAATGGAACCCATAGCACACTACAGGGAAAACAAGTTTTAGGCTAAGGAAACTCAGCGTTTTTTGTTGCAGATTTTGCTGCATTTTTTTAAGCCAAAGCCAGGAATGTTTACAAGAGGAATGGGAAATATCTAGGAAGCTTCTTATACTTCTCCCTACTGCTCAATTCACTCCTGGCTATGGCTCAAAAAAAAAAAAAAAAAAAAAAACGCAGCAAAATCTGCAACAAAAAAAGCTGCATTTCACGCATTTTTGTCTCTTTTTTTTAATGTTTTCTGTTTTTGTTCTTTTCCTGAAAAAGTGCCATGGCCAGATGTTACTGGTGATTCAAAAGGACAATTTTCTGGAGTGCAAGGCATAAAAACTCGCATTTTTTTTTTTTACCCAAATAGGGTGTGTTGCCGTAGATTTCCGCACAGGCGTGTGTCCTGGTGGAGTGTGTGGCTCACTTACAAGGAGGCATTCACCTCCTCTATGAGATGCACCCTGTGCATTGATAGGGTTATGAAGCCTGGTGGTGATATGTATAATATTTCCTGATCTTTTTTTGAAAACACATAATTTCCTGAGTTTGCCATATTTTTTCAGGCATTTTCCAATAGATTTCATTGTAGGAAAAATGCCTGAAAAAAAAACATTAAAAAAAGAGTGCAAAGAAAAATTGTCATTTTTGTACAAAAAAAAAAATATATCAGGCTATAAACGAAGTCTGCTACAGCTTTCCCATGCTAACAGCTTATTGTGGGGATATTATAATGTGAGAAACTCTTTACTAAGATGGATGGCCCCTAAAGCACATGGAGTGCTATGGAATAACAGGGTTTCTCCATCTTGTTTTAAAGTGATGATTATATTACTACAGTGACGATACTGTCAAATACTTCACTTAGGAAACAGCTCATTTATCACCTTAAGGGGTCATTCACACATCCGTGTCCGCAGATCACCTTTTTTTTGTTTAATTTTCTACACTTTGTATGTCTCTTGGCCTGTGAAAAAGGGATGACACATGGATGTCATGTTTTTTTCACAGACCCATAGAATTTTATTGGTGCGATGGTTCAGTGGTTAGCAATGTTGCCTTGCAGTACTGAAGTCTTAGGTCTGAATCCAGCCAAGGACAACATTTGCATGGAGTACATGTGGATTTTCTCTGGTTTCCTCCCCTATACATATAGATAGGAAATTTAGATTGTGAGCCAATTTTGAGTGCTGTGGAATATGGAGGCGCTCTATAAGTAAGCCAAAATAAAAAAACAAACTACATCAGCATCCGTAAAAAAAAAAAAAAAAAAAAGGAGTAAAACATTGAAATGAATGGGAACCTATCGCGTCCACAAAAAAAAATGTAGATTGTATGTGAATAAGACCTTAGAGGAAACCTGTCTCATTGAACATACAGTCCTGTTTAGGCAGCATATTATAAAGCAGGATAAACTGAGCAGATTGATATATAGTTTTGTAGGAAGAGATACTGTGGAACTTATATTTAATTTATGTAAATCCCTGCTCAGATACCATGTTCAATGTAACAGGTTTTCTTTAACTTCTATTATATTTAAAGAGACATTCCTTGGATAATTCATACATTGTATTATGCTTAGTGCATAACATGGGTCTCTAAATATCAGTGTCATGCACTGCCGCCTTAAACCTTTCACTAGGCATTGCAAAGTAAGCCAGTTGAGAATCTAGAGGCACATACTATTGGTTTTATATTTTTCTCTGCAACCTTAGCAAATCCTTGTAAATGCAGCAAATATTTGGGGTCAGTCTTGTTAAAGGAAAGGTATGGATGGTGTGATCATTAATAGTTAAACTACATGAGAAAAATGAAAAATGAAACCCACTTTCGTAATAAATTGCTTTGAAAGAATGTAAAATTAAGAATGCTATACTTTAGAATTAAAACCATTTATGCATTTTATTGCAATTCATTGTACGCTAACCATGTGCCTATACTTCCTTGCTTTATGCATCTTGAGTACGGAGAATACAGTAATTGCTGTACCTTCTGTGTCAGCCCAAGCCTCTAAGGACAGCAATGATAATTTCCACATCTCTATCTATAACCTAAACCTTATAGGACTGAATGTTAAAGGAGGAGAACAAAAGACAGAGGAATTAGATAAGGAAATCCCTTGTAGACTTTGTTAATGATTCATAATCAGCTAATAAGCTCATCTCTGAAAGAATAATGATCCACGGGCCTGTTTGCTCATTTATCACTATGTTTTACAACCAGGGCCGAGAAAGTTAATTAAGTCCCACAATCATTACAAAAGGATTCCTTTTAATATAGGTACAATGAGGCACCAGGGGCATTCCTGCAAGCTTTATCTAGAGACGGTGAATAAGAAGGTTTTACTTAAACTGAATCTGAAATCCCAAGTGTTTAACAATATTGTATGTGAATCCTCCTAGTTTCCCTTGTAGTATGATGATACACGGAAAGTCCTATAAACACATGAACTTCATTTTCACTTAATAAATATAATATGATATATTTTAAAAGGAGGAAGAGGAGGAAACATCAATATAAACATACAATATGAGACAATATCATCTAACAAAGGGTGCAAATAATTTACAGAATAAGTAACCAAAATAAAAAGAAAGCTGTTACGGAACTTTAAGCAATGTAATATTAAATACCCATGAGGCCAGAGGCTGAAGGAGTTTCTGGGCTTATCAATTATTGACCTATCCTTAGGATAGGTCATCCATTCAAGATTGGCAGGTCCTCACTGATCAGCTGTTTGAAGTGACCCCAGCATTCACAAGAGTGCTGAACCTTTTCACACAAAACCAAGCACAGTGCTGTACATATTATGGAGTCTTTTCTTGGTGCTGCAGCTTACCCCTACTCACTTGAAAGGGATTGAGCTGCGAACAGGCCATGTGACTGATGAACGTATTGTCCCATTGATTGTGAAGCGGAAGGGACCATCACAGTCCTGCTGCTGTTTCAAAAAACTGATCTGCATGGGTTCCAGATTCTTTAAGTTTCTTATCTAAATGTTATTGTTTATATTATATATTTGAAATATATAATATAAATAATATTGTACTTGTAATAAGTGTAAAACATATCATTATGGATGATTCAGTCATATTAGCAATTCTCATAAGAATCCTTAAAAATATTTGTGCACATTAAATCTAGTTCTAAAACTGCTTAAAATGGCAAAAGTAAAGTAACTATATTAATAATAAAAACACATACTAAGAATCAGTATGATAGTATAGATAAATTATGCATGGAACTCAACAATTTCAACCACCACTCATTTTATGCTTTCAAAGTGCAGACTCGGAAACTCAGAATCCGTCTTACACAACTAAACAAATTACCATCTAGAAAGACATAACCTGTATCCTTCTAGTTTTAAAAACAAAGACTGGAAGAGCTCTCACCTAATACACATAAACCAACACATGTAAACTATGTTCTTAGCTGTCATTTTTCTCTGGCACTAGTGTTTTACTGGGTTGTCTCATCAAGATAAGCCCTGTCTAAATATCCTATTAGAGACTCTGGACCCTTTTCTATGAACAAGGGATCATACTCTGGTGTACTCAGAATGTCTATGTTCCATGGTTAGCTATTATTTTTACTTACAGGATGTGATTCAACAGTTTCACTATATTTCTGATCAATAATTATTAACAACTCCAAAGGAGAGAACATGAAGGCTGGGGCTTTGGGCTCAAAACTATGTAGGGCAATATCTATATGTATGATGTCTTTTTATGTACGTTTCTTCAACACTTCAAAAACATAACTAGATGCTTGTGATGTGTATGGACAAGGACTTGTGTGAGCATGTTTTTGTAAATGTTACAGCATCAGAGTCAGATTATAGGAAATTCATTGGGGACCCCAAAAATGGGAACTGGAAAAGATTAATACTCCAACAAAATATACATTTTTATATTTGGCAGTGGTGATTATGCAGCATTTATCAATATTTATAAGTAAAGGTCAAAGGTATATTTTCCTGCCTTTAATTCTTACCAGAAAATTTCCAATGGTCAAGTATGCATATTTAATAAGAGTGGGATAAGCAGCTGCTAGACACTTGCAGAACTACTTACTTCTTGCATGAATAAAGGATCAAGCATATTAAAATCCAATATTCTGAATGTAAACAGTAAACACATGGTGATAGTATAGCTGTCTACATTAGAATGGCATCAGATAAATAAATGAAGCATAATAAATAAACATTGTGCATTGTCCATCTTTTTGTGCCTTCCTAAGGCTTACTGGATACCATATGTATTAACATACACGAGCTAGCATTCAGTTTATAGA
This sequence comes from Leptodactylus fallax, assembly GCA_947044405.1. Taxonomy (NCBI): domain Eukaryota; kingdom Metazoa; phylum Chordata; class Amphibia; order Anura; family Leptodactylidae; genus Leptodactylus; species Leptodactylus fallax. The sequence continues at coordinate 360,665 of CAMRHE010000694.1, forward strand.
GGGAATATTTCAAATGATTGATGCAGTGAAGAAAGATATAATGGGTTTTCTTAGTTCACCCAGACACATGGATCATAGACATGAAAATAGTGACTGATGACTTTGTCAAATAATGGGACACCTAAATAACTGGGCAATATTTCACAATTTTATTCCTGCTTAAATGCAGCATTGATCTTGTTTACTATGTTATAACATATCGTCTCTGCTGGAAACTCATTCCTCCAATTCACCAACCTCAACACACTTCCACGGATAATCAAACCTTTTTATGCTATAAAGTTAGCACCATTTCGATGAGTGAATTTATCATGACATTGAGCAAAAAGTGCAAGCGTGACAACACTTGAACATGTAATTAGTGAGTAAGGTAATGGATTCCAATACAAGTAAAATCTAGTGCACCTCCTCCTTTAACTCATATAATCAATGGGATGTCGCTTTACAGGGTTAACAAGGAGAGGTAACAAGAGTAAAAGATGTTAGCCCGGTGTTCCACACACATCGTTATGTTGCTGGAATTAGCTCTGATCTATATAATACATTAAATTTTAGTGCTAGCCATTATTCACTCCGGTAATGCTGCAGTAACTATATATTCAATAGCTCTAATGATTAACGCTGAGGATAGAAATGTACCTGCTTCCAGATCCATTTATCTCTCTGGGTGAAATCTGCCCAAACAGAGAAAAAAGACCATGCGGAAAAAGGGGCCCTTCCAGCTGTGGCTATTAATTAAAATAAAAAATAAGAACTTTAAGTGGCGTCTTAGACTGGATACCAATTCATGTAATTGAAGTCTTGGTCCTCTAGGGCTTTCTCAGATGTCCCATTTTTTTGCATTTATTAGTGTCTGACCCTCTTTCCGTAGGAACACCTTCACATTTGTTTTCTAGTAATGCAGTCCGGGGGGAGATAGGACATAAGAGGGTATAAATAATCATATTATTTTCTCCCACTCCTTAAGAAGGATGGTCTGCTCAGGACATCTTAAGGCCCTAGTATTGAGTGGAGGAAGCAGATTTCCTGTGGGCTTTATAAGTAGTGATGGATATGGTCAGGATCAATGCGTGATGGGATGAGGTTAGATTATATTTAGACCTTATAATATTTGTATGCTTTCTTTAGAACTGCTTGGTCTTACTGAAGAATGAAAGGTCTTTCAGGAGAAAATATTGGTTTATCAGAGACCTGGAAAATATGTAAAGCTGAACCTCACATAAACTTTGCTAATTATCTATTAATTAAAGTATGCAATCAAAGTAGGTAATATGGAGATATATTCCTGTGCAGAGCTCATTTTTGGCAGGTATCTTTGAAAACTTTATTAATTAAACAATAACTAAACAATAGCAGTCATAGCCAAATGCTGGCCTCAATGCTGATGCTTCTATACTTGGCATTAAACCCCTGAGGCTAGAGACGTACTGCGTGCCATCACTGAAGAACCAGTAAACAGGAACCATCAGAGTAGTGCTACAGGAATTTCAGAGATTTTTACAGTATTGTTTCTTTTTTATTTTTCCAAAGCCCACAAGAAAGATGCATAACCTCAGTTTTTTCTCTAATTCCACCCCATTCTCAATTTTTTTTTTACAGCTTCCCAATACATGTTACAGGATACTAAATGGAACCATTTTAAGTACAATTTGTTCTGCAAAAATTAAGCCCTAATACAGCTCTGAGAATGGAAAAATAAGCAAGTTATGACTTTTGGAAGACCAGGAGTAAAAAAAGGAAAATTGAAAAATGGCTGCTTTGGGAAGGAGTTAAAAGTCTTTCCTCTAGATGACTATAAAGATTGTAACCAATCAGCCACAGTAACATTAAAGTGGTTGCACAATATTAGAAGAATATAGCTTATTTGTTCTAAAAACAGCACCACACGTGTCCATGGTGGTGTTTGGTAGCTCAAGTGAGATTGAGGTGAATTGTGATAAGCTGCAATTCTACACTCCACATGTTGTCAGTTGTGGATCTGTTTCTGGAAAAAAAAACAGATATATTTTTCCCATTCTGTAGAACTACTTTAATGAGGACAGGGATTGATGTTGGCAATAAGGCCTGGTTCACATTTTACAATGTTAATATGTGCTGCAAATAGGGTCACTAAATAAAAAAAAATGTACTTCTTGGTTCACCATTCAACTTTCAACAAACAACATACAGGAATTAATCTAAGCTCATGTCTTCCACCTCCTCTTTCTTCTCCTTTGACTCAGCTCCCTGCACTTCCTGGCTGAGGTCAGCAGTTTTGTTCCGCTTATGACATTAGAATTACTGTATGGATCATGCTTTGTACTTGTTTTATTCAGGCTAAAGAGCCTATAACAAACTCAAACTGTAGTCACAAAGTTGGATGCACACAAATATGATAAATGGTATTGTATGCTGTATCATTGAAAATAAGAGACCCATCAGAGATGACATCTGGTAATTGGTTTGAGAAGCATTTTTTTCTGGGAGGACACGCCCCTTTTCAAGCAATGACATGCCACCTTTTTGTGACATGGAAACACAATGTGCCAGCCAGCCAACAAAGGTCTGAGTTTAGGATGTTTATGTTCATGATTGGTCTGTTTTACATGTCCGTAAAAAATGTCAACAATTAAAAAAAAAAAAGTACAGTACAATGCTTCTTATACATGTGAAATGAGGTTTAATGTGCATAAATGTAAAGTTATATATCTGGGTAAAAATCATCTGCAAGCAACATTTGTCCTAGGGGGAGTAAAGCTGGGAGAGTAACTGGTGGACTTGTAGAGAAGTACTGGATGTACTTGTACAGTGGGGAAAAAAAGTATTTAGTCAGCCACTAATTGTGCAAGTTGTCCCACTTAAAAAGATGAGGCCGGCCTGTAATTGACATCATAGGTAGACCTCAACTATGAGAGACAAAATGAGAAAACAAATCCAGAAAATCACATTGTCTGATTTTTTTTTAAGAATGTATTTGCAAATTATGGTGGAAAATAAGTATTTGGTCACCTACAAACAAGCAAGATGTCTGGCTCTCACAGACCTGTAACTTCTTCTTTAAGAGGCTCCTCTGCCCTCCACTCATTACCTGTAGTAATGACACCTGCTTGAAATTGTTATCAGTATAAAAGACACCTGTCCACAACCTCAAACAGTCACACTCCAAACTCCACTATGGTGAAGAGCAAAGAGCTGTGGAAGGACACCAGAAACAAAATTGTAGACCTGCACCAGGCTGGGAAGACTGAATCTGCAATAGGCAAGCAGCTTGGTGTGAAGAAATCAACTGTGGGAGCAATAATTAGAAAATGGAAGACATACAAGACCACTGATAATCTCCCTCGATCAGGGGCTCCACACAAGATCTCACCCTGTGGGGTCAAAATGATCACAAGAACGGTGAGCAAAAATCCCAGAACCACACGGGGGGACCTAGTGAATGACCTGCAGAAAGCTGGGACTAACGTAACAAAGGCTACCGTCAGTAATACACTATGCCACCAGGGACGCAAATCCTGCAGTGCCAGACGTGTCCCCCTGCTTAAGCCAGTACATATCCAGGCCCGTCTGAAGTTTGCTAGAGAGCATTTGGATGTTCCAGAAGAGTATTGAGAGAATGTCATATGGTCAGATGAAACCAAAGTAGAACTGTTTGGTAGAAACACAACTTGTCGTGTTTGGAGGAGAGTGAATGCTGAGTTGCATCCAAAGAACACCATACCTACTGTGAAGCATGTGGGTGGCAACATCATGCTTTGGGGCTGTTTCTCTGTAAAGGGTCCAGGACGACTGGTCCGTGTACATGAAAGAATGAATGGGGCCATGTATCGTGAGATTTTGAGTGCAAACCTCCTTCCATCAGCAAGGGCATTGAAGATGAAACGTGGCTGGGTCTTTCAGCATGACAATGATCCCAAGCACACCACCAGGGCAACGAAGGAGTAGCTTCTTAAGAAGCATTTCAAGGCCCTGGAGTGGCCTAGCCAGTCTCCAGATCTCAACCCCATAGAAAACATTTGGAGGGAGTTGAAAGTCCATGAAGCCCAGCGACAGCCCCAAAACATCACTGCTCTAGAGGAGATCTGCATGGAGGAATGGGCCAACATACCAGCAACAGTGTGTGCCAACCTTGTGAAGACTTACAGAAAACGTTTGACCTCTTTCATTGCCAACAAAGGATATATAACAAAGTATTGAGATGAACTTTTGTTATTGACCAAATACTTATTTTCCACCATAATTTGCAAATAAATTCTTAAAAAAATCAGACAATGTGATTTTCTAGATATGTTTTCTCATTTTGTCTCTCATAGTTGAGGTCTACCTATGATGTCAATTACAGCCGCCTCTCATCTTTTTATGTGGGAGAACTTGCACAATTGGTGGTTGACTAAATACTTTTTTTCCCCACTGTATATCATAGGTTAAATTACAGCATGTAATGTCAATAAGCTGCTTCTAAGGCCAGCAGGTGTATGGACTCACTGGGCAGGAATGTAATATTTCCCATCCCCTGGTTGAACTTGATGGACATACTGTATGTCTTTTTCCAACTGTACTAACTATGTAAAGTAGTATATACCTTTTCCACGGTCTAACGGAAGTCTGCATTTAACCTTTGAAATCAGTGGGACTGTGTAGTGCCCATAGAGAGCATGGACAGCACATACAGTAGGAATGATACACTGATATATGACTAAGGCCTAAGGAAAGGAGGTTGCTCTCAATAGGTAACCCTATTTACCACAATGGCAAGATGATTTATTGATTGGTTGGAATGTTATAATAAATTCATCCCACAACATGCCCTATACCTTTTTATGTGGCATAGAATTCAATGGAAAAAATATGGAAGAAAAGTAATTTCTGTTTCCCAAAGAAGCAGTTCAAGGACTCTTTAGATGCAAACATAACACATCTCCCAATAAGGCCCAGTCGAAGTATGATAACATCTCTGCTAATGAATATATTAAACCAATTTTGTGCCACCTACATTTTATTAAAATGGACTTACACTATTTCCCCATGTGTAAAGCGTAAATTAGTGGGTGTAAAAGTACAGTAAGTAATGTGAATAATTCATAGATAATTTGATCATTTAGGTGGCAGCAGATTGTGAAGAATTATTGGAGTTTCAAGTTGAGACACATCCAGTTTTAACCCTATTTTACTGCATTCCAGATTCCACAGAAACCTTTTCTTTTCATTGGACATGGCCAACTTTTTGATTTTCTGTTTTTGTTTTTTTACTTACTTTTTCAAGATCCATAAGTATTTTTCTGTCAATATAGCTGTATGATTGTTTGTTTGCTGTATGAGTTGTATTTTATGATGATGTAATATCTGCACAGATTGGTGGTATAGTGTAGTTGTGTGAAAATGAACCAACAACTCATATATCGCAACCATACTTTTGCTGGTCTCTGTCCACCAGTCTTTCATGATGCAGCAGACATGGCCTTAACAGAATTAACATGCAAGTAAGAGACAGCAAAAACTGAGAGAAATAAATAAATAAACATGTGGCCAGACTAAAGGACTCCCGAAAAGGTTTAAGAACCCTCCCTTATATAACAAGTGGAGTAGAGCAATCTAAATGTCACATCGCAGGCAGTGTATGGTCACATCACAAGTACCAGATAACTCCTCCCATTGTACAACACTTAGGTGCAACCACAGTTATATATCACCATTTGTACCCGTCAAGGGAAGACCACAACTAACACCTTACATTATCAACTGAAAACATTGTACTTACAACAATCAATACGTTGGTCAATACATCTTGTGTAGGGACACAGTATATGGCTATCAATGGCCACTCACCTATGGCTGCTAGTTAGAGAGGTTCGTTTTCACCTGTCTACAATAGAATCATTTTAGGTTACACATAATATATTTGGAAACTGTAAAAAATTGATTTGTGGTGTATAATATTAAAAAATGCATTGTTTTTTGAGTTTTGTTTTTACAGAGATTACTTTTCAGCAAAAAATACATGATAACTTTATTCTTTTGGTCAGTGTGATGATTACATAGGGTTAAATGTTTGTTATCAGAGTGATCTCTTTTCTCATGTCAAATAGAATAGGATAGTGATAAAATATCTCTAGGATACCTTCACCATTCCTGAGAACGAAGGAGCCACAGAGTTGGTTTAGCACTGTGTCCCTGTTACAGTGTTTACTTGCACTACTTGCACTGGCCATCGGCTGTATAAGGAGCTGCAACACAGCTCCATTCAAGTGAACGGGCAGAACACCAATGTGCAGGGAAATTGGGAAGAGGACAAAATGCTAAACCTGGATTAGCATAGGTCCTGGTTAATTTATCTGTATAGTTGTAAAAGTGATGACATATCCCAGTAATATGCCACCTCTTCCTAAGATAGAAAAGACCCTTTAATCCCTTGCTGACACTGAGGTTTTCTTTTTTTTTTTTTTTTTTTTTCTTTTCTTCTTCTCAGGAGATATGGGCAAACCTCATGAGATTAATTTGCCAAAAATTCGCTAGGTTTGCCCACATTTTTCTTTTCGGACCAGACTTGTTTGTTCCGTACCATAAGTGTTATTATATTGTATGGTCTTTCATACCCCAGAGTGTAATAATCAGAGGCCATGGGGAGAAATGCGTAAAAATAATAACCGCTTATACTCACCTTCCTTCACCTCTCCTGGGCTCTCTCGCAGTATCCCGTGTTTTTTCCCATGCGTTTAATGTTCGATATGATGTATTGGTAAAAAAATAATTAGTGGAATAGAATTTTAAACAATGCATTTTCGCCATTGCTTTTGTGCTTTGTATTAAAGGTTTTCACTGTGCACTAAAGATGACAACTTTATTCTGCAGGCCTGTATGATTTAATCGATACAAAATTTCTATAGATTTTGCTATGCTTTATAACCTAAAAAAAGGACTCTCATAGAAGTGAATGTAAGTGAATGTAGTGAGCCATGCACTAGCTCCTAGTAACATATGCTGGATGTGAGTTCTGTGAGTCCAAAAACATGCTGAAAGTACTAACTAGTGTATGTATTAGCACATCTTCCTTGCTTCCTGGACTGCTTTTTCCCTCTACAGCTCATGAGGATTGTGTGATGTCCACTCCCCTTCTCTTTCAGAGTCTGCTGTGCTTTCTCCAGTCTTTGGACACTGGCACACAGCCTGTGGTATGCCCTGCCTCCCCTGCAGACTAACCTAGTGTGTACTTTTCCTCCAATCAATTTTCTAACACAGTATATCCAGTGTGACCTGCTCTCTCGGGATGTTTAAAGACATTTTCTCACCTCAGCAACTTATAAATTGCAGATCAGTTGGGGTCTGACCACTGAGATGTACATTGATCATTGGTTGGAAAGGCTTGGTCATTTATTAAGTGCAGTGCTTAGAGATCTCTGGTGGTCCCATTGAAATGAACTGATCAGTTGCTAAATTTTCTAACCAATCTGCCATTCCAATTGAGGAGGAAAACACACCCCTTTTATGATTGGTAAGGGTCGCAGTGGTTAGACCCCCACAAATCTGAAACTTATGCCTTACCTTGTGGATAGGGAATAAGTTGCTGAGGTGGGAAAACCCCTTTAGGCGTTTTAGAGTCCCTGCAAAGTGGATGGGATTCTAGCAAATTCCAACCACACATTGCAGAAAAATACACGCAGCACAAAGCCATTGCGTTTTTGGAAATCGCCGCATGTCAATTATACCTACAGAAACTACGGCGGTTTAGCTATAGGTATAATTGAAGCAGAGGGAAAACTCTGTGGATTTTCTGTTAAAAGCGCTGTGGGGAAAAATGGCAATGCGTTTCTGTCGCGGTTTTTCCTGCAGGGCTTTTTTGCACATTAAATTCATCTCAGCTGAAACTGCCAATTTCAACAGCACTGGACTACCATCTAATATACATGGGATTTCACAATTTTCCCTCAATGGCAGAAATCAAGTGAGAGAAGGATCAAGCTGATGGAGTTTGGAAGTGACTTACACCCCTCCCTCTTTTCAGACCCTTGGATAGTGTGCATGTGTTTGGGGGATATGGGAGGAATAGCTGTTAGACAACTATACCTAATTTGTATGGCCAGCCATAGATGTTTTGTTCCCTCTCCACACTCTTACCTACTGTGTACAACCTCCTTCTTCTCCCTTCTGCTGTCTCTAACACTGAGAGAAAGGAGGGAGAAGGAGAGCAGAAAGAAGCAAAGCTAGGAACAGTGTATTGTATGATCCATGTCAGAAGCAGCAGGACAGTGATCTAAATGCAAGAGTTGTAGAGACAAAATCGTAGGAAAATTTTAATAGACTATTTAGAAAATTGTATAACCTTTGTTGTAAGATGAAAATGAACAATATAAAAACAGGAATAACTAAATAAGGTAATGCTGTCAGAATTATATATGTTGTGGAAAAGGTACATAATAACAGAATATATTTTACTAGTGGCATTTTTTTTTGCATAGTGGCACCGCACTGATACAAGTGCCATGATAGATACTTATATATATATATATATATATATATATATATATATATATATATATATCTTAAGTAGATATGCTTGTATCCCATCCATAGTACTGAATTTACATTTATTTCATGTTTTTAGCTATCTCTATTTCTACAGTACCACAGTACCATTATTTGATTTACTTGCATGGAATTTAAGACGTTATTTATGTAGTTATTTATTTATTTATTGTCTCTCAGCGAACTCTGAGGAATTAATTGTCTACAGTCGCTACATTTGGTAATAATGTTATATGCTGATCAATGATTGCGCTGATCATTCAATTACAGGGGCTACTTGCCAAACTCACTCTGCAATTGACCACAATGTCATTCCATTTATTTTTGGCTGCCATTGTTGTCCAGTTACGGTAGGCCAAGAATATTTTCCGGTCTTTGAATCCATGCTGGGAAATCTAGAGATTGAACAGCAAGTCGTGCATGGAAGATTAACCCCTTCACTTTCAGAAGGTGACCTGCAGCATACATTATGCACAATAAATAGTGAGCCTAAAAGATACATTTTTAGGAATGTTAAACATTAGAATAATAATTTTATTCTAGATCTCAAGCCAAGTCCTTTAATTGATTTGCCTGTAATTACATGCTTGAAAGGACCCATCAATTTATTTTCTACACTTATATATCATTTTACTTTAAATGTGTTCAATTGCAATTATAAAGTTTACTGATACTTCACCAAAAAAATAAGTTTTTTCATTTTATAGAAATTTTAAGGGGAGAAATATAATAATTTGGAATGAATACCAGTTTATACATCATACACATTATGAAATCGATCTGAGTTAACTATTGACACTCACAGATTTTCTATTGGAATAAAACAATTTTTATCATTGTGATTTTTACCAATATTTAAAAATCGTTATTTACAGTCATGGCCATATGTGTTGGCACCCCTGAAATTTTTCCAAAAAATTAAAGTATTTCTCCCAGAAAATTATTGCAATTAGACATATTTTGTTATACACATGTTTATTTCCTTTGTGTGTATTGGAACAACACAAAAAACAGAGAAAAAAAAGCCAAAAATGATATAATTTCACATAAAAATCCAACAATGGGCAGGGCAAAATTACTGGCACCCTTAAATTAAAATTTGGTTGCACACCCTTTGGTAAAAATAACTGAAATCAATCGCTTCCTATTCGACAAGCTTCTTACACCTCTCAACTGGAATTTTGAACCGCTCTTCTTTTGCAAACTGATCCAGGTCTCTCATATTTGAAGGGTGTCTTCTCCCAACAGCAATTTTAAGATCTCTCCACAGGTGTTCAATGGAATTTAGATCCAGACTCATTTCTAGCCACTTCAGAAATCTCCAATGCTGTGTTTCCATCCATTTCTGGGTGCTTTGGGGGATGTATGTATGGAGGAAGTATGTTTGGGGTCATTGTCCTGCTGGAAGACCTATGATCTAGGACGCAAACCCAGATTTCTAACACTGTGCCCTACACTGATATTCAAAATCCTTTGGCAATCTTTAGATTTCATGATGTCTTTCACACTGTCAAGGCACCCAGTGCAAGGAGCTGCAAAATGATTCCAAAACATCTTTGAACCTCCACCATATTTGACTGTTGGTACTGTGTTCTTTTCTTTGTAGGTCTCATTCCATTTTTGGTAAACAGTAGAATGATGTGCTTTATCAAAAAGCTCTATCTTGGTCTCATCTGTGCACAAGATGTTTTCCCAGAAGGATTTTGGCTTACTCACTTACATTTTGGCAAACTGCAGTCTAGTTTTTATATGTCTCTGTGTCAGCAGTGGGGTCCTCCTGGTCTCCTGGCATAGTGTTTCATTTCATTCAAATGTCGACGGATAGTTTGCACTGACACTGATGCACCCTAAGCCTGCAAGATAGCCTGAATTTCTTTGGAACTTGATTGGGGCTGCTTATCCACCATCTCGACTATCCTGTGTTGCAACCTTTCATCAATTTTTCTCTTCTGTCTACATCCAGGGAGATTAGCTAAGGGTCATGTGTTGTACATTTCTTGATTATGTTATGCATCGTGGACAATGGAACCTTGAGATTGTTGATATTTTTCCACAGTTTTGGTTCTCAAGTCCTCAGACATTTTCTACTACTCTTTCTGTTCTCCATGCTTAGTGTGGCACACACAGACATACAAAGAATGAGTCCACTTCTCTCCTTTTTATCTGGTTTCAGTTATGTTTTTTTTTTATATTGCCCACACCTGTTACTTGCCACAGATGAGTTTGAATGAGCATCACATGCTTGAAACATTAGTTGTCAGTTATCAGTTATTTACCAACAATTTTGTCTGGCCCATTTTTGGAGTTTTGTGTGAAATTATGTAAAATTTGCCTTTTTTTTCTCTGTTTTTCTGTGTATAACAAAACATGTGTAATTGCAATAATTTTCTAGGAGAAATACTTCATTTTTCCAGCTTCCCAGTACATTGTACAGAATAATAAATGGTACCACCAAGACAAGTACAATTTGTCTCGCAAACATTAAGCCCTCATATGGCTCTGTGAATGGAAAAATAAAAAAGTTATGTGGTTTGGAAGGTGGGGAGTCAAAAATGAAATCGAAAATTGAAAAATGCCACCAGCAGGAAGGGGTTAATAAATGGAGACTCCCCACCTCTCATGCCTGCTCAACAATATACTGTGCTGTGATATCTGATTTTCATATGCTTTATCATGCTTAATGTCTCCTACATTTCTCCTGCCTTTCCGGTAAATGTCTCCTACATTACTGCACACAATCCTGATATTTCTAACTTGGTTTTCTGCGAGAGGAAGGGTTTGGGACTGTTTTACTGTAAAACAAACAATTTTTATGTTTGTTTTAACATTGTTGTCTTAGTTCTTGTGTTTTAAGTATGAAAATCGGAAATTGTATGAGAAAGATATTATTAATAAAATTGTATTTGGTTTTAGAATAAAGGAGGGGACATTGTCATTGGTATGATTATAATAATTGCTACAGAAAACTGTCATAGATGGGATAATAAATTCCCCATTATTTTTTACTATGTAGACAATTAAATGATCCTGAAAAGAAGAAGAGGGAGAACTCTATTCAAAGTTATTATTTTCAGACAGTGGTAACTTTATCATGTTATATTAAAAGAATCTTCTGTTATGAAGACCCATGGTTTTGATATGTTATTTCTCCTTAGTGTTTAAAATACAATTCATTAACATCCTCATATGTAAAAGGTAGATACAACTAATGGAACAAATCAATCAATGCATTCATTGTTCCAGAGCTTAAGGCAATAATACTCTGGAGAACAGAGACTTTTGAGTTTAATTCTACTTGAAACAAAATTAAGGAAAAAACATGGATTCACAATATGAGCTATTTATACAAAGAAAATAATACAAAATGTAAAGGTATAATATCAAAGTAATGGAAGGCTTCAATTTATGTTTAGAAATCTGAGTGTGGCCTCCTGTAGTGACTTATTCGGATGCAAGTTTAAAAAGCGTATTGATCTGAGGTCTCTCTTGAAAGCATAATTTTATGAAAGGTCTATTAAAAGAGCATTCCTTCTTACTAAACAAATTCAAATAAATATCCCATACAGCTTGGATCCGCCAGCATATCTGATAGATTACATTTGTTTAATAAAAAGAAGATACAGAGTCTTAGATATGCATATAAGTGTACTTTTGTAGTATGTTCATACACATCTATCTATCTATCTATCTATCTATCTATCTATCTATCTATCTATCTTTATGTTTGTCTGTCTATCTGTACTCCTATATCTTTTTTTTATTTTAGTCTGCCAATTTGTTATAAAATCTGTTCAGACTTTTATGTCAAAGCTGCGTGGCATCTAATATAGCATTACAGCTCTTAAAGAGGTATTCTGTAAATAAGAATATTTTTTAAAATATTTTAGAATAGTGGATTCATATAACTGATCTCCTGCTTCTTCTGTTCCAGTGCTATCCAGTCTACAGTCATGGCCAAAAGTTTTGAGAATGATACAAATATTAATTTTTACAAAGTCTACTGCTTCAGTTTTTCTAATGGCAATTTGCATATACTCCAGAATGTTATAAAGAGTGATCAGCTTAACAGCAATTACTTGCAAAGTCAATATTTGCCTAGAAAATGAACTTTATCCCCCAAAACACATTTCAACATCATTGCAGCCCTGCCTTAAAAGGACCACCTAACATCGTTTCAGTGATTACTCCATTAACACAGGTGTGGGTGTTGATGAGGACAGGGCTGGAGATCAATCTGTCATGATTAAGTAAGAATGACACCACTGGACACTTTAAAAGGAGGCTGGTGCTTGCCATCATTGTTTCTCTTCTGTTAACCATGGTTATCGCTAAAGAAACACGTGCAGTCATCATTGCACTGCACAAAAATGGCCTAACTGGGAAGAGTATTGCAGCTAGAAAGATTGCACCTCAGTCAACAATCTATCGCATCATCAAGAACTTCAAGGAGAGAGGTTCCATTGGTGCCAAAAAGGCTGCAGGGCGCCCAAGAAAGACCAGCAAGCGGCAGGACCGTCTCTTAAAAGTGTTTCAGCTGCGGGATCGGGCTACCAGCAGTGCAGAGCTTGCTGAGGAATGGCAGCAGGCAGGTGTGAGTGCATCTGCACGCACTGTGAGGCGGAGACTCTTGGAGCAAGGCCTGGTCTCAAGGAGGGCAGCAAAGAAGCCACTTCTCTCCAGAAAAAACATCAGGGACAGACTGATATTCTGCAAAAGGTACAGGGAGTGGACTGCTGAGGACTGGGGTAAAGTCATTTTCTCTGATGAATCCCCTTTTTGATTGTTTGGAACATCTGGAAAACAGCTTATTCGGAGAAGAAGAGGTGAGCGCTACCACCAGTCTTGTCTCATGCCAACTGTAAAGCATCCTGAAACCATTCATGTGTGGGGTTACTTCTCAGCCAAGGGAATCGGCTCTCTCACAGTCTTGCCTAAAAACACAGCCATGAATAAAGAATGGTACCAGAATGTCCTCCAAGAGCAACTTCTCCCAACCGTCCAAGAGCAGTTTGGCGCTCAATGATGCCTTTTCCAGCATGATGGAGCACCTTGCCATAAAGCAAAGGTGATAACTAAATGGCTCAGGGAACAAAACATAGAGATTTTGGGTCCATGGCCTGGAAACTCCCCAGATCTTAATCCCATTGAGAACTTGTGGTCAATCATCAAGAGACGGGTGGACAAACAAAAAACAACAAATTCAGACAAAATTAAAGCATTGATTCTGCAAGAATGGACTGCTATCAGTCAGGATTTGGTCCAGAAGTTGATTGAGAGCATGCCAGGGAGAATTGCAGAGGTCCTGAAGAAGAAGAGTCAACACTGCAAATATTGACTTGCTGCATTAACTCATTCTAACTGTCAATATAAGCTTCTGTTACTCATAATATGAATGCAATTATATTTCTGTATGTGATAAAAACATCTGACAAACACACATAAAAACCAGAGGGCAGCAGATCATGTGAAAATATAATATTTGTGTCATTCTCAAAACTTTTGGCCATGACTGTAGAACAGCTTTTATGAAATCCAATTCTAATTCCATAGTCATTAATATGGAGTTGCACCATCACCGTATTTGCGACTAAAACAGCTTCCACTCTTCTGGGAAGGTAGTCTACAAGATTTTGGAGTATGTGTGTGCGAGTTTTTGCCCATTCATCTAGAAGCACATTTGCAGACCCGATACTGATGTTGAATGAAAGGGTCTGGCTCACTATCTCCATTCTACAGGTCTGATAGGGTTGAGATCAGTAATCTGTGCCAACCAGTCATGTTCTTTCAAACCAAACCATGCCTTTAAGGGCCTTACTTTGTGCACTGGGGAACAGTCATGCTGGAACAGACAAGGGTTTTTTCCCCAAACTCTTCCCACAAAGTTGGACGCATGTTTCTAAAATGTCTTGGTATACTGAAGCATTAAGATTTCACTTCACTGAAACTAATGGGTCTAGGCCAACCCCTGAAAAACAACTCCACAGCATATCACATCTCTTCAAACTTTTCAGTTGGCACATTACAATCAGACAGGTAACATTCTTCTGGCATTCATGAAGCTCAGACTTGTCCATCAGACTGCCAGAAGAATATTTTATCACTCCATAGAATACTTAATGCTAGAGGAGGTTTGGAGCTCTGTAGTTATTGAGTCAGCAGTCACTAAGGGTGAAAATCATTTTCTGCCGCCGGAATTTTTGCCGCGGTCAGCCGCGATGCGATGCCGATGCAGTGCATCAGCATTCTGTCGCGGCATCCCGCTCCTGATTATGCCTGGATGAATGGGCCTAATCAGGAGCACGTCTCGAGCCGCAGAAACCGCGGGCGGAATCCGCGGAAAAATAGGTCATGTTGCTTTTTTTTTCCAAAAAAAAACGCTACTGACTCCCATTGAAATGAATGTGTTCACATGCCAAAAAACTCTGTGTGAACACAGCCTAAGGGTGACTTTTTTGCATTATGTGCCTCAGCAATTGGTAGCCCCAGTCTATAACTTTACCTGGTTTGCACTTCCTGGCTGAGGTTCTTAAACTCTTCCACTTTTCAATAATACTGTTCACAGTTGATCAAGGAGTGGAAGAGAATCACAAACCAACTTGTTGTAATGGTGGTATCTTATTACACAACCACACTGGAACTTTAAGAGCGACCGATTTTTTCACAAATGTTTGTAAAAGCAGACTGCATGGCTAAGTGGTGTGGAAATGGGACAGAATGAAACACCTGAATTTAATGATTAAGTGGCATCTGTATGAACATACAGTACATCAAAAGTATGCTAGGTTTACACTAGTGTTCGGGTTTCCATCCTTTGGGCCTGAATGGGGTCTCGAAAGACGGAAATCCTATCCTCTTAAAAAGTGGTTACACGGGAAAGCTCACGGACCCCATAGACTATAATGGGGTCCAACAGGTTTCTGCCCAGTTTCCGCCGATATTATACTGAAATCGGCAGAGAGAAAAGTTTTCTCTTTGCTGATTTAAGCGGAATCTGGGAAGGAGACAAGCAAACACTAGTGTGAACCTAGCGGTATACATGTAATCTTATCAAAGATGCTGTTTCTTCATTTTATTAAACAAATACAATATATCAGATATGCTGGCAGATCTTGACTGTTAAAAAACCAGCTTCCCACGACCTTTAGTGTCTTGCACAGTAGTGCTATTCTACTTCCATATCACTACAAAACCAGGCTGAATTATTTCTCATAAGTTAAATGATTTTTTCATAAAAAATGACAGGGTTTCCCATTATGTGTTTTAAAAAATATTCCCTATCTCTATTCGACACCCACTTACCAGAGTGCCCCTGAATGTAAATATTGCTCTTTACATGTTCCCTTTTACTGACTGCAGTGCACAGGAAACCTGTACTGTAAATTGCACAAAGAGGGTATGCTCACTCGTTGCGACATGTCTACAGCAGGGACACAATCACTGCAATGTACAGGTGTCCCATACATTGAACAGAAAGTGAAAAGCGAAGACACGTGCAGCACTAGAGTAATGTGTACTGGCAAACAGGTTAGTGGACACTGTAGATGGTAAAATAGGTAATATTTTTATGAAACATGGAATGGGAAAACCCCTTCTTTTCTTTATAAATAAGAGGGCTTGATTTGAAAAAAAAATCCCTTTAAGGAAATCTCCTTTTAAATATCTTATAGAGCTGAATACATCAAATAGGCTTACACATGAACCAGTTACTGTACAGCTCCCATTTGACATAAAACAACTTTTCTAGGTTATAATGACCCCTTGTAGAGGAGCACAGTTCACCCTAAAAATGATTTGATCCTGGCCTGTGGGAATTGGCATGTTTTGGATATGGTAGGAACACTCTACTCCACTCTGCTTTCTGCCCCTTTTTTTGTGGCTGGCATATACTGTTCACTCTAATTGCTGTGCAGTAAATATTTTTTCCTAATTCAGGCCATTAACTCATTTCCCTCATTTACTGGGATAAAGAAATTTTTTTGTCAGCCTAAAAGAAAACATAACTAAAAAAGCCAAGCTTGTTTTATGTCACTTTGCTTCTTGCTGTAATATCCTTACAAATCAGCAAACCTCCGCGATAGCAACACATTCCCTGAAAGAAACGTTTTCTCTGGCAGACTTATTGTCATTTCCTTGTCAAACAACTTCCTTACGTACACTATATTTTCTAGTATCATTCTTGTCCATTGTCTATGATCCATATGCTACCAAGGAGTACATTGACTTAATTAATTTTAGATTTAAAGCAACAGAAAGGCTCTTTATTAAAACAGCAAGCCGGGAAAAGAATGGTACCATAATTAAAATGTCAGCGTGGGGATCCCTTGCTGAAAGTATGATTAGTAGGTGTTTCACTTAAGAGCAAGCAGGTCGGCTTCAAATTTGAGTTATAAATTTAAGGAACTCGTACACTCATCACCTGCCTCTATTATTAGCATTTTTATTTGCTATGTACCTTTGGAAAGAATGTCGGATGTAATTTGAAGCTCTGGTTAGAGAAATACAATCTGCTGACATGCTTTAGTTTTTAGATTTGGTCTCCGCTTTATCTTCTGTTCCTGATCACAAAGACAATTGAAATACATTAAAAGCATTTAGTGCCGCACCTCAGAGGAAATTATGACTGACACACAATTGGCAAGATGATTTCAAAAATCAGGAATCCTAATGTATATCAAGGCAATTCAATCCCAATTAATGTAACACGGCAGTGTTGTCACCTCCGTATACTGGGTGATGGAAAGTGACAAGAAGAACACTTTATTTATTAGTATCTATTAGCTTGCAGTGATGTCACCTCATGCAGGGCACACAATTTTATATTCTAGTAGTCCTCATTCACATGAACACATAAAATAGATTGATAAATATAGTGCAAATACTAAATGGACCTTTAGCTCCTGTTCATATGGTGAAGACCTAAAGAGCTTCCATTTGAGTGGTATCTGGCAGGGTTTGCACATTTTCACTGCATTGAATAGCAAACTAAACTGCACTAGTTCATGCTGTTGAATCCAGTTAAAAAACCTACAGCTTAAGATACTCATTTTTTGTAACATGAGTGCCTTTAGGGGATGGATGGCACTCAGTGGTGTCCCTTTTCTGAAAAGTTTAATGCATTCACTAGGAGCTTTCCCAGTACTTGTTTAACTAAGTCAAAAAATAGCATGTTGGCTCAGTGGTTATCACTGCAGCCTTGCATCGCTGGAGTCCTAGGTTTGAATACAGCCAGGGACAACCTCTGCAATCACTTTGTATGCTTTTCCCATGCTTGCATGAGTTTCCTCCTACACTCCAAAGACATACTGCTTGGGACTTTAGATTGTGAGCCCAATATTTATTAAGTCAAACACCATATGCATGTTTCATAATGATTAAACAAAACTTTTTACTTTTAGTGTTACTTATTTTTCAACTCTTTTTAGCAAACAGAACCCCAAGATCCCCTTTTAGTAAAAAAAAAAATACTGCAAAAGGTGTCCATTATTTTGGAGAATCCAACTATGGTGCATTACTGGGAATCCCATATGTTTCAATAAGTACAGTGTACTACTTAACTTTGATATTGGTTCCTTTGCAATAATATATATTCAGTTCATTTTGACAGAGCAGCTGCAAAATGGAATTGTCCAAACTTGGATGACAGGTGCGGGGAATGTGTTCCAGGTACAGTACAGACCAAAAGTTTGGACACACCTTCTCATTCCAAGAGTTTTCTGTATTTTCATGACTATAAAAATTGTAGATTCACACTGAAGGCATCAAAACTATGAATTAACACATGTGGAATTATATACTTAACAAAAAAGTGTGAAACAACTGAAAATATGTCTTATATTCTAGGTTCTTCAAAGTAGCCACCTTTTGCTTTGATTACTGCTTTGCACACTCTTGGCATTCTCTTGATGAGCTTCAAGAGGTAGTCACCTGAAATGGTTTTCACTTCACAGGTGTTCCCTGTCAGGTTTAATAAGTGGGATTTCTTGCCTTATAAATGGGGTTGGGACCATCAGTTGTGTTGTTCAGAAGTCAGGTGGATACACAGCTGATAGTCCTACTGAATGGAGTGTTAGAATTTGTATTATGGCAAGAAAAAAAGCAGCTAAGTAAAGAAAAACGAGTGGCCATCATTGCTTTAAGAAATGAAGGTCAGTCAGTCCGAAAAATTGGGAAAACTTTGAAAGTGTCCCCAAGTGCAGTGGCCAAAACCATCAAGCACTACAAAGAAACTGGCTCACATGAGGACCGCCCCAGGAAAGGAAGACCAAGAGTCACCTCTGCTGCGGAGGATAAGTTCATCCGAATAACCAGCCTCAGAAATCGCAGCTTAACAGCAGCTCAGATTAGAGACCAGGTCAATGCCACACAGAGTTCTAGCAGAAGACACATCTCTACAACAACTGTTAAGAGGAGACTGTGTGCAGCAGGCCTTCATGGTAAAATAGCTGCTAGGAAACCACTGCTAAGGACAGGCAACACGCAGAAGAGACTTGTTTGGGCTAAAGAACACAAGGAATGGACATTAGACCTGTGGAAATCTGTGCTTTGGTCTGATAAGTCCAAATTTGAGATCTTTGGTTCCAACCACCGTGTCTTTGTGCGACGCAGAAAAGGTGAACGAATGGACTCTACATGCCTGGTTCCCACCGTGAAGCATGGAGGAGGAGGTGTGATGGTGTGGGGGTGCTTTGCTGGTGACACTGTTGAGGATTTATTCAAAATTGAAGGAATACTGAACCAGCATGGTTACCACAGCATCTTGCAGCGGCATGCTATTCCATCCGGTTTGCGTTTAGTTGGACCATCATTTATTTTTCAACAGGACAATGACCCCAAACACACCTCCAGACTGTGTAAGGGCTATACAAGAAGGAGAGTAATGGGGTGCTACGCCAGATGACCTGGCCTCCACAGTCACCAGACCTGAACTCAATCAAGATGGTTTGGGGTGAGCTGGACTGCAGAATGAAGGCAAAAGGGCCAACAAGTGCTAAGCATCTCTGGGAACTCCTTCAAGACTCTTGGAAGACCATTTCAGGTGACTACCTCTTTAAGCTCATCAAGAGAATGCCAAGTGTGTGCAAAGCAGTAATCAAAGCAAAAATTGGCTACGTTGAAGAAGCTAGAATATAAGACATATTTTCAGTTGTTTCACACTTTTTTGTTAAGTATATAATTCCACATGTGATAATTCATAGTTTTAATGCCTTCAGTGTGAATCTACAATTTTTATAGTCATGAAAATACAGAAAACTCTTGGAATGAGAAGGTGTGTCCAAACTTTTGGTCTGTACTGTACATAATCTCATGAGCAGTTTTTCAATTTCAGTATGATTTTGGTGGATGTGGAAATTTGTGATCATTTTTCCCGTTAACTTCTGTGAACAAAGTTTGTTTTTTCTTACTCCCAGTACATTGTTTGTATGACATATAAGCTGCTTAACTGATTCGTTAGACATCTGTAGTTGTATATATGTCCAGGAATGTACAATGATCCCTTCCCACTCACTGCACAAGTGTCAAACAGACAAAGAGGTAGAGACTGCTGTAGCTTCTTTGTCGTTTCTATTATTTATTGATTAAGTTGGAAGATCTTTTTGGTTTCTTGAGGAAGTATTGTATCTCAACATTTGCAGAAAGCCTGAGTGTGAGACTGCTTTTCCATAATAATACAGTGGACCACCCAAATTTGCACAGAAAGGCTGATGCCCCACGTTGCGGAAATGTAGCTTTTTTTGTTGCAAATTTTGCTGTTTTTTTGAGCCAAAGCCAAGAATGGATTGAACAGAAGAGAGAAGTATAAGAACTTCCTATATATTTCCCATTCCTATTGTAGCCATTCTTGGCTTTGGCTCAAAAAAACGCAACAAAATCTGCCACAAAAAACGCTGCATTTCTGCAGCATGGGGCCTCAGCTAAAATTGGTTTTTATAGGGGTGGTTCTCTTAAAGATAAAGTATACAGAATGCAAGTTAACCCCTTCCCGCCGTAATTTTTCGATTTTCATTTTTCATTTTTAACTCCCCTCCCCCCTTCCAAACTGCATAAATTTAGAATTTTTCCATTCTCAGAGCCATATGAGGTCTTAATGTTTGCGGGACAAATTTTTCTTCACGATGCTACCATTTATTATTCTGTTCATTGTACTGGGAAGCTGGAAAAAAATTCAGAATGGGGTGGATCTGAAGAATAAGTGCATTTGTGCACTTTCTTACGGGCTTCGTTTTTACGGCGTTCACTCTGCAGCCAAAATGACATGTCATCTGTATTCTATGTTTCGGTATAATTCTGGGGATACCAAATTTATATGGTTTTATTTACATTTTAACCCCTTAACAAAAATCTAAAACTGTGCAAAAAATGTTTTTTTCTAAAAGTCGCCATATTCTGACACCCGCAACTTTTTTTTATACTTCTGTGTACATGAATAGGGAGTCTTTTTTTGCAGGGCCAGGTGTACTTTTTAGTTATACCGTTTTGGGGAATTTCTATTGCTTTGATCACTTTTTATTCAAATTTTTATCAGAGGCGAAACAGAGAAAAAATGTCAGTTTGGCACTTTTGATTTTTTTTTTCCAGCTACGGCATTCACCGTATGGGAAAAATATTTTTATAAGTTTGTAGATTGTGCATTTTTGGACGCAGGTTTACCTAATGTGTACAGTGGGGAAAAAAAAGTATTTAGTCAGCTACCAATTGTGCAAGTTCTCCCACTTAAAAAGATGAGGCCTGTAATTGACATCATAGGTAGACCTCAACTATGAGAGACAAAATGAGAAAACAAATCCAGAAAATCACATTGTCTGATTTTTAAAGAATTTATTTGCAAATTATGGTGGAAAATAAGTATTTGGTCAATAACAAAAGTTCATCTCAATACTTTGTTATATATCCTTTGTTGGCAATGACAGAGGTCAAACATTTTCTGTAAGTCTTCACAAGGTTGGCATACACTGTTGCTGGTATGTTGGCCCATTCCTCCATGCAGATCTCCTCTAGAGCAGTGATGTTTTGGGGCTGTCGCTGGGCAACACGGACTTTCAACTCCCTCCAAAGGTTTTCTATGGGGTTGAGATCTGGACACTGGCTATTCCACTCCAGGACCTTGAAATGTTTCTTACGAAGACACTCCTTCATTGCCCTGGTGGTGTGCTTGGGATCATTGTCATGCCGAAAGACCCAGCCACGTTTCATCTTCAATGCCCTTGCTGATGGAAGGAGGTTTGCACTCAAAATCTCACGATACATGGCCCCATTCATTCTTTCACGTACACGGATCAGTCGTTCTGGTCCCTTTGCAGAGAAGCAGCCCCAAAGCATGATGTTGCCACCCCCATGCTTTACAGTAGGTATGGTGTTCTTTGGATGCAACTCAGCATTCACTCTCCTCCAAACACGACGAGTTGTGTTTCTACCAAACAATTCTACTTTGGTTTCATCTGACCATATGACATTCTCCCAATACTCTTCTGGAACATCCAAATGCTCTCTAGAAAACTTCATAGGGGCCTGGATATGTACTGGCTTAAGCAGGGGGACACGTCTGGCACTGCAGGATCTGAGTTCCTGGGGGCATAGTGTGTTACTGACGGTAGCCTTTGTTACATTAGTCCCAGCTTTCTGCAGGTCATTCACTAGGTCCCCCCATGTGGTTCTGGGATTTTTGCTCACCGTTCTTGTGATTATTTTCACCCCATGGGGTGAGATCTTGCGTGGAGCCCCTGATTGAGGGAGATTGTTAGTGGTCTTGTATGTCTTCCATTTTCTAATTATTGCTCCCACAGTTGATTTCTTCACTCCAAGCTGCTTGCCTATTGCAGGTTCAGTCTTCCCAGCCTGGTGCAGGTCTACAATTTTGTTTCTGGTGTCCTTCCACAGCTCTTTGGTCTTCACCATAGTGGAGTTTGGAGTGTGACTGTTTGAGGTTGTGGACAGGTGTCTTTTATACTGATAACAATGTCAAACAGGTGCCATTACTACAGGTAATGAGTGGAGGACAGAGGAGCCTCTTAACCCCTTAACGACCTTGGATGTACTATTGCGTCCTGGGCGCTAGGTACTTCGCGCACCAGGGCGTAATACTACGCCCGAGGCCGGCCGCCCACTCACTATCTGAATTGGAACTGGGTGTTAGCTGTAACTGACAGCTAACACCCTGCTCAATAACCTCCTGTTGGAGGTTTTAACCCCTTGGAACAACCTGTACAATAAAACTGAAACCATATTTAATGTACAAATTATGGTGGAAAATAAGTATTTGGTCACCTACAAACAAGCAAGATTTCTGGCTTTCACAGACCTGTTACTTCTTCTTTAACCCCTTAAAGACCCAGCCCAAAATTGCGTTAAGGACCAGGCCTTGTTTTTCAAAACTGACATGTGTCACTTTATATGGCAATAACTTTGAGACGTCTTAACTTACACAAGTGATTTTGAGACTGTTTTTTCGTGACACATTGTACTTCATGTTAGTGGTAAACACTAATAAATATTTTTGTATTTATTTATAAAAAAATAGGAAATTTCATGGAAATTTGGGAAAAAATTGCAATTTTCAATATTTGAAATGCTCTGCTTTTCAGACAGATAGTAATACCACCCAAATACATTAATACATATTATCTACCATATCTCTGCTATATATATCGGCATCATCTTTTAATTGTCCTGTACTTTATTTTGGATGTTAGAAGGCTTACAAGTGTAACAGCGATTTTGCAGATTTACAAGAAAATTTTACAAACTAATTTTTTAGGGACCACTTCAGTTCTGAAGAGGATTATAAAGGCCTATATATTAGAAACCCCCATAAATCACCCCATTTTCAAAACTGCACCCCTCAAATAATTCAAAACTGCATTTGGGAAGTTTGTTAAGCCTTTAAGCATTTCACTGGAATAAAACAATATGGAGGTGAAATTTAGACATTTAATTTTTTCGGCTAATTCCTTTATTTAGCCCTAAAATTAACACATTCATAAAGGGTTAAAGGAGAAAATGCATCTCACAGTTTGTTATGCAATTTCTCCCGAGCACGAAAATATCCAACATGTGGGTGTAAACTGATGTTTGGGCAAATGGCAGCGCACGGAAGGGAAGGAGTGACGCTGGGCGTCTGAAAAGCAGATTTTGCTGGAATAGTTTTCAGGTGCCATGTCTCATTTGCAGAGCCCCTAGATTACCAATACAAAGGAAACCCCCAAAAAGTTACCCCATTTTGGTAACTACACCCCTCACAGAATTCATCAAGGGGTATAGTAAAAGAGGAGCCTGTTAAAGAAGAAGTTACAGGTCTGTGAGAGCCAGAAATCTTACTTGTTTGTAGGTGACCAATTTCTTATTTTCCACCATAATTTGCAAATAAATTCTTAAAAAATCAGACAATGTGATTTTCTGGATTTGTTTTCTCATTTTGTCTCTCATAGTTGAGGTCTATCGATGATGTCAATTACAGGCCTCTCTCATCTTTATAAGTGGGAGAACTTGCACAACTGCTGGCTGACTAAATACTTTTTTTCCCCACTGTGTGTGTTTCACTGTAATTTTCTACTTTTATATGTATTCTAGGAAAAGGGGGGTGATTTGAATTTTTAATTCTTTTTTATATTTTTTTAGTCTTTTTTTTTCACATTAAATTTATTAGACCCCTAGGGGTCTTGAACCCCAGGGGGCTGATCACTAATGCAATGCATTACAATGCTAATGCATTGCAAAATATTGGCACTTCGATTGCAGGCTGCATAGAACAGCCTACAATAGAAGGTAATGCCAGACAAGCCTGGGAGACCTCAATAGGCTCCCGGCTGTCATGGCTATGGATCATCAGCGCCGGATCTCGTCGCTGGGAAAATGACGCCTCACTTTTTAGCATGTGCTGCTATTTTGTGTAGCTATATCTTTAACCCATTCCCGCTCCATGATGAATATACTCATCATGGTGATCAAGCGTCCATTACCAGTGTACCCCTGCAATCACTGATAAGAGTCTGGCTGACACACACAGCCGCGTCCATGCCGAAATCCCTGGAGAT
Organism: Leptodactylus fallax; assembly: GCA_947044405.1. Classification (NCBI taxonomy): domain Eukaryota; kingdom Metazoa; phylum Chordata; class Amphibia; order Anura; family Leptodactylidae; genus Leptodactylus; species Leptodactylus fallax. Next base: position 385,192 of record CAMRHE010000694.1, read on the forward strand.
GAATAACTCATTTTAAACCTTTACATGCTGTGGTTAATAGTGACTGCAGCATGTAAATTGGTCAGACAGAAGGAAGGGATTTTCTCTGCCATCCCTTTAACTCTCCGCAGTTTGATTGCGGAGTTCCCTGAGGTTGCTATGGCAGTCTGTGGCCTTGCCGTTACCTACGGCTCTGCTAAATAAACCCATAAGGACCAGCTAGAGGCTGGGTCTATTAGGATTGATGTCAGTATCACACTGATATGTATACAGAAGTTTTGCAGACTATTATATAAGCAATGAAGAGATAGCAGATTCAAGTCCCCTAGTGGGACTAAAGGAAAAACCTAAAAAAAAGTTTAATAAAATGCTAAAAATATTTTGTAAAAAGAAATAATCACATAAAAGTCATAATTTTCCCTCAAACATATCTCACTTAAATATATTCCAGTCCTTGCCAATATCAAGGCCCAGCTTATATTAATGAATGTTCCCTGTATGTCTTGGATAGGCATTAAAAATATGCTAAAAACCTAAAACATTATATGTTATGAAAACTATTTCTATATCTCTCACAGCTTCCTTTTTCAGGAACATGTGCAGTCTCTTTATCTAGTTCATCTAGACGCCCAAGATTAGCCTTTAAACTACTCACACAGAAAAAAAAAAAAAAAGGATATTTCGCACTGCCTAATTTATATATCTACTACAGAGCAATTCACATATCACACTGGCTCGACGTAACAAGCAATCCTCCCTTCCTGATCCATGTGGAGTGGGGGAAACAGTTATTGACTCTACCGCAGCAATTTTGTCTCTGGTCCTCTTGAACAACTAGCTGATCCATTGTCTTAAGTCATATAACATGGGGCACACTTACTAGATTTCAACTCAAACCTAAGCCATAAGGCTAAAGCATTACTGCTCATGCCATTATGTTTTCTCCCATGTTGGCAAGCCAGTGAAATCCTTCAATTAGACTCCCCTCTCACGGTTCTGTCATTTGCCACCACACCCTTCGAACCTAGACCTCTCATCCCTTCTTTCTGCAGAGGAGGATAGACAAAACCTAATGTTTTCACGTTCTTTAACTTTTCGCCTTATTGGCATACGTTTTTTACACTCCACTAATCATACCCTAAGAGAGGCTAACAGGCTAGAGAAAATGTCCCAAACCTTCAATCCCCACACATGATCCATCTCTAATATTTATGCCAATCTACTAGTTCCTGCTGATCCTCCTAAACTATATTATATATGAGAATGGGACAAAGAATTAGAAGTAACTTTCTCTGATGTGGAGATGAAACTCCTGCTTTCACAATAACACAGTTTCTCCAGATGTGTTGAACTACAGGAAAACTCTTTTAAATTACTGACCCGCTGGTATAGATCCCCAGTGTTTCTAAAGAGAGCTAATTTATCAATGACTGCCCAGTGCTGGAGATGCAAGCTAGCTGAAGGTTCTTTCTCTCCCATCTGGCTTTAGTGCCCAAAAATTTGGCCCTTTTGGACAGCAATTGAGGGAGAAATTAAGAGAAACTGTAATAGAGCTGTTACCCTGAGACCTAGGACGTTACAGCTTTGGCTCAGATCAAATAAACATTGTTTAATTACTTGGCTTCTTCAAGCAGCAAAGTTACTGATTCCCCTTAAGTGGTGGGATGAGGAGCCACCTACTTTACAGCAGTGGCACACTAAAGTTCAGCAACTATACCTATTTGAAGAATTTTGCATTTGGGAGCAAGACTTGAGGCCATGCTTTCACAAAATGTGAAGACCATGGTCCCCATCCAGCGGCCCACATTACCTCGTCAGGGAACTCGCATTTGAACCACTTTTCATAATCCAACTTCATAGTTTTTTGTTGCACCTATCTTGATCATTTATTATAAGTTTATATTTCTAGAATGGTCCACAACTTATTTTCCGAGCTAGTACAGTTATTGAAATTTTCACATGCATTTCACAGCTCAATCAGTTGAAAAATTAAAAAGTTATGGCTTTTAGAATAAGAAGATACAAAAACAAAATATTTATTTTATTGTAGAAAAGTATCAAAACAAAAAAATACTTTATAAATAGGGTATTGTTGTAATTGTACTGACCCATAGAATAAAGCTAACATGTCATTTATACTGAAAGGTGAATTATGTAAAAAACAAAACAGAAAAAAATTTAATTGAAGAGTATAAAACTGCAGTATAAATTTTGCTATTTTGTTTGCTATTCCCTCCCAAAAAATTTAATAATATTTTTTTTAGTGCATAATATGTACTCCAAAATGGTTCCATTTATAATTACAACTTGTTTAGGCAAAAAAAAAAAAAAAAAAGGTTGCCACATCCTAAGGCCAAAATAGGATGTGTCATTAAAGAGTTAATTAAAAAGAAAGAATCACTGTAATTTGTAGGCCTGCATGGCAAAATCAGGATGAGACCCCAATATCAACTTGACAGCAACCTTAGATGTAATAATACAAACACAGCATAATTGTTTTTATTTGATAATCAAAGGGTTAACCCCTTATGGACACAGCCTCATTTTTCAAAACTGACATGTGTCACTTTATATGGCAATAACTTGAGACACTTACACAAGTGATTTTGAGATTGTTTTTTCACAACACATTGTACTTCATGTTAGTGGTAAACATTGATCAAAATTTTTGTATTTATTTATACAAATAGGAAATTTGATGGAAATTTGGGAAAAAAAAATCACAATTTTCAAAATGAAATGAAATGCTCTGCTTTTCAGACAGAGTGCCATACTACCCAAATACATTAATAAATATTATCTACCATATCTCTGCTTTATATCTGAATGATCTTTTAATTGCCCTTTAATTTATTTTGAACGTTAGAAAGCTAACAAGTGTAACTGCAATTTTTCAGATTTACAAGAAAATTTCCCAAACTAATTTTTTAGGGACCACTTCAGTTCTGAAAGGGATTATAAAGACCTACAGTATATATTATAAACCCCCTATAAATTACCCCATTTTCAGAACTGTACCCCTCAAATAATTCAAAACAGTATTTGGGAACTTTGTTAACCCTTTAAGCACTTCACGGGAATTAAAACAATATGGAGGTGAAATTTAGACATTTCATTTTTTTTCAATAATACATTAATTTAGCTCTAAAATTCACAAGGGGTTAAAGCAGAAAATGCATCTCAGTTTGTTATGCAATTTCTCCCAAGCACATAAATACCCCATATGTGGATGTAAACTTATGTTTGGGAACATGGCAGCATGCGGAAGGGAAGGAGTGACACTGGGTGCTTGAAAAGCAGATTTTGTTGGAATAGTTTAGTTTACTGATACAATGCAAACCTTCTAAAGTGACACCATTTTGGAAACTACACCCCTCACAGAATTTATCATGAGGTATAGTGAGCATTTTGACCCCACAGCCGTTTCACAGATTTTAGTAACATTGGGTACTGTGTACATTTGTGTAAATGAAAAATTAATAAAACATCACATTATTCCCAAAGTTTTCATTTTCACAAGGGGTTAAAGGAGAAAAAGCATCCCACAGTTTGTTAAACAATTGCTCATGAACACAGCAATACCCCATATGTGGTTGTAATCTTTTACAAATAGTTTTCAAGTGCCATGTCTCATTTGCAGAGCCCCTAGAGTACCAATACAATGGAAACTCCCCAAAGTGACCCTGTTTTGAAAATGACACCCCTCACAGAACATAGCAAGGAGTACAGTGAGTATTTTGACCCTGCAGCTGATGTCAAAGATTTTATTAACATAATTGAGTCAATTTAGCTCCAAATTTTTCATTTTCACAAGAGTATAAAGGAGAAAAAGCTAACCAAAGTTTCCTACACAAGTTCTCCTGAATACGGCCAGGCTCGGACTGGGCCACCGGTAAACCGGTGAATCCCCCGATGGGCCCCGAGTTTGTTCCAACTATTATTTCTCATTGAGCCAAAGCAAATGCATTGGTCATGGGCCTGGATTGGGAGCCTCGGAGGTCTCAGGCAATATTATGTAAATAATAAAAATGGCCAGCCGCCAGCGTACTGCAGTGGCGGGAGACCCTCTCTACCTTCCTGTGGGCCTTCCCCCTGTAGCCTGGATCCTTTTGACGGGCGGCCGCTGGAACCAATCAAATTGCAGCTTGTTGCTGCAAGTGTCAGCACGTACTGATACTGTTCCTGGCGGCGGAAGATGGAGCCCAGACCAGTAGTATGCTGCAAGGTGGAAGGTAAGTACCGTATTTTTCGGACTATAAGACGCACCAGACCATAAGACGCACCTAGGTCTTAGAGGAGGAAAATAGAAAAAAAAAATTATGAAGGGAATCTGCTGCTGGAGGACCACAGGTTGTGCACCGTATGCAGACAGCAGTGTTTCACAACCTGTGTGGCTCTGCAGCAGTTGCCAAATTACAGATCCCATCATCTCAACCTGTCCAAGCATGATGGAAGTTGTAGTTTTGCACCGCCTGGCCACCACACAGTACAATATGGTGTTGGGTACCGGGGTAACAATTAGGGGGTTAGCGCTAGAATATTCACCAGCTAACACTAAGACACACCTCAGTAATGGATGCTGTCTATCAGACAGTTGCCATACTAAGGTGATAATAAAGTATTTTAAAAACTCAAAGACATGAGATTTTTTTTTATTAAACTAAAAACTCCCATTTTATTAAATAATTAAAAAAAAACAAAACCATGATCATCAACAGAGTTCAATGAATATAACATAATCCAGGGGATCATTGTAACAATAAAAAATAAAAAAAATTTATACTCGGCTACATCTTCTTTCATCTGTCTTCTGTGGTAAATGAATAGAAACTAGCTTCTATTCTGGCGCAGGGGATCTGGAGATGAGACAAAATTCTGTCTTATCTCAAAGGTTTGCGCACCAGTATGAGCTAATGAAGGGACTCCTAAGCTACAGAAGTCAAATGAGTCTTCAGAAAGCACAGGGGGTGTTCCGGAGAAGCGTCAGCAGAAGAAGAGAGAGGCAGCGCTGGATCTTCAGAAGAGCGTCTTTTTTGAGCACAGGGGACGCCCCCTGTGCTCAGCACAGGGGAAATGCCCCCTGTGCTTTCTGAAGACTCATTTGCATAAAGAAGAAAAATGAAAATTCTCAGAAACGGCGGCGCATAGCACAAAAATAAAGGTAGGAGAAGAATAGCCTTTCTAAAGGCTATTCCGACGTGGTGTTAGTGAAAAATGGGTTTCCCAATGATAGAATCCCTTTAAGTTCAGTTCCTATTCTGGTGTATGAGAGCAGAGCTGCAGAACTCACACTAAGTATGGAGCCACCTACAGCACACCCACTAAGTATGGAGCCACCTGCTTTTGGCTCCATATATTTTGCCCCCAAATATTTCTGCTTACTTGTTTGCAGAAAGAAATGCGGACATTGACCTTGATCAAAGTTTCAATCTAGTAAATAGAAAAATAAAAAAAAAAGAAAAGGTACAGCAAAATCACGCTGAAGTTAAGAGAATCATTGACATAATTTTTTGTATTGCAAAGTTAGCTGTTGCCTACAGGGGGAAGGACTAGCCTGCTCATGCTTTACTAAATACTAACGAGATGGCAATACTTTGTAGCAAATGTGATCCTACCTTTATTAATAATAATAATTAGAGATGAGCGAATTGAAGCTGCAGAAGTGGAATTTGATCCGAATTTCAGAAAATCATCAATTCGCCTCGATTCCGGATTTCCTCACGCTTCGATGCATCGAATCACATTTTTTAATAAAATGGCCCCTGCACATGTTAGGACAAGGGGCAAGGGACTCTGGGAACGCGGGATCACCCACAATGCCAAGCGTGCAGCTAATGAACAGCCAGCCGGTCCTGTGATGTCACAGCCCTATGAAAACCCACGGCCATTTTAGGTATTTACCTAAATGACTGTACAGTCATTTCACATCACTCTTACTGTAGGGACAGATGTCAGCAGGAGCTAGGGAAAGACTTAGAAAACAGATAGAAGTTCAAGGAAAGAGCCTTAGAACTGTAGGGAAAGGATATCGAAGGATTGAAATAAGAATTTGGGGTGGTTGCAGCGTCATTAACAGCAAAAATTTGAATACACATTGCAGCACTCACTGCTGTTATACAGCTGCTCATTACTCATATCTGTCTCTTCAAGGTGGAAAACAACAAGCCTTTTGCAGTACAGTACAGCAAAAAACAGTGAATTATCATCCACTAATATCTGCAGTTATCTGTTCTAATGCCTTTTTCAAGGCGTTTATTATAGGGGGCTTATTCACTGTTCTTCCAAAGCATAACATTACAGGCCATTTGTCAGTACTACTTTGCCAATGAAAACTGAATTCTCATCTAGTTATCTCTACAGTCATCTGTTCTAACACCTTTTTCAAGGCGTTTATTAGTGTGGAAACAAATAAGGGGCATATTCGCCATTTTGTTCAGAGTATAAAATTACAGGCCATTTCTCTATACAATAGTGGCAAAAGTCAATAATTCTTAGCCACTGATCTGTGCAGTTAGCTATTATTCTAACACTTTTTCGCCATTTTGTTCCAAATATAAAATTAAAGGCCAATTTGAAGTACAGTACTGCCAAAAAATCATAATTCTTATCCAGTGTTCATTAGTGGGGAAAGAAATAAGGGGCATATTCGCCGTTCTCTTCAAGGTAGATAATTACAGGCCATTTTGCCCTGTATTTATTTCCTTTGCAATTACATTTTTTCATCTAACAGTATGTCAGACAGAGAAGCGAGAGACCATGCACAGGGTAGGGCCAAAGGCCTAAATGTTTCTGGCGCAGGCATAGGTCGCAGTAGAGTAAGGGGTCGTGGCAGGAGGGGTCACTTCCAGAGGCCTGAGCTCCCAGTGTCAACTAGTGGTCGTGTCTTGATTAGAAACGCAACGGTTGTAGAATGGTTGACTCGGTCATCCACTTCATCCCAAGTCACATCAGACACCCCCAGCCAAGAGTCGGTGGGTTCGTCAGACACAACCCTTAGTTGGCATGGCCCAGTAGCAGGCCCTGTACCCTCAGGTGTCCAGAACCTGCCTCTGTCCTTTTCTGTTCCCTCAGCTAGAAAAGTACTCTATGCTGTGGGCTCAGATCCACTATACAGTGAGGAGGAGCTACTAGAGGACAGTCAGCAGCTAGTGCCCAGACAAAATGTGGAGCAAGCAGTAATGAGGAGAGTGGCATGGGAGCAGGTGTTGCAAGTGGTCAGGTTCCTGGGTCAGAGACCGTTGAGGAGGACATCAGTGACCTGCAGACATTAGTGAATGACAATGTAGTCGATCGCAATTGGGAGTCGGGTGACGAAGGGGCTTCATCGTCATCGGGAGAAGAGGGTGGCAGTTTGCTTATGAGGCAGCGGTGGAGTCAGCAGGGTGGCAGCAGTGGGAGGTTGGGAGCCAAACGCGCCAGGGATAGAGTACCAGCAGCCTACCTGCCCAGAAAGCAGTGGTGCAGGGGTTCATGGAGGCAGTGGCGGTAGCAGTCAGTTAGTGCAGAGTGTTGGGGGTAAAATCACCTACTCGGCAGTGTGGCAGTTTTTTGTTAAGCCGCCGCGGGAGGTGAACATGGCCATATGTTCAATCTGTGGGCAGAAGGTGAAGCGTGGCCAGGGTGCCAATGTTGGCACCACAGCCCTACGTCAACATATACAGCGTCACCATAAAGTGGCCTGGGAGAGCTGTAGCAACAATGTGGTAGCACGCACCCCATTTCAGGCAGTCAAGGCTCCACCACCTCAGCCAAAGGAAGCTGTGTGTCCTTCCCATCATCTGCTGGTTATGATACTCCTGCTCCTCCTCCTCCTAGTCAGTCATTGCAATCGATCAGTCAGCAATCGATCACAGAATCTATATCTAAGAGACAACAGTATGCGTGCTCTCATCCAATGGTGCAGAAGCTGAACATGCTCCTGTCCAAGTTGCTGGTGCTGCAGTCACTCCCTTTCCAATTAGTGTAGTCTCCAACTTTCAGAGAACTGATGGCTTGCACCAAGCCGAGGTGGAGAGTCCCAAGCTGTCATTTCTTTGCCAAGAAGGCAGTACCAGCCCTGCACAAATATGTAGAACAGAAGGTGGGCCAGTCCTTGAGCCTGTCGGTGTCTGCCAAAGTGCACGGCAGCGCCGACATGTGGAGCTGCAACTATGGTCAAGGACAATATATATCATTTACGGCCCACTGGGTTAATGTGGTACCTGCCCAGGCACACCAGCAACTTGGACAGGTGACTCAGCTTCTGCCTCCACGTTCTCACGCAGTTGGTCCTGCAACAATGCCCACCTAATCCTCCACTGTGTCCTCAGCCTCCACTGCAGGGACAATTCACAGTGCTCCTACAGCATACCACATGTGCAGGTCACAGTGGTGTCACGCTTTTCTGCACCTTGTTTGCCTGGACGTACAAAGTCACACAGGGGAAAAACCATGGTGGCGATGCATCACCGGAAAATTCGCAGAGGTTTACTCGGTGGACTTTCTGCTTCAATTATATGTAAAGGGAAACTGCTGTTGTTTCCATAGGTATGCTGTGATTTCCAAAATCGCGACTGTTTTGAAAATTGCAGCGTGTCTGCTGTGCGTATTTTACCGCAAAGTGGGGATGGGGCCCCACGTGGCGAAAACACCACGGGAAAAAAACCCGGCATTTTACAGTTTTTGCAAAGTGGATGGGATTCTAGCGAATCCCATCCACACACTGTGGAAAAATACATGCAGTGGACATGCTGTGATTTCCAAAACAGTTGCGGTTTTGGAAATTGCAGCATGTCGATTATACCTATGGATACACCGACGGTTTCCCTATAGGTGTAATAAAAGCAGAAAGTTTCCTTTTACCTTCTGTGAAAAGCACTGCGGGAAAAACCACAATGTGACACTGACGCGGTTTTTACTGCAGCGCTTTTTTGCTGCAGCCCACTACGTGGGACCTTAGTCATAATAAAGTTAATTAAATTAATTGCCCCCTCATATTATATTTAATCAAAGTTCATTAAAATTTTAAGTACAGTGGAAAAAGAAAACAAAATAGTGCAAGCAAACAAATGACGCGAAGGCACGCAGGCCTCGCCTATAAACAAGATGCTTGGAATAAGACCCAAGCTAACGCTGTGAAGCACAGTGCAATACTAGAGGAACTGAAGGCCCAGATATACGGGACCATAAAGCAACATCTTAAAAGTAATGGGAGAAGAACAAACAGACAAAAGAACACACAATGGGAACTATGATCAGGAAAACATATACTAAAGAGAAATAGGGAGAGGGAGAGGGGAACAGAGAGATGGAAGAGCGACCAATAACCTCCTCCAAAGGACGGAAGAGAGAAAAAGAGAAGAAAGAAGCAGCAGTGTATCACTATATCAGGAATAGAAGGAAGAGAACTCAGACGATTCCTGGAACACCACCCAAGGCTGCCAGAGAGCATCAAATTTGTAGGGGTTGGGGGAATCCTCTGCCACCAGGGCCTGCATTCTCCTTATGAGGAGAAGCTCCTGAAGAAATTCAACCAGAAAGAGTGCTTTGCCAGTGCCTGGGAATGACGGTTCTAGCAGCCGTGAGAAAGTGTCGCAGGAGATCTTTTTTCACCACAGAGATCCTGCCAGGGATAACTGAAAGAACGGCCAGTTGGCGAGTTGCTATGATGGTGCAACCACATGCTTTAGCATACAGGGTGAACACAGCATCCCAAAAGGGCCTGAGAACGTCGCACTCCCACCAGATGTGATATAGGGTGTCTTTCTCAGTACCACAGCACCAACACCGGTCAGTTACAGCAGGGTAAATTCTGTGGAGGAAATCAGGGCACTAGTACCACCGAGACCGGATCTTGAAATTCTTTTCTTGCGCACTGCAGGGCAACAGAAGCTTATGTGTGAACAGGAAAACCCTATCCCAGTCGGCAGGGGAGAGGCCCACGCGAGGCTCTGAGTCCCAAGGGCCTGTGTAAGAGGGGGGCCCTGGGGTAGCGTCTCGGAGAAGAATTCTGTAAAGAACCGAGAGTGTGCGCGGGGAAGAGTCAGCGTGGGAAAGGACGGACTCCAGGTCAGTCATGGTAGAGGAAAGGAGAGGAGACAAAGCGAATTTCCAAAGCTGGCATGAATATTAAGTCCAAATTGCAGAGTTTGAAATTTTTGCATAAACTTGTACTCCCATTCTTTCCTTTCCTCCTGCGTCTTAAAATGTCCCATTAAAACCACAACCCGCAAATCTTCCTTAGAGTGGTTTTCTCCGGAGAAATGTGCGGCCACTGGGAGATCTGTTCTGCTGTTATTAATATTGAATCTTGAATTGAATATTGAATTAATAGAGATCATTACAGACAAGGCAACAACCAACATTGAGGACAGATTTTCCGAAAATGAAACCCTCATCTGTGGTCTATCACAATTAGACCCAAGAAGGTTTGCCTAATTAACAAAAAAGACATTACATCTGAGTCAGGAAAACAGGAGCTCAGCTGGCAAATGTCAGTATTGTACAACTACTACTTGAGCTTCTTAGCTTCCAAGAGAACTACGCCACTTTGAAAAAAAACATTCCCTTCTGCAATAGATGTAATTGAAGCTGATGATGATAGTGATGGTGAGGATGACATTTATGATGGAAAACATGTAGATTGTGAAAACTGCCTGACCTGCTGCTATAGACTTTTATATGATCACAACTTGCATTCTGCTGCATATACATATCTTTTTGTGGTATACAAGGCTTACTTTGGCCTGCACCCAAGTTTCCTGTGAAAGAGTGTTTTCAAAACTAAAAATTGTAAAAAATCGGTTGAGGTCATAAATTGCATAAGAACTTTTAGAATCCCTCATTTTAACGAACATTGAGAGAAATATTTTCATGTCTTTAGATTATGATGAGATTGTTGATCGATTTGCAAAATTGAAATTTTTATAGTAATATACCATTTCAGTGCCCAACATGTTGTACCCACTTTGTGTCATCCGAGACACACAATCCTAAAACTATTAAGTGGGCTATCCCAGGTACAAAAAAGTTTTTATACGTGGGCATAAACTGCTGCCATTGCACACAGCAGGGCCCAGAAGGGAAGGAACACTGTGCTTTTTAGCTTTTGGAGTATAGATTTAGAGGGACTTTTTGGATGTCATGATGTTTTTGTAGAGCCCTGAAAGTGCCAGTAAATTGGAACTCCTCAAGAAGTAACCCCATTTTGTAGGGGCAATTTTGGGGTTTCTGCAAACGTGACATGGCATCCAAAAAATTATCTAAATCTGTGCTACAAAAGCACATATCGCTCCTTCACATCTGACCCCCTGCTGTGTGCCCCCATGTATGACACTGTTCTCCTCAGGATAACGTACTTAACAATGTCATGTGGGTATAAACTGCTGTTTGGGCACAGCCAGGCACAGAAGGGAAGGAGTGCTATTTTGGTTTTTGGAGAACAGTTTGGTTTTTGGACATCATGCCACTCTCACAGAGCCACTGAGTTGCCAGTAAAATGGAATCCACTAAAGGGATTTATCAAGTGGCTTAGCGAGCATTTTTTACCCTTGACCATTGCATTAACTTAATTTTCCGAAATGAATGTGCAGCTGATAATGAAAAGTGAAAATTGCTAATTTTCCAGAGATACACCATTTTAGTGCTCGATATGTTGCATCCAGCTTTTGTCAGCAGAGACACACACTCCAAAAACTGTTCAGTGGGCATACTGGGCACAACAGTTTTTGTGTATCTCTGATACAAGCTGGACACAACATATTGTGCTCTGAAATTACGTATTCTTGGAAAAATTGCCATTTTCACCTTTTACCATCATCTGCGTATCCATTTCTGGAAAATAAATTAATGTAACACATGGGTGTTAAAAATGCTCACTGTACCCCTGGATAAATTCCTTCAGGGGTGTAGTTTCCAATATGGGGTCACATGTCAGGGGATTCCACTTTACTGGCGTTTCAGGGCTCTGCAAAAGTGGCATGGCATCCAAAAACCAAACTGTCTAAATACACACGTGGACAAAATTGTTGGTACCCCTCGTTTAATGAATGAAAAACCCACAATGGTCACAGAAATAACTTGAATCTGAAAAAAGTAATTTGCCAAACTACATGTTGACAAGCCTCAAAAAGCTTCTGGGAGAATGTCCTATGGACAGATGAGACAAAAATCGAAATTTTTGGCAAGAGACATCAGCTCTATGTTCACAGACGGAAAAATGAAGCATATCTTGAAAAGAACACTGTCCTTACTGTGAAATATGGAGGAGGCTCTGTTATGTTCTGGGGCTGCTTTGCTGCATCTGGCACAGGGTGTCTTGAATCTGTGCAGGGTACAATGAAATCTCAAGATTATCAAGGGATTCTAGAGAGAAATGTGCTGCCCAGTGTCAGAAAGCTTGGTCTCAGTGGCAGGTCATGGGTCTAGCAACAGGATAATGACCCAAAACACACAGCTAAAAACACCCAAGAATGGCTAAGAGGAAAACATTGGACTATTCTGAAGTGGCCTTCTATGAGCCCTGACCTAAATCCTATTGAGCTTCTTTGGAAGGAGCTGAAACATGCCATCTGGAAAAGGCACCCTTCAAACCCGAGACAACTGGAGCAGTTTGCTCATGAGGAGTGGGCCAAAATACCCGTTGAGAGGTGCAGAAGTCTCATTGACAGTTACAGGAATTGTTTGATTGCAGTGATTGCCTCAAAAGGTTGTGCAACAAAATATTAAGTTAAGGGTACCATCATTTCTGTCCAGGCCTGTTTCATGAGTTTTCTTTTTTTAAAAATTCTGTTGAAGCAAGGTTGAAAAGCAATGTCTGACTTTCATTTGTTCATTTTCATAGAATTTTTATATATTATTACTTTTGTCAGATTCAAGTTATTTCTGTGACCGTTGTGGGTTTTTCTTTCATTAAATGAGGGGTACCAACAATTGTGTCCATGTGTGTATGTGCTCCAAAAACCAAATAGTGCCCCCTCCCTTCTGTACCTCTTTGTGTGCCCGAATATATCTGTTTATATCCACATATAACATTAAGTACGTTATCCTGCATACACCAGTGTCATATATGTGGGCCTAAACTTCAGTTTGGGCACAAAGCAAGGCACAGATGTGAAGGAGCGCTATGTGGCTTTTGGAGCACAGATTTAGATGTTTGGTATCTGGACACCATGTCATGTTTGTAGAGCTTCTAAGGTACTAGAAAAGTGGAATCCCCTAGGGAATGACCCCATCTTGAAAACTGCACCCCTCAAAGAATTTATCAAGAGATTTAGTGAGCATTAGTATCCCAGACGTGAATGCACAGTGGATGGTGAAGCTCTAAATCTGGGGTGTGCCCTGATATAACCTCGCACAGCTTATACATTCCATTCCTGCTGCAGCCAGTTTTGTTCTAATGATTTGGTGATTTTGGGGGTTTTTATCTTCACATTGTACAAGCTAAAAAAATTTTATTTTTCTGGTGGTGTGTAGATGAGAGCTAATTTTTTCGGGATGCATTTTGTAATGACAACATTTTTGGGTGCCTATAACTTATTGAATACGTTTTATTAACTTTTTTGGTGGATTAAAAATAAAAACAAAAAAACATCAATCCCGGTATTACGTTTTACCTTTTAAACTTTTTGACATAAGTAACATGTTACCTTTATTTCTGTGGGTCGGTACGATTATGACGATACCCAATTTATATTGTATTTTTATGCGATACTAATTTTGCAAAACAAAAAACCATTTGGGGACATAAATCAATTATTTTTGCATTGCCATCTTCTGAGATGTGTTGGTTGAGGGCTTTTTTTTTGCGGGACAACCTGTGCATTTTATTGGTATTGTTTTGGGGTACATAAGTCTTTTTGATCACTTTTTATAGCATATTTTGTAAGGTGAGATGGCGAAAAATCATTATTTCGACGTTTTCTTCCCGACATTCACTGTGTAGGTTAAATAATGTTTCAGTTTTATTGCATGGGTTTTTACAGACTTGGCAATACCAAATATGCATTGTTGTTTTTATATCATTCATTTTATATAGCAAAAGGGCACTTTTGGGGCTTTATTCATTTATTAATTTGTTTGCACACTTTATTTTTTTAAACTTTTTTTATGTCTCACTTGTATTGCAGTGTATAGAAGATGTCAGCATATGCAGACTTCCTCTATACACAAGGGGGTCATTATATTAGCAGAACCCCTTAAATGCCGCTGTCATATTTAATCGTTGCATCTAAGGGGTTAAAACCCCCAATCGGAACTGAGCTCCAACTGGGGAGAGAATAGAGTTACAGCTAACACCCACTCCCGATGCCGCCTACTGAAATAGAGAGCGTGTGGCCGACACAGGAAATACTATTATTCCCATTCACGTTAAGACGCAGACGGCCAGGACGTAATAGTATGTCCATGGTCGCTAAGGGGTTAATAGTTACACCATATAAACACTGTGCACACAGAAGAACCCACCCAGATACCTACATATTATTTTTCTATCAGAAGAGGACACCATGCCTACCACCAAGTGGGCCTGTTAACCCTTTAGTGACTGGCATGTTTTATGATCAAACAATTTTTTGCTTTTTTCAATTGTCACATACCTAATCCTAACCTAAGCTTTTTATTTTTTCATCAATGTAAGGGCTTTACAAGTGCTTGGTTTTTTTTTTTGCAGGAAGTGGTAGTGTTTAATGGCATTATTTTGAGGTAGATATACAGTGGGGAAAAAAAAGTATTTAGTCAGCCACCAATTGTGCAAGTTCTCCCACTTAAAAAGATGAGAGAGGCCTGTAATTGACATCATAGGTAGACCTCAACTATGAGAGACAAAATGAGAAAACATATCTAGAAAATCACATTGTCTGATTTTTTAAGAATTTATTTGCAAATTATGGTGGAAAATAAGTATTTGGTCACCTACAAACAAGCAAGATTTCTGGCTGTCACAGACCTGTAACTTCTTCTTTAAGAGGCTCCTCTGTCCTCCACTCATTACCTGTAGTAATGGCACCTGTTTGACATTGTTATCAGTATAAAAGACACCTGTCCACAACCTCAAACAGTCACACTCCAAACTCCACTATGGTGAAGACCAAAGAGCTGTGGAAGGACACCAGAAACAAAATTGTAGACCTGCACCAGGCTGGGAAGACTGAATCTGCAATAGGAAAGCAGCTTGGTGAGAAAAAAATCAACTGTGGGAGCAATAATTAGAAAATGGAAGATATACAAGACCACTGATAATCTTCCTCGATCAGGGGCTCCACGCAAGATCTCACCCCGTGGGGTCAAAATGATCACAAGAACGATGAGCAAAAATCCCAGAACCACCCGAGGGGACCTAGTGAATGACCTGCAGAAAGCTGGGACTAACGTAACAAAGGCTACCATCAGTAACACACTACGCCGCCAGGGACTCAGATCCTGCAGTGCCAGACGTGTCCACCTGCTTAAGTCAGTACATATCCGGGCCCATCTGAAGTTTGCTAGAGAGCATTTGGATTTTCCAGAAAAGTATTGGGAGAATGTCATATGGTCAGATGAAACCAAAGTAGAACTGTTTGGTAGAAACACAACTCATCGTGTTTGGAGGAGAGTGAATGCTGGGTTGCATCCAAAGAACACCATACCTACTGTGAAGCATGGGGGTGGCAACATCATGCTTTGGGGCTGTTTCTCTGCAAAGGGACCAGGACGACTGATCCATGTACATGAAAGAATGAATGGGGCCATGTATCGTGAGATTTTGAGTGCAAACTTCCTTCCATCAGCAAGGGCATTGAAGATGAAACGTGGCTGGGTCTTTCAGCATGATAATGATCCCAAGCACACCACCAGGGCAACGAAGGAGTAGCTTCGTAAGAAGCATTTCAAGGTCCTGGAGTGGCCTAGCCAGTCTCCAGATCTCAACCCCATAGAAAACCTTTGGAGGGAGTTGAAAGTCCGTGTTGCCCAGCGACAGCCCCAAAACATCACTGCTCTAGAGGAGATCTGCATGGAGGAATGGGCAAACATACCAGCAACAGTGTGTGCCAACCTTGTGAAGACTTACAGAAAACGTTTGACCTCTGTCATTGCCAACAAAGGATATATAACAAAGTATTGAGATGAACTTTTGTTATTGACCAAATACTTATATTCCACCATAACTTGCAAATAAATTCTTAAAAAATCAGACAATGTGATTTTCTGGATTTGTTTTCTCATTTTGTCTCTCATAGTTGAGGTCTACCTATGATGTCAATTACAGGCCGGCCTCATCTTTTTAAGTGGGAGAACTTGCACAATTGGCTGACTAAATACTTTTTTCCCCACTGTACTAAATTGACTTTTATTATCTCTTCCTGGGAACAAATAGACAAAAATAGCCATTTTGCCATTGCCTTTTGTTGCTATAAATGTTGCACAATTCACCTTGTGCACCAATTGCTTAATTTGCATAAGACTTCAAGGCTATTTTTATCCAAATCTATAAAAATGACATTTATAACAAAGATATGCTGATTATCATTGTAATGAGCTCTATAACATGGTGGTAACTGCAGACTATGCTTGGGGAGGTAGTAGACTCTCTTTAAGCCTCCAGACTTTATAAAAGCTGGTGTGGCTAACTATGTTAATAGCTGTATTCATAATGATGTGTACAGGAACAAGGTCATGGATGAGATCATCTTATTTAATGGAATGCACAACATACACACCTTAAGAGTGGGAAGTTAACAAGTAATGTGCCCGTCACCAAAATGTTTGGTACAGCTTTGAAAAAAATGTTTGCTTTCTTTCAGAGACAGTGCCACAACTGTTTATAGGTTGTGTCTGATACTGCAGCTCACTAAAGTTAATTGAACTTGACTGCAATGCCATATACAACATATGGTCAAATGTGGCACTATTTTTGGATTAAAGCAGCTATATTTTGTATTAACACAACCACTTTATGACTTTATGTACATAGAAGAAAACACATACATAGATAAAGAAGGAAAAGAACAGTGCACTCTGGTACTGATACTGCAATGCTAAAAATGGTTTAGACGTGATGTACTATGGAATTTATATACTGTCTTACAATGAAGGATCGTATATACATAAATTCCACATTCTCTTTGTAAAAACTGGTTCAGCTTACTTTGATCAAGCTGAAGACATTAATTTCTTTAAATGAAACAATAATATAATGATATGCTTTAGAAAAGAATTTATTAAAGTATCTTTTCTCCAAAGCATTTTACTATACATAATCTGCAGCATATGACTGATAAGCAGGGATGATTTGGCAATGGAAATGACTGGTATCGTTCATATTAGCATCTCTGCCATCATGAGACCAATTTGCTGCATTGCTAACTGCTCAGTTTGTCTAACTAAAGAAAAATAAAGCACAAAAAAATTAATGGACAACACAGATAGTATTTTGGTTCAATGCCTTGTTCAAGGACTCGTGGACAAGAATGTTGTGTTTTTCTCAGCGAAATTAATGGGGATTTGGGGGCGAGATGAGAGCTTAGGTGCTTGTGGAGGTCACTAACTGACAATGGAATCATAGCTTAAGAAAACCTCTAGGGTTTTTTCTCAATGCAAACTAACAAGACGTTGTGATCATTTCGTAGAGAATGGCCTTGTATCAAGCTGGATTTAAATGCAGATTATAAAGTGAACTGCATACCCCCTCTAGTATTATCGTAGAAGAGAGAAAAGAGAAATAGGAAAAAAAAACAGAAATACACAGAACAGAAATGGGTTTGGAAAGTGGTCTCCATCGAGGCAGTAGGAGCTGTCAATCAAAGGCGTTGACAGGCTGTAGAGATTGACAGACAAGCCCTCTCTCCTGACTCCAGCTATCAGGGGGAATGAGAGAAAGTGTCTACAAGAACACGCTAAATTGCCAAAGTCATTACGAGTCGCCAATTACCAAAGAAAAGATAACAAGGTGTAGTTTAGAAGAAGAAGGGGATAGAAGAAAGAAAAAAAGAAAAGGAAGGATAAAATCGATGCTGTCTTGGAGAAATTCAATGGATCGAGTGTTTTAGAAGTTTAGGAAAACAAAATGAACCATTTAGGGAATACACAATGAAGTTCTGTCAGCAGTCAGTGCATGCTCATATCAGATAAGTATTTTTTTTTTGTTAATGCTTACTGCTCAATAGGAACAAAATATCCATAACCACACACAGTGCAGAATACTGTATAGAAATACATGCATATATAATAAAGATGTGTTAAGACATATAGCAACCTACTAAACATTTCAAACACATGCACACAGATTAGGTCAATTTATTTTTTAACAACTGTCATCCAATCTGTTCAGTTTATAGGATAAAATATAATTTATTGCTAGCCATGTAAAAGTTACTGTTCAAGTATTTTAGGACAACTTTTAATTTTTCTTATAGTGTGTGTGTTATTTATATATATATATATATATATATATATATATATATATAATATTTGCACATTTTTGTCACTGGAGGAAAGAATTACTGTGAATGTATTGTAAAAGTTCCTGTTAGAAACAATATGTCCTATAGCTATATTTTCCTCCTATAACATCACGACACATTTTGCAAATAATACCAACCCGTTGTGCTCAAGTGATCTTCATAAATTGCAAAAATACTACTTCCATACATTGTTCAAAATATTCTTACATACTGCCATCAAAAACACATAGACATACAGTATATGTGTACTGTACACATACACCTACAAACACATACCCATACAAATAAAAAACATGAGCAAAAACCTGCTTCATGTATCTTATTTGGTGGGACTGCAGGGAGATACAACCCTTCTGGACCTCTGTGTTTGATCTGTACATCTGGGTCAGTGTTGCTCCCTGACACCCTCTCCTCAACTGTCTCTTCTCTCAGTTATCACTGGGAAGATCTCTAAAATAAATGGCAACCTCTTGCTACATTTTCTCACGGCCGCCAGATCAGTTATCCGTAGGCATTGGGGTAGCAGGACTGCTCCCTCATTAATGTAGTGGCTCCAGGAGTTCCTTCTTATACGGAGAATGGAGACCCTGGTCGCAGAGGATTCTGTTGACTCCTCTAAGTTCGATGCTCTCTGGCAGCCGTGGTTGGAATTCCAGGAGTCTATGGAGTTCTCCGGCCTCTTCTGATCCGTAGCAATTTTCCTATGTGCTCTTTTTCCTTATATGCTTTTTTCTCATGCCTTGACCTCATCCTCATCTGCCCCTTTGTTTCCCTTCCACCCCTTCCTGGTGTGATAGCTCTATGTTTGTCTCCCTCCTTGTTGCTCTGGAATGATAGCTTTGTAAGAGACAACCCAATGATGTCCCAAGCTTCATTTGTTTGTTTAAACTGTTAAAGTTGAATGTGTATCTGTGATTCTGGTCCTTTAAGACAGCAGTCATTGTAATTGTGACATGACGCTGGAGTGACATGCCCCTATGATGTCAGCCTGCCTGTTTTGCAGACGGAGTGTGAGCAGAGAAGCAGGAAGTGACGAGACAGGGAACAGCAGCCATCTTGGCAAGAGAAAAGACAGGTGTTTGTGCTGTATTGAGAGTGTGTGGAGATCTCAGAGGATTTTCCTGTATTGCTAAGCTGTAGATATTTCAGTCCAGAGGCAAACGGAGTATAAAGAAACAGTACGTCTAATGGGGCCACGCTAAAAGGACTGTGCTCAGTGGCTAATCAGTGAAACTGACATTGTGGCCGTGTATATTGCCACCAAAGCTAGAGACTCGCAGTGCTGTTGAGTATGGGACAGTAACTGCAAAACCCCGGCTTACATCAAAGCTCAGTGTATGGATTCTGCAGGACTGTCAGTGTGCTGAGTGATATCTGATGTTGGATTCCATTGCATCCATTTGGTTTCTCTGCCTGCTGAGGAGGATTTCATTACTTCAGATATCGTGATAACCGTGAGGAGAGGACGCTTCACTATAAAAGAAAGGAACGACTTTGGGCCCGCGCGCTTCTACGGACTCTAAGCGGTCAACCTAGACCACTGGGAAAAGGGGGGGTGCGCACCCAAATGTGAAGTCAGGGTCAATTAGGGATAGTTTTGGGTATATTGTTCATTCAGTGTCTGTACTGCAGAAGCGGACACAGTAAAAGTGGAAACCATTGCAGAATCCGCCTTGAATTGTTCATACAGTCATGGCCAAAAGTTTTGAGAATGACACAAATATTATATTTTCACATGATCTGCTGCCCTCTGGTTTTTATGTGTGTTTGTCAGATGTTTTTATCACATACAGAAATATAATTGCATTCATATTATGAGTAACAGAAGCTTATATTGACAGTTAGAATGAGTTAATGCAGCAAGTCAATATTTGCAGTGTTGACTCTTCTTCTTCAGGACCTCTGCAATTCTCCCTGGCATGCTCTCAATCAACTTCTGGACCAAATTCTGACTGATAGCAGTCCATTCTTGCAGAATCAATGCTTTAATTTTGTCTGAATTTGTTGGTTTTTGTTTGTCCACCCGTCTCTTGATGATTGACCACAAGTTCTCAATGGGATTAAGATCTGGGGAGTTTCCAGGCCATGGACCCAAAATCTCTATGTTTTGTTCCCTGAGCCATTTAGTTATCACCTTTGCTTTATGGCAAGGTGCTCCATCATGCTGGAAAAGGCATTGTTGAGCGCCAAACTGCTCTTGGACGGTTGGGAGAAGTTGCTCTTGGAGGACATTCTGGTACCATTCTTTATTCATGGCTGTGTTTTTAGGCAAGACTGTGAGAGAGCCGATTCCCTTGGCTGAGAAGTAACCCCACACATGAATGGTTTCAGGATGCTTTACAGTTGGCATGAGACAAGACTGGTGGTAGCGCTCACCTCTTCTTCTCCGAATAAGTTGTTTTCCAGATGTTCCAAACAATCGAAAAGGGGATTCATCAGAGAAAATGACATTACCCCAGTCCTCAGCAGTCCACTCCCTGTACCTTTTGCAGAATGTCAGTCTGTCCCTGATGTTTTTTCTGGAGAGAAGTGGCTTCTTTGCTGCCCTCCTTGAGACCAGGCCTTGCTCCAAGAGTCTCCGCCTCACATTGCGTGCAGATGCACTCACACCTGCCTGCTGCCATTCCTCAGCAAGCTCTGCACTGCTGGTAGCCCGATCCCGCAGCTGAAACACTTTTAAGAGATGGTCCTGCCGCTTGCTGGTCTTTCTTGGGCACCCTGGAGCCTTTTTGGCACCAATGGAACCTCTCTCCTTGAAGTTCTTGATGATGCGATAGATTGTTGACTGAGGTGCAATCTTTCTAGCTGCAATACTCTTCCCAGTTAGGCCATTTTTGTGCAGTGCAATGATGACTGCACGTGTTTCTTTAGAGATAACCATGGTTAACAGAAGAGAAACAATGATGGCAAGCACCAGCCTCCTTTTAAAGTGTCCAGTGGTGTCATTCTTACTTAATCATGACAGATTGATCTCCAGCCCTGTCCTCATCAACACCCACACCTGTGTTAATGGAGCAATCACTGAAACGATGTTAGGTGGTCCTTTTAAGGCAGGGCTGCAATGATGTTGAAATGTGTTTTGGGGGATAAAGTTCATTTTCTAGGCAAATATTGACTTTGCAAGTAATTGCTGTTAAGCTGATCACTCTTTATAACATTCTGGAGTATATGCAAATTGCCATTAGAAAAACTGAAGCAGTAGACTTTGTAAAAATTAATATTTGTATCATTCTCAAAATTTTTGGCCATGACTGTACTATACTGTATATTTTGTTTGTCCTTCTTTCTGTTATCTTACCTTTAACTTGCCTTTATTAACTTTTAGTAAATGCATTTTTCTTGAACTTGACCACCGCATGTGCGTTCTTTTCTGGTTGCAGAGCCAAAACCACCTGCCTTGCTCTCGGTTCACAGCTGCATTCTCCCCTGGTTTACCTAAAAGGATTGCCTATGACAGCCACCACCTTGACTATGTTTTAGTGGCTACTCCCTATCTCGAGTTTGCTATGGCCTTTCATGTATTGCTTTTTTTTTTTACACTATTTATTTTGTTCATAGTACAGCTAAACTATGGCGGTTCTCTTGTACTTCTGCCCCAATGTTTGCTTACTTGTCACTCTCACTGTTGCAGATTTGTTTTATGGGCCTAATGGCCTGAAGTTCTTTCTCTTGTAATTCTTTATTTGTTATCTTTGAAAAACTCTTTAATAAAAACTGATTAACTTAAAATTGGGAAGATTTATGAAGACTGGCATATACTGACATCAGACACAACCTCCACAGGGCTGTACCCTTGCACTGAAATCTACTCCAGTTTATAGATTGTGTAGACTTCAGGCATCAATTACACCAGTCAGCTGCCCGTGCATTTTCATGACCAATTTCAGAAAAGTGGAGATGGCAGTGTATAAACACCACCAATGAAAAATATTGCAAGTGGCATATAAAAAGTTACAAACTCAAGGTTTGTAACTATTTTACAACACAAAAGTGGTGAACAACAATAAGAACTGTGCCCCAGTATCTCCAGATCTCTGGGCTAATTTTGATGTGCTAGTAGTAATCCATACCTCCCAAGTTTCAAAGGACAGAAAGAGAAACCAAAGCAAATTTAGCCCCACCCACTTCTACTTTGACTTTGCCCTTTCCCATCCATTGCTCTTTGTGCCTCCACGCAGTGTAATGCCCCTACAGTCACACTAACATGATATGCCCCCACATTATAATGTTTCCCTCCAATTGCCCCCCCCAGTATAAAGTCCCTCTCCTGGTGCACCCAGAGTGTAAGGTTCGCCTCCAGTTGCCCCCAGTTTAATGTACACCTCCAGCTACCCCCACAGTTTAATGCCCCCTTCATCTGCCCTCCAGCTTAATGCCCCCTCCAGTTGCCTCCAGTTTAATGTCCCCTTCCAACTACTCACACAGTTTAATGTCCCCCTCCAGTTGCCCCCAGTTTAATGCCCCCCTCCATCTGCCCCCACAGCTTAATGTCCCCCACCATCTGCCCCCAGTTTCAAGTCTCCCTCGATCTAGCCCCACAGTTTAAAGTCCCTCTCCATCTGCCCCAGTTTAATGTCCCCCTCCAGCTGCCCCCACAGTTTAAAGGCCACTTCCATCTAACCCCACAATATTGTGTCTCTATCCTGATACCAGCCAAACATAAAATACACTAATACTCACCTCTCCTTGCTCCCCTGCTGCTCTGTCCACTCTCTGCCCCTGGAGGCTTCAGAGAGCTGCAGACGTGAAGTGATGACGTCACTCACATTGCAAATACAGTTCCTGGAGCACACAGGGGCAGGATGATGAAGCAGGGTGGCCCAGGACAGTGGGACAGGACCCATTATCTGGGACTGTCCAACTGAATTCGGGAGGGTTGGGAGGTATGCCTAAACTTCATTTCACCATTTTTAGCAGTATCCTAACATTAGCACTAGAGCTAACTAATTAAAACGCTAAGAAAGATGGCATTAGGAAGAACACTAGAGTGAGACAAGCTCTCCTGGTGCCCATACTCACCTGTACCCATTGCTCTGGTGTCCCCTGCTGCTGTCTGGTCCAGCAGACTGTATAGTTGTATTCACTCAGTATCTGTGCTTATATGTATAGAGCAAGGTTGAAACTGTCAATAACTTGTCTCCCAAGGCCCCTTCACAATGGTGCCCTAGGTAGATGTTTACTTTGTCCAAATATTAATTTCACCCCAAGTTTTCTTTCCAGCTTCTCTCTGCAGGAATACAATTGAATGATTTTACATATTAGTCAACTTTTAAAGCCCTTATTCACACCTCATTCAATGTAATCTTTGGACAAGGGGTGTTGTTTATTAATACCTGATTTTATTAGAAATGGGACCCGACTAAAATATTAATCCTTAATGTCTAATTCTATGTAATTGCTGACCAAAGTATTACAATAAAGGAATCTGCAATATTGCTAGTGAACATTAGGATACTGTAGTTCCACCATGCTTTATTTTGGGCAGGTTCATAGTCAATGGGTGACTGATGTGGCCGAAAGAAGAATGACAAGCAGTAGTGAATATGGGCCAATTAACTGCTCTTTTGTGAAAATGTGTGTGGTAAATGCAGCCATTTTATTTGGGAGTGCAGGGATTGACAGGCCAAGGCAGTTACTAGATAATAGCGGCCTGATTAAGACTCCCTTAATTATTTACTCTGTTTTCTTCAGGGATGGAGGATGGTTACTGGAACCAGAATGGACTCTCAGTATATCATACAAGCTGCTATATTTTACAGCTATTTTCACACAACTAATATATTATACTGTATATTAATCTGTAATTGACAAAAGAAATATTGGTATCAAAATGGCCACACAATAAATGGAAGCGCTCGTGATTACTGATAAACAGAATGCCATATACCTTCATATTCAAAACGCATATTCCAATAGTACATAACAGTGTATTCCTATATATTGTTATACATTCTTTCCCACTGTCAGGCTGAGGCCCCACATTGCGGAAACGCAGCTTTTTTTGTTGCAGATTGTGCTGCATATTTTTTCAGCCAAAGCCAAGAGTGGTTAGTGAATAGCAAAAAAATCTAAAATATAACATTTATTCTAAGATGCTTTAAAATAGGTTGCACCACCATAGAGTAAACAATACACAAATATATAGTATACTGTATATGAAAACTCCTATATAATGTAAATACAAATTTACATTTTCATAAAAACGAATCACACATCATCAAGATGCAATAACTAATGCCTATATATAAGGTCCGAGAAAATCAACAGAGTTCCTCCTGTAACGCCAATAATCAGGCATGTGTAATGCAAATGTAAACAGAAATTGCAGATAAGTTCAGGCTCATATAACAACTTGAATGCAAAAAATGGAGCGGTCTTACCATCTCCTCGGGGGATCTACAAGTATAGGAAGAACCCTTGAGGCTATAAAGTCGACTCGCCCTATAGAGCCCTCCAAAATAATCCGCTACACCCAATTTAACTCTTGCCCTGACAAGGGCAGTCCCAAACTAGCCCTAAAACAGCCCTATGTGTCCCTATACATATTTACTCCTGAGAACTTGTCAGGATTCTTCAGGGGACCGCTAGCTATGATGACCTATATAGGGTGCTGCCCTGTATGGGCAAGCTGTACAACTAAATGTGACCTCTGTCAGAGTGTCACAGTGGCCTGCTGTCAGCCTAAACTGTTGTGTACAACTGAGTGTGTCACAGACCCGCCTGATATACTCCATAGGTGCCGCCATCCTCCTCACTAACAACGCTGCTCCTGTCATCTGGAAGGAAAATGCCAGACTGCCGCACTCCCACATGTGCCTGTGACGCATGTAGAGGGCATGACTTGTCTCAGTAGAACACTATGTTATTGCGTATCCTGATTCATAGAGATACCTATCAGCCTCCTAGACTAGAGGATGTGCTATAGGCACAAATGAAAGTGCCGGTCAATAACCAAATTGTGCTGTTATAATAAAGGTACATATTTCTAAAGTTAATGTAGGCGCCAAAATATAACATGATTAATGTAAGCAACAAATTATCAGGTTAATCAATTAAATAAATAGACAAATAATGCCAGGCTTACAGAGCCCATATGTTCTAAGATATTAAGCATGCATTGCCACTGTAAATACTTGCATAATTAGCCATAAACAATCATCAACTAATTCTAAGAAGAAACAGGGGGAAAACTTGATTTTCTATTTCCCTAAGGGAAATATAATCACACAAAATTGCAGTACGCCAGGTATCCCAGTAATGTCTATATGAAGTGGTGAAAATAGGTGGTAGTATCGTAGTATATTAGTTGTGATATACATCAATAAGAATTATCCACTACCGGTTGAAAAACAAATAATGTAGAAGAGTTGGATATCCAACATATTATGTTATTACACTATGAAACTCCCAAAGAACAATTGTTCATTTAGGCCTTTGGGATACATTGTATCCAATTGAAGAGAGTGCCTGTCACATTGCTCCTAAACTTCTTGCCCGTCCGGATTTAGGGACATGCAATGGATAGCCAGAAGATCCTTTTCGTATGGAATAGAGGAGTACAATGACTTGATGTCAATGCTAGCAAACCAAGTGTCTTCATCCAAAGAGACATCAACCAGTTTAGACAAAAGGTCTGTTGTGTCTTTTGTGAATGATGGTAAAGAGAATGCAAAATCCTGTAAGATACAATCAATATAAATCCCACAATTTTGCTATTTTATCCTAACAACCCTACCCCAGATACAATTGGGCGTCCCTTTAAGGGATACACTTCCTTGTGGACTTTGGATAGGGCATAAAATGTGGTTATAATGAGAAACTTTGGGAGGAGAAAATCAAACTCATCCTGACTAATCAGATTATTTTCTTTTGCCGACATTAGTAAGACTCTCAATTCGTCCATGCAATGGCTGGTGGGATTAGAGATAAGTATTTCGTATCCCTGAGGATCCACTAAGAATTGTTTACATAGAATACAATTGTAACATCTTTGCCCTCTGCGCCATCCTCCAGTCGCAATCTACGGCACAGGAGGCGTGTCCGGCTACCATTCCTTGCTTTAGGTTCTTGTAGTAACCTGTCTGAACACTGTCCTATTTCCTCACCTCTGTAATTGATTTTTCCTCCACACCCATCTCTCTTACACCTTTGTTTCCCTCTGCTCCTCTAATAGTTAATCTCATCCTTGCCTTATGATTGACAGCCTATCTGCCAATCAGAGGCATAGCTAGGGGTTGAGCACAGGGGGGGGCAAACATGTTCAAGTGGGCCCCCAACTTAGGTATACCGATATTATCACTATACGGTGACTGTATAGTGGTAGATATCGGCTGTGCACAAGGTGAATACAGTGCAGTATCATTTAGGACTTACCAGTGTTGTCTCTGACTAATTGTTCACATTTCCATTCCAATTTTTCTTCCATCTGGACCACCATAACCATTTCTTCCAGTCTCTGTAAAGTTTGCAGAACATACATCTTTGGCTCCTTACTTTTCCAGGCTCCCGACCCACATTGTCCTCACCTGCACACACACATCTTGCTGCTACCCCCAATTATAAAATATATAATATAACCCTCCATAACGAATAACACCCCCAAATGCATCTTTAAATAAACTTCCTTGTGTACCCCCTTTAAATAGTGCCCCTTATTAATAATGACCCGGGTGTTTCCTAATTAAAAGGTAAAAAGAAAATTAGTGGGGTTCCAATACCCAGGAGCCCCAGGATCAGCTGCTTGCGTGGACCGTGGTATCTGTGTAAGCGCCGTGACCCCTTCTCTGTTTATATAGTATCATACATTCCATGTAATGTAACTACAGCCTCGCCCTATACACGTCTATGTGACAAGACTGTAACTATATCACACGGTAACTATAAACAGACAGCGTGTGATATAAACGGGCGCCATAGCCCCTTCATACAACTGATCAGAGGGGGGGGCACTGATCTCTTATTGATGATCTATTCTGAGGATAGATCATCAATAAAAATGAGGTGGAAAACTCCTTAAAGGGAATCTGTCAGGTCAATCTGGGATACTAAACCACCCACAGGTCCTTATAGACCTGGGGTTTAGTGTTCCAAATCGCGCTGTTGTAATGCAATCCGCAGGTACATTAAAAATAAAAAACCTTTTTACTTACCTAGAGAAGGGTCCGAAGAACGCTGTTTGGCCGTGAACAGTCCAGCTTATTCATGAGCTTCTTTATTGGCACGCCTCACCCGTGCTCCCGGTGTCTGCGCTGTTCCTCAGTGAAGCCGAAGATGGACACCCCGGCTTCACTGTGCAATTGCCAGAGGTATGGGGCATGCGCACTGAAGCCGTGGTGTACTCCTCTGGCTTCAATGAAGAACTGCGCAGGCACGGGGAGTACAGCGGCAGGGTGATTATAAAGCTTTTTTATTTTTAATGCGGTCATGGATTGCGTTATAACAGGGTGATTTGGGACACTAAACCCCAGGTCCATATTGCCCTGACAGATTCCCTTTAAGGCCAGGGCCGCACATGACGTAAATGCCGTGATGTGGCCATGGTGTAAATGCCGCAGAAAAAATGCAGCCTTTTACAGTTCCTGCAAAGTGGATGTGATGCTGGCGGCTTCCCTATAGGGATAATGGAAGCAGAAAGTCCACAAAGGAAATCTCTGTGGACTTTCTGTGAAAAGCACTGTGGGAAAAAAACGTGATTCCTTACCGCCGTAGTTTTCCCTGCAGTGATTTTTTGCTGCGGCCTGCTACGTGGGGCCTTAGTCATATTATGCCCCTGATTACCCCTGACATAAATACTGCACCTCTAATGTCCCCTTTTATAAATGATACCTCCTAATGACCCCTTATATAACCTCCCTGTGAAGAATATCGCCTCGCCAAGCCGCCTGGCACGCCTGCGATCAAACTTCTTTCTTAATCTCCCACTCACACACCATGAGTAGACCAGGTCATAGGATAGAACGAAACGAGCGATATAAATTTTATATGTTTAATAACCCAAGTGGGTCGGTATGAATTAATAGCATATACAGAAATATACAATATTAATATGATCAAGCATAAACATACAAGCAAAAGAGCGATGATACCGCACACCAAATAAAAAAGGGAAATAAAAGATTAGAAAAGATACCTGAACACAGCTCTGTCTTAGCTGTCTCCCTTCCAGGCTCAACACAATAGACTGCCCAAACTCACTCTCACCTCCGTGTGAGACCCCCCCCCCTAGCTACACCCTTCACCTCCCCCCTTAGCCAGCCCTCCCCCTCTCTCCTTTGCAGAACCCTCGGACAGATGGGTAAGCACCACATTCCAACAAGTGGGGGAAGGGCGGACATGAGCAAGTAAAAACACACTTCCAAGACAGCTATAAAACTGAGGGTCGGTTCATCACACCTCCCCCTTTTAGAGCATGTCGGGGGGGGAAGGAGGAGCCTCCGTTCCTCTTCCACCCGCACCTCCGCAGCCTCACCCCGCCGGGACAGGCCATCGGCATTGCCATGGGCCTGGCCAGGATTGTGCCGGATGTCATAGTTGTATTGCTGCAGCACCAGGCTCCAACGTAACAACCGTCCATTCTGACCCGCAACACGTTAGATCCAGATCAGGGGGTTGTGATCCGTCACCACGGTGAAGTGGCGCCCATACAAGTAAGGCTGCAGATGCTGCAAGGCCCAAACAATTGCTAGGCATTCCTTCTCCACTGTGGCGTAGGCCACCTCCCGCGGCAGTAGCTTTCAGCTGAGGTACTGCACCGGGTGCTCTTGCCCCGCTGAGTCAAGCTGGCTCAGTACGGCACCGAGTCCGTAGGTGCTGGCGTCTGTCTGTAGCACAAGAGGACGTGACTCATCGTACGCCTGAAGTACAGGTGCGTTCGCCAGGGCCGCTTTCAGGGCTTGGAAGGAGCGCTCGCAAGCATCCGTCCACTGGACAGTTTACGGCAACTTCTTCTTGGTGAGGTCCACGAACTTCCTATAGTACCCTGCTGTACCCAGGAAAGACATCACCTGTCGCTTGGTCCGGGGGGTTGGCCAGGACGTGATTACATCCAGCTTTTCAGGTTCTGGTTTCAGGGTTTCAGGGTGTCCCAGGTATTGGACCTCGCGCATGCCCAGCTGACGCTTTTCCGGTTTGATGGTCAAGCCCACCAGGTGCTGCAGGTGTTCCTCCCAGTTGGAGCTGAAGACGGCAATGTCATCCAGGTACGCAGTGGCAAACCCTTCGCATCCCGTCAGTAGGGAGTTGACCATCCGCTGGAAAGTGGCAGGGGCATTCTTCATGCCGAATGGCATGACAGTGGACTCGTACAGTCCGAAAGGGGTGATAAAGGCCGATCGATCCTGTGCCTGAGGGGACAGGGGGATCTGCCAGTATTCCCGACTCAAGTCCATGATGGACAGGTACTGGGCCTTACCTAACCGGTCAAGCAGGTCGTCGATGCGCGGCATGGGGTATGCGTCGTCGACTGTAACCGCGTTAAGTTCCCTGTAGTCTACACAGAACCGGGTGGTCCGGTCCTTTTTGGGCACAAGAACCACAGGTGACGCCCATGCACTGTGAGAGGGCTGAATCACCCCCAGGTCCAGCATCTCGTCAATCTCCTTGCGCATCTGGACCTGTACTTCCGAGGAGACGCGATATGGCGATCGCCGGATAGGGGCATGATTCCCGGTATCCACATGGTGAATGGTCTGGTCAGTCCTCCTGGGCTTCGCGGAGAACAGACCAGGTAGGGAGTGCACCCATCCAACTGGGACAGCTGGGCCTCAGCCAGAAGGGGGTTCACCTGTGCCTTCTTGTTGGACCCATCCTCCTGAAAATGAGCAAGCAAGTCAACAAGGCCTTCTTCTTCCCCCTCCTCTAGCAGACTGCATACCGGAAAGGCACTAGCTTCCCGGTCATGATGATCCTTCATCATGTTGACATGGAAGACCTTATGCCTGTTCCGGCCTGGATCAACAGTGACCAGGTAGCTGACGCTGTTGACCTGCTGGTGCACGACGTATGGACCAGTCCATTTCGCCTGAAGCTTGTCCTGGGGCTCAGGGACTAGGACCCATACTTTCTGCCCCGGCTGGTATGTTCTCTCACGGGCATTCTGATCATACCAGCGCTTCTGGTCAGCCTGAGCCTGGACCATGTTGTCATGCACCAGCCGCGCCATAGCCTGCATTTGGTCACGGAATCGCAGGACATACTCCACAACTGGCACACCTTGGATGGCCGTTTCTCCTTCCCAGGACTCTTTCACAAGAGTTAGGGGTCCACGTACACGTCTCCCGTACAAGAGCTCAAAGGGGGAGAACCCTGTTGAGGCTTGAGGCACCTCCCGGTAAGCGAACAGCAGGTGCGGGAGATAAGGCTCCCAGTCGCGCCCGTGGGACTCGACCAACATCCTGAGCATCTGCTTCAGGGTGCCATTGAACCGTTCACACAGGCCATTGGTCTGTGGGTGATACGGGCTGGACACCAGATGTTGCACCTCTGTTACCTTACACAGGCCTTGCATCAAGGCAGACATGAACTGGGTACCTTGGTCTGTGAGCATCTCTCTGGGAAATCCAACACGGGAGAAGATGCCTACCAGAGCCTTGGCCACTACATCAGCCCGGGTGGAAGACAGAGCGACAGCTTCCGGGTACCTAGTAGCGTAGTCTACTACCGTTAATATGAAACGTTTCCCGGTGCGACTGGGAACGGACAGGGGTCCAATGAGATCCACAGCCACCCGCTGGAAAGGTTCGGTTATGATGGGCATAGGTATCATTGGGGCTTTTGAGCCTTGCCCCGCCTTGCCCATCCTCTGACAAGTGTCACATGAACGGCAGTATTTAGCTACATCTGTCCCCATTTTAGGCCAGTAGAATAAGTGGCTGAGGCGAGCCTTGGTCTTAGCGATCCCCATGTGGCCTGCCAGTGGAATCTCATGAGCAATTCGCAACAACTCCACCCGATAGGGTTGGGGTACCACCAAATGTTTCTCCCTGAGCCGACTTTCTTTTCCCTTTGTGGGGATCGTTTCCCGGTACAACCTCCCTTGCTCCCAGTACATGCGGTCCTTGTCCGACTCCAAGGGAGGTTGATCGGCACGCTCCTTCAATGCGCCCAGACTGCGGTCAGCTTGGACAGCGTCCCTGAACTCCTGACTGGACCCAGACAGAAGAGATGTGTATGTCATATACCCGCCGGGCTCCTCCGGATCCAGGGTGGGGAGGTTAGTCATGGCGGTCTCAGTGCCCTCTCCGGGTGACAGAGGGAACGGCTCAGGGGTCGGAGCGCCTTCCACCCCTGTAGCACTCTGGCTGCGGGTTACCACCGCAACACCAGCAGTCCGTCCCTCATCCGGATCGGCCCTGAGATCCCCGTGACCCACCTGACCACCTGGCACATTGTCATCCGTTGGGGTTGCCCCCAGCATCTCAGAAGAGCTACCCTGGAAATCTGCAAGGCAAGAATTAGCAATTACATTGACATTGCATTCATGCATTGATTCACAGTGAACTGACCCCTCCCTCTGCCTGTGTCTGTGCCTGTGTGGCAGGCTTCAACATCTCATTAAAATCATCCTTCAGTACAGACATTTTGTCACAGCGAGGTGGGGCTACTCCCACCCCATATTGGGACACCAAGGGCCCCAAATCTGTTCCCAATAGTACATTGGCAGGCAGATCAGACATTAGCCCCACATCACGCATTCCTTTTCCCGCACCCCAGTCCAAATGGACGCAAGCCATGGGCACAGTTAAGCGTTCTTGTCCAATACCCTTCAGGGTCAGAGTTTTTCCAGGGATAATACTGTCCGCAAGGACCAAGTCAGGTTGCACCTGAGTAATCTCCGCCCCAGTGTCCCGAAATCCCATGACCACTTTACCCCCCACAATGACCTGTTGACGGTTGGCATTGGATGGCAACCCCTCCCTCCCCACCAAGTATACAGATGGGCCAGCTGCCATGGCTGGGGAAACAGGGGGGGTTCTTAGAGCGGTTGGGGCACTCCGCCTTGAAATGTCCTGGCTGGTTACAAGCATGACACCGCCGGGCCTCTCCTTGGGACTTGGAGGGGGTACCCGGGGTGCCCAGAGTTCTTGGGACAGGGGAGGTAGAGGGGGCACTCGGGACAGAGTCTTACCACACTTGGAGACCGCAGGCTGTGGTGAACTCCAACTTTGCCCCTCCTTCCCGCTTGGGGGTCTCTGCAGTGTGGCTCCTCTCTTGATCCCTTGCTCCCTGGTGGACACATAGTCATCAGCAATCTCTGCAGCCTTGTCTGCTGTCTTGGGTTTCCGATCACACACGAACTGGCAGACCTCCAGAGGGCACACATGGAGGAACTGGTCTTTTATCATCAGATCCTCAAGCTCCTCGAACTTGGTAACAGTAAGTCCTTTAATCCATTGCCGGAATGTAGCCTGTAAGTGGTACAGAACATCCGTATAGCTCTCTGTGGGACCCCGCTGTATATTCCGGAACTTTTTGCGGTACACCCCCGGCGTGAGCCGGTATCTCCGGATCAGCGGCGCTTTGATAGTCTCATAGTCCGCATCCTCTGGTAAGTTCGTGGAAACATCCAGGCCTTTTCCATCCGATCACACACTCCCCCCCTTGTATTCATAATGCCCCCTAATAGCCCTTATATAAATGACCCCCCCCTTACGTTCACAATGCCCCCTTATATAGATGAACCCCCCTATCGTCATAATGCCCCTAATGAATCCTCCCTTATAATTCTCCCTCCTAATTCCCCCCTTATACTATTAGAACACCCACAACTGCGCTAAAAGAAAAAAAAAAAAAAGTTATACTCACCTACCTGCGATCCTTTGGTGAATGCCTCTTCTTCTTGGCCCTACACTCTATGCACAGGATTCATGCATAGGACGTCTGCTTCTTGGCGTAGGTGCGATGCTATGATGTCATCGCGCTGCCTGTGCCGTGTGTCTTGTAAACTGCAGGCCTGAAGTGGTTGTGGGATGGGTTTTAACTAGATCGGTGTCTGCAGACATCGATCTAGTTAAAAGTAAAACATGTATTAATGACGGTCCCTGGGGTGTGCCCCCAAAGAATCAGTGGACCCGGGGAAGCCGCCCCCTCTGCCCACCTTGGGCAGGTTCTTACTTCCTATTTAAAGTCCATCAGCCCACACTTGGTTGCTGGCTATTGACTCTGTCCTTGCTAAGCGTTCTACTTGCTCTTTAATGTATTGTACTTACTGACCTCTGACCTTTGGTTTTTCTTGTTACTACTCTTTTGGATTGTGATTTGGTACTGTTTGTCTTTCTGGTTTGAGCTTGGCCTGCTGACTCCTTTTCTGTGTTGTTTTGTCTTGTCTTGTCCTGTTCTGTGTCACATTTATCATAAGAAGGGACTGGCGCCCAGTTGTCCGCTGTCACCTAAGGCGGTGAGGCAAGTAGGCAGGGACAGGGGGTGGAACGAGTTTAGGGCACACTGTCTCTGTCATTCCCTTCCTCCCAGGTTTCAGCAGCAGCACTGGGGAATTGCTCAACTGGCAATTCCCTTACAACAATACTGCGAACTGTCCAGAACCACCACATTCCCCCCTTTGTCAGAGTGTTTTATGGTGATTTGGTTTTTCTGTTCTAAATTCTGTAGAGCCAGTATTCCCTGCTAGGTGCAATTAAATTGTGTGAAATTCGGTTTAATGGTTCATAATTCTGTAGTTGCCAGTTCTAAAAATGTATCAATAGGTGATGGATCTCCAGCCAGAGGCATTTTATGACTCTTAATTTTGTGTGAAATGAACAGACCCATACCGGTAGCCCCTCCTTCTTGTAATCCATAGAAGAGTCTCATGTCTTGTAACATATCCACAGGAATGCCCAATTCTTGGCATTCACGGAAATCCTTTTTTTAAAAAAATGTTTATGCAATTTAAGGCGCCGTACAAATAAATGAAGGTCTTTCACCCACTCAAAAGCAGTAAAGTCAGATGTAGGCACGAATGATAACCCAAAATCTCACAATCTCACATTGAGACAGAGGCCTTGACAATACGTTAATCACTTGAGTAAAGCCAGGAGTGGAATGAGCAGAAGGCAGAAATATAATTACTTCCTATATATTTCCCATTCCCTTTGTAGCCATTCTTGACTTTGGCCCAAAAAAAAAAACTGCAGCAAAATCTGCAACAAAAAAAGCCACGTTTCCGCAACGTGGGGCTTCAGCCTTAATAGGTAATTTCACTGTTATATTGTGTAAATATCTTATATATTTAATAGAGCATTGGGACAGACAAGATCTTAAGGTATACATGCAAGTATTGATTTCTATATACTTTTTCGTATGCACTTGCTCCCTTTGCTTCTTACTGCGAGTATAATTTTCCATTGGGAGAGGTTGAGCCCACTACCAAATAATTAAATCTAAACTTGTCCTTTCTGACCTCTACTAGCCAACCGGCAATATCCAGTGATACTCTGAATTAAATAAACAAAAATCAATCATGTAATTCATTAGACTACTTGTTTCATGGTCATGGTAGAGTTTTTTGATTTAATGAAGATTTTAGTTTTTTTTTTTTTTTTTTTACTAGTCATTAATCTTTGGTTCTATATTTTTTCAGTATTCAGTCAATATGTAATAGCTGTGCACTATCAATCTATCTATAATCTAACTATTATCTATCTATCTATCTATCTATCTATCTATCTATCTATCTATCTATCTGCTTTGTTCATGATTACGTTTAATATCACCATTTGTAATGGAATGAGATAAAGTGATCTAATTATGTCTGTCTGTTAATTGTCTATAGTATCTAAGTCCTGACTCCTAGGGTGGGAATTTAGGAGCAGTTATTCCCATCTCGGCAGCAATTTGCCGAGATGGGAATAACTCTTTTAACTGATCTCCAATTTGGTTAAGGACTTCAATTTCTCATAAAACCAATTCAACAGAGAATATCACCACATGCTAGCAAATCCCAGACTGCAATTCACCCCCCTCCCCCCTCTCAGTGGTCACACACAGACCCATAGGATACTTAGCATTGCACTTAATGAAAACTTATGAATTCATGGTGTTTTTAGGAAAGCTGCTTAACTTGTGATGCACATATCTGCACATGTCCAGCTAAGAGGCTTGTGATAGATAGCATGACCTAGTATGGTATATCTTTGTATTATATAAAAAGCATTTTTATATTGCAGTCACTATTATCAGGTATTGGTTTGGGATTATATCACATATATTCTTGATAGTTGATGACAACATTGTACTGTATATATTGTATGTAGTGTAATTTGCATAAAATGTAACCTAATCTTAACATTCAAATAATAATTTTTCATGAACAGCCAAAAATGAACCCACTGATTATGTTTATAATTATTAGATGATTTGCTTATAAAGATGCTATAGAACTGCATTATTTCTGTAAGATACTTGATACATACTCAATACTGTATTGCATTTTTTTTATTTATTATTTATTTTCTTGTCATCCAGTTCCATCCAGTTGTTATCATTCCAGATAAATTACAATGAACCATGTATAGACAAATTATATGAACCCTTTAGGTATTAAGAAGAATAATTAATGTACAATATGGAAAAAAACCCTCAAGCTCCATTGTTATAAAGGGCCAGTGAATTCTGCAGCATTTTTGTTCTACTAATACCAAGTAATTTGCAGCTTTTTATGAAGCACTAATTACAAATATTCATCCGATCATAAAGCTGTAATCACTTGAGATGGGAAATTAGAGAAGCTCTTGTGCAGATTGCCATTGCCATAAAAAGGGATAGTTTAACCCTGTGTGTCTAATATGGCCAACCCTGGCACGAAACAAACAGCTTATACTCTTACAAGTTTTATTTCCTCCCTAGTTGGTGTCAACAGAACAACTGCCAGATGATCCATCTTGTGTGTTATGTTTTCTAGTACAAAATGAAGCTTAATAGAGGGAATAGAGGGCTCTTTCTCTCATCCATGAAAGCCTTCATTACATTGAAGCCATACTTTTACATGGAAATGGAAGTGTTTTTAAAGATACCATGGCATACAATCAATATTATTATTATTATTATTATTATTATTATTATGTTATAAATGTTCTTTTATATTTTTGTTTTTCTACTATTATATAAAACAGATATAGGTAGTATAAGGCTCTGTTCACATTGGCACCATTACTTCCATTCAAAAAAAAGCCATGGCAGCCATGGGAGATATGACAGATTACATTGACTTACAATAATATCCAAGTTGTAGCATTTTGCTCCATTTCAATTAAAATAGCCATGGACAGATAGGATCCTGAAATAGAATCTAAGAGTGTGCTCTATTCCAATTAATAATAAAGGTAAAAGTGTGGGTACACAGTTACCCACAATGGCGCCTCCGAAATATACAGTACAAACCCTCGGTGGGGTATTGGCGATAGTCTAGGAGGTAACTGAAATGTTCCTTGTGGTGGGTGTTGTAAGCTGCAGCTCGTCCCAGGACCACTTGACCGAAAGTCAGTTGTAAAAGTGCTGTACATATACACGTAGGGTTGAAAAGGGTAGGGGACTAATTGAGCGCTGCTGTACCCAGATGGAATATGCAGAAACTGCAATAATGAGTAGAAGAACAGTCGTGGTTCCAATAGCTTTTATTCCAGTAAAAAGGCAACGCGTTTCAACACTAACAGTGTGTCTTCATCAGGCCAAGTGAGTAAGAAATGACAGAGACATACATATAAATAAATAAATACATAAATATATGAGTATATAAAAAGAAGCATAAACATAAAATCCAGTAGTCGAATAAATAAGTCAATGGATATAAAACAAATATAAAATACAAAATATGGTCGCCATATATTGGTGTGACATAAAATGTCTACAGAAATTAATAATTAATTAATGAGGGACTTGAGCATAATCACTCGTATAAGATGGTAATACATGAAGGTTATAGTACAGCTACCAGCTATGATTCGGGGGATACATATGAGAAGACAAGAAGTGATAGGTTAAGCGGGATAGAGTAGAGCAACTGTGGTAGTGGTAATGATCAGATAGGGTAAGATAGTGATATTTCTTATAGAGCAGTGATAACAATAGCGATCAAAATAATAATAATGACGTAGTTACTTTAAAAAAAGAGATACTGATGCTGTACAAGGGATGATAGTTGGAGATTGAGTACTGAATGGTAAATGTGAACCAATGTGGGGTAAAATGGGTGTGTATGAATATGATGGGATGAACATGTGCATGAATGTGTGGGATTCTATATGGTGGAAATGCAAATGATATAATGGAGTGATGCAAGGATGATGTTATAAAACATACAATATTGTACTCTAACCTTCATGTATTACCATCTCACACGGCTGATTATGCATAAGTCCCTCATTAATTAATTATTAATTTCTGTAGACATTTTATGTCACACCAATATATGGCGACCATATTTTGTATTTTATATTTGTTTTATATCCATTGACTTATTTATTCGACTACTGGATTTTATGTTTGTGCTTCTTTTTATATACTCATATATTTATGTATTTATTTATTTATATGTATGTCTCTGTCATTTCTTACTCACTTGGCCTGATGAAGACACACTGTTAGTGTTGAAACGCGTTGCCTTTTTACTGGAATAAAAGCTATTGGAACCACGACTGTTCTTCTACTCATTATTGCAGTTTCTGCATATTCCATCTGGGTACAGTAGCGCTCAATTAGTCCCCTACCCTTTTCAACCCTATTCCAATTAAGTAATCCTGGATCCTACGTATCCTATAGGGTACTGTAGACTTATTCTGGGTCCAGGAGAGGTATGTTTTAGTGTAGGGTCCCATCTGAATGAGGTCGCCTTGTTGTGATAGATGGGCTTTTACAAGCTTGATCAATCTTGTATACGAAGAACCTCAAATTTATATTAACTAGTAAATTTATATATGTATACTACTTCTTATCTGTCTGTCTAATATCAATGAAATGCCTCTTACCTTGGAACATTCTTGGATATGTTGTATTTGTATTGCTTATCTTTGCTGCTGTAACACACTGAATTTCCCCATGGTGGGACTATTAACCCCTTAACGACGCAGGGCATAATAGTACATCCTGAGTCGCATGACGATGTATGGAGAGCGCTCAGGAGCTGAGCGCTCTCCATACACCACGGGTGCCGGCTGTATAATACATCCAGGACCCGCAGCTAACAGCAGCGATCGGTGCCTGCACCGATCACGGCTGTTAACCCTTTAGATGCCACGGTCAAACGCGACCGCAGCGTCTAAATTGCGGAGCCGACAAGGGCGCCGCCATTTTTACCTCATCGCCGCCCTCCGGAACGTCATCGAAGGGCGGCGCTTGGTTGCCATGACAGCCAGGAGCCTATTGAAGGCTCCCAGGCCTGTCATTTCAGTATAGCTATTACACGATGCCAGAGGCATCGTCTAATAGCAGTGAAGGCATTTTGCTATTCACTACGATACAGTAGTATCGCAGTGAATAGTATGATCGATCAGACTCCCTAGGTTTCAAGGTCCCTAGGGAGTCTGATTATACAAGTAAAAGTATAAAAAAAAAAAGTTTTTAAAAGTATGTAAAAATTAAAAAAAAACACAAAAGTTCAAATCACCCCCCTTTCCCTAGATCAGATATAAAAGTAAATAAACAAAAGTAAACATAAACACATTAGGTATCCCCACGCTCCAAAATGCCCGAACTATTAAAATATTAAAATATTTATCCCATACGGTGAACGGCGTAGCGGGGAAAAAAATCAAAATGGCCAAATAGCGTTTTTTTCAACACTTTGTCTCCTATAAAAAATTGAATAAAAAGTGATCAAACCATCAGATCTTTCCCCAAGTGGTATCAATAAAAACGTCATGTTGTCCCACATAAAAAGACGCCTTACCCAGCTCCATACATGTAAATATGAAAAAGTTACAGGTGACACAATATGGCGATGCAAAATTTTTTTTTCTATTTAGCAAAGTTTTTAATTTTTTAAAAGGTATCAAAACATTACAAATACTATATAAATTTGGTATCGCTGTGTTCGTACTGACCCACAGAATACAGTTAACATGTCATTTTTACCACACAGTGAATGGTGTAAAAATTAAACCCATATGAATTTGGCGCAAATGCAGTTTTTCTCCAATTGCACCTCATTCTGAATTTTTTTCCAGCTTCCCAGTACATTGCACAGAATATTGAATAGTGACATTACAAAGTACAATTTGTTTCGCAAACAATAAGCCATCATGTGACTCTGTGAACTGAAAAATGAAAAAGTTATGGCTCTTGGAATGTGGGGAGGGAAAAACGAAAATGCAAAAACAAAAAATGGCCCGGTCATTAAGGGGTTAAAGGATTAGTATTATTATTATTAGAGATGAGTGAATCAAAGCTGCAGAAGTGGAATTCGATCTCAATTTCAGGAAGTATTCGATTCACATGGAATCCGGATTTCCTGATGCTTCGCGGTAACGAATACTTACTAAGGACCTTTGTGACATCAGACGGTCACAAGATATTCTCTAGTGATGTGATTGGGTAGGCATGTATTGGCTTGTTAGCAGATCCTTCCACATGAATAAAAGTTGTCCGTGCTGGAAAGAGAGAGAGACATGACCGCAGCATCCAAGGGTTTCCGCCATTTTGCCGCCAACCCACCTACCCCGGCACTATGCAGACAGGAAATAGCTGTTTATTTGCCACAAATTAATTCAGATCGAAGATAATCATATCGGAAAATTCGGCGAAGTTGCTGAATCGTATTTTTGAAAACTTCACTCACCTCTAATTATTATTATATAACAAATAGCAACAATGCATTTTCAGCTCTATTTATATAGGTCTTGGTGATATTTACAGAGTGCTTCTATAATCTATCTAACTATTATCTATATTCTATCTATCTACTGTATCTAATTATCTATCTATCTTGGGGCTAATAAAGTCCTTGCTTTTTTTTTTTTATACTATTTTTTGAGTGCTGCCTGTGTTTTTTTTAATTTAATTGTATGGTCAATAAACTGTTGACCTGAGGGATCTTTGGACTATTTAACTTTTGGTGCTGCTCTCTTGTGGTATCTATCTATCTATCTATCTATCTATCTATCTATCTATCTATTTGTCTAAAACATTGTTTCTGAGTTAATAAAGTACCCATACATTTTCCATTATTTTGGAGTGCTGCCTGATTTTTATTGGCTATTGTTTGGGACTAAGTCTGCACCTTGAGGATGGCACCCACAACTGCAACCAGTGTTGTCTTTGTTTTGATACCTATCTGTCTGTCTGTGTTATCCTTTGTCCTGCTATGGGTACAGAAGTGATGTTTCCTTTAATTGTATGTGTATTGCGTATCTGACTCATGTCTGCTTGCATTTAGATACATGGAGGCTTGTGTATCACACCTCTACTCCACTCACTTTGTGTTGTGTGCACCAGTTTTTGTTCTTAAAATGTTATTAAACTTATAAGAAGGGACCAAAATATTTATTGGGTAGAATAGCTGGATAATGTTGCTATGTATTTTTCATTTATGAGCCTTTTATAGTATTCTGCCATTTCCTGACAATTTCCACAGTGCATTCTTTTAGATGGTGAACGTAGACAGTAGGTGTAATTTATACATTTGGTCCAAGAGAGTTCACAGTGATGTGTATGCTTATGTATCTGGCAGAGGATGATATGTATGTTATTGAGCAACAGACTTGTTGAAATGAACCAGTGAGCCATTCTGAATAAAGTAGATTGTATCACAAAGCATTAGATGTCTCCTTGTCTGCATATGAACAGGCAAACAATGGATACCAGCGATACACAGTATAAAAGATGCATTTGATCTCATGGACATTCCCAACCCACAAAGCACCATTATGGTTAGCAATCACGGTAGACACAATGACCTCTGTCTATGAATAAAGTGATCACATCAACATTAATTTATTTTGACACTAAAGGATCAAAATTGCTAAGTAGACACAAAGTGCTCTTTCCAGTCATTCTCTATTAACCCTTTTCAAAATAATTAGAGACCAACATATGAAATTGGTTGACTTTTTTTTTATTTTTTGCTTTGTTTATTTTTATAAACCTGAGGATTCATTCAAGAAAAACTGTTAAGACTATTAATTCATATTTTAATATGCAATTTATTAAATTAAACTAATAAACAAAAATTAGTTATGCAGTCTGTAATAAAAAAATATTACTGACAACCTAGTCAATTTAGGATATGGACAAAATTTTTATTTGTGGCCCCCTTATTTCTTGCCAATGGCCACATTTTCCCATAGTTACAGTATGTATCCTTATGTAAATTGTTATTTTCAGATGAATAGTGATTGTGGTTTGGTTGTGTGTTGCTAGACAGTAGGGCAGTGCAGTGAGAAGACACCCACTCCTCTGTTGGTATTTGCGCTCATTTCTAGTACGTACTGTATGAATTTAGTATTACATTTTAACCTACTGTATGTGTTTTTGCTTACATTATTAACCTTCCTTTAAGTTTTAGAGTTTTTTCTACGGTTCTTCCGTAATGGTCATTGTCCTTAAAAAATCATTATTTCTCTGTGAAAACCACATTTGAAAAACTATCAGCAACAAACTTTAGAATTTATGCAAGCAACACTTGTTTTCTAACATTCTAGCCCAATACATCATCACCACTTCTGCTCTAGCTTCCTGCCATGTTCCCCACCAGTGAGGTGGCCATTAATAAATCACGTCCTCTAGCACGTCAGATTGTATCT
The DNA here is from genome assembly GCA_947044405.1 of Leptodactylus fallax. NCBI lineage: Eukaryota > Metazoa > Chordata > Amphibia > Anura > Leptodactylidae > Leptodactylus > Leptodactylus fallax. Next base: position 427,316 of record CAMRHE010000694.1, read on the forward strand.
GTGTCTGTCATGCAATCTTCTTACTTTGCAGATGGGATTTGATAGTGGTTAGGACATGCATATTATTAAACAGAGTAGATTGTGAGTTTCCTATCGGCCTTGGATCTGAGAAGGTTTAGACGAATGATGAAATGAAACTCTTGAGTAGAGAAATTTGTCATTCCTAGTAATAAAGTCCTTGTAGAGGTGCCGATTATCAAGGTTTTCCTATATGGAATTTATACAGGACATGCTAATACGGATAAGAAATTAATAACATGTACAGAAATTAAACACTTTTTCATTATTAATTACCCTCTTCTTAAGCTTTTTTTCTATTGCCTTTTGTCTATTGACCAGCTTAATGTGAGGTTTGGTGTATCTCCTAACTATATAAATTCTTCCATTGATTTCTCCACTTTTGCTGAACTTACTACAAAACATTTAATTGTAAATATATTTTATATGGTGTATTAATGTGACCAATTGTATGGTTAAAGGAGTTGGCCAATTTCAGATTAATATTGAGAGAACAATGTTATTGTTTGTATAATAAAAATTGTTGTACAACTGTCCAATATGCTTTCTGTGTCAATTCCTCATGGTTTTCTAGATATTTTCTTGCTTTCATTCATTCTTCTTCAGTCCATAGTCATGTGATATATGGTCCATGGTCATGTGATGAACAAACAGGTGCACAGCTCGTTATAATCACAGCACAGTAATAAGATATCTGCCTGGTAACGAGCTGTGCACCTGTGTGTTCAACACATGACCATGGACCGTAAATCACATGACCATGGACTGTATATCACATGACCATGGACTGATTTTTATCCACTGAGAGCAGAATTGATAGTGAATTGGAGAATTGATAGACAAAATATAATGGAAAATCGTACAACTTTTTTATTACGCAAACATTAACATTGGTCTCTCAATATTGGTCTGAAAGTGGCCAACCCCTTTAAGGTGATGTCACTTGTATTGCTCCACCCTTTACACTAATATAAAGTGATATTGTGTACACACTGTCATCAGAGTCTTGTCCAAGATGACATCACAGTTACCTATCCACCCTTTAAAAAACAAAACAAAGGCAGTTACCACCGCATAGGATCATAGGGTAGTATTGGAAGAGGGAGTTAAAAATTGTAAAGAAATTGGAAGTAGAGATGAGCGAATTTTTTAAAAATTCGATTCGGCCGATTTGCCAAATTTTTTGTAACGATTCAATTTGATCCAAATTAATTAACAGTGAATCGCGTTAACCCCTTCCTGACATCCATCCTAATAGTACGGTGCTGCCGGGAAGCAAACCACGGTGGAAGCATGGTGCGCACACAGAAACTGTGTGCGCACCCTGCTTTGCAGGTGTCAGCCCTATGTAACGGCTGACACTGTCCTCTAACACCCCCGGTCGGAGCTAAGCTCCGATCATGGGTGTTAACCCCTAAGATGCCGTGGTCAAACATGACTGTGGCATCTCAGGGGTTTTATTATATATTGGGGTCCCGATCACCCTTCATCCCCGCGACGTTTTCGGGGAGTGTTGCTGCTCCTATTTGGCAGCCTGGGGTATGACCAGTGACCCCGGGTCTGCCTCATCGCTGTCCCTCAGCATACCTGGTTGATCCTGCCTTGAAAGGATACTGTCAGCCTATGTGTCTGTACGGGCTGACAGCCTCCTATACACTGCAATACACATGTATTGCAGCATATACCTATTGAAGCAGCGATCAGATCTGTGTGGAAAAAAAAAAACCCCCCCCCCCCCCAGAGCTGGTGTTATTATTATACTCTGGGGTCTCCTCAGACTCTAGAGTATAATAATCAGAGGCCCAGGGAAAGTGATTAAAAATAACAAATATTCACCTTACCTCACCTCTCCTGGGAATCCGGCAGTCTGCAGCGTCCTCCTCGCTCCTCGTATTCTTTGCGACTGAAGTCCTGCTCCCCAGAAGTCATTGCTGGGGCCTGTGATTGGGCCTCAATGGTCACATGGGGGCACGATGACGTCATTACGCTGATGCGCTCCATGTGACCGCTGGAGACCAATCACGAGCCCCAGCAGTGAGGCCTGGGGAGCAGGACCTCGGTCTCCGGAGTGGATGTTGAGCCCAGGATAGGTGAATATCAGTATTTTTTTATTTTTAATCACCGCGGGGGGGTGCAGAGGAGGACATGTAGAATGGTGGAACCCCTTGGATACCGCAGTCATGTTTGACCACGACATCCAAAGGGTTAAATCCCCCGAACGGAGATGTGCGATTCGTTACCATGAAGTGTGAGGAAATCCGGATTCGATGCAAATCGATTATTTTCTGAAATTCGGATGGAATTCCACTTCGTCAGCTTCAATTCACTTATCTAATTTGAAGGAATATATACACTTGTTTATACTTTATGAATTGTGAATTCCCCCATGAATTTGTGTAATTGAGACCTGTCTGGGTATATATTGAATTGTTTCAACATACTGTATGTTTGTATGTCCTGTTATTGATCTGAAGATGAAACTTGACCCTGATATGAATTATTAAGAAAGTTTTTTTTTTCTACTAATACTTGCAGCTCTTGAGCCTGTTTTTTTCATGTTGACAATACTGACAGTTGTGTTCCTCCTTATAACCTTTTTTTTTGATATAATATCATTTAAATAATATACCCTGGTTTTGCAGTCACATCATAGGTTTATGTTACTTCCATGCCAATGGTAATAACATAGTGAGTATTTATTAATGTTGTCTGTATTCAGTATATCTAATATTAAAGGGATTGTTCAATTATCTATCCTCATGCGGTATCAGTGTATAACTTCATATGTGTAACCAAGTGAGGCTAAGGCCCCATGTAGCGAGCCTCATACAAAAAGCACTGCAGAAAAGACCGTGGAGGAAATGCATTGCGTTTTTTTTTCCACAGTGCTATTTACAGAAAGTCCGCAGAATTTTCCTCTACAGCCTTTCTGTCCCTATTACACCTATATGGAAAACACCAGCATTTCCATAGGTATAATTGACATGCTGCGATTTTCAAAAATGTAATGGTATTTGAAACCGCAACATTTCTGCTGCGGATATTTTACAACAATGTGTGGATGGGATTAGTACTGTAAAATGAATGTGTTTTTTGCCACACCGTTTCCGCTGTGGCCAAATAGCGGCGTTTTTACAAACGTGGGGCCCTGGCCTTAAACAATACAAACACTACAAACAAAATACCATGTTGTTTATCAACCCGTGTCCAGGCTATCTAAAGTCACTTGAAATTGACTAGACGATAGGTAAGCACTCCCTTGTCCGATTGTGCATAATGGATTAAGCATCCATTGCTAGTTTTGGCTTTTCTTGAATACAGGCCACACAGCAGTGTCTTGTGCTGCTTTAATGATCAATTATACAGTACCTCTGAATTTATTTGCCATATGATTAATATACAATATTCTTTTGATACATGACAGATAACAGATACCTTCTTTACCTTACTTCTACAGAAAGTGAAACTAGACAACTAGACATTATATTTCTGATCTACAGGGACATTTTGATTTCTGTTCTAGTTTAATAAATGTATTTAGAGAAACAAAATCTTTCCAAAAATATACCAAAATTCCCCAATGAATATTGTACTTAATAAATTCCCTTAGTGAAAGTGTCAACTATTTATTTACCTGAATGAAGTAAAGTTGCTGAATTAACAGCTCTGTAACCACTTACAGTACATTACTTGGATGATCTGGGCAGGGGAAAGGTGAATTTATATAGAAACGTGGCCTCTTGTGGGTCAGGATTCTCTTTCAGTTGTTAATCCCTTCAGATTTTTCTCTCCACAAGGCATTGAGATGATGGAAAAAGCCATCAGTTTTGATTTAGTCTCTGAGGACGAAGACATGTCCCCAGCACACTTCTACACTGGAAGAGGTGGGTGAGCAGGTTAAGAGCGTTTCCTTTGTCTAGTTTCCATTAAACTTCAATCAGAGCTACAGAAAGAGAAATTCCTCTAGGCTTTCACACATCCAGGTATTGGGCCCGGCTGACTTTAATAAAAGTCATAACTGATCTCTCGCTAGGAGGTCCCTTGTGGAATGAGCTCAGCAAAAATTCAAGTAACTCCTTTGAGAAGCAAAACAAAAGCCGTCTTAAACATCACATTATCCTAATAATCCCATTGCTACTGAAGCCATTCAATTATTTTAAAGGTCTTAATTTGCAAACTGTGGTATTTCAAAGTTTTCTTCAATGTTATTGAAGGATGGGGACAGGGGTACGTGTAAATGAATGTCATTTTATCTACAGTATACTTGTGTGGGTCTTGTTAATTGCTTGGTAAACTCCTTCACTTAATGCTTAATTTGTACCTGTCTTAAACAACATCTGTAATATCTGCATTTATGAGAATAGGGGACATTGGAAATTGATGCCTTGCAAAAAATGTGCAACATGAGAGTATGTTTAACTAGAGCAAGGACTTCTATGTGAAAGATTGTCTTTCTTTGGTTAAGAGTAAAGTCAAATTTTATACCATTTTGAAACTGTAAGACTTTTAAGTGACCCGTCACTATCAATAGCACTTGGCAGAATGGTCGTTTGACTGTCATATCTCATGACTCCCACATATACATCCATGCTTGGTTCTCTTCTCATCAGCTAGAAGAAGAGAATAAACTGCTACCAGACACTTCTGACAGTGGCTTATATCCTGGAGATAAAATGGATCAAACAAAATAAAATTCAACATGCATGATTCTTTCTTTCCCAGTTGACATCTGCAAGGTGGGACTCAAGAGCCCTCTATACACATAAGTTAGCCAGCCAGTCCCAACAAAATTGGCAGGTTGAGATGACTTTTCTCTTATGCATATGGGTCCTTTACTCATAAAAAGCTGTCACCAAGGGTGAAAACAGTAGTGAGATACTTGGGCAGTACCAGAAGACTTATCTTCTAAGGAGGTCTAGAAGTACTTCTCATTCAATCTCACAAATACATAAAAATCCAATATGTTATTATATGAATATCAAAAAACTCCTCCTTTGGAATTTTGGGTTGGAAAGTCCAGCTTCAAGGAAGTAACTTACAACACCCAATTTAGCACTACTGAAAAACATGTATAACAGGGGAACATATATTTTAAAACCCCTGTAAAAAATTACTAAAATGTACAGGAGTCCGTCCTTGCGATTGGATTACTCTTGTTTTGTTTGAGAAATAGCAAGCCATTTTCTTCTATCCCGCCATACATCATTTTTTGGCATTACAAAACCCATTTTGATAGATGAGTGCTACTCAACCTATTTACCACTATGTCTATTTCTATCCTGCTGAGATATACAAAATGCACTACTACTGTTTACTACTAAATGGCAACAATCAAGGGAGGACACAGAACAGATGTTATGAATGTTAACCGCCATGTTCCAAATATCATCCATGGAACGTCTCTGTGGATAACAGAGGTTTTGCCTCCCCCACGCAGTAACGTGTTACAGATATCACACAGCCTTACAGGACTGTGTAAAAAGAAAGGCAGCCTGTAGAAGGCAATCAGTGAATGAACACTAAGTGTGTGCCATCAGCAAGCCATTTGTATTGTGTTGTGCTGAGCTTAATTGCAAGTCAAGTGCCATTTCTAAAGAATAGAGTGGAGCCAGCCATTTGAGTGAATTGAACCTCAGCTGAGAGAGGAACATTGTACAATACGCACACTGAAGGCCATGGCAGATGCTTTCAGAAAGACACTACACTTATTATGAATGGGCAAAGGGCACTTACTGAACTCACAATAATCACACATTCCTCCATTTGGAGAATTACTGGTAAGTAGATTTAACTCTTTCACAGCCAAGAAGGGTGTTCTACAGGAATGTATCTAATTTTGTTCCAGTGATAAAAAATAAGGACACAAAGTAAACCCAACAGTTGCAAAGAAGAAAACAACTATAAAAAATGAACCTCATGATCTGTCAAGTCACCTTCTTCTCTGGTGATCATGCACAGTTTTCCTTTTTATGAATCATTACAGTTTGGTTTAAAGATAGTTTACTAAAGAAGCTTAGCCCCACATAATAATATATAAAGGTATTGTACAAAACAAGACACAAACATCTATTCAACAACTATTTTTATCTAAAACAGTGACAGTAAGCCTTGTATTGATCATATGAGACTGTAAGTGGTGCTGAGCATCATAGGCATAACTTGAAGCTCCTGGGCCCCAATGCAAAATACAAAATATGTTACGGGGCCTCTACCTATCAAGTGCCATTCAGAATAGTGGTATATTGTGAAAGGACCCTTTAGGGCCCCCTTGGGGTCCAGGATCTGATAGTGACTACTACATCTTCCCCCCCTATACTTATGCCCCTGTTGAGCATGTCCTTGACACATACTCAGCCCTCTGCAAATTTAGTATCCCATATGCTATCCCTTAGGCTCCAAAGCTAGTCCCTGCTGTTTTTACACAATCTTTAAATGTCTGTTAACAGTTATCAGTTTCCAAAACAAGTTTTTCTAGTGAAGCTTGTGAATATATGCAAAATTAATTGCTTGAGGTTTGCCCATCAACAACTATTGTTGGATATCAGATCACCCTATTTGAGAGCTGTCTCTAGGCCAGGAGGAAACTCTACTCTTCTTGCAGTCAGTAGGGCAAATTCATCATTCTCTCTATGCCAGTTTCCTAGCATAGAGGGATGATATTGAGGTGCATGTTTGGCGGAAGGCACTTTTTTGTGCGAAATGTGTACCTCAGGCTTCAATCTATACCTCATCTGTCATATTGTGTGAATGTAGTCAGTGCGGGGATCAGGGTTGACCTGAGGTGTAGGTCTCAACCTCTTCATACATCTATGGTTCACTGAGACAGTCTTAATAAATTTGCCCCATTGTATAAAAAAAAAAAAAAATAGAATTTACATTGAATTTTTCTTCTAATCATGATTGCTATTGACAATTGACACTCAAGCTGGTCTTTTTAATTTTCAAGGGGACCCAATGACAAGCAGCTGCCCATTTGCCCCCATTATAATCCAATCCTGTAATCACCTGTAATCCAATCCTGTATTACCTGAGTTGATCAATGTTGTGGAGCTCTGGAGTGAACTGGAGGTGAGTATTTGTTGGGTGAAACTTGTGAGATTTGTCTCATAAATATTTGTGAGGGTTGTCGGTTTCATTCAGACCAAACATGTCCGAAGCGAAACTGCTATCTCTTCAGACCCCAGAGTATAAGAAACAAAGGCCCACAAATAGTGTTACATGCCCTGGTCTCCAGCACGCAGGTCCTCATTCTCTTTGGGCCTCTTGTGATTGGGCCTCAGTGGTCACACTGGCATCATGACACACAGAGGCAAGCATCATTATGCCATCTTATACCCCCACAAAATACAAGGTCTAGTAAAGCTAAATTGAAATAAGATTGAAAAACTTATGAAAGCTGGAATGCAGAGAGAGGTAAATTTTACTAGTTTAAGCCGGGGCCCCACGTGGTGTAAACGCCACGGTTTGCCCACAAATCTAGCGCATTTCATCCACACATTTCGGGAAAATACGTACAGTGGACACGCTGCGATTTCCAAAACTCGTGATTTTGGAAATTGCAGCATGTCAATTATACCTACAGAAATGCTGTTGGTTTCCCTATAGGTATAATGGAAGCAGAAAGTCCGCAAAGGAAACCTCTTTGGACTATCTTAGAAAAGCGCTGCGGGAAAAACCGTGATGCACTGGTGTCACGGTTTTTCCTGCAGCACTTTTTTGCTGTGACCCACTATGTGGGGCCTTAGCCTTAAGTCTAATATATATTAGATCACTAAAGAAAAAACGCACATAAGGCACCAGAAATATGTGCTAGCAATTATTTGAGCCATAAATTTGAAATCGGCAATAAAATAATGACATTTTTGGGAGAGTTTATGCAAATTTAATATGACTGTTGGGGTTAAACTGTTTTGTTTTTTTTTGTTTTTTTTTAAAAAAAAAACCTTTAAGTGTTGATTCACACTTGCGCCCGGAGTCCGACCGTCATGAATCCGACCTAAATATCAGAAAAAAGGAAAGGGAAAGGTTTGCAAGCGGTTTGTTTAAAGACCCATTCACTTCAATGGATTTTTAAAGCAACCCGCAGGTGTCCGATTGCAGCCTCTGCACCGCGAAGCCGCTTTTTTTGGTCGGAAACAAAGTTGGACATGCAGGACTTTGTGTCCGACCAAAAAAAGAGCTTTCATGCCGCAGAGGCTGCAATTGGATACCTACGGGTTGCTTTAAAAACCCATTGAAGTGAATGGGTTTTTATACAAACCTCTTGCAAACCTTTCCCTATCCTTTTTTCTGATATTTAGGTCGAAATCACGACGGACGGACTCCGGGCGCAAGTGTGAACCAACCCTAAGGCTGAGGCCACACTGTGGAATAGCTGCGCTTTTTTTGCAGATTTTGCTGCATTTTTTTGATCCAGGAGGGGGATTAGCAGAAGGTAGAAGTCTTTCCTTTATATTTCCCATTCCAGTTGAAGTCACACTTGGCTTTGGCTCTAGAAAACGCAGCAAAATCTGTAACAAAAAACACAGCTTTTCTGTAATACGTGGTCTCAGCCTAGAGCACTGACTACAAACCTCCATAATCATTATAGTTAGGGTGTCTGAAACTGATAATGAAGGTTGAAAATCTGAAAAAGCAAGTCAAAAATATGTAATTGATTTAGCTTTATGCTTTGAATATATTTGCATATCAACTGTATTTTTGAAAATGTTCTTGTTTTAAATATCGAATTGGCTTAATCTTCGGCACCTTGTGTAAATAATTTGCACACGTTTGCTGTCAGGCTATTTGTAATGATTTACAGATTCCAGTGTTTGCAAGAGCCTGGATGGTAAACACTGAAAATGTTACAAAAAGACATCCATCATGTTTTTTGAACCTCAGCATATTACATCTGTCCTGCTTGGAAGTGCATGTTTAAATAAAGCAGAGGGTTAGTAACACTTTCACACTTCTGCTACCCACACAGCAAATGATCCATCTCCTCTCAAACTACTCGAGATAAGAAAAACATGCTTTCCAAAATTCAAGGGGCTTAAATTGATTACCTTATAATGAATACCTACAGTTCACAGCAATGCTGCTTGCCCTGAAAACAGGATCAAATTCTGTGTGAGGTGCCTGAGTGAATATTTATCAAAGCAGCCTGGAAGAAGCAGTGTCCTTAATAATCTCGCTCTGACAGGGGAGAAAAACTAAGACTGATCCTGTGGAGTGATCAGTGAATTTACTTATCTTAATTCACTTGGTTTGGTTCAAGTCAACTTTTCACAGCGGTAATTAATAGGAACGTTGTATGTACTCGGACAAGCTAGCACTTTATGACTTTGGTCTGAGGGTAGCACAAAATCCTTTAACACAGTGGAATTTGACTTAAAGCTCCAAGTTGGATCCTTTTATCAAATTGACAATAGTTATATGATAGATATAATAGAAATATCACAGATAGATAAATATACAGATAGATAGGCAAATAAATAATAGAAGAGATGTGTATACTTTAAAGCTAAGGCCCACATAGTGAACCACATAAAAAAACGCAGCAGAAATGCATTTCCGCTGTGTTTTTCATTGTGTTTTTGCTGTGGTTCTCTCTGCAGTTGTTCTTCCTTTATTAAATCTATAAGGAAAATACTCACATTTCCGCAGGTAAAATTGACATTTTGTGTTTTTTTTCTGCAATGTGTGAATGAGATTAGCCAGAATCTCATTTACTTTGCTGGTATTGTAAAATGCAGCCATTTTTTTGCAGCAGACAAAAACACTGCATATCTGCAAGTGCGGCCTAAAGACGTTTTCCCATAACAATCTGTTACACCTATTCACTGGTGGTGATAAATGTATGATCACTTGGAACCTCAGCATTCATGAGAATAAGGCATCCCATGTATGAAATGGAGAGGTAGCTTGCACGCATGACCACCACTCTATTTTATTTCCATGAGAGTGAGTTAACCTAATACAGCACTGCAACAGGATATAGAAGTGAATGGAGCAGTGGTCATGCATGCGAACTGTCATTCTTTTCACACAGGGGACTTGGCATCCCATTATCATTGGGGTACAACCTACAATGCATTTGAAAAGTCTTCAGACCCTTTCACTTTTTTCATTTTGTTATGTTAAGGCCTTGTACTAAAATAAAAATAAATCAAGTTTTCCCCATCAATCTGCACTCAAAACTCATAATGAAAATGTGAAAATAGAATTTTAGAAATTTTTGTAAATGTATTAAAGAGGAAAAACTAAACTTTTGCGTGGACAAAACTAGTCAAACCCTTTGCTACAACACATGAAATTTAGGTCTGGGGCCTCTTATTTCTCTTGATCATCTTTGAGATGTTTCTGCACCTTGATTGGAACAGTTTGTAAGCCTCTTGTGAAATATAGGCGGGACTTGTTGGACAGGGAGCATGGCTTACTATGCTAAACTGTGAGCCGTGAAATTTTTGCACCAAAGTTTTATTGTAAACAAAACCAACTAAGTGGCGTAAAGCTGATGTAAAGACTAGACACTCTAAAAGTACACCAGATTTTCAAAATGCATTAAGACACTTTAAAAAATTTGGTGTTGTTTAAGACTGTCATGTCTAAGTTAGACAGTTTTAGTTTATCTGTCTCATTGCTCTACAGTGCCTACACTGCCTCTGAGCTAAGCTGTAAAGCCTGACCATTGAGGACAAGCCTGTCAATGAGGGTAAAGATTTGGGATGGCACTCCAGGTATTTTCTGCATTCAAATAAATCTTTATTCCGGTAGATCACATCAAATATCACACTATGGTATGACCAACAGTATTATAGCAACGTTTTGGGAGACTCCTTCATCAGGCATTGAAGGTCAGGCAATGGTAGAAATGGAAGATAATGTGATATGTGGTGTTTCCACTGGTAGATAATCAACAGTTAGTGTATTGCTTGAAGAGCCAGACTGCTGATCCCCTACTCTACCACATATCACATCATCTTCCTTTTCCACCGTTATCCGACCTCAAAATCCTGATGACAATAGTGTCATATTTGATGTGATCTACTGGAATAAAGATTTATTTGCATGCAGAAAATACCTGGAGTGCCATCCCAAATTCTTTATTCTACTGAAACAATTTTGGGGTGGTGGTCAGTCCCCATGGTGATTGTGCACCCACCTGTGAAGTGCCAGCCAAGTACTGTCCTACACACATAGAAGTATAAGCCAGCAGTGAGGTCATGGTGAGGTAACAGCTAGGGGATGAAACCTGGTGAGTTCATTTCAGAGATAAGTGCATCTATCAGACATTTATGAGATAACTATGCTGAGGCATGTAGAGCTTTAAATAGTCTTTTTTTTTACATGTGGCTGTTGGAATTTTCCTGGGCATTGCACAGTCTAACCTTGGGTAAATGTGGTGGGATGTCCACTTCTGGAAAGATTGTCAGCTGTCTTGAATGTTTTCCACCTGTGAATAGTCCTCCTCATTGTAAAATGATGGTCTTCAAATTGTTTCGAAATGGCCTTATGACCCTTACCATATTGGTGGGCAGCAACAATTGCTCTGCTAAGATCATTACTTGTCTTTTCTCCTTAGCATTGTGTTAACACATACCGGAATGCTCCAGACCAGCAAAACACCAAAACTATGGCTAATATAGAGGTAATCACTTTCCTGATGATCAATTACTCAAGAGAATTTGATTAGCAGCAACATGATGCTACTTACCCTTTTAATTCCTATGGAAGCAGTAAGGATCATACTTAATTTTTCACACCATGTGTTGTTGTTTGTTTATCTAAGGTTGAATTCAGCTCCTACAGTCCTGGACTGGAGCAAACTGGCTGTGATTGTCCTCTTTACAGTAGAGAGCCTAATTAGTATATACATCCTGATACATGAAACCATAGAATAGAAGAAGACATACTTTGTATGTCTGACTTTACTTAAGACTAAAGTCATGTCATACTTTATGACATGACTTTAGTCTTAAGACTATAGATGAGTGAGAGACACACAAAAGACACTGAAGTCTGGTGTATTCTCTGATCATTCCAACTACCCACATGGCAATATATGTTGTGCTGTTCTTACTACACACAGGACAGTATAGTCTCATCCACCGTAATGTCCTTGGACGGTGGCACGACCTTCACTTTATTTTCTCTTTTGCCTTACATGTCTGATATATTAGCAATTGGGATTCAATTAATAACGTTTGACAGGTGTTTACTCCACAGTAGAAATTCTTACTCAGTCACAGTGATGGCATTACTAAATAATTAGAACATTTCTATATACACTATTGTTACTAGACCTTGAAGTTATGAGTTTGAATATACCACTTCAGTAGGTATCATCTGTTATATGCTAGTGGCTTTTTCAGGAAGTCTCCCACTAGAAATCCCAGAGCTTATAATTTCCAATGTTGCATTAGTAAATTTATAGTATTCGTTAGTGGAACCTATATATAGTAGCTACATTATCCAACCTATTGTCCCCTATAATGAAGATGCTTTATAAGTATTCTTATCTGTACTGTACTATGACAGCATATTGTATTATAAGTAATGTACCAGAAATGTAGTTTGTTGAACATGGTTTTGCTATGACCTCCATTTCATCTAATTGTCATGTGGACCTGATAGAATCAGAACACAAAATGTCATCAGAATCTCTCAAATTTGGACCTAAGTCTCTGGGATTCAAGAAGTACTATGTTGCTGTAAAATAAACAATATAAAATGAAGATGCAGTTGGATGCATGGATTACATTTGCTTTTACAAATATAAGCAAAAGTGAAAGCCCAACCTATAGTTTAAAAAACAAAGAAACAAACAAAACACAAATAATCCTATGTTTCTGGAGAATGTAAACTGTTCATGGGGTGCACAATAAAATGCTGTATTTGTTTGTTAAAAATCCTATGTCTTTAAATTCTTTGCATGCAGTCATGTTTAATGCTGCTAAGTTTCTGTACATTGATTTCTTCTGAAAGTAAAGTAAAGGGCAAAACTTGTAACTTTTCTCACTGAACTTTAAACTACAGTCTCTAATATTCCTTTTTATTCATGTTGTTATCGGGAACCTGTCCAGTGGTTTTTCCACCATAAACTGGCCCCATGAATGAAGTCATTCCCTTTCCATTGTTACCCCTCTGTAATCCTTCAGTTGCAGCAAAGTGAAGTTATAAAAAAATAAAAGTCCTATGTAAATGAACCTAAGCAGTCAAGGTGGACGGGAGCAATGTCAACTTTGCTACATGTTGTGCATGTTGTCCATGCTTCTATACGTTGCTATGCACGCATACCTCTTTCTGTTGTTACTACTGTATTCATCTGTAGGGCAGGTATGCCCTTCCTCTCTGTTACTTAACCCTTCCCCGTCATCTGCCGTAATAGTACGGCGGATGTTGGGTAGTTAAATATGGGAGAAGCTGAGTAGCCACCATAGCCACTGGGTCTCTACTGTATTATACAGAGAAGAACCAGCACCATTGCCAACAATCTATGCCTGAATTGATCACAGGCATTAATGCCCCTAACACCAAAGTACATCTGGCCCCCCAAAAAAAAGATACCTTATACCCTCATACACGAAAATAATGATGGCTTTTGGAAAGTGGGAAGTAAAATACGAAAATCAAAAAATGCCTGTGTTAGGAAGGGATTAAAGGGTTACTATGGTACCTACAACCCTTCCTCAAGATATCATTGTGAGGCTACATTCACATGACCATTTTTTATGTCTGTTTTGCACCCGAGGGGCACTCGTTTTCATGGATCCCTCATACTGATAAGTGTATTGTGGGATCCGTGAAAATGGACAAAAATAGGGCATGTTCCTTTTTTTGATGGTCTGTGGAAGTCCCTATTCACATGCATTGAATTTAATGTGGCCGTATAATGTCCAATAGTCGTGTGAATATAGGGTAAATCTGAGTGTTTGAAAGTAAATAAGTTAAGTAAAGTACTATACTTAGGCTTTGATGTTGCTCTAACTTACACAAATCTATGAACTGATTGAAGATTCTTGTGACAGAGAAGATTTCTAGAAATGACAACTGTGCATTGCATATAAAGGACAAAAAACTCCTGCTGGTCTGTTAGTTTTCGATGGATGGGGGAGTGGGTTATAAAGAAAAGAGACTAATTTAATGGTCATTTCCATTTAGAAAACTTATGCCAGTTTAATGTTTTAACCCATTTTTCCCCAGCTGGTCACCACATACCATACCACATGTCATTCATGAGATATGATAATGAGTAGATTGTATGAATAGACATTTATGTCCATTTGGCAGAGAGCTGTTTTATTTACACATGCAGGAAACTGTTCCAGCTTCCTCTGGCTGCCCAACAGAACTGTCTTCTCCGGATTATGTTGGCATATTAGCCGTCTTTTGTTTTTTCAAAGTAACCGTATTATCCTAACTCAGATGAGCCAACATGAAGCATTAAGCCAAGGGAATCCGGAACAGCAGAGCAAGCAGATGGAAATCCCAGTGCTGTGTTTTTTCTCTCTCTCCAAGATGGACAGAGTGTGAAAACTGATTTTTATCTTTAGTTTTATTTGAAAAGAATTTTTATTATATGGATGAAATAACTTGCATTGTATATTTATATTTCTCATTAAAAAAGAAAGAACATGTGAAGCCAAATGACTATGAATGTAGGCCGGCACATAAGTGCTTTATACGATATAGAAGAAATAACGGATGTGTTTATACTTAACTAAATCTGTCCAGCATGCTGTCAGTTCCATCATTTAGAGAATGCAAATACAATGTGGGAGGATGATGTTGTAGTTCTCTATCTATCATCACTGTTGAGGCAGTGCATGAGCTGCTTCGCTATGACAGTGCCTTGCTTCAGAATATATTGCAGATTGATAGATTTATATTCAGGGACATAGCCAGTGATATCAAGGAGCATGCAATATGGCTAGCTGGTCTGAGAAGCTTTATCATCAGATATTTGTAGAACAAAAGGGAAAGGAAGATCTATAGCACTTCACTTACTGTTTCACTGATAAATGGAATTTACTCATGCCCTTCTTGTGAAAATGGTCCACACACTATGTCAGTAGAATGGTCATTATTTAAAACTGTGAAAACAACAACACCTCCTCAGTTTTACTAGTACGTTTGTGCTACATGTATTTGTCATGCTGAAATGTATCCTCAAATAAAATGTAAAAACTACAATCCCCCCAAAAAACATCTAAACAGCATCTTTTAGATGACTACTAAAATTGCATTGGAGAGTTCTAGGGATGTGGCCTTAGAGATGATGGCTAGTATGCATTATGTATGGTGGCTAAAAATCAGTTACAGAAAATCTGGTCTGGATAAGAGGGTGATCTCTTTTGTAGAGGTTTGTACAATCCATGTTTGTTAGAATGACTGTTGATAAGCAGATCAAAGAGTGTCCTTCTGCTAAGACCCCCAGAGGTTAGCTGGCATGCAGCAAGTGTTCAGTTTTCCTACAGTGCCACCAGTCCTGGATTTGTATAACAGTGCTATATTAACACTACAATGCAACCAGGCTTTATCTCTCAATAGACTGAAAGAAACACAAGTGGACTGTACAGCAGGGCTCCCTGAACCAAGTCTACAACAAAATGGCTGAGGAAACAAAATTAAAGTTTAAAGGGTTATCAAGGGAAAGGGATAATAATAACACTTTGTTACAGTGTGGTGACTAGTTACTAGTGGCAGGAATAATAAGAACATAAAAAACAGCTATACTCGCCTCCTATTGTCCCTCTGTATCAGTGTGGATGCTCAAATTCTCCTTACCAGTATAATTACCAGTATAATTTGAAGATTCTGCAGGATGATGTCACCAACAACAGTTTCAGCCAATCACATGCCTCAGCAGTGAGGTGGACGAGTACAATTGAGGATTCTCATTGCTGTTGCCTGTGGTCAACCGAAGCAGTTGTCAATTATGTCATCTTGCAGCACAGCAGCATCTCCTCTTCCTTCCTAGAACTCTCTATGTGGGTTGTTTCACGTCTCAGCTCCCATTCCACAGTGGTTCGGCCCATTAAAAAAGGGTAACTATACATTATGTACATACTACAGGGCAATCATATTATACAAGGCAGAAATGAATGAACTATCAACATTTTGTAGTGCTCCCAGTGGGACACTGAAGAGAGACATTAAATGGGGTCACAGGCTTGATATCGAATATCTATCGTATCTTCTCTTCTCCGGAGGGGCGGGCCCCCCTTGTCCACAAGTACATGGTCAGGTGGTCGGAGGCTCTAGGTAAGCAGATCTCCCTGGCACAATGGCAGATTATATGGTCCCGTGCTGCCAAATCATCCACATGCATTATGTTCCGTGAAACTCAGTACAAGTTACTTATGTTTTGTAAGTTTTGGTACCATATCCCGGTCCTCCTCCACACCCTGAATCCTAACGTATCCACGGACTGCTGGAGATGTCTGTCCGGGGAGGGTACGTTGCACCATATTTTGGATCTGCCCATTGATCCGCCCTTTTTGGACAGAGGTCCGTGTATTAACTGATGGGCTCTTCCTCCAGGGTGTCCCACTGGACCCTTTGGTGTACTTACTTAATTTACCCCCCACCCCACCCCCGACGTCTTGGTGGAAAGGCCTCTAAACTTTTCCTGTATCTCTGTACTGCTGCTAAAACGCTTGTGGCTCTTCACTGGAAAAGTGTACATCCTCCTACTGCCCCTGCCCTCGTGGCTCGGGAAAGATGTTCGCAGCCTGGAATACCTCACTGCTATGCTTAACAACACTACAGCTGCCTTCTAGTCGGACTGGTCCCCTTGGGATATGTACTACACTCTCCATGGTCTTTGATCCCCCCCTTTCCCTTCCTTCCCCCCTTGTTGTCCCCCTTCCATGTCCATGTTTTTTCTTACGTCTTGTGTTCTGTTTGTTTTTATTTAGGTTGGTCTTTTTTTTTGAGTATCTGGTTTTTGCTGTGTTTTACTGCATTTTGTGTCCTTATATGATTACACAATCATGACATGAATGAGACACGGCAATGGTGCAGATAAAAAATGGGTGGCCATACCAATTCCCATAGTATTATTTTACTTCATTACAAAGTGATTGTTTACTGATTATTTATATAATATATTAGCTGTGTGGCAACCTGCAAGCCACATTTCTATTAACCCTCAAAGAACAACTCGTTTATAAAGAGGTGTAAGCAAAAATGAATTAACAATGAATGACTGATGTCACTTGTGGAGTGCACTCTATTTGTCCAGTATTAAATGAAATATAATATTTGTTTGAAATAAACAAAAGGAGACATCTTTTCCATAACCCTATCATTGGTTTAGATTACAGATTACCGGTTTGTGAAAATCTTTGACTGAGTTGCTTGCAGTTGTAGTTTCCATTCATGCTTAACAGCTTTCAGTTTGACAAGAATAAGATAGTCCTGGCACTTAACAGTGGATGATACAATATTCCACAACAGGAGTTCAAACACTGCTCCATCTTTTAAGTAACAGTTTACAGACCCCATTGTGTATGAGTAAGTCCTGAAGGAAACGGTAGTTTAAAGTATGGCTGTTATTTCATTTGACTTTTCAGGATAAACATGTGTGAACATGAGTCATAACACAATGTCTGACCATTATATGACTTATATTTTGCATGATTTATCATTTTCCCTCTCTGTATGCTACGTCTTTAGTTTGCATTCCTCTCTGAACTGGTGGATAGAGACTAGCTGCCATGCATTGTACACAGTGAGTAGAGTAGGAATGTTCTATAAGACTGTCTCTCTCACTCAGAAACAGACCAAAGATCATTCTGGACATACAGTACAGACCAAAAGTTTGGACACACCTTCTCATTCCAAGAGTTTTCTGTATTTTCATGACTATAAAAATTGTAGATTCACACTGAAGGCATCAAAACTATGAATTAACACATGTGGAATTATATACTTAACAAAAAAGTGTGAAACAACTGAAAATATGTTTTATGTTCTAGGTTCTTCAAAGTAGCCACCTTTTGCTTTGATTACTGCTTTGCACACTCTTGGCATTCTCTTGATGAGCTTCAAGAGGTAGTCACCTGAAATGGTCTTCCAACAGTCTTGAAGGAGTTCCCAGAGATGCTTAGCACTTGTTGGCCCTTTTGCCTTCACTCTGCGGTCCAGCTCACCCCAAACCATCTCGATTGAGTTCAGGTCTGGTGACTGTGGAGGCCAGGTCATCTGGCGTAGCACCCCATCACTCTCCTTCTTGGTTAAATAGCCCTTACACAGTCTGGAGGTGTGTTTGGGGTCATTGTCCTGTTGAAAAATAAATGATGGTCCAACTAAACACAAACCGGATGGAATAGCATGCCACTGCAAGATGCTGTGGTAACCATGCTGGTTCAGTATTCCTTCAATTTTGAATAAATCCCCAACAGTGTCACCAGCAAAGCACCCCCACACCATCACACCTCCTCCTCCATGCTTCACGGTGGGAACCAGTCCATTCGTTCACCTTTTCTGTGTCGCACAAAGACACGGTGGTTGGAACCAAAGATCTCAAATTTGGACTCATCAGACCAAAGCACAGATTTCCACAGGTCTAATGTCCATTCCTTGTGTTCTTTAGCCCAAACAAGTCTCTTCTGCTTATTGCCTGTCCTTAGCAGTGGTTTCCTAGCAGCTATTTTACCATGAAGGCCTGCTGCACACAGTCTCCTCTTAACAGTTGTTGTAGAGATGTGTCTGCTGCTAGAACTCTGTGTGGCATTGACCTGGTCTCTAATCTGAGCTGCTGTTAATCTGCGATTTCTGAGGCTGGTGACTCGGATGAACTTATCCTCTGCAGAAGAGGTGACTCTTGGTCTTCCTTTCCTGGGGCGGTCCTCATGTGAGCCAGTTTCTTTGTAGCGCTTGATGGTTTTGGCCACTGCACTTGGGGACACTTTCAAAGTTTTCCCAATTTTTCGGACTGACTGACCTTCATTTCTTAAAGTAATGATGGCGACTCGTTTTTCTTTACTTAGCTGCTTTTTTTCTTGCCATAATACAAATTCTAACACTCCATTCAGTAGGACTATCAGCTGTGTATCCACCTGACTTCTGAACAACACAACTGATGGTCCCAACCCTTTTATAAGGCAAGAAATCCCACTTATTAAACCTGACAGGGCACTCCTGTGAAGTGAAAACCATTTCAGGTGACTACCTCTTGAAGCTCATCAAGAGAATGCCAAGAGTGTGCAAAGAAGTAATCAAAGCAAAAGGTGGCTACTTTGAAGAACCTAGAATATAAGACATATTTTCAGTTGTTTCACACTTTTTTGTTAAGTATATAATTCCACATGTGTTAATTCATAGTTTTGATGCCTTCAGTGTGAATCTACAATTTTTATAGTCATGAAAATACAGAAAACTCTTGGAATGAGAAGGTGTGTCCAAACTTTTGGTCTGTACTGTATATCGATACCTACCGAACTGTACTGTTATGAGTAAAGTAAGTAGGTTGTGCTGGAAGCCTGCTATTCATTGCTAGCGTAAGTCTAAGCCTGTCTTCCTTCTGTTTTCTCCTGCTTTTCTTGCTCATTTTCCCCTCTCCTAGACTTGTATAGAGATGAGTCATTAGAGCTATGTAATCTGCAGGGCATTTTTCAAAGTGAAAGTTGTTTTGGCAGAGGGTGGGTGAGCAGAGAAACTGCCCAATAAGAGCAGAAAGAGGCAATTCTCAATGACAAGGTAAACTGCAAAGTTTCTTACAAGGGCCTGTACTATTCATTTATTTAGAGTTTGTTGAAACAACACTGGACCAGGTGGTAAGCTCGGATTTCTTTCTACATGAGAGGGTCACATGCTGAATCGTCCAGTATTTCCTTTTCCATTGACATCTGGAGAATGGTACATTATGGTGATTTTCTGCTGCCACCCTCACCTTTGTTAACAACAGGCTCAGTTTGTTGTTGTGACAATTTCACAACCATCTAAGGTGACAAGCCAACTGGTCCCATAAGCTTAAAAGCTAAGATTGTTTGCCTTTTTTTCACTTTATATCATTTCACCCAATATAGGGTTGTTATGTGCTGCTTTGGGCTTTTTTTCTGTTTTGTTTAAACTTATCTTATATCTTTGTTATTATGCAATGTAACATTCCAATGACATAAAACTGTGTATATCTAAATATACTGGGAGAAATAAATGAACGCTTAGCTACCAGAATTATATCTAAAACAGTGCCAAAATTAAAACTCTGACAGATAAACTAAAGGTTTACGCCCATATTAATACACAAATGCGATGCTCTCACCAGTTAGTAAAATACATCCAAAAAAGGGGCATGGTTTAAACTGTCTAAGAATACGCCACAAAACTCATAGCTGAATATAATTTTTTGTTGCAAAATCACACCGCAAAATAGACCACTTCAAAACTGGCATAGAACACCCGACTATTCTTTAATCACTCCAGATTTTCTATAAAAAAAAAAAATCTGGTGCAAATAACAGTTTTTGTTTATTTCCTGCAATTTGTATTTCCTAGTCTGTATTTGAGCAGACGTTAAATGGGATCTTTCAGTACTGTCTATTTTAATAAACAAAGTTTTTCATTGATTAACAGATGAAGCAGTGTTTCACTTGATTTTTTTTTTTGCATTTTCAGACAACACCAAAAAACACCATTGAAAACCCATTAAGGCCCCACATGGTGTAAACGGCTCTGCTGACTTCTGTGAAAAGCACCGCGGGAAAAACCGCGAAGCTTTGCTGCCGTAGATCCTTTCCGGCAGACTTTTTCAACTGTGGCTCACTACATGGGGCCTTAGCCTTAAAATGTACCCATATGTACTCAGAGGGGATTCAGTCATGATAAACTGTTAAAAATCCACAATAACCAAATACCTCCCAGAGACAAAAAAGAATACACCAGGGCCTAACATACAAAACATCTAAGGCTATGTTCAAATCTGTGACAGATTCTCTGTTAGAGACTCCGTCGCAGTGTCTGCCAAAAATGCACTGCACGGAGAACTTTTTTGTCCACTGGTTTCAGTTTAAAATTGACAGACACCAGACGGATCCAAACAACAGAGAGCTAACACTAGTGTGAACCTAATGTAAAGTGATCGAAAGTATATGATATGACAGATAAATCCAGGCCAGTATGTCCAAAGTTTAAATATCTTGTAGTAATCTCCATTATATAGTCTTATGCACCTCAATAAATACTACTAATCCACTATAAATGAGGAAAAAAAAAACAGTAATGAACCTAATGGTCACTTTTGATAGCACCCAAAAAGATGTAGTGATCCAAAATGGTGGATAGTGCTGTACTGTACCATATGTATTGCAACTGGAAAAGCAGCTTCCATGGGGTAAATCATATTCAAATAATACACGTAATCAAATAGGATCAAATAAAATTGTGCAAGAGTAGTAAATAGACCATGACCTTCACCGTGAAGCCTCCAGCGTTCTGGTACACAACATACACAGGTATGAGACATAGCATGACATCACATACTCAAGTACAAAACAGTCTAAAATTGCAATCTTAGGGTGGGTTCACACGACCATTGGATATCCGTTATGATAGTGCCCATTAAAAAAAAAACGGACACCTATCATAACAGACATTAACGGACACTAACTGATGCTAATGTGTCCGTTTTTTTAACTAATCCACTTAATGGATCATTTAAAAAAAAAAATGGACACATTAGCATCAGTTATTGTCAGTTAGTGTCTGTTAGTGTCCATTTCATACTGTCCTTTTTTTTTTTTTGGTTTCTGCTTTCTGGGCATGCACAGAAAAAAAAACGGACCGTAATAACGGACAGTATAACAGACACCCATCCGTTACTGTCCATTACCCATTGACTTTAATGTTACAAAATAACTGACACTCGACGTCCGTCATGAAACCGTTTTTTATCACAGACACAAAAGTCCTGCATGTCGGATTTTTTGTCCATGGAAAAAAACAAACATGTGACGGATTTGGTGTATAATGGACACTAACGTTCAGGCGGCGTTCACACTACCGTTGGTAACCGTCAGCAGTGTCCGTTGTCCGTTGTCCGATGATGTTTCAACACTATCAAGGGTAAATACTGTACATGACCATATATGTTTCAGGTTTAAATAAAAAATGAAGACATGCTCTATTTTGTCCATTTTACTGATCTCCAAAGCCCATTAAAGTCTATAGGTAAGTTTAAAACATGGACAGCATATAGATGTCATCCGCTTTCTGTCCGTTTTTTCACTAATCAAAGCCAATACAAAGTATAGCATTTTTTTTTTTTTTTTAAATGGTTTATCACATACACACGTGGACAAAATTGTTGGTACCCCTCGTTTAATGAAAGAAAAACCCACAATGGTCACAGAAATAACTTGAATCTGACAAAAGTAATAATATATAAAAATTCTATGAAAATGAACCAATGAAAGTCAGACATTGCTTTTCAACCATGCTTCAACAGAATTTTTAAAAAAAGAAAACTCATGAAACAGGCCTGGACAGAAATGATGGTTCCCTTAACTTAATATTTTGTTGAACAACCTTTTGAGGCAATCACTGCAATCAAACGATTCCTGTAACTGTCAATGAGACTTCTGCACCTCTCAACAGGTATTTTGGCCCACTCCTCATGAGCAAAGCAGCCCCAGAACATAACAGAGCCTCCTCCATGTTTCACAGTAGGGACAGTGTTCTTTTCAAGATATGCTTCATTTTTCCCTCTGTGAACATAGAGCTGATGTGCTTTGCCAAAAATTTTGATTTTTGTCTCATCTGTCCATAGGACATTCTCCCAGAAGCTTTGTGGCTTGTCAACATGCAGTTTGGCAAATTCCAGTCTGGCTTTTTTATGATTTGTTTTCAACAATGGTGTCCTCCTTGGTTCTCTCCCATGAAGTCCACTTTGGCTCAAATAGCGATGGATGGTGCTATCTGAAGTTTTTCTGGGCTCTTTTGTTACCATTCGTATTATCCTTCTCTTTGATTTGTCATCAATTTTCCTCCTGTGGCCACGTCCAGGGAGGTTGGCTACAGTCCCGTGGATCTTAAATTTCTGAATAATATGTGCAACTGTAGTCACAGGAAGATCAAGCTGCTTGGAGATGGTCTTATAACCTTTACCTTTAACATGCTTGTCTATAATTTTCTTCCTAAACTCCTGAGACAACTCTTTCCTTCGTTTCCTCTGGTCCATGTTGAGTGTGGTACTCACCATGTCACCAAACAGCACAGTGAGTATCTGTAGCCCTATATACAGGCCCACTGACTGATTACAAGATTGTAGACACCTGTGATGCTAATTAATGGACACACCTTGATTTAACATGTCCCTTTGGTCACATTATTTTCAGGGGTACCATCATTTCTGTCCAGGCCTGTTTCATGAGTTTTCTTTTTAAAAAAAATCCTGTTGAAGCATGGTTGAAAAGCAATGTCTGACTTTCATTTGTTCATTTTCATAGAATTTTTATATATTATTACTTTTGTGAGATTCAAGTTATTTCTGTGACCATTTTGGGTTTTTCTTTAATTAAATGAGGGGTACCAACAATTTTGTCCATGTGTGTACATGAAAAATGGATGAACCACTGACACATAACCGGAACATAAATTTGTCCATGTGCTGTCAGAAGAGAATCATCTGATAAAGAGGACATTTCACCACCTCCAACAAGTCCAACGCTTTACATCAAGTAACAGGTGCTGCTTCACTGATTCTGGCACAGTTGGAATTTTTTCTCTTTCCATGCAATCAATGTAGTTAGTTTTAGTAATTCATATGCTATTTATGCTCTGTACTGTTCGGAGGGCGGTGTCAGGCAGGAACAAGGGTGTGATTCTGAGCTCTGACACTGGCTGCCTTTGACTAGAGCTCTGAATCATGCCCTCCTGCCTGACACTGCCCTTCTGACATTACCAAGCTTAAAGGGAACTTGTCAGGTTGATTTGGGATACTAAACCACCCATAAGTCCTTATAGATCATGGGTTTAGTGTCCCAAATCTCTTTGTTTTAAATCCATCTGTGCCCGCATTTAAAAAATAATAAATAAAAAAATAAACCTTTATACTTAACTAGAGTTGAGTCACATGAGTGTCATCAAACTCACCTCTGGTGCTCCCAGTGCCTACACAGTTCTAGAGTGTAGCCGAGGATGTACACCTGGGCTTCACTGCGCAAGTACGGCGATACAGGGCATGCCCACTGAAGCCGAGGTGTACTCCTCTGGCTTCAGTGTAGAATTGTGCTGGTTTCAGGATTACAGAGACAGGGTGAGTCTAAAGCTTTTTTTATTTTTATTGTGGGCATGGATGACTTTACAACAGGGAGATTTGAGACACTAGAACCCGAGTCTATAAGGACCTGTAGGTGGTTTAGTGTCCCAAATCGACATGACAGATTCCCTTTAAATAGCACATCGGGCATCAAAACTACCTGAAATGTTACTCAGGAATGGTGGGGTCTAGAGAAAAAAATCACTGTGCTGGAATCAGTGGAACAGCACCTATTAACAGATGTTAAGAACTTGAATTGGTGGAGGTGGTGAAAGGCCCTCTTTAAGTACTGTTTTACATCTACTGTGCATTCAATGTGCCACTGATCACAAACTTCAGAATGGTGACATTCTGATTCAGAAGTTTTCAATAGAAATGTATACACAAACACATACTCTGTGTCACTGGTTAAATCAATATGTTAAATTATGCTTATAAATAGGAGGGGGGACAGAGTGACCTGCTAAACTCACTGTATACTCTAGGTCCCACTTCAATATTTTATTCAGTTCCCTGGCTGAATATAATCTATCTATCTATCTATCTATCTATCTATCTATCTATCTATCTATCTATCTGTCACACTAATATAAGCAAGGGCGCACCTATAATGAGGAGATGTCATGCGGCCGCCTCAGACGGCGCTATCTGTGGCAACCTAGGGGGGCGGCACAGATTTCTAAACCAGCCCAAGACAGGCCACTTTAAAAAACACGCTGAGCGGGACCTGTCTTGGACTGGCTTAGAAATGTAGGCAGGGGAAGATATAGGTTGCCCAGAAGGGAGCTTGGGGCGTCTGCAGCTGCAGATAAAGTTTGCTCACCTCTCCACACTCCTGTCCAGGCCGTCCTCTGCTGCCGCTGCTACACTTGCATCATGACACTGAAGAACACCAGTACGCTGTACGTAGCGTCCCAGAGTTCTTCTGCGTCACAGCGTAAGTGTAGCAGAGGCATCTACAGCGCAAGCACCCTGGAGTCGGCAGCAGAGAGCAGCCAGGACAGGAGCATGGACAGGTGAGTAAAGATTATCGACCACTGCTCTGTGTGGGGGTGGGGTAAAAAAAAAGGGGGTCATATACTGTGTGTGGGGGTATAAAAGGGGGTCATAAACTGTGTGAGGGGGTATAAAAGGAGGTCATAAACTGTGTGGGGGCTAAAAAAAAAGGGGTCATATACTGTGTGAGTGGCTAAAGAAAAAGGGGTCATATACTGTGTGATGGGCCAGAAAAAGGAGGTCATATACCGTGTGATGGGTCAAAAAAAGGGGGTCATATACCGTATGATGGGCCAGAAAAAGGGGGCCATATATCTTGTGGGGAGCTAGATACAGGGGGTCATACACACCTGGACAAAATTGTTGGTACCCCTCGTTTAATGAAAGAAAAACCCACAATGGTCACAGAAATAACTGGAATCTCACAAAAGTAATAATATATAAAAATTCTATGAAAATGAACCAATGAAAGTCAGACATTGCTTTTCAACCATGCTTCAACAGAATTTAAAAAAAAAGAAAACTCATGAAACAGGCCTGGACAGAAATGATGGTACCCTTAACTTAATATTTTGTTGCACAACCTTTTGAGACAATCACTGCAATCAAAAGATTCCTGTAACTGTCAATGAGACTTCTGCACCTCTCAACAGGTATTTTGACCCACTCCTCATGAGCAAACTGCTCCAGTTGTCTCGGGTTTGAAGGGTACCTTTTCCAGATGGCATGTTTTAGCTCCTTCCAAAGATGCTCAATAGGATTTAGGTCAGGGCTCATAGAAGGCCACTTCAGAATAGTCCAATATTTTTCTCTTAGCCATTCTTGGGTGTTTTTAGCTGTGTGTTTTGGGTCATTAACCTGTTGCAAGACCCATGACCTGTGACTGAGACCAAGCTTTCTGACACTGGGCAGCTCATTTCTCTCTAGAATCCCTTGATAGTCTTGAGATTTCATTGTACCCTGCACAGATTCAAGACACCCTATGCCAGATGCAGCAAAGCAGCCCCAGAACATAACAGAGCCTCCTCCATGTTTCACAGTAGGGATGGTATTCTTTTCAATATATGCCTCTTTCCGTCTGTGAACATAGAGCTGATGTGCCTTGCCAAAAATTTCGATTTTTGTCTCATCTGTCCATAGGACATTCTCCCAGAAGCTTTGTGGCTTGTCAACATGTAGTTAGGCAAATTCCAGTCTGTCAGATTGAAGTTATTTCTGTGACCATTGTAGGTTTTGCTTTCATTAAACGAGGGGTACCAACAATTTTGTCCACATGTGTATACTGTGTGATGAGCCAAAAAAAGGGGGTCATATACCGTGTGGTGGGCCAGAAAAAGGGGGTTAAATATTGTGTGGAGGACCAGAAAAAGGGATCATATACCATGTGGGGAGGCCAAAAAAGGGGTTGATGTATTGTGTTGTCGGCCAAAAAAGGGGGTCATGTATTGTGTGGTGAGCCAAAAATAAGGGGGTATGATACTATGTGGGAGCCAAATAAGGGGATTTTTTTTATCTGTCAATGAGGGGCATGTCCTAATTTGGAGGGCCCATCACATAACCAAAGATAGCCTGGTGGGTATCATTTTTTTTTTTTTTTTTGGGTGGGAGCGCCTTTCCATATTTTGTCTCAGGGAGCAGAAAGGCTAGGTTCACCCTTGAATATAAGCTACGGTATACTGATAACTGGAAAGTTGAAGGGGTTGCCCCCTTAAGTTAATACTTTGTAGCGCCACCTTTTGCTGCGATTGGGGTATGTCTCTATCAGTTTTGCACATCGAGAGACTGAAATTCTTGCTCATTCTTCCTTGGAAAACAGCTCGAGCTCAGTGAGGTTGGATGGAGAGCGTTTGTGAACAGCAGTTTTCAGCTCTTTCCACAGATTCTCGATTGGATTCAGGTCTGGACTTTGACTTGGCCATTCTAACACCTGGATACGTTTATTTGTGAACCATTCCATTGTAGATTTTGCTTTATGTTTGGGATCATTGTCTTGTTGGAAGATAAATCTCCGTTCCAGTCTCAGGTTTGCAGACTTTTGCAGACTCTAACAGGTTTTCTTCCAGAATGGTCCTGTATTTGGCTCCATCCATCTTCTCATCAATTTTAACCATCTTCCCTGTCCCTGCTGAAGAAAAGCAGGCCCAAACCATGATGCTGCCACCACCATGTTTGACAGTGGGGATGGTGTGTTCAGGGTGATGAGCTGTGTTGCTTTTGCGCCAAACATATTGTCTTGCATTGTGGCCAAAAAGTTTGATTTTGGTTTCAGCTGACCAGAGCACCTTCTTCCACATGTTTGGTGTGTCTCCCAGGTGGCTTGTGGCAAACTTTAAACGAGACTTTTTATGGATATCTTTGAGAAATGGCTTTCTTCTTGCCACTCTTCCATATAGGCCAGATTTGTGCAGTGTACGACTGATTGTTGTCCTATGGACAGACTCTCCCACCTCAGCTGTAGATCTCTGCAGTTCATCCAGAGTGATCATGGGCCTCTTGGCTTCATCTCTGATCAGTCTTCTCCTTGTTTGAGATGAAAGTTTTAGAGGGACGGACGGGTCTTGGTAGATTTGCAGTGGTCTGATACTCCTTCCATTTCAATATGATCGCTTGCACAGTGCTCCATGGGATGTTTAAAGTTTGGGAAATCTTTTTGTATCCAAATCCGGCTTTAAACTTCTCCACAACAGTATCACGGACCTGCCTGGTGTGTTCCTTGGTCTTTATGATGCTCTCTGCGCTTTAAACAGAACCCTGAGACTATCACAGAGCAGGTGCATTTATACGGAGACTTGATTTCACACAGGTGGATTATATTTATCATCATCAGTCATTTAGGACAACATTGGACCATTCAGAGATCCTCACTGAACTTCTGGAGTGAGTTTGCTGCACTGAAAGTAAAGGGGGCAAATAATATTGCACGCCCCACTTTTCAGTTTTTTATTTTTTACAAAAGTTTAAAATAACCAATAAATTTCGTTCTACTTCACAATTGTGTCCCACTTGTTGTTGATTCTTCACCAAAAATTAAAATTTTATATCTTTATGTTTGAAGCCTGAAATGTGGCAAAAGGTTGAAAAGTTCAAGGGGGCCGAATTCTTTCGCAAAGCACTGTAAAAGCTAAACATTTTTAAGTTAAATGGAACCAAAGGTATATTAATGTAATGTACAGCTGGGTGACTATTCATTCGATGACATGGCTTATTTATATATTTATTATGTTTTTCCATAGTCTGGATGTGGCGGCGTAATGTTAACCCGCAATGTGGACCACAAACTTTACATAACATGAGTGCCTATAATCATCACAATCAGGCAAGTGTAGCTTGTTTGGAGAAATTTTGATGGCAGACATTGCTTGTCTCTTTAAGGTAACAGGTGCTGACAGTGAAGCAGACTGCTCAATCTAAAAATGGAAAGATAGTACTATTAAGTAGATTAGTTCATAATGAAACAGGGAATTACACACACTGCACTCCTCATAAACGCAGCTACTGATTTTATTTACAGTACAATCAGAGTGATTTGAATCAAAAATTATTCCTAAAGATTTACATTAAAAAAATATTAATCATTCATTTGACAGAAGTCAAATTAATGTATCAAAGCAAAAAAAAACACTGTTTGTGATTACGCATCTGTGATTTAAGATCTGCTTGTCTCTTGTACTAGGCCAAGATATGCGCAGTGTTGTGGAGCTTCTCAGGGACCGTACAACAGAGATTTAAAGAAAAATGCAATACTGTGTATAAAATGAGCGTTTGTATTATACAGAATTTACAAATATATATATATATATATATATATATATATATATAGTGTTCACCATAAATTAAAGAGGAAAAAAAAAGAAAGACATGGACTGCACAACCAAATATTATACATTGATCTTATGTTTCTAAGCAAAAACTACTGAAATGAACATAATACATATTGACCAAGGTGTATAAGCCCACTAGCAACTTCATGGCGACCTCTGTATAGTGTGTGCGGCGTTGCACAGCAACCACCACCACTGCAACACAGTGGCCACAAGCACCCAGCAACACCCCTGCAGCCATGCAAAGCCACAAAGCTCTGGGCCACCCCACCCCACAGCAATGGCAGACACGGTGCAGCACCGCACCATGTGAGCAGATCTCAAAAAGTTCACCTTACCATGTGGTCTTAGTCCCAGGGCTGAAATAGTACAAATATTTTTTGTATGCTTCTGTGACTCCTGAATAGCAGCAAACTATACTTGTATCTCTGAAAAAATGGTTTATCAACCACCTCTAATCTATGTTATATGGCAGCATAAAGGCACAGCATCTACAGTGGGGGAAAAAAGTATTTAGTCAGCCACCAATTGTGCAAGTTCTCCCACTTAAAAAGATGAGAGAGGCCTGTAATTGTCATCATAGGTAGACCTCAACTATGAGAGACAAAATGAGAAAACAAATCCAGAAAATCACATTGTCTGATTTTTAAAGAATTTATTTGCAAATTATGGTGGAAAATAAATATTTGGTCAGCTACAAACAAGCAAGATTTCTGGCTCTCACAGACCTGTAACTTCATCTTTAAGAGTCTCCTCTGTCCTCCACTCATTATCTATAGTAATGGCACCTGTTTGACATTGTTATCAGTATAAAAGACACTTGTCCACAACCTCAAACAGTCACACTACAAACTCCACTATGGTGAAGACCAAAGAGCTGTGGAAGGACACCAGAAACAAAATTGTAGACCTGCACCAGGCCGGGAAGACTGAATCTGCAATAGGCAAGCCGCTTGGTGTGAAGAAATCAACTGTGGAAGCAATAATTAGAAAATGGAAGACATACAAGCCCACTGATAATTTCCCTCGATCAGGGGCTCCACGCAAGATCTCACCCCGTGGGGTCAAAATGATCACAAGAACGGTGAGAAAAAATCCCAGAACCACATGGGGGGACCTAGTGAATGACCTGCAGAAAACTGGGACTAATGTAACAAAGGCTACCATCAGTAACACACTATGCCGCCAGGGACTCAGATGCTGCAGTGCCAGACGTGTCCCCCTGCTTAAGCCAGTACATATCCGGGCCCATCTGAAGCATGCTAGAAAGCATTTGGATGTTCCAGAAGAGTATTGGGAGAATGTCATATGGTCAGATGAAACCAAAGTAGAACTGTTTGGTAGAAACACAACTCGTCGTGTTTGGAGGAGAGTGAATGCTGAGTTTCATCCAAAGAACATCATACCTACTGTGAAGCATGGGGGTTGCAACATCATGCTTTGGGGCTGTTTCTCTGCAAAGGGACTAGAACGACTGATCCGTGTACATGAAAGAATGAATGGTGCTATGTATCATTAGATTTTGAGTGCAAACCTCCTTCTACCAGCAAGGGCATTGAAGATGAAACATGGCTGGGTCTTTCAGCATGTCAATGATCCCAAGCACACCGCCATGGCAACAAAGGAGTGGCTTCTTAAGAAGCATTTCAAGTTCCTGGAGTGGCCTAGCCAGTCTCCAGATCTCAACCCCATAGAAAGCCTTTGGAGGGAGTTGAAAGTCCATGTTGCCCAGCGACAGCCCCAAAACATCACTGCTCTAGAGGAGATCTGCATGGAGGAATGGGCCAACATACCAGCAACAGTGTGTGCCAACCTTGTGAAGACTTACAGAAAATGTTTGACCTCTGTCATTGCCAACAAAGGATATATAACAAAGTACTGAGATGAACTTTTGTTATTGACCAAATACTTATTTTCCACCATAATTTGCAAATAAATTCTTTAAAAATCAGACAATGTGATTTTCTGGATTTGTTTTCTCATTTTGTCTCTCATAGTTGAGGTCTACCTACGATGACAATTACAGACCTCTCTCATCTTTTTAAGTGGGAGAACTTGCACAATTGGTGGCTCACTAAATACTTTTTTTCCCCACTGTATGTGATGGCAGCATTTATGAGATAATTGAACTGATGTAAATATCAGATCATATATAAGAGAATCTAAATGAATAAATCTAGAGAAAAGGCACTTTTCTAAACACCAGGCTGTGAATATGGGCCTATAGATAGAGGAATAGATCGCCAGATAACTTAGATATACATGGGTGTATGAACTCATGGAGAGATAGACAGGCATTTATGGAGAGAGAGCGAGAGAGAGAGAGAAAAAGAGAGAGAGAGAGATAGATAGATAGATAGATAGATAGACATTTATTATAGAGATACATAGATTTGAACCTTATTCTATACACAGCTCTGTCGCAATGTTATACAAATGACTATAAATAAATGAGTAAAGAAATGCATATAACACTCCTGTAAGTACCTAGCACAGACACTACACTATAAACTTAGGTTTGAATACATAGCACTTTAAGTCCTCTTTTATGGGAAATACGAGTCATTTTACATTACTCTCTATGGCTTAATGCAAGCTTGAGGCAGAGCAGTAAGGCCGAGAACAGACTGTGCAAAAGCAAAAAAACAAATCGCTCAAATGGGTCTTGTCAGAGAAAACTTGCAACATTCTTTATGAATGGTCTGTGGTTATTATGTCCATATCACAGGCAAAGAGGGCATCTTCAGCACAAATTAGAATGCTATGAGTTGCAGTAGTCTAAGCCCACAGAAAGGGTTAAGGTGCCATTGTCGCAAGCATGTAAAGGAGAAATTTCCCTTGTCCTTGCCTAAGTGAATGGCTGGGATTAAACTGACAGCCCACCTTAGTGATGGCGAAATAATTGGTTGTTCAGCGATGTCCTTGTCAGGAGCTCTGACAGTTCTGCAGATGTCCTGCTCAGCTCTCCAAAGGTTACTCTCAGCTGGGGCCGCTGCTCATTAATCATTCCTCCGTGACAGGCTTGGGAGAGGCCCACATCTGCCACCCTGTCCCCCCTCAGAAGTCCCTGTCGCACCAGCCCCTTGTGTCACTATGATATTAACCCCTGCAATATACTTGGGAGGGAATGTGGGCAGGACAGTTATATAAAGTACCTACTGGTGGTCCATCAAGATGACTAGACTGGGCACAGGGATCATCAAGTTCTGCTGAACCCAGTTTATACTGCTTATTCTGAATGACCTCTTTGGCATATTTCAGTGCAGGATATCAAATCATACTAAGGGCCATGGCAGATAGGAAGTATTACTATTTTAGGTTTTCAACTTTTGGGTGAAATCTTCTAAACGACAGTTGTTGCAATATATAGAGTCCTCTCAAATCTGATTTGGAATTATGATAGATAGATAGATAGATAGATAGTATCGCAGAAAAGATGAGAGATTTTCCTAAAATCCCATCAGAACATATACTGTAGGCTTTTCCATGCATGCCTATGTCCATTACTTCCTTGTATTATTGTCTATTCTTAGAGGTAATGAGATTGGTGGAAAAAAATCTTCATAAGATACAACCTGAATTTGTCTGACCAGTTGTAATAGTGACTGTGAGGAACCTCAATTCCCTGCAGCACTCTAAAATTGATCCCTTTACAAGTGTTCTTGCAATGAAGTGTCAAATTCCCTGCTTTCCTACAGGCACTGTAGGTACCAGCCTGTATTCTGTGAACAGTGTTCTTGCAGAAACTGTCACAAAGGTGCAGTGACATCACCTGGGAGAATGCACTTCATATACACAGTTTTTCATTAAATAATTCTTCTAACAGCAAATTTCTCTATTATTGCTATCACTCCCACTGTTAAAATGAACAATTATATCAATGTTGGGTAAATGCTTACAATGCAATTCCTTATTATAATAAAGTGGACCAGATTTATTAATAGATGGTGTAAACTTAAACTGGTAGTATGAAAATACACCAGATTTATCACCCTGGTGCCTGATACTTGATGATAAACCTGCCATATCTTTAGACTGTGAAGTCTAAGTTTATACCACCTTTTTCATAACGCAATTTATGCGCTATTTTGGCACACCATGATGCATATAAATGAAGCCCCCTTTCCTGAGAATCCATGTTTACCCCAGTGTCTATTCATATCCACAATAGTAAATCTGGGTCTCCAAAGAGGAGCTAGACTTTTTTTTTAAAACATGCATTTTTCTTTCAATTCTTTTTCCTCTTAAAAATAGCATATATATATATATATATATATATATATATATATATATATATGACAATTTAGCTTATATTTCTTATAAACTATGAAGCTAGCCATACAGGAAAATTGGCAGAAGTAAATGAAAAGAGAATTGTCTCCATTCAGATCTTTATGTTTTGGAAAGCATGTCTGTCTGAGTGATGGTTAAGCCACAAGAGGGGTCCAAACAATGTATGAAATGAATCTACATGTTTAATATGTAGAATGGCCATTAGGTATAGCTGCAGTCAATGAAGTGGAGAGAATACACATTGTATATTACTGGGCACAAGCTTCATGCACACACCAAAGGAAATGTAATTCTCGCTTTGTGCATTTACTATTGTAATTCATTTCTACTCCCACACATCCCAAGTTAAAGAGTCAACAGACCACTATAAATATGCTCCAGTAAAATGTGGCTTGTATGTTGTTTATAGGAGTTCTATCCTATATATACTATAATTTCAGGGTTGTTTAGGGACTTTACCCTGCATAAATCTTTACTACTTGATTCTATTACTACATTCAAATTTTGAATAAAATGCAATTTATTCTCGAAACACAAGCTGCATTAATTTAAAAAAAAAAAAAGCCACAGCTGAACAAATATGATCTTTATGCATATTTCATTTATGACAAATGTATGAAGATCTGTACTATAGTAAACACATTATTACATACTACAGCATTAAGGAAAATCTGTCAGCAGCTTTGACCTGCTAAATTGTTGACAGTGCTAGATAAGGGATCAGAAATCCAAGTAAATATAGCTATGTGATTTTTTTAGTAGGAGCATGAATAAGAAAAAGAAGTTTTAATCTGTCATGTACAGAAATTCCAAGTGTCTGCTGGCTATTCCCTAACATTGAGGTGCCATAAGTTACAATTTATGTAATATATGAATATCAGTCCGTAAGTAACAGAACCTGATAAGTAACAGAACCTGATATGATAGGTTTCATATGTATCACCAGTGCAAGTGATAGTAGTCAATTTGTAATCTATTTTTGATAAAGGCTTTATCTATTGTTGTTTCCCCTCTTTCATCTGTTGCACTGACCACTTGTAACGTCTCTGCCTGTTCAGGTCTCTGCACCACCCTCCGCCCACATGTGGCGGCACAGGAGGCGTGCTCAGTTTGATTCCTTGTTTAAGATTCTTGTTGCTCAGTCTGAACACTGTCCTAGACTATGTAATTGATTTTCTGCCACACCCATCTCCTTCACCTTGGTTTTCCTCTGCTCCACAATAGCTAATTTTAGCCTTACCTGTGTGATTGACAGCCTATCGTCCTATCAAGTCTGGGGCGGGTTTTTCCTTCCTATTTATTCTTTGCTCACAGTCACATTAGGGCATGCAATTGCTTCTGCATACCTGCCTTTACTCCGTGCTGTTTTGTTACCTGTATTCCTATTTCTGATCTCTGGCTTGTCTGTGACTATTCTTTTGGATTGTGATTTTGTACTGCATTGCTCGACTGTTACCGACCCCTTGGCTAGCTGACCTCCCTTTGTTGTTTGTCCTGTCTGCGTTCTTTGTTGTCACCTATATTAGGAAGGGACTGTCAACTGGTTGCTGGCTGTCGCCTAGGACAGATCGGGCAAGTTAGCCAGGGACATTTCGGGGTTTTCAGCTTAGGGTCCACTGTCTTGTTGTGCCCCTCCCCCAGGTTTCTGCAGCAGCACTGGGGAATTCTCAATTGGCAATTCCCTTACACCACTGTTTCTGAATACACTGTTCAAAACTATACTCTGTATACCGCTTAGAGCTCAGCCCACTGAAGTCTATGGCGTGGGAGAAGACAAACAGACAAAGCAGAGTTATAACAAGACCAACTACCACTTCTAATGAACAACTTATCTCACAGTAACTGTATTATCAGTTGAAGAGATAAAACTGTCACTTGAAGCTTTAGGCTGATGCCCCACGTTGCGGAAATACATTTTTTTTTGTTGCAGATTTTGCAGCGGTTTTTTGAGCCAAAGCCAAGAATGACTACAAAAGGAATGCAAAATATATAGGAAGCTCTTATACTTCTTCATTCTGTTCAATCCACTCCTGGTTTTGGCTCAAAAAACTGTAGGAAAATCTGCAACAAAAAAGCTGTGTTTCCGCAACGTGGGGCCTCAGCCTTATCTAGTTTTTTTGCTTTCTATCTGCTCGTTCTTCTTCTACACCTTTCCCTTGTTATACATTTCAGCTTGTCTCTGTGTATTCAGCTTTTATTCCATATGCAAATAAGCTGTTTGGTGTACTTGGGGCAGAACCACACTTGCTGGAGCACCAACATCTTTTGTGGTTGCAAATTGCTGTTCATGAGACATGCACTTTGACACAAGAAAGGTATGTTCGCTATGTCACTAAAAGACCCTAAAAGCATATAACTAATTTAGAAGTGATTTTGGTGGTGGGAGACTCCCTTTAATGATGTGTACCTTCCTTTAGTAAATGGAGAGTTATGATAAAAATGTACAATGTTGTGATTTATTATATTATCCACTGTTTTCCTTTGAAAAGTGCTAGTTTATAGTGAATATTAAAGGTGCAATTAGCTTGTGTACTCTACCATCCTGGTCTCCACCATCTATCTTAACCATGGGTGGGTCTCCCAGAGACTGATATTTAGGGACACATGGCAAAAGTATAAATACCATGTTTTGTGAATTTATTTCCAGCCTTAGGTGCAACAGAACCTGGAAGCAAGGATAAACAATAAGGGGACTCCACAGGTTGCAAGGTGATATTATATGGGAAGAAACTCATATAAGTTAGATAAATTTTGACCAAACCCACTAATTTTGGTGGCATTAGCTTACTACCTAGTGTACAGGACGGTCACCCAACTTTACCCCAACAGCAGATGTCAGAGGAAAGAAGGATTAGGTTTGCTGAAATATTTTGTCCTATACTTTATTATACTAAATTATACTAAAAGGGATTATAATTTTGAATCCTTTTTTTGTCCAGGCTTATTTATGTATTCAGAAAATAAAGTTACAGGGTGACCACATATGCAACCCGATATCCGTATTCTACAGATACAAAGCAGAGTCACCATTATTATTATAATTGTTTATTTATATAGCACCATTATTTCCATGGTGCTTTACATTTGCCGATTTACATAACAGATATACAAAACAGATAATGCTAACAGAGACCAACTGGTGCAGTGGGATAGAGGGCCCTGCTCGCAAGGGCTTACAATCTATGAGACCACCATTCATACAGAGTACCACACATCTGTTTTGTATTAGGCACAACATCAGTAATTCTATGGAGGGGCACCTCCTGAGGGTTTCTAGTCAGGTTGAGGCCAGCAGTTGACTTTCTTTTCCAGGGTATTGTTGGCTATTCTATAATCGACGCTCTGGCTCTTTAACCCTCTTGTGCATCTTCCTTGCTGCTGCCTTTTAGTTCGACTTTAACATTGAATTTTACTGTTGCTGATTTTCAGTTTATAGACCCCATTTACACAATTGTCCAGGACTTCACAGGCTAGCTGGGATTAGTTCTATATATGTTAAACATGTTGCACACTTTTTCTGGATTGTGACATTGTTTTATTTTCTGTACTGAAAATCTAATAAAAATGATTGTTTAAAAAAAGCAAAGAGCTTCTTGCAATTTAAGTTGTCTAGAAGTCTCACCCAGTAACCATTCAGCCTGAAAGAGGATGTAGCATTGCTTGAAATGTTGCTGGTTAAATACATTGACGTCAACCCCAATAAACTTAAATTGCATTGTGAGTGTTGTCTCTACTTTGTCTAAGAAGGCTGAAAAGTCTGAAGGGAGGTTCACCAACATATTCAGGAATCATGCTGTTGTCCAATTCCACCCTCAAGAGTGTTGCAACAACTGCATTCCAAACCAGGACAAATGTACTGAGAACTCCACTTTGGACTTTGGAGAAAAAAAAAGATACAGCAGAAACATATGTTGAGATTCGTAATTTGGCATGGAAATAACACCTTTAATTTATAGCATTGATAAGGTATCCTTTATAACTGTGTAGGTTCTATTCACACTTCATTTTGTTAATGCACTAGAAGTACACATACACATACCATATGCATAAACCAAAGACCTCTGTGCAACCAGCATATGTCAAAAGAGTGGAATATGTTGTACTGTTATGAGTGTCTTTTTCTTGTTTTCTTCTCTATGGGTTTTCTGAGCTAAAAGTATTAATGACCAGTCCTGAGAAAAGGTCATCCCCAGGGGCGCACCGCTAATGAGGCGAGGTGAGGCGGCCGCCTCGGGCGGCACTGTCCGGGGGGCGGCATTTTTACTATTTAATGTAAACCAGCCCAGGACAGGCCGCTTTAAAAAAAAGAAAAAACCAGAGCTGAGCGCGGCCTGTCCTGGGCTGGTTTACAAGACGTCGCATCTCAGCGCAGGCGGCGATACAATGACGTCATCACGCCGCCTACGCTGAGACACAGACGTCGCGGACAAAAAGAGGAGGTGGCGGCGGCTGCATCAAGGCATCGCAGGTGAGTATAGCTTTTTTTTTATCTATATAAATAGGCCGTAACCTGTTGGAGTATCCCCGGCAGGTCACGGCCTATTTATTTACCTACCCCGCGTCTGCTCGTGGCCGCCCCGGCTTCCCCTTCTGCTATGGGCCGCAGAAAGGGAAGTGGATGCCGCTGTGAGCGGCCGCGGGCATCGGTAAGTTGGGCCGCGGGCCGCAAATACTACTATTATTATACTCCGGGGTCTATTCAGACCCCTGATCACGTGACGTGTGTGCGCAATTAAACAGGGCCGAAAGCTGCAAGGAGTGCACCGGTGTCCAGGATAGGTAAGTAACTCTGATTTTTATGTTTGTCACCTCCCCTGGGTCTCCGTTCATTATACTCTGGGTTCTGAAAAGACCCCAGAGTATAATAATAGTTCATGGGTCGGCCACTATGGGGCATAATACCCTGTGCAGGGACCACTGTAGAGCATAATACAAGTGCAGGGGCCACTGTGGAGCATAATACTGAGTGCAGGGGCCACTATAGAGCATGATACCAGTGCAGGGGCCACTATGGAGGATAATACCAGTGCAAGGGCCACTATGGAGGATAATACCAGTGCAAGGGCCACTATGGAGGATAATACCAGTGCAGGGGCCACTATGGAGCATAATACCAGTGCAAGGGCCACTATGGAGGATAATACCAGTGCAGGGGCCACTATGGAGCATAATACCCTGTGCAGGGGCCACTCTGGAGCATAATACCAGTGCAGGGGCCACTATGGAGCATAATACCGTGTGCTGGGGCCACTATAGAGCATAATACAAGTGCAGGGGCCACTATGGAGCATAATACCAGTGCAGGGGCCAATATGGGGCATAAAACTGTGTGCAGGAGTTGCTGCGGAACATAATACCGTGTACAGTGGCCAATGCGGGGCATAATACCGTGAGCAGGGGCCACTATGGAGAATAATACCGTGTGCAGGGGCCGCTGAGAGGCATAATACAGTGTGCAGGGGCCGCTGCGGGCCATAACACTGTGTAATACTGTGTGCAGGGGCTGCTGTGGAACTTTATAGTGTGTGTAAATGGGGCGCTATAAACATGGGCTATGGCACCTGTTTATATTATACGCTGTCTGTTTATAGTGACCGTGTGATGTAATTGTAGCCTTGTCACATACTGTAGACATGTACAGGACGAGGCTGTAGTTACATGACATGGCCGCTATGAGATGAAATACACTATGTAAACAGAGAAGCGGTCACGGCGCTTACACAGGTACCATTCAAACAGCTGATCAGTGGGGGTCCTGGGTTTTTGAACCCCACTGATTAGTTTATTAATGACCTGGAAAACCTTTTAATTAGTTAACACCTGGGGTATTATTAATAAGGGGCACTATTTATACAGGGTACACACGGATGTTATTAATATAAAGATGCACTTCGGAGTATTATTCATTATGGGGGGTTATATCATATATTGTATAATTGGGGGTAGCAGCAGGATGGGGGCTTTGTGTAGGTGAGAACAATGTGGGTTGGATGCCTGGAAAAGTGAGGAGCCAAAGATGTCTGTGTTGCAACCTTTATAGAGACATGTCACAGCTGGAAGAAGTGGTCATGGCGGTCCAGAGGGAAGAGAAGGGAAATGTGAAGGATTAGTTAGAGACGTCAGCTGTAAGTCACAAAATTTTACTGCACTGTATTCACCTAAATGATAGAGGATAAATACCTGAGTGATGGGGGTCTGTCTGCTGAGACCCCCACTGAGCCTGAGAATTGGGTTTTTCCCCCCACTAGGTGGGAATTCAGCCTGACCGCAGCCATATATATAGGTGTGTCACTTGGTGGATGGATGAACCCGCGTGGCTCTCATTCACTTCAATGGGAGTGCCAAAGATACCCGAAGTCCAGTACTCAGCTATCTGCGGGGCTCCTATTATAGAGAATGGGGGCCACGTGGGCTCGTCCATCCACCAAGCAGATGTGTGAAGTTACTTTCATTGTTAATGCCGTGTTGTTGATCTGATACTGAAGTAATACAGGAAGAAGAATTCTTAAAAATTGTTTTATAACTTTGTGTATTGTGTATATTGTGTGACGATAACAGTGTGTTAAACTAGTAGCATGGAAACTCAGTTTTTTTTTTTTTTTTTTGGGGGGGGGGCGTCTTTCTATAGTCCGCCTCAGGCAGCAAAGAGGCTAGGTTCACCACTGGTCATCCCCCACCGATCAGTTGTTCCCAGCAGCTATTATACAAAGAATATAGCAGGAAGCAGGCAGCTCTGTTCTCTTTGTGATGTCTGAACCAAGTTGCTGCAGTTTAGGTCCGAAGTGAATGGGAGCTAATCAGCAGTAAATTGTTCTGACCACTGCATCCTGCTCTATTATTCATGTATCTGTAGAAAACCCCTTTAACTGCCAAGAAAAGCATAATTTTCTACATTACTCAATACAGGTAGATATAGTAAAAAAAAAAAAGTATACCGTGAAGTATACTTTTTTTTTTTTTTTTTACAGTGGGTTTCAATTAGGGCTGACCTAAATCAAAACCATGACCAATTGGCCATTTTACCTCAATTATGAATAATGAATGATTATTTTACAACACTCCCCTTTTTAAATGCAATGCTCCCTACCTATATGCCTTGCTCTGCCACCAAATTTTGGTTTTAGTTTTTTGGGATTCTGGCTAATCCTATCCACACATTGTAGAAAAAAAAATCAGCAGCGGAAAAGTTGCATTTTCAAAAATGTCAATTATACTACAGAAACGCTGGCATTTTCCATATAGATATAATAGGGGCACAAAGTCTGCAGAGGAAAACTCTGAAATCGCAAAGAAAAACATTTTCTAAAAAAAAAATGGTTTTTTTTTGCTTCCTCTCACTACATGGAGCCTTACCCTAAAGGTTTCACCTCACAACACAGATAAGGTTGGCAAGTTGTTGGTTTAGAGAAGCAGATTACCTTCTGGAACTGCGATGTTTACAACAAAGCTT
The DNA here is from genome assembly GCA_947044405.1 of Leptodactylus fallax. Classification (NCBI taxonomy): domain Eukaryota; kingdom Metazoa; phylum Chordata; class Amphibia; order Anura; family Leptodactylidae; genus Leptodactylus; species Leptodactylus fallax. The sequence continues at coordinate 468,141 of CAMRHE010000694.1, forward strand.
TTGAGCACAGCATCACTAAAGAATATTATAAAATACAAAGAGCCCAGTCACAGACCCCCTCCATGACATGACAATAAGGGGGGAAGGACACTAAAGATAAAAAGTTCTTAATGTATGACATATATCTCTGACTGAAGCTAAAGTGTAGGAAAAGTCTAACATAAATATATCTTATATATATATATATATATATATATATATATATATATAGCAGCATTCAGAAGCTTGGCTGTCCATGTAATAAAGGGATGAATTGTACAGAACCCCCAACTATGATGTTCAGATGCTCTAATGGGGTATATGAGCAGGGATTATCTTTATGAGATAGCTCCTATAGTACATATAAAACAGTCAAGACAATAGTAAATATAGAACAGCAACCAGTAAAATACACGACTCCCAAATGAACAAGGCACAAATCTGAGTTTTGAAACTAATAAAAGCAAATGCTGCCACTATATACAAAGGTTCATACTAGGAAATACATAGGAAAGTAATGTACTTTGTGGACTAGTGTCATCAGATGAACATCGAACTCATGCAGTGCCATACATTCACAATATTTCACAATGATAAAAACTTTTCATGTAATACATGTAATACATGCATAGCCACCCACAAAGAGAGATCAGTAGAAGCATATGTAATGGCATGAGAAAAGTTCATTGTACTAAGTCATGGATGGTTGGTCTAATGGAAAATACAAATGTTATTCCTCCTTAATGTCCATTATAAAAATGTGTACATGCACAGCCCAGCAATGCTATATGAATTAGGGAAAAAGTGCTCTGTGCTCCACCATAGGTCATTTTATGATCAGGTCCTCAGTGGGGTTTCTTAAAGTGGATTCCTATCTTAGCAGGAGTCATAATTACAACCTCTGAAAATGTTTATGACATTGTGAGGTTGCATATTGGAGATATGCAGAGCAGATGTCCTCCTAGATATTGGCTAAAAGAGGTTAGTCATTAGAAAAGTGTGGAACATTTTGTTAATTAACATCATGATGGTCATCTTCTATATTCCATTTATGATGCTAATGCTATTTGTGCATTGCCACTAGAATATCTGCACCACAGCAGGTATACAGATTTTTTAATAAATGGAATATTATTAGGTTCTCAGATGTTTGATTTTGGAATTATTTTAAGACTACTGTAGCAAATGACCATGTCGCATACACTGCAGAAATCTGTAATAGTATAGATTTGCTACAGATCTGACCTTCACAATCATGAATTCAGAAATCATGAAATTTACTTTGTTATGAACATGGTGCTAAATTCAATTATTTAAAAAAAGACACTGGTTAAGAGGAAGCTGCCCTGGTGATAAGTTGACCACCACAGACCTCACTCCTGAAACCACTGACAATCAGCTGATATTGTAAAGGGTAGTTGTAAATGGTCACATATGGATTATTTTGTGAATAGGCAAATGGGTTATATAATACATGGCTTACATAAGACGGCCATCGTAGGAAACTGTGGCTCCACTGTTGGTAATAGTGGAAGTGCCAATTGGAGGGTTCCCATTTTTATGTCTATATTCCCTATAGGGATAGTTTTTTTCCACAACCATTTTAGCATTTTGATATGCCTAAGGTATCATATAATATGTAATAATACTTGCATAGATTTTGTCTTAAATACACAAAGATAATCTGTAGTTAGAAATCCCTGAATTATCATGTCAGATTGAGATCATTTCTGTTATCTGCTTGGTTTCTGAAGATGCTGGACAGCTCCTATGTACCTCTTCAATACTACAGATGTATCCTCTGTTACCACCTCTCAACTGTAAATGTAAATGAATTTGCTTCATGAGATATTGAAGTCCTTAATCAACTTCAAGTTAGGTTAAGGCAGAGCACAAATATAACTTTCTAGATAACAGAACAAGTTGCAGTACGCCAAAGAAACGCTTAAAAGTTTTTGTAATGTAGGTAAATATTGTGTATGTTTACTTAACAATTCGGTGAAACAATGCACTTTTGTCCACACTATAAGCAGCCATTGAAAATGGGAGTTTTTATCATCCTCTATATGTTAAAAACTTTAATATAGATGTTTCTTTTTAGTCATAAAAGTGTTCCAGGATCAGCATATTGAGGGCCAATCCTTAGGAGAGAACAACAATATCAAGTCACTGGGAGTCTCTCGATTAACTTTTGGAAGGGGCTGAAGGACTTGTACTTCTGTGACCTCTTTCTTATTGACTTTGGACAATCTGCATGAAGAACATAAACTTAGTAGCAGAAGAGTAGGGTATTTCAGCTTTGTCCCATTTAAGTTAACAGGATAAAGCTGCAATACCATGTACCGCCTTACTAAGTAGATGTACAAGTGCTGTGGCTCCTTCGAAACATAGATCTGCTGGCAACATTTGGACACTTCTGATGTGATATTGATAGCCTATCCTATGGATAGGCCATTAATATCTTAACCCCAGAAAATCCCTTTAGAGGACTGTCCTGTTACATGGTGACTTTGGGTAAAATTTCAGACATTCCTCTTCTCATAAGATTGTACTAGGCTAAAAACTGACATTTGTAAAAGAAGCAATTGGGGTATTAGAGACGTGATAGTTGGGGGTTGTACTGACATCTATATTTAGATATCAGCGCAGTCTACTGAATAGTGAGTGCACATCACTAATTTTTTCCCAGCCCACTACTTTCAGGAAAAAGCAGTGTGTTAGAAGGCCATGTGGGAACTAGGTGAGCAAAAATACATTTTTTAAACACCCACAATATTTGTTTCTCAATATTGTGAGATTGTATTTTTCTTGATACATGGATGCACAGCCTAAGTAAGATGCAGGAGCATGTTTTTCCCAGGTAAGGCTGGGGTCTGGGCAGAGTCCAGGCAGGTCTTAGTGTCATTCCTTTCTGTTCAGGCTGTGTAGCAGCCTGACAAGGTTTTTGAAGCTCTGACCATAGCTGCAGTATCAGCCAAATATTGTGAAGCCTCAGAACCTCTCTTCTCAGCTGCTCCACAATCATCAGTACTGACGATGTGGCGTCAGATGGAACAATGGTTGAGGATTGTGGAGTAAAGCTGTTAGAGGAGGTTATGTAGAAAACTGGATGGCATCAGAGAAGTGGATGATGTCAGGAAACAAGCCAGGTAAAAACCATAAGGAACAGCAGACTTAGGTAGTGAATGGGTCTTATTATTTAAGCCCAAAGTGGTATAGGAAGGATACAAATAAAACCCAGGGTTCGTGGGCATTGACTGGAGTCAGTGGCACTTACTGTTCCCTGTCCCTTTAAGAGACTAGGAACCAACATATATGGGCAACTCAGCAGTAGAGCAGTGCAATGCAGGACAGGAAGGTAGCCAGGAAAAGCATGTCACACCCACAGCGATAAACCACTGCATTTTCTGTTGTGCAGTCTGTTCAAGTAGTTTCTTATTAAACTCCCAGAAGAATATTTCTGAAGCTCTTACTGTATATACTTTACAAAGTCCTGAAACAGGAAAGATCTTTTGTCACACTGCAACAATATTAGGTCACGATTTCATTGCATAGCAAGATTTCACCTTCATTTTATTAAGAGGCCTTGTCTAAAGCACCAAAAACAACCAAAGACTCTTATTTAGCTTTCATCAGACTTTGCTCTTGGTGTTGCATTTGGGCAGAATAAATTCTCATGGCATCTGCCAAACCCAAATTATGTCAAACTGTCAGATGTTGAAGTGTAATTTAACACTTTGGAGTCCAATCAATGTTTTCATGTTATGAACATTGATCTCCATCTTTTAGTTGCTTGGCCTTTGCAACCCAGTGCTTGAATCCCCCAGTAAACAGTCCTTGTTCTAACGGTACTTCCAGAGATAGATTGGAACTTGATATTTCTCAAGTGTAACAAAATTCACTTTACTTTACTTTACTGTATGCGGTTGACTTAAAAAACTTTAGGCTGGTTTCGTACACAACATTTATCTATGTTTTCCTGGGAATTTTTCACTATGTTTCAGTCAAATTACTACACCATGGCCAGACTGCCAGGTATAAAAAGTCTGTTGATCTGATGGAAATCTGGCAGATACATTAGACAAAATATTTGACCTGCTTAACTAATATTTGTCATCACCATGATTTTACAATAAGTTGTGATGTGAGACACAAGCCCTTCATGAGGATTAAAAAATGTTTATTTATTAGGGTAAAAATTTAATAGTTGGATTTCTTTCAGAAACAGAATCTGTGGACGATTTCTACGCATTTGCCATAGATGTAACTACTGAAGCTGTAATGTACATGGGCTTGTTAATGTAATTCTAAATAAATAAAATACATTTTCCCTAACATATATGTCACATGTAGAATGTAATGATATTCAGTAAATACTAATATACACCTGAGATAATGTTTTTTTCTGTGACTAGCAGTTAAAGCTACAGTATGTAGATAGGTTTAGGACATCCACTTCTCTGCTTCCTTTGTTCTAGTTAATATGTTAAGACCGTAATAGTCATCACTTCAGTGCATTGATTTACTGTCTATCCCCAAAAGTTTACAAAGAAACAAGCAAGGACACTTTGGGAGTAAACTCAAAGGATTACAATTCTGTCTAGAAGAAACCGTTCTGTCCTACATCCTGGACATTTATGAATGAGGGTGAATTCCATTGTATGAAAAATGGAGTTCTGACTCTATGGTATATTAGCACACTCATCTATACAATTAGGAATTCACATGCTAGCTTCCTCTGAGCATATCATAGGTAAGGATTGTGTGAGGTCCGTGCTTTTTCCGGCTCATTTGCGGATGGTGTGCTGTCCGTGGTTGATACGCGTTTCACGTCTATAAAAAGCAGATTTATTTTATTTTGTTTAATCTTCTATATTTTGTATGTCTCTGGATGAGATAAGGTTGCTGATTGTGTAGAGGCAGCATACAGGAGATAGGGCGTTTTTTCTTATTTAGGGTGTCTGTTCTGAGTAGGGCTGGCCACCTCCCTACTGGACAGTTGTGTATAGAAAAGACATATAGAACCGCACTCCAATAGCAGTTATGCTTCAAAATTGTTTCTTTATTATTGCAACATTTCAGGGGCATTCACCATTCATCAGGCACTTAGAAGTATGTAATGTGAACAAGATCATCTGTAGATGTCAGCATGGAATGCTGGAGTCCAGATATGCAGATTCCCAAGCGATAGGGCTGGTGAGCCAAATGGACTAGTATCGCTGGGTCGGCTAGGACGCTGATGTGGATCTATTGCAGAGATAGTAGACCTCTAAGTGCCTGATGAAGGGTGGATGAGTAAAGGATGATACACGGACCCCTAGACTTTTATTGATGTGATGCATCTGTGCAAAAAAAAAAAAAAAAGAAAAAGGATGTGCTTCTGTTGTTTTTTGTGGACCTATGATCTGTAAAAAAAAAACACTGATATCTTGATAAACATGTTGAAATGAATGGGTATGTATGGCATCTGCAAAAACAGCGGACGCCATACTAGGTGAATTGTGGACATGTGAATAAGGCCTTAGTATGCATGACAAATTGTTCATTAACTGGCTATCAATTTATATCACATATTACAACTACACTAATTTAAGGGAATTTTGTTGGGTTGCATAATTTAAGGGATTTGTCTGATCTTTGGATTTTGATCACTGGAAAGGACTGGAATGAGGATGGCACACTGGTGGTTCATGAAGTACATTGCAGACATAGCATTTTCCATATGTCTTTAAATGTTTATCGTCATGCTGAATATAGTGCAGATACTGAGCAAAATGATCTTATCTATGTACCTCGTTCCCTCTTTTTTTTTGTTTCAATGATTTTTATTGTTATTTTAATAGAATAAAGATACAGTGCATGAACTGCCTGAGAGCAGTACAGAGAAATACAATAAATCTGTAAAAATAAGGTGGGGGGGGGGAAGGGAAGAACGGGAAGAAGTTGCGGGGAGGAAAGTGGGGATGGGAAGGAGGGGTAGCAGGTGGGACAAGTAAATGTCATCCAAGGGCCAAAGTCCAACAATAGCAGAGTCATAGTCTACATCAGTGATGGCTAACCTTTTCAGCTCAGTGTGTCAAAATTCATAAAAAAACTAGCTTAACTCAGGTGCCGTGTCACATCTAAAAATATTATTACATTTTTGATATTTGTAGCTCTAGTAAAAAAAAAAGTTAGATTTTTGATATGTGTATTTGTTTTATATGTATTTCTGGCCCGTCACACTGTATATGATCCCCTTTTTCTGGCCCATCACACAGTATATGACCTGCTTTTTCTGCTCCATCACAGGGTATATGACCCCCTTTTTCTGGTCAATCACATGGTACATGACCTCCTTTTTTTAGCCCCCCCCCATACAGTATATGACATCCTTTTTTTTTGCCCCCTACAGTATATGACCCTGCTTTTTATGGACCCCCACAGTACATGAACCCTTTCTTATGTCCCCCCACAATATATGACCCCTTTTTGCCCCTCACACAGTATATGACTCTTTTTATGGCCCCCACACAGTATATGACCCCCTTTTTATTTACTCCTCCACAACATATGATCCCCCTATTTATGGGCCCCCAACACAGTTTAGGACCGCCTTTTATACCCCCCCACAGTATATGACCCTTTTTTTAAGGCCCATCTGCAGTATATGACCCCCACACAGAGTAGCAGCTCATAATTTTTACTCACCTGCCCATGCTCCAGTCCTGGCCGCCCTCCGCTGCCACCTCCATGGTGAGCTGTAGCGGACGTTGATGAATGCTGGGATAATGTACATAGTGTCCCGCCATTATTCAGCATTGTGACGTAAGTATAGCACTGCCTAGAAGCAGGGGCGCACCTCTAATGAGGCGAAGTGAGGCGGCCGCCTCAGGTGGCGCTATCTTGTCAGTTGGCGGGGGCGGCATTTTGAGTGACCTAAATCAGCCCAAGACAGGCCGCTTTAAAAAACATGCTGAGCAGGACCAGTCCTGGTTTAGAGTTTTAGGCAAGTGAGGAGAGAGGTAGCTCGGGGCGGCAGAGACAGAGCTGCTTCAACACTCACCTATTGGCAGCAGCGCTGCTCCAGTGGTCCACCCTCAAGCGTTCACTTGACCTGCTCCTTGCTCTCCGCCTCCACCCCCGCCTGCACCCACGCTGGACTGTGTGCATCACGTGACATGATCTGACGTGATAGGATACACAGTGTGGCTCCTGCGCGGTCTCCTAAGTTGTCCCTGCTCTCAAAAGCGCTACTGAAGTAGCTGAAGTAAGTGTTTCTTATTAGAGAAATATTGCTTTTCTAAGTATTTATCCGTTATCCATAGGATAGAGGATGAATACCAGATTGATGATGATGGATGAGGTGGGTTGGGTGTCACACGGGGGGGGGGGCGAGGTTTTGGGTGCTGAGACCCCCCTCGGGCTTGAGGATTGGGTTTTTTTCCCCTTCACTTGGAATTCAGCCTGACCACAGCCAGACTGAATATAGGTTATCTGCGGCACTCCTATTAAAGGGAATCTGTCAGGGCAATTTGGGACACTAAACCACCTACACATCCATATGGACCTGGGGTTTAGTGTCCCAAATCACCCTGTTATAATGCAATCCATGGCCGCATTAAAAATAAAAAAAAGCTTTATACTCACCCTGCCGCTGTACTCCCCGCGCCTGCGCAGTTCGTCAATGAAACCAGAGGAGTACACCTCGGCTTCAGTGCGCATGCCCCGTACCTCCGGCAATTGCGCAGTGAAGCCGGGGTGTCCATCTTCGACTTCACTGAAGAACAACACAGGCGCCGGGAGCATGGGGGAGGCGTGTCAAAGAAGTTCATGAATAAGCAGGACTGTTCTCAGCCAAATAGCATTCATCGGACCCTTATCTAGGTACTGTAAGTATAAAGGTTTTTTATTTTTAATGCGCCTGCGGATTACATTACAACAGGGCGATCTGGGACACTAAACCCCAGGTAAATAAGGGCCGGTGGGTGGTTTAGTGTCCTAGATTGACCTGACAGATTCCCTTTAAAGAGAATGGGAGAGTGGGTTTGTATATCCACCAAGAGGCTGAGGTCAGGCTGAAATCCCAGTAGGGGAAAAAAAAAAAACAATTGTCAGGCTCAGCGGGATTCTCAGCATAAGCCCAAAACTTATAAAAATATTTTTCCTGTACGGTGAATGCCATAGCGGGGAAAAGAAAAAAAAATCAAAAGTGCCGAACCGCCGTTTTTTCGCTGTTTTGCCACTGATAAAAATTTGAATAAAAGGTGGTCAAAACAATAGACATTCCGCCAAAATTATATAACTAAAACGTACACCTGGCCCCGCAAAACAAGGCGCCCTATGCATCCCCGTACACGAAAATATAAAAAAAAGTTACGGGTTTCAGAATATGGTGACTTTAAAAAAAAAAAAAATGTTTTAGATCTTTATTAAAGGATTAAAATGTAAATAAAACTATATAAGTTTGGTATCCTTGGAATTGTACAGAAACATAGAATACAGGTGACATGTCATTTTGGCTGCAGAGTGAACACCGTAAAAACAAAGCCCATAAGAAAGTCGCAGAAATGCACTTTTTCTTCAATTCCTCCCAATTCTGAATTTTTTTCCAGCTTCCCAGTACATTATACAAATGGTACAATTATGAAGAGCAATTTGTCCCACAAACATTAAAGGGGTTGTCCAGGCAAAAATGGACAACCCTTTTAAAGTTTAAATAAGCTGGGGGCAGTGAAAAAAAAAAAAAAAAAAAACATACTCACCTGTACCTTGTGCTCCGATGTCTCCCACCGCGGTCTGGTTCTGCTGCTCCGGTGCTTTCTTCTGGCGGATGTCCCCACCGCACATGACCGCTGAGGTCGCTGACATGGGACATCGCTGTGCTGTGGGGAAGAAAACACCGGAGCAGTAGGACTGGAATGCGCTGGGAGACACTGGGCCACCTTCCCCAGCCTCATATTAAAAAAGTGGTTATCCTGGACAACCCCTTTAAGGTGGCACTTGGGCTTTATTAAAGGGACTTTTCAGCTTATTTTTATTGATGATCTACCCTTAGGACAGATTATCAATAAGAGATCAGTGGACCCCTTCTCTGATCAGCTGTATGAAGGGGCCATGGCGCCTGTTTATATCACATGCTGTCTGTTTATAGTGACCGTGTGATTTAATTCTAGCCTTGTCACATAGATGTGTATAGGATGAGGTTGTAGTTACATTACATTGCCACTATGAGATGAATGACACTATGTAAACATAGAAGCGGTCATGGCGCTTACGCAGGTACCACAGTTCATTCAAACAGCTGATCAGTGGTCGTCCTGGGTTTTTGAGCCCCACTGATTATTTTACTAAATGACCTGAAAAACCTTTTAATTAGGAAACCTATGGGGTATTGATAAGGGGCACTATTTATACAGGGATACACACGGACATTATTAATATAAAGATGCACTAGGGAGTATTATTCATTATGGGGGGTTATATCATATATTTTATAATTGGGGGTAGCAGCAGGATGGGGGCTTTGTGTCGGTGAGGACAATGTGGGTTAGGTGCCTGGAAAAGTGAGGAGCCAAAGACATCTGTATTGCAAACTTTACAGAGACAAGTCACAGCTGGAAGAAGTGGTCATGGCGGTCCAGAGGGAAGAGAAGGGAAATGTGAAGGATTAGTTAGAGACGTCAGCTGTAAGTCACAAAATTTTACTGCATTGTATTCACCTAAATGTTAGAGGATAGATACCTGATTAATGGGGTCTGTCTGCTGAGACCCCCACTGAGCCTGAAAATTGTCCCCCCACTGGGTGGGAATTCAGCCTGACCGCAGCCAGGCTGAATATAGGCATGATGCTTGATGGATGGACGAACCCGCGTTGCTCTTATTCACTTCGATGTGAGTGCCAAAGATAGCTGAAGTACAGAACTCAGCTATCTGCAGTGCTCCTATTATAGACAATGGGGGCCACGTGGGCTCGTCCATCCACCAAGCAGAAGATGTGTGAAGTTATTGTCATTGTTAATGCCGTGTTGTTCATCTCTGATACTGAAGTAATACAGGAAGAAGAATTCTTAAAAATTGTTTTATCACTTTGTGTATTGTGAATGTTTATTGTACGACGATAACAGCGTGTGAAGCTAGTAGCATGTAAACGCAATTTTTTTTTTTTTTTCTTGGGGGGAGGGCATCTTTGTATATTCCGCCTCAGGCAGCAAAGAGGCTAGGTTCACCACTGCCTAGAAGAGACAGCGAAGGACGGACAGGAGCATGGACAGGTGAATAAAAAATATTGGAAGCTGCTTATTGCAATAACACAATGTCAATCAGTAGGCCCCAGCTCAAGGATTGTCAGAAGCAGAGTTCAAACACAATACTCAGGCACTGAGTGATCAGGGCAAGAGTTCAAATAATTATCAGGCAGGAACCAAGATGGCCACAAACAGGAAACACACAAAACGCCATCTTGCTAAGGGGCTGGTACTGGCAAAACAAAGAGTTCATCAATTAAGATCCTGACATATAGTATATATGATGGGATTTTACCTGCACTGTTTTTATACATGTAGACCAGTGATGGTAAATCTATGACACTTATTGTCAAAGGTGACATGCCAAGACATTTTGGACACAGAGTATGTCACAGGAAAGGGACTTTGCCTCAGCACAAAGAAAGGATCTCTTGCTAGGGAAGTTTAGGCCTCTAACATTAATAGAAGCAAACTTAACAGTCATGCAGCCAGAAAATGCCATTATGCCATTATGGAGCAATCAAAAAGAGAGGAAAACCCGCACTGTGTACAACAAAGCAATAAGTTATCACATACAAGGAGCTCAAAGCATGCAACAATCATGACCTGCAAGGGAAGATGTGGGTTAGACATAAAAAAGAACAGTAAGAAACGGCCAGCAGCAAGTATGAGTTGCCTGCCAATAGCCAAGTGAAGGCAGCAAAAACATGCCCAGATATAGAATGAGGGTCAGTCTTGAAACTGAACAGTCATAGGTAACAGGAATCACCCATAATGACAGTTGGGATCCAGTAGACACCTCAGCGGACAGCCGATCTGTAGGGAGGTGACAGATTGCCACAGGCCTTTGAGACGATGCGGAGTAGGTTTACCAATGATTTCCTAGTCTGGGACCTGTAGCTTCCAGCGCTTAAGGAAGTTGCAGCCTATCATCTCTGGAGGCGACTAGGCGAACTGGAAAGCCCCAACGATACGTGATCTGGTTATCATGCAGGACAGATGTGATCAGGGCTAGTTGTCTACTCTGTTGGAATGTAGCGGCTGAAAGCTCAGCATAAACAGAGACGAGAAGTAAGTCCTTTTTCCTAGTGGATTGCATAAGGAGGTTTTTGATGTGAAAGAAATGTATTTTTGCAATCACATCACAAGAAGCTTCTTCTAGCCGATGGGTTCGGGCAATAATAAGATCTCTGGGTGAGTATTTAGGCAGCATGGTCTTGATAAAGTCCTGGAGATAAGGCACAAGGTCTTTAGCGGCCACTGTTTCGAGAACGCCTCTAAGCTTGATATTATTACACCTAGACCGATGCTCTAAGTCGGCAAGTTTCTTTTCTGGGTATCTGGGCAAGAGTAGCCTCATGTTCACAGTGGGCATCAATAAGCTGGTTACGTGAGGTAGCGAATTCACCCATCTTGGATATGGTGGATTTTGCCACCCAAATCTTGCATGGAGGAATGTATAGGAGCAACTAAATCCACAAAGCTCAACTGTAAAAAGGAGAAGTTTGGAGCATAGACTTCATAATGGACTCCATTATAGGGGTGTCAGATGAAGGTGCTTCAAAGAAATCTGGGTGAGAAGAGGGGAGTGTCATCTCAGAGGTCAACTGTCCTACCTGGTGGTTGCATATAGGCTCAGAAGACAGGCGCTGACGCTGTTTAAGAAGGATTCTGGAGTCAGGAGATACTGAAGGTCTGATCTCCTCAGAGGGCCGCAAGACCCAGCAGGGTGATACAGGATCATCTTAGATATCTCCATCAGAGAGACGATGATCAGGAGAATCCAGGCGGGTAAGTGAGGAAGGCGACTGATGCGGTGGCGGGACTGAGCTAGAGCACTTTACCGCATGTAGGTCAAGCATTCCAGACGATTGCGAGCTGGCTTGGCACCATTTGGCTCATCTCTGAGGCAGGCTGAAAGAAGAAGTCCAAAAGTTTGGACGGACCAGTAGTTGTCTTTCGCTTCCTGACTATCGTGGGGAAGGGGGCGGTCTCTGGAGAAATAGGAGCAGTTTCGGTGTCCTGGAGAGGTGTGGAAGCGGTGAAGTCACTCGGGTGAAGGAAAGCTAGTTGGCTTGCTGTAGTTCGGCAGCCAGACCATGCCCCCCTCCCACTTTTTTGAACTCCTTTCTTTTTAATGCAATTGCACCAGCAAACTAGCCAAATTGCATTGATAAATACACCCTAAAATATTATGAGGCCTGATGCAGTAGTGCACTATGAATTTAAAAAAAAATAACAAAAAGAAAGTCCTGTGCTACTGGAGGCAAGATAAATATTGAATCATATGTATTTATTAATGTGGCATATGACCTGATCTGTATATTTTATAATGTATTTTCCCCATTTTGCAGCACAAATTAGTTGAAATATCTTATGATTTTTTTAGATTATTAACATCTCTTCTGTAATACAACTTAACTGTGCATCATGATTTGAACTAACTTTCCATTCTTTCACATACAGGTATGTCTCAGGACAAGCCCTCAAAGCAGTTAAGGTTCTTGGAATGATTTTTTTTTTTTTTAAAGGTGCTTCTTTCTAAAGGCTTCAAATAAGCGAGTCTTGAAATGGCTAAGGGTTTGTCCAAAAAAAGGAAAACAAAATGGGATGTTAACCCTTTCCTGCTGTGCACCGTACTATTATGTCTATGCTCAGTTAATGCTCAGTGCCATAATAGTAAGGCAATGTATTGCTATGGGCACAGAAGCAGTGCCTGCGGCATTACTTACAGAAATTGGCTGTGTTACACAGCCAAGGGCTGAGAACAGCTGCTGGAGTCGGAAGATAATCTAACTCCGGTGGATTAACCCCCTGGATGCCATGATCAATAGCAAGATTGCGGGTTCCTAGGGGTTGCCATGGCTGTCAGGAGGCCGGGCAAAGGCCTATTCACTATGCACAGTTACCATATAGAACTAATGTGCAGTGGGGATATTCACTGGAGATCTGAGATCCCAGCTTCAAGACCACTTGTGGGACATGTAAAAAAAAAAAAAAAGTTTAAAATAAAAAATAATAAACAGATAATAAAAAGTAAAAAAAATAAACACCTTTACGTTGAAAAAATATATAATGTAAAAAAACTAAACAAATATGTTGGGTATCCCCATGTGTGTATATGCCCCCACTATCCAAAAATAGCATTATTTATCCGGTGCATATGAATACGGTACAAACGTTTTATTTGTAAAAGCGGTAAAAGATAATAAAACTAATATAAATATGGTATGGTTGTAATCGAAATGACCCGCCAGACAAAGCTGCCATGTCATTTTTAATGCAGAGTGAACACCGTAAAAACAAAATGCAAAAAATTATGATAAAATTGAGGGTTTTTTAACATAGTCTCCCCAAAAAACGTTAATAAAGCTAATCCAAACATTATATGTGCCCCAAATTGGTGGTAAATAATAGTACAATCCGTCATGCAAAGAATAAGCTGTCTCATATCTATGTCGACAGAAAAATAAAAAAGTTATGAATTTTGGAAAACGGGGAGGGAAAATATAAAAAAGCCTTAACATACAAACAACCCTGTGTCTTTAAAGGGTTAACTGAAAGAACAAATTGACTAAAACAAATTTGAACCAAAGATAAACTAAGGTAAAATGAATGTAAAATATGGCGGTTCATTTCTTATTGAGTTACTTTTGATTTTTGTCTCTTTGCAAGTAGCTTTTAAACCTATTTCAAATATTTCTGAAGTTATTTTAGGAAGTCTCGCTTTCTACAGGAACAGATACACCGGTATTAGGAACTGCATGAAATGGGCAGCCTTTTAAGTAAAAACAAAACTAGTTTAATTAGATTGAAATGAGGGAAGGTCAGTGTCCCAGAACACGCTCTGCTTTGCTTTATGCCTCCGATCTCTGTGTATCTGCTCATCATTCTACCAGCTCAGCACTTTCTGCATCCAGCACTACAAAGAAGTATGTATAACGCAGAGCTTCCTGCAGCAGCCCAAGCTCTTTTCTTGACTCACTTTGCTCCTCCTTTGCTCTTCCTTTGGATCAGATAATATATTTTATTTTTCTATTTTCTATTACTTTTCTATAGTTCTAGAAATATATATTATTATTATTTGTAGTTATATTTTAGCATATTGTAAGCTACATCCTACTATGTGTAAACCATAGCCTTGCTAGTAATACAGTTAACATTTTTACCTAGACTAGTAATCTTAGGTTTATAAAAAAATAAATAAAAAAAAACAACATATGCGCATATTTTAAGCATTATCAAAACAAAAGGTACAAGGGGAAGATTTGGATGAAATATGATTGAAAGGAGTAGATAGGTCTACAACCAATTTTTTTTTTATAGGGCAAATAACTACATTTTGGGATATACAATGGGTAATTACAATATTAGGTAAAAGGTTAATGTTTTTTCCAGATCCCACACAATCCAAGTCATAGTGCAGTATAAGGTACCATCAAGATATAGGACTGAAGAAGCTTTCCAACTAATGATGATAACATGAGAATTTGCTAATGACATCAAGTCAGCGATGGCTACCATGCAGTGGCATGACTAAAGTTAAGGGCCCCGTTGCAAACCTTTGTCTGGGGCCCTCTACACCTTCCCTTCAGCGTATTCTTCATAGTGACAGTTATGGGTGCTGCAGTGGTACTTGAAAGGAATACAACTATAGTACTTACAACTGCGGTTATCAAGAATACAATGAGTGAGCAGCCTGGTGCTTGGCATGTAAACAATACTATATAATAGCTGCGTGCTGTGGGAAACAGCAGATCTGCAGGGTCCTAACAGTTATGAGATCTATGAGATCAGTGGGGGTGAATAGTGAAGTTGTCCCACATAGTATAATATGCTCCACAGTGGTCCCCACACAGTATATTATGCTCCAAAGTGGCCGCACACAGTATAATATACTCCATAGTAGCCCCCACACAGTATAATATGCTCCACAGTGACCCTCCCAGTGACGTCATTACACCGGCGCTACCCAGAAGCCCTCCTAGTACAGTCACAGGCCTGAAGAGTTTCAAAGCAGATGCTGAGGACTGTCAGAATCCCAGGATAGGTGAGTATAAGTATGTATCATTTTCCAGGCCCCACCCAACAGCTTCCTGCTAATAGCCTACAGCACGACTCCTTCACTGAAATCTTACATATGTGCTGACTATCCGGTATTACTGAGTATGTTCCAAGTATACTCATACCCTATGGTCCTGTGATGGCCCCAGTAGCTTCTTTGCCAGTTCAGGCACAGTACTGTATGGAAAATGACGCAGCCATGGAGCACTACATGTATTTGCAAGATCATAGCAAAGGAGCTGAGATACAAACATAGCACAGAGGGCTGCCAGCAGAAATTATGAGCTCCTCCCCCACAGAATAATGCTCCACTTGGTATATAATGCTCCACATAGTATAATATGCTCCTCAGAGCCCCAATACAGTATAATACTTCACAGTATAATATGCTTCCCACACTGGCCTCACATAGTGTAATATCCTCCCCAGAGCCCACCACAATATAATGCTCCACAGTGGTCTGCACACAGTATAATATACTCCACAGTGGCCCCACAGAGTATAATATGCTCCATAGTGTCTCCACACAGTATAATATGCTCCCCACCGTAGCCTCACATAGTATAATATGCTCCCCAGAGCCCGCCCCACCACAGTATAGTGCCCCCCAGTATAATGCTCCACAATGGCCTCCACACCGTGTAATATACTCCCTAGAGGGACTCCCTAGTATAATGCTCCACAGTGGCCCCAGACAGGATAATATGCTCCACAGTGGCCCCACACAGTATATCATACTCCATAGTGTCTCCACACGGTATAATATGCTCCCCACAGTGTCCTCACATAGTATAATGCCCCACAGTGCACCCCAGAATAATGTTCCACAGTGGCTCCACAGAGTATAATATGCTCCAAAGAAGCCACACACTATAATATGCTCCCCACAGTCACGCCCCCAGTATAATGCTCCACAGTGGTCCTTACACAGTATAATATGCCCCCCACAGTTCCCCCTAAGTATAATGCTTCACAGTGGCCCCACACAATATAATATGCTACTAAGAGGTCCCCCCAGCATAATATGCTCCCCACAGTGACCCTGCACAGTATAATATACTCCACATTGGCCTCTCAGTATAGTATAATATACTCCCCAGAGAGCCCCCCCTAGTGTAATGCTCCACAGTGCCCCCCTAGTATAATTCTCCACAGTGGTCCCACACAATATAATATGGTCTCCAGAGGGCCCCCCCAGTAATAATGCTTGACAGTGGCCCACACAGTATAATAATCTCCCCAGAGCCTCGAGCTGCTTCAGGTGAACCCTTTGAAATTAAATTTGACAAATATTTGTTGAGTTCACCCGTTCATTTCAGTGCTATTATTATACTCTGGGGTTTCCTCAGACCCCCAAGTATAATAATTGGAGGCCCAGGGCAGGTGAGTGAAAATAAAAAAAAAAAAACAGTTATACTCACCTTGCCTTACCTCTCCTGGACATTCTGGCGTTGCTCCCGGTCCCGCCGGCTTCTTCTCCAGGTCTGTGGCTGACGTCACGCGTTGCGGACATCACTGCTGAGGCCTGTTATTGGGTCTCAGTGGTCATGTGGGGCACACTGTGATTATGATGCCAGCATACCTCACATAACCGCTGAGACCCAATCACAGGCCAGGCGGTGATGTCCAGAACACGTGACGTTATGTACAGGCCAGAAATGACTAGAAGATGACACCAGGACACTGGATGCCCAGGAGAGGTGAGTAAACATGTTTGTTATTTTACAGACCTCCCCTGGGCAGGCTTCTATTGGAAAGGGACCCTGCGGCACGTGACACTGGGCCCCTTTCCGTTATCGATGTGACCGGACCTAACTCCAGGATCCGGAGTCATCAGCCTCTGGATGCCGGAGGGCCCCTTTGGCCCCCTAATGCCAGCCCCATCTAAAGGCATGGGGCCCACCGGGGGATTCACCAGTACCCTGATGGGTCAGTCCGAGCCTGCCAGCTATCACGTTTCCTCCTAGCTTCTAGTGTGTCTTTGTCTCCAAATTAATTGACTGGCATAAAGATGTATTCTAAATAAGTAGTTAGTTTTAAATTGACAAGAATGAATGAACTGTTATATGTGTGTAATATATTTTGGCATTTGGCTTGGCATATGTTTAACATTTAATGGCTTATTAATAAAGTTATTTTCACAAGATGGACATTTTCATTAACACTTTTTTTTTAAATCACTTCATATGTTATATTCTTATGGTAAAAGCTTTATGAATCACCATACAGTAGTTTCCTTAGAGATTAATTCTATATACAGCCTTGAATTTCTTACATCATATCTATGCAGTGCTTTGCGAGAGAAAAGGGGTAATCCCAATGTTTAAAGAATGTGAATAATCCACAACTTGTCTATGCAACCCTATTAGTTGAACCCTATACCTGCTAAATGTTAAGAATTATTATTATTATTTTTATTATTATTGACATGACTACTACAAATATTGTTTTCCATTTGATATCATAAATAACTATTGTATCTTCAGTGTATTGACACTGAAGATACAATAGTTATTTATGATATCAAATGGAAAATGGTTTACACACACTTTATATGTCATAAATCAGGGGAAGATCATTGCAATGATGTCAGCTCTATTTGACCATCACATTACTGGTAGAGATCCTGACACCCATAACAAATTCTAGAAGAAGGTAACCTTGCAACAACATTTAAGGATACACAAGGCTCATGCTCTGAACACTGAACAACCGTCATAGAGCACTGTTTCTTATTCATATGTATAGATTCCAGATACATTCTTAAAGAGTACCTTTCATCTCCTCTGACATTTTGAGTTTTATATACTGACAGGCTTCTGCCTCTGCACTGAATCTGCTGCTGTTAATTTTTGTGTAGCTTGCTCAGAACCAAAAATGCCAGTGCCATTACTTCTGACTGCCAAAGTATATTGTCAAGTGGGTCAGGTTCTGTTTAAAATCACAAAAGATGTCACATTAAATATTTTTGAACCAAGTATATTATATTAGTTACACCAATTTATTTATACTTCTTATATAGCACGGCTCTGCTTCAATCCATTGTGTAAAGGGAATGTGCTGTATCATCTACAGTATATTTGTTTTTTTGCATTAAAGCCAGCAAAACATATTCTATTCTATTTTCTGCACATAGTTTTGGGATGGCTATCTTGCCTCAGCTGCTGTTAACAATTTCTAGAGATATGCTTTATAGTAGCCATACGAACTGCAGGCAGTAATAGTCTGCAGTATTATAAATGTAGGCAGCATCATAGATATTTATTCTAAAGTGTTCTAGGCATGGTCTGTGACCTATGCAGAGATCATCGTGGGGGAGTAGTAGAAAAGCTGTGTCCATCACCTATTGTATATGATTAAATTTTTCATTCTAATTCTGTCTTTTGCGATAATGAGGTGACTGCTGAAAAGTGATCTCTCTACAGACAGGAAGTGTAACGCAAGTGTTGGCCAGAGTCAAAGCTGGATTCAGCGTCACGGTGTCTGAGATACCGGCACATGCCGCATGGATAGCTAAACTAAAACTGGTACTTGTGACTGCAATTTGGAAACTATTATTGGCTGGGATTATAATAATTTATTCCCCTTATGAATTCAAGTAAAAATAAGAAGGAAACACATTGGGAGTGTTTATGAGAAAGTCTGACTACCAACACAGACTACATTTCCTGAGAGGGTTAGAATGGTTGATGTGGATCCTCTGGGTTTGTTTATTTTTTTTTTTATATGTATGGAAGTTGGAATGACTTTTTGGAGCCCTCAATATTGATCTCTTATGGGAGCAATTTAGATAAATATACAGTATCTCACAAAATCACATTTTTGTATTAATTTCATTATAAATTTTCATGGGACAACACTGAGGTTATGACACTTTGATACAATCTAAAGTAATCAGCGTACAGCTTTTATAACAGTGTAAATTTGGTGTGCCATCAAAATCACTTGACATACAGTCATTAATGTCTATACCCATGGCAAGAAAAGTGAGTACATCCCTAAGTGAAAATGAACAAATTGTGCCCCAAGTGTCAATATTTTGTGTGGCCACTATTATTTTCCAGCACTGCCTTAACCCTCTTGGGCATGAAGTTCACTAGAGCGTCACAGGTTGCCACTAGAATCCTCTACCACTACTCCATGATGACTTGAGCCCTCCCACGACATAGCACCCCCTTTTCTGGCCCCCACACAGTATAATGCCCCATTTACACACACTATAATGTCCCAAAGTGGCTTCCAGACATTATAATGTCCCATAGTGGCCCCTCCACATGGTATACTGTCCCATAGGGGCCCCTCCACATGCTATTATGCCCCACAGTGGCCCCTGCACATGGTATTATGCCCCACAGTGGCCCCTGCACATGGTATTATGCACCACAGTGGCCCCTGCACACAGTATTATGCCCCACAGTGGCCCCTCCACACGATTTATGCCTCACAGTAGCCCTCCACACAGGAAAAACCTTGGTGTTTCCACCATGGTTTTTCCCTCAGCGCTTTTTGGCTTCGGCTCACTACGTGGGGCCTTAGACTAAGAGAGTCGCCAATAGGATGTGGCCGCCAGCCCGGCCGCCAGTGTTATCACAGAGCACAGTAAAACATTTATGGATTATTGCTCGGTACTTGTTACTCTCCATGAGGTTTAGATGGCTACTGCACAGGCAGTAACAAATACTAGGCAATAATGTTTCATTAAGTTCAGTGAAATCATTCGTAGTCAGGACTGGCGTGTGGTCAGAGGCACTTCGCCCTAAGAAAGTGGGAGTCATTGATCTCTAATTTTTCCAATCAAGTTAATGTTCAGTACACATGGACATTAAACCGGCTGACGACTGCTATGTTAATGATAATTTTTTAGACCATATTATCAAAACTAATCATAAGACTGGAATTTTTTTTCAGACATGAAAATGTCACTTAATTTGTCCTTGAGTAAAATGTAGCTACTCACTGGTAAATGTGTTTCCTACACTAGGAGATATTTTATTAATCATGGTGGCCAATAACATTACTAGATCTACACATTCAGGAGAGTAGTGGCCAGAAATCAAATCACTTCTGCCTAAATAATGAAATTAAAGAAGAGGAATAGTGGTGTACATGTAAGTAGGGATATAAACCTCTTTGATGATCTCCCTTTGGAGTTCCTTACACTTGAAGATGTATTACATATTCCATACTGGCACACTCATTGTTTGATATGAACAATGATCCCCATACATCAAACCCTACCTCCTTTCATCCAGTCTCATCATGCTAATTTGGTTGCTCAAAATAATGCCCATCTCTTTATTACAGAAACTCATTTGATGTCCTTGTATGCCTCTGATGGATGTAAGTTGACATTAACCAATTTCTAGCATTCATCACTTTTTGCGTACTGAACACAGCCTCCCCATTCACAGTAACATAATATGATCTGTTGTAATAATGAGATATTTCAGTGCATCTACTTCATTAAGGTGATTGAACAACTCTGTTAACCAAATGTTCTTGTTGATGTCACCTTTTACTTCATTTAAAGGAACAGTGCCTGGATTAAATTAAATATCTCTTATATATATAAAAATGAGTTCCTGTTTGTCTGTCTGTCTGTCTGTTCTTTATGCGCGACCAAACGACTGGACCGATCCTCACCAAATTTGGTACACATGTACATCAGGTGTCCGGGAATATTATAGACTGGGTCTCAGCTCTCTTGGACGTACCGTTCCTGAGGTACAGTATTCCCAAAAAATGACCAGCATTAGTCTATACAAGCCTGCAAGTCTTTCACTCATATTCCAACTGCCATACACACGGTCACATGTCCCTTATCAGCCAATAACAGCTCGCAGGCGCTTACTCTCCTCAGGCACACAGGTTTCCATAGCAACCAAGCTATGTATGACCTGTATTAGTGAATAGCAGTTCACAGGACCTTAAATATTCAGTCATATCACGTGTATCAGCCAATATAAGTTCACATTTAATTTACCAGGTTTCCATAACAACACAGCCATAAATAGACTGTACCTATACTGGACTCAGTGGCGTAACTAGCAATGGCACGGCCCCAAGGCGAACATTTTATATGGGACATCCCCCCCGCACAAACTGCATTCCTGCACACACTATTATGCCCCATACTCTCCTCAGGCACACAGGTTTCCATAGCAACCAAGCTATGTATGACCTGTATTAGGGTGGGTTCACACCTGTGCTTCAGTCCATCTGTTGCCAATCCGAGAGAAAATCTCGGCGAACGGGATTGGCATCGGATACAGACAGGTCAGCGACGCATTGATTAAAAACCCATTCATTTGAATGGGTTTTTAAAGCAATGCGAGGGTGTCTGATTGCACCCTCTGCGCTGCGAAACCGTTTTTTTTCCTTGGACACGAAGTCCTGCATGTCCGACTTTGTTTCCGACGAAAAAAAAGGATTCGCAGCGCAAAGGGTGCAATCGGACACCCTCGCATTGCTTTAAAAACCCATTCAAATGAATGGGTTTTTAACCAATGTGTCACTGACCTGCCTGTATCCGATGCCAATTCCGTTCGCTGAGTTTTTCACTCGGATTGGCAACGGACGGACTGAAGCGCAGGTGTGAACCCACTCTTAGTGAATAGCAGTTCACAGGACCTTAAATATTCAGTCATATCACGTGTATCAGCCAATATAAGTTCACATTTAATTTACCAGGTTTCCATAACAACACAGCCATAAATAGACTGCACCTATACTGGACTCAGTGGCGTAACTAGCAATGGCAGGGCCCCAAGGCGAACATTTGACATGGGACCCCCCCCCCCGGCACCCCCCCCACGCACACAAACTGCATTTCTGCACACACTATTATGCCCCATAGTGGCCCCTGCATACACTATTAGGCCCCATAGTGGCCCTTGCACACAGTATTCTGCCCCATAGTGGCCCCTGCACACAGTATCATAGTGGCTACTTCATATAGTATTATGCACACTTCCTGCTACTTCTTCAATGTTGGACCAGATGTCACGTGAGCCAGGCATGTATCGCAACGCATAATGACGTCGGACTGGCCCACCGACATCTGGGACGCCACCAAGGAGTCTGCTGAAAAGTCCCCAGAGTATAATGATAGCAGTGTTTGTGGGGTTCACGGCCCACAGGCCTTACCAATCCCCGTGAGCAGGAGTGGGGATCGTTAAGTAAATAGGGCCCGTTACCTGCTGGTGTTAAAAAAAAACAAACATCAGAGGCCCGCCCGCCGGGTCCCCTAATGTCCCGGGCCCTGTGGCAGCTGCTACCACTGCTAAACCGGTATTTACGCCACTGACTGGACTGCCATACTGGATTTCAGCATTCTTATAAATTGAAATGTTTTTTAAACTATTCATGTCCCCTGCAGCAAAACGCATGGCTGCTGCTCCAGCAAATGAAAACTCTCAGCAGACCCAAGCCTGTCTCCAATCTGATAAGGTATGTTACAGACAACAGCGAGCTGCTGAAACTCCCCAGCAGACCCAAGCCCGTCTCCAATCTGACAAAGTATTGTCAGCTACATGCACACAGCTGCACTCCAGGTTTCAATAACAACCCAGCCATTTTTCTTCACTGCTGTAGGTCAGCTTTAAAGGGGCAGGGCGCTGTAGATGACACTGTTACACAAGGTCACATACACACAG
Organism: Leptodactylus fallax; assembly: GCA_947044405.1. Lineage (NCBI taxonomy): Eukaryota > Metazoa > Chordata > Amphibia > Anura > Leptodactylidae > Leptodactylus > Leptodactylus fallax. The sequence continues at coordinate 491,065 of CAMRHE010000694.1, forward strand.
CTTTACTCCAGGTTTTCCATAACAACCGATCGCAGGTTTTTCACTGATATCCAAACTGAGATGCACATGATCACATGACACTTATGGACCAATGGAAAATCGCAGGTTCAGTCTTGACATACACACAGCTTTACAACAGGTTTCCATAGCAACCAAGCTATTTATGTCCTTTATGAGTCATTAGCAGTTCGCAGGTCCTTAAATATTCAGTCATATGACGTGTATTAGCCAATGTAAGTTCACATTTCATTTACCAGGTTTCCATAGCAACACAGCCATAAATAGACTATACCTATACTGGACTGCCATACTGGATGTCAAGCGCAAAACTGGCCAATTCTTATGGGGTCACTACACAAACAAAAAATGAAATATACCCATGTGAAGCCGGGTCCTTCCTCTAGTATATATATATATATATATATATATATAATTGCCCAAATAAAGAGCTGAAGAAAGTGTGCCAGCCCAAGTGATATTAACCCATTAATATAATGGGTAAAAATTAGGCAGCTCTCCATAAAGTGCTGCCTCATACCAGCAACATTTCAGCTCAATGTACTTTGAAAAAGGCTCAAGTACATTGAATTGAAACATTGCTGTATGAGGCAACAGAACCCTCACTTTTTTCACTTTGTATTATTTTTCGAGTGCTTGCCTTTTGCAATATAATATATATTAATATTCAAAAATGTTAGAACATGCTAAAGTTAAAACACAGATTGGAGCTGGAAAACAATTATTTCCTGCCAGGTATATAATGAGGATAAATTCAGCTGATCTACCTTGATATGAAATCACTAATCTGCTTCTTTGCCAAATTCTGTAGATCTGTCTGGTGGCAAATAATCATGGTTATTGAACGGAGATTCTTAAGTAGGGCTTCTTAAACATTGAGGCTTTCCCCATTAGTTGGTCAGGTTCAGCTTTTTTGGATTTGGGATTCGCCATGTAAATGACCCTCATCGCATGTAAACCGCCTAGCCTCCCCCCCCCCCGCAGCGAGATTGGGGAGTGACCCCAGGCTGCCAAGAGCCCCCATACCTGGTTGATCCTGCCACCGATAAAAGGAAGTCAGCCTATGTGTCTATACACTTCAATATACGTGTATAGTACAGAGCATCGCTGATTCAGGTCTCCTAGTGGGACAATACAAAACTTTCTTATATACAATGAATTATATAAAAGAAAACCCTAAAAATGAAAAAAAAAAAAAAACATATTTGGTATCGCCGCATCTGTAACAATCCGTAATCCGCATCTGTAACAAAAAAAAACTGAAGTATTATTTAACCTACACAATGAATGTCAGAAGAAAAAAAAACAGAAACTTTTTTTTTTTGTTTTTTTGGGGTTTTTTTACTTTTAAAATTTAGTCAATAGGTTAGAGGCGTCCAAAAAAAGTGTCATTGCAAAATGCATCTCATACCGCAAAAAAAAAAACATGCCCTCATATGGCTACATCACCAGAAAAAAAAATAGCTTACACAATGTGAAGACAAAACCCCAAAAAATCTCCAAATCATTAGAACAAACCTGGCTGTGGCAGGAAGGGAATTTATAAGCTGTGCGAGGGTATATTAGGATAAGGCCCAAATTTAGAGCTTACAAGAGAAAAGAAACCAGAAGTGACCCCCAAAGTGACCCCCTCCCCAATCATAGGAGCTACTGAGGAAATAGCAGGGAATTTGGTGTTCCCAATATACTCCGCACAGCTTACATAAGTGTAGGGAACTGCCATTTCTACTAGTATATAATGTATCTGGCTTCTTTGCCCCTGCATCTCTTCTGTTGCCTGGAGGTATTGTGCACTGGACTCTTGCTATATATCTTATATATACACCCGGGTATATAACCTAAGACGGTTGAGGACTTGCTGGTTGTTGTAGTATTGCTGTGTTCTGAGTATATTTTATGTATGTATTATTACCCTGTTGATTCTTATAAAGCTACTGTTATAACCTTATGTGGTATCTGTATGTATTCTTCAGACTGTGAGATTAGTACAGTGATCCTTGTTAAGGCTACTAACTGTATTTCATGGGTAAGTCCCAGGAAGAGATCCTCCCTGTAATACAGAGGCTCTATCCTGGGTGGAGGCACTGATATATTTCATATATGTTCCCACTCTTCCCTTCAGCGAAGGCTTCAGGTCCCATTATACACACAGGTCAGCGCCAGAGTCTGTTGCGGGAGGGATAATACTCATACCCCCCCCCCCCCAAATAGGGCTACATATTCATTTTTCACCATCCGCTGTGCATTCACGTCTGGGATACTAATACTCACTACACCCCCTGATATATTCTTTGAGGAGTGCAGTTTTCAAAATGGGGTAACTCCCTAGGGATCCTTAGAGGCTCTGCAAACATGAAATGGCATCCAGATACCAAACATCTAAATCTGCACTCCAAAAGCCACATAGCGCTCCTTCCCTCCTGTGCCCTGCTGTGTACCCAAAGTGCAGTTTATGCCCACATGTATGACACTGGTGTACCCAGGATATCGTATTTCATATGTGAGTATAAACTGATATTTGGGCACAGCCAGGCACAGAAGGGAGGGAGCGTCATGTGGTTTTTGGAGCACAGATTTAGACTGTTTGATTTTTGGACGTCATGACACTTTCGCTGAGCCCTGACAAGTGACCCCATTTTGGAAACTACACCCTGAAGGAATTTTTCTAGGGGTACAGTGAGCATTTTTAACCCTTCAAGTGTTGCATTAATTTATTTTGCAGAAATGAATACATAGCTATTGTTGAACGGTGAAAATGACATTTTTTCCAGGAATATATACAGTGGCATGCAAAAGTTTGGACACACCTGGTCAAAATTACTGTTATTGTGAACAGTTAAGCAACTTGAAGATAAAATGATCTTCAAAATACATAACATTAAAGATGACACATTCCCAATATATTTTTGGGAAAAAAAAATATTTTCATGTGTTACATTTTCAAAATGGCAAAAAATGAAAATGGCCTGATGCAAAAGTTTGGGCACCCTACATGGTTAGTACCTAGTAGCACCCACTTTGGCAAGTATCACAGCTTGTAAACGCTTTTTGTAGCCAGCCAAGTCTTTCAATTATTGTTAGAGGGATTTTCATCCATTCTTCCTTGGAAAAGTCTTCCAGTTCTGTGAGATTCCTCGGTCGTCTTGCATGCACTGCTCTTTTGAGGTCTACCCACAGATTTTCAATGATATACAGATCAGGGGTGTGTGAGGGCCATGATAAAACTTTCAGCTTGTGCCTTTTTAAGTAGTCTATGGTGGATTTTGATGTGTGTTTAGGATCATTATCCATTTGTAGAAGCCATCCTCTTTTCAATTTCATCTTTTTTACAGATGGTGTTATGTTTGCTTCAAGAATTTGCTGAAATTTAATTGAATCCATTCTTCCCTCTACCCGGGAAATGTTCCCCGTGCCATTGGCTGCAACACAACCCCAAAGCATGATTGATCCACCCCCGTGCTTAATGGTTGGAGAGATGTTCTTTTCCTGAAATTCTGTGCCCTTTTTTTCTCCAAACAGACCTTTAGATCATTGTGGCCAAAGAGTTCTATTTTATCCTCATCAGTCCACAGGACTTCTTTCCAAAATGCATCAGGCTTCTTTAGATGTCTATTTGCAAACCTATGATGCTGAATTTTATGATGAGGATGCAGGAGAGGTTTTCTTCTGATAACTCTTCCATGAAGGTCATATTTGTGCAGGTATCGCTGAACATTAGAACAATGTACCACAACTCCAGTGTCTGCTAAATCTTCCTGAAGTCAAGCGGGGGGTTCTGATTTGCCAATCTAGCAATCCTACGAGCAGCTGTACCTGAAATTTTTCTTGGTCTTCCAGACCTTATCTTGACCTCCACTGTTCCTGGTAACTGCCATTTCTTAATTACATTTTAAACTGAGGAAAGGGCAACTTGAAAACGCTTTGCTATCTACTTATAGCCTTCTCCTGCTTTGTGGGCTCCACCATTCTCATTTTCAGAGTACTAGGAAGATCCTTAGAAGAACCCATGGCTGCTGTGTTTTGGCACAAGGATAGAGGAGGCTGGGTATTTATAAAGCTGTAAAATTTGCATATTTGACCTTTCCTAATGATGATAGTGAACAAGCCAAAGTTATCTGGGCACACAAATCTATAAGGGTTCCCAAACTTTTGCAAGGCACTCCTTTCCCTTTTTCGCTATAAAATTGTACTCAAACATAATAATACACTGATATTGCTTAAAATTATAGACAAGTGTGTTTAATCTTTAACTTTATGCCTTTTAAAGATCATTTCATATTCAAATTACTTAACTGTTCACAATAACAGTCATTTTGACCAGGGGTGTCATGCCACTGTAATTTCAATGTGCACTATGTGTTGTGCCAGGCTTGTATCAGAGATGAACGCTCCAAAAGCTGTTGTGCACGGAATACCCATTTAGCAGTTTTTCGAGTATGTGTCTCTGCTGACACAAGCTGGGCACAACATATCGGGCACTGAAACAGTATATCTCTGGAAACATTGCAATTTTCACTTTTCATTATCAGCTGCACATTAATTTCTAGAAATTAAATTAATGCAACGATCAAGGGTTAAAAATGCTCGCTATACCACCTGATAAATCCCTTTTAGGGGCTCTGCAAAAGTGGCATGACGTCCAAAAACCAAACTGTGCTCCAAAAACCGAAATAGCACTCCTTCTCTTCTGTGCCCGGCTGTACCCAAACAGCAGTTTATACCCATATATGACATGAAGTACATGAAGGGGGGCGGGGGGGGGGGGGAATATACAATCAGAACAGGAGCTGAGACAGGAAAGTTGTTCTGTACTCACCATGTCTGCCAAGATTGATGCGCTGCTGCTTCAGGTATGCTAGGCTGCTCTCCAACGTGGTCCTGCTTGGCTCCAGGAACAGCTTTTGGGGGCCTCTCCGGTCTCTGTGACTCCTGCGGAGACCCGGGATTTTCAGCCGCGTAGGAGACGTGCGCGGCCTCCAGAGCGGGTCAGTCCAGAGCTGTCCCTGCGGCCCAGGCCGCGCAAACAGAGCCCCGTCAGGGACCCTTCAGCCTCTGCTCCTGGCTGGCACCTTTCTTCGCTTGGCCTAGGTGTGAATTCCGGGGGGATCAAGGCGCCATTTGCCTTCCCCCCCGCCATTGGGAGCCTCATGGAGCAGTGATGGCCGCTTCCCTGCTGATGTACCTAGCAGGGGGCTGGCCTGGCGGGAACTGTCGTCCGGCTCCAGTCCAGAGCCACCTAGGTCTTCTTCAGGCCTGGTGGCTCAGTCGGGGCACCAGGCACGTGCAGCAGGAGTGGGCGCCGCGGCCCGGTTGGAAGTTCTGGGCCGGCGGACATCTTGGGACGCCACCAGAAGTGACAATGAAGAGGCTGCGGCCAGCAGCAATGGGGAGGGGGCAGAGGCCCTGTCCCTGGAGATCTCGGACAGTGAGTGTCAGCAGCGCACGCCCAAGGGGTGTACCTTTCGAAGTTCAAGCCCGATGAGGACGCTGGCTTCTTCAGGGGCTGGTGCGAGCGGCAGTCGGCCGGCCCAATCCAGCGAGGGCTCCCTACGTTCCCCCTTCCAGGAGGGAGTGGGGTTCTGAAAGGACGGCTGCTGGGGTCGTTGCCCCAGCGAGGCTGGGTGAGTCTGCAACCATCCCTTCCACTTCTGGGGAGGTAGTCAGGGGGATCTCCTGTACTGTCCCTAAAAGGGTTACAGCTGTTCCTTTGAGGGGCACAGAAGTTGTTTGGGACTGGGGATAGTGGGGCTGAGGGGTCCCCGGCGGGTGTGTGGGGGTCCCTTGGGACAGTTAATGCAGTGGCAGAGGCTGTCCCGGGTCCTGTGGGTCAGGATGGGGCTGGGGCGGCATAAGGGAGCCAGACGGGGGTGTCTGGGGAAGCGTTGGTGAAAGCTAAGCTGCAGCAGGATGTCCGCATGGGGGACTCTGTAAAGGGAGAGGCTTACGTTTGCTTCGAGAAAAAATTTGGAAGGGGGGTACGTAGAAATTTTTTTGCTACTGCCCCTGGAAAAATTTTATTTAGACCGGTTTAAGCCGGACGAGTGTAAAAAGGAAGAGGAGGAACGGCAGCGTTTTCGCCTTATTCCTCAGACCTTCTCTAATTGGCTGCAGGCCTTTGGAATATTGGCCAGCGTGATAGAGGAAATGGTGCCTGAGAACTGCTCGGCCTTGTTCTGTTACCTTGATTTGATTGGGGAGGCGTACCGAGTCTATGAGGGTAATGTGTTGCTCCGGTATGACATTTTGTGCCTTCTGCAGAATTTCTCATTGCTGTGTGAACTGTTATTCAACATAATTGCACAGGCTTGCATACCTTTGATAATATAGTTATTTTGTTTATTTCAAAGATCCGTGTGAACAAATGTATGAGATCTTTCTCAACCAGGAGACTATTATCATTTTCTGAAGGTTGCTTTGGCTACCTTATCTGAGGCTTTGAAACTGGCCACTCCATGGTACTGGATGAGGTAGACAAACAGCACCTGCACAGTTCAGGCTTATGCAACAGTAGATTGTATCAGCCATTTTGTTTAATAGGTATAAGAAGTTGAGGGGGCACTGATGAAGTCAGAAGCTCTGAACCCATGTGTAGAGTACGATCCTCACGGTGTTGTTTCCCAAGGGTTCTCTGCCTTCGCCAGTCGCTTCAACGGTTGATGATTTTCTTCTCCCGGCAGATGATGATGTAAGTTCTTGGTGATGATTCTATATCTTAATCTTTGTATCCTTTTCTTTGTATATTAATCTTTGTATCCTTATCTTTGTATATTAATCTTTTATCTAGCATTTTACAAAAGTGTACGCAATATCACACTATTTCTTGTAATCAATGTATATCACTTATATACTATCATTTTACCATAATTAATTTGTCATTATACTAGTTTAAATAAAATTGTTTTATATCCTAATTGACCGGCCTTCTTTAAAGCGTATCTAGAACCTGTGTTGAAAAAACTTGGCAAAACAGGTGCGGTGTTGGCTAAAACCAACATTGAGGCAGCCTTCCGCCTCCTGCCGGTGGACCCGGATAGTTTCCACTTGCTGGGGTGTAAATGGCAGGAAGGTTATTAAGTTGATATATGCCTTCTGATGGGCTGCTTGATTTTGTACGCCTATTTTGAGACATTTAGCACATTCCTGGAGTGGGTGGTGCGACAGCGGACTCAGTTGGATTCAGTGTTGCACTACCTGGATGACTTCCTGTTTTCTGGCACCCCCAGGTACGTGTGTTTGTTCGTTATTGTTGAGGGACATGGAGGGGGTTTGCCGTTCTTTTGGGGTTCCCCTGGCGCCAGAGAAAATGGAGGGTCCATACACAGTCGTTAAGTTCCTGGGGATTGTGATGGACACTGGTTGGAGTGCTGGCTCCCAGAGGACAAATTGGTGGAACTCAAGGACTTAGAGGGCCAGGTGGCCAGCAGCACAAAATTAGGTTGAGGGATTTGCAGTCTTTGTTGGGCAGGCTTAATTTTGCATGCCGCATTATGTCTATGGGGCAGGTGTTCTGCCGGCGCTTAGCCAGGGCTACTGTGGGCACCTGCCAGCCGTTCCATTATGTCCAGTTGCAGGGGGAGTTGAGGGAGGATTTAGCTGTTTGGGGGGAGCTCTTGCAGTGTTACAATGGGCGGTCCTTGGTGATGGGGTCTGCGGTGTCCAATATGGATTTGGAGTTGTTTACGGATGCGGCTCGGGCACATGGGTTTGGGGCGTATTTTCAGGGACAGTGGTGTTCTGGGGAGTGGCCGGAAGCTTGTCGGGTCAATGGTTTGGTGGGCAATTTGGCATTACTGGAGCTATTTCCCATAGTGGTTGCGACGGTGATTTGGGAAGATAGGCTTCAGGACCACAGGGTTCGTGTTTTGTGTGACAACATGGAGGTGGCTTAGGCCATTAATTATCAGGCAACTAATTCACCGCCGGTAGTCAGGCTGCTGCGCAAGCTCATGTTGAGGGGGTTGGAGCTGAATGTGCATTTCGTGGCGGTGCACCTCCCGGGTACGAGGAATGTTATTGCTGATGCCATTTCTTGTTTTCAGTGGGCCAAGTTCCGGGAGCTGGTGCTTGAGGCAGACTCAGAGGGGGTTCCTTGCCCGAAGGAGTTGTGGCAGCTGGTATGAGGTCAGCCTTGTCTCTGGTTCGTCGGTCCCTGTGCGTCTTCACATGGAACGGGTACTCACAGTGCTGGTCGGAATGGGAGGATCTGGTGAGAGATTTGCATGGTGCGGGGGTTCCGGCAGATTGGGAGGTGACTTTTCTGTTGTTTGTGGGCTCCGAGTTTGGTAACAGGGTATCCCCGGCAGCGTTGTCCAGGCATTTGTCGGTCCTGGCCTTCTGGTTCAAGTTTAAGGGGTATCTGGATTGGACGAAGTCATTCCTGGTGCGGCATGCAGTGAGGGCTTTTAAGCGGGGTTCGGGGGACTAGAGATAGTCGACGTCCTGTTTCCTCTGGCATGCTGGGGGATCTGTTGGGGGTCCTGGGTCGGGTATGCTCTTCTGATTATGAAGTGCAGTTGTTCCAGCTGGATTTTTCCCTTGCCTTTTTCGGGGCCTTTCGGGTGTCGGAATTTGTCTCTCCTAGCCGGTGGCGCCCTGGGAACTTGGGGGTGGCGGATTGTTTGGTTGTTTACATACCTCAGTTCTTAATACTGTGTATTGCCCCCTCTAACATCAATGACAGCTTGAAGTCTTTTGTGGTAGTTGTGGATGAGGCTCTTTATTTTCTCAGATGGTAAATCTGCCCATTCTTCTTGGTAAAAAGTCTAAAGTTCCTGTAAATTCCTGGGTTGTCTTGCATGTACTGCGCGCTTGAGATCTCTCCAGAGTGGCTCAATGATATTGAGGTCAGGAGACTGAGATGGCCACTCCAGAACCTTCACTTTCTTCTGCTGTAGCCAATGACAGGTCGACTTGGCCTTGTGTTTTGGATCATTGTCATGTTGGAACGTCCAAGTACGTCCCATGCGCAGCTTCCTGGCTGATGAGTGCAAATTTGCCTCCAGTATTTGCTGATAACGTGCTGCATTCATCTTTCCTTCAACTTTGACCAAGTTTCCTGTGCCTTTGAAGCTCACACATCCCCACATCATTAGTGAGCCACAATTCTTTGTGGCATTTGCGCAGTAATGACTTTCTTCTGGCAACTCGACCATGCAGCCCATTTTTCTTCACGTGCCTCCTTATTGTGCATCTTTAAACAGCCACACCGATAGTTTTCAGAGAGTCCTGTATTTCAGCTGATGTTATGTGTGGGTTTTTATTTGCATCCCGAACAATTTTCTGGGCAGTTGTGGCTGAAATTTTGGTTGGTCTACCTGACCATGGTTTGGTTTCTGGGCATGTTATCAGGCCAAAATTCCCAGGGTATGTGAACTTTTGAACAGGGACATTTTGATGTTTTTGGTTGTCACTATGATTTAAAAAGAGAAAACACAGAAGTTTGACAATAAATGGCTTCAACTAACCAATAACCATGAGTGGAGAAAAAGTTTTTGTGTTATCATTCAGATTCTTTGAAAAAAGGCCAAAAATCCAAAAAATCTGCCTGGGTATGTAAACTTTTTAGCACAACTGTATGTGTTGCTTTTTCTCCTTTAACTGCTTGTGAAAATAAAAACTTTGGGGATAAAGTGACATTTTTGTAATTTTTCATTTACACATCCCAATGTTAATAAAATCTGTGAAAAGGCTGTGGGGTCAAAATGCTCACTATACCCCTTGATAAATTCTTTCAGGGGTGTAATTTCCAAAATGGGGTTACGTTTTAGGGGATTCCATTTTATCAGTACTCTAGGGGCTCTGCAAATGACCCTTTATTTCAGCAGAAGGAATCTAACCTTCAACTACAGATTGAGAGATTTCAAACCAATCTTATTGATAGGAAACACCAACAGTTCGTAAGAGACCTGCAAGATTTTAAGGAGAATAGGGCCTATAGCTTCCTTAAAAAAGATCTTAGAAATAATAAACCTGACGGTGATTTCTCCTCATCTGAAGCTGATATCTCTGGGAGCGAGACGGAGACATCATCATTTTTTGAAAGGGGAGTAAGACGCTTTAGGGGCCCTAGGGGTAGAAACAGAACCAGCAAGAGAGGGGTTGTGAATAGTAGAAGCTCATTTCAATCCTCTCCAACTACAAACACAGGGAGTGGTTTTTTATCTCAGGGAATTGCACAAGCCCAGGGCCAATATCCCCTCAATAATCGAACCCAGAGAGCGACATGAGTAAGATGCAGATAATTAATCTATCTTGTAAAAGATTGACAAAAGTGGAGAAAGATGTCCTCTCAAGGGGTTTATCTTTTGTCCCGTCAGTAAAATTTGACTTATTTAATTGGACCAAAGATATTGCACTATTTATTAGAAAGCTACAGTGGCATAAGTACCATACTGCCATTAAGAAAAGACAATGCGCCGAACTTAACTTGGAATTGGAGGATTTGGGAGCTGTGCAGGTATTGGCTTGCCTAATGGATGATAATGACTTTGGTCACCTAAGGGCCCCACATACCAATCTAAAACCTAAAAGCTCCAAAATGCCACCTCCAAGTGACAATGCCCACATAGAAATTTTTTCGTCTATGGTCAATATGGAACTTGAACAGTTGGCACAATTCAATGATAGATGTAGGGGGCATAATTTGAGCATTGAAGAAAGACGGGCATTGAGAGATCTTGAACTGGACACTAATATTACGATAAAACCCTCCGATAAAGGGGGGAACATAGTAGTGATGGACTCACCGCACTATAGGGAGATGTGTTTGACGCTTTTGTCTGACACAACTTTTTATGGGATTATGAGCACTAACCCGACACAGGCCTGTTTGACAGCTTTACAGTCACTGTTACAGAGGGCTTATGAGGAAGGACTGATAGACAAGGATGAGATGGATTTTATGTATCCAAAATTCCCGGTGATGCCTACCTTTTATGCCCTCCCTAAGGTCCACAAAGGGACCAATCCTGTGAAAGGAAGACCAATTGTATCAGGTATTGGTGGCCTCACACGAAACCTGGGAAGCTATATCGATCAGATCTTGAGGCCCTTTGTGGAGTCCCTTCCCTCATACATCCGAGACACCTCTGATCTCCTGTTGAAAGTAGATGGTATTACTTTAGGGCATGATATGATTCTTGCATCGATTGATCTAGAAGCATTATACACATCCATCCATCATGAACAGGGGATCAGAGCAGTGGAATATTATCTTCAGATGAGGGACATTAGATTGAGACCACATAATCGGTTTGTCATTGACCTATTGAGTTTCTGCCTGAACAATAACTTTTTCACCTTTGATGGCCGCATTTACCACCAGCTCAGGGGCACCGCTATGGGTAGTCCCTGTGTGCCAGGTTATGCAAACTTGCTCCTGGGCTGGTGGGAGGCGGCCATCGTTGGTGCCGTTGTCCTCAGCCGGTGGCAGGTCCATATCGGTACATCGATGATATCTTTATCCTGTGGCGTGGGGATCACACGTCATTCGAGGAGTTTGTGGAGTGTTTGAACTCTAACCCTCTGGACCTAAGGTTTACATCTACCTGGAGTATGAGTGATCTACCATTTCTGGATGTTCTTATTACTAGAGATCATTCAGGAGCAATTCAAACTAAGGTCTACAGGAAAGAGACTGCGACAAACAGTCTCCTTAGGTGGGAGAGTGCCCATCCTGTGGCCCTCAAAAGGGGTATTCCCAAGGGCCAATATCTCCGCCTAAGGAGAAACTGTTCAAAATTGTCGACTTTTAAACAACAGGCAGATGACTTGAGGCTCAGATTTAGGGACCGCGGATACCCAGATAACACACTAAAGGGAGCTTTCCAACACGCTATAACATGTGATCGAAGAGAGCTTTTGATCCCAAAGAGACATAGTCAGAACATAAAATCTGATAATGTAACTAGAATTGTTGAAACTTTTGATAATATGCATCAAGAGACTAGGGAAATACTTGGTAAATATTTGGGGATATTACTCCAGGACGATGATCTGAAAGAGATTTTAGGATCCACCCCCCAGATCACTTATAGACGTGGGAAGAATTTAAAGGACAGGATGGTTAGCAGTCATTACGTTGCCCCTAAATCAACGGTGAATTGGCTTAGCCAGAAACCTAATGGCACCTTCAGATGTGGCAACTGTATCGCATGTGGACAGGTACAAAAAACTAAAACAGCAACATGTGCAATTACTGGTGAGGTCTGTCAAATTAACGACTTTATCAACTGTCGTAGTAAAGGAGTGATCTATCTAGCACAGTGCCCCTGTCCGAAAGATTACATAGGTAAGACTAAACGTGAATTTAGGATAAGGATAAGGGAGCACTTTAATGATATTCTCAACAATCGGGACACACCAATAGCTAAACATGCGCATAGCCATCATGACGGACAACCTGAATCCTTTAGATTCACAGGATTGCAACTGATCCGACCACCAGGAAGGGGTGGCAATTGGGATAGACTTCTGTTGCAACATGAATGCAGATGGATTTTACCGTTTTAAATCGACATCCCCGGGAGGGATTAATGAATGCTTGTCCTTCGCTCCATTTTTATGATTCCCTGTAATATTTTGGAGTTAGGGAATATATATACTCAGGATGGATGCATTATGATGCTGTCCACATGAAACACGTCTTTAGGGGTGATAAAAAAAGTAAAACCCCCTCCCCCCCCCGACATATCTCTTTGAGTATATCTATTATATCTACTATGGCACACCCTAAATCTGATGACATTATTAGGAATCCTCTTATCTATTTTTCTGGTATATCTGTGTGATATATATTTCCTTTGGGAAATGGGAAAATATTGTATCTCATATATGGGCAATTCACTGTATAGTGAACATAATATTTAGATATATGCTGAGTGACTTTCACTCTAGTATTAGTATGGTGATCTATGATTCATGGCTCTTATGGAGTTTAATGAGGATATGTAATATAGATGGCACCTTGATAGGTGTAAGCTCAGTTGGGAAATTATTGTTCACTGTAGAGGTGAATACGGACCCTGTCTACCTCTATTGATGCAATGTACCATCTGGATTTGACATCTGTTGTGCTTTAACATTTATATGTACTGCTGAACTGAGAAGTGCTGCTGCGGTATAGATCAAGCATCTTATGCGTTTAAGGATAATATTAGACAATACACATGAATTTCTTGATAACATGACTTCTGTGTTTCCTGCTCCAACTGCCTACAATTAGGATCAGAGAGATGACAGCACGATGTAAACATAGGAGACACGCTTCTATGTCTCCATGACGACACTGACAGCTTCCCTGCCCCTGGGAGGAGCACCTCGGATGACGAATGTGAGGGGAGGAGTATCGGCTATGGCTCCGCCTCCCCCACATTATGATTGGATGTGACGTCATGTGACACGCCCTGTGGGTGGGGCTTAGCCCCGTTTTAAGGAAGGCTTTCTTGAGACTCCGGCGCCATTGCTATTTCACTCTCAGACTGAGAGGATATACTGATTTAGTCCCCTGATGATCCAGCAATGGCTGGTGAAACGCGTAGGGATTTTTTTTATTTTTACTCTTTAGCACTTAGGGAGAGACTTTTAAATGTGTGCTATAGGTGTCAGATAGAGGTGTATGTGAAAAGGGTGCTGGGAGGCTGTGGGGTGCTGACAAAATTACCTTACTGAGGGTGTATTCCGCTATAACTTGCCAGTGGAGTGTATCTGGTGAATCCTCAGTGCCAGGTGACACACAGTTCTGACTGACTGTGTGTCCATATACATTTGAGGCTTTATTTGAAGCACCAGACTACAGTATACTTATACCTCAGGCAGAGTAGACGCTGTCTCAGCTGTTATGAGAAGCAATATGCAGACTTTTGCTGAATACTAAACGAATCCCTCCTTGTTTGTTTGTCTTAGCTCCCTGTGTTGTTTGTTTAACCCCTCCATGTTTGTTTTGTTTTAGCTACCCTTCATACAATCCCTTTAAATGACACTAATGCTATTAACTATATGACTCATGTTGCTATCATTATTATGGTCATTAGAAAATAAAATTGTAGGCCTAATATTTGCTTTGGGCATCTATAAATATTAGTGCACACTATATATGCAATTTATGTGATCTCATCCCTTGTCTTTCACTAATCACATGGTAGCACTTGGGAGCACTAGTGAGTCTCGTCTTTCTAATACGATTTTATATTTATTTTTATTTATATAAGAAATAAAAGTGAAGTTTTATTATTTTCTACTCTATCAATTCCCTCATGAAATTTAGCTCTGCAAATGAGACATGAAAACTATTCCGGTAAAATCTGCTTTTCAAATGCCCAGTGTCGCTCCTCTTCTGCGCTGCCGTGTACCCAAACATCAGTTTACACCTGCATGTGAAGTATTTCTGTGCTTGGGAGAAATTGCATAAACGGTGAGATGCATTTTCTCCTTTAACCCCTTGTGAATGTGTTAATTTTAGGGCTAAATTAACATATTATTGAAAAAAAAAAAAGAAATGTCTAAATTTCACCTTCATATTGTTTTAATTCCCATGAAATGCTTAAAGGGTTAACAAACTTCCAAAATGCTGTTTTGAATTATTTGAGGGGTACAGTTTTGAAAATGGAGTGATTTATTGGGTTTCTAATATATATAAGCTTTTATAATCCCCTTCAGAACTGAAGTGGTCCCTAAAAAATTAGTTAGGGAAATTTTCTTGTAAATCTGGAAAATCGCTGTTACACTTGTAAGCCTTCTAATGTCCAAAATAAAATGAAGGACAATTAAAAGATGAGGCCAATATAAAACAGAGATATGGTAGATAATATTTATTAATGTAGTTGGGTAGTATGATTATCTGTCTGAAAAAGAGAGCATTTCACATTTTGAAAATTGTGATTTTTTTTTTTCTTTCCAAATTTCCTATTTTTTTTATAAACAAATACAAAAATATTGATCAATTTTTACCATTAACATGAAGTAGAATGTGTCACAAAAACACTCTGAAAATCATTTGCGTAAGTTAAAGCGTCTCAGAGTTATAAAATATAATTTTTATATCTTTGTGCACTGACATCATTATATTAACCCCTTATAGACACAGCCTAAAAGTATCACTTTATAAAAAAAAAAAGTGAAACTTTTAGGCTGTGTCTATAAGGGGGTAATATAATGAAGTCAGTGCACAAATATATAAAAATTATATTTTATAATTCCATTAAGTTAGAAAAAAGGCATGTAAATATTTTTTTTTCTGAAAATAGTGCCACTCTTTACCATGAAATTTGTCTGGTTTCATAGCTTAGCTCTTTTACTTAAGCCTAAGGAAATGTTTTTGGACATAAAAAACCTAATTTCATACAGTCTAGTTTTAATTCCCAACACCTTGCATGGTCAAAGTAGTTTTTTTAAAAAAAATAAAAAATTACAAACAAGATAATGCAGTTTCAATTATTTGTGTATTTTTCAATGTGGACTTATAATGCTACTACTATTAATTTAACAATAATATGAAAAACACCAGAGGGATGAATGGCAAACATGAATGGCAAACAATGGCAAAGAGACTAATTCTTTTTTTTTAAAGCATACCTCCAGTGTACAATAAAACTTCAAATTGCTTTTACTATTTTATAAAACATTTAAAGCTCAGACTTCTCCTTGATCTTAGTAGAAAGTTTTTATTTTCTCTCATAATACAGATGCAATAAAATTTTAGCCTGTTTCTGGTCATGCTGTCCCCAAACATGTAAATTCACTTTCCGCTTTTCATTCTTTCAAACTCACCTGATATACTCCTACATATTATGCTAGGTTCACACCTGCTCCTGGGTGTCTGTTCTTCGGGTCCCCTTGGGGACCCGAAGAACGGAAACCTAATTTTCTTAAAAAACGGATACCCGCAGAAATCCACGGACCCCATAGACTATAATGGGGTCCGTGGGTTTCCACCCAGTTTCCGCCCGAAAAATGCGGAAAGAAAAGTTGCTTACAGGGATTTTCTCTCTGCATTTTTTAAGCGTATTTAGGGACAGAAAACCTTGAATGTAGAACAGGCGCAGGTGTGAGCCTAGCCTTACTTGAATCAGTGCCGTTGCTGCTGTAATCACAGTACTTTAAAAACTAGCAAATTTTCTCTGCAGAAAAACAACTTGTAACTTCTTCTGTTTGGGTAATACTTGTGCAGCTGGCATCAGCAGGGAAGATGTAAATGACTTCTCTTATTGTTCTATATCTTAATGTGAATGATGTATATAGCCTTCAACTGAATAAGCTACGAAATAGAACAGAACCGTCATGTTTAATTGTAAATATGAGACTAAATCCCCAAACTGAGGTGCATATTATAAGAGGTTTTCACATGGATCACTTAAAGTATGGTTTAACAATCAAGAATTATAGGAATAACAAAATAGAATTTAAGACCTTCTGTGAAAATGCCATATGTGAAATGTAATATGTATAACATCACAATGAAGCATATTGTAACATACTGTAAGACAATGCTGCACACATTTTTTTTTACAAATTGTAAATGACCCCCTCTATATTTTATCCAATCTTCTTGATCTTATCGAAAGAAAGAAATAAATAAAGCACATGTTTAATTCATCCAGGCTGTCCTTTCATTTCCTTTCTCCTCTAGAATAGTAAATATTTTTGTCAGCCATTCTGACTACAGAATAGAAATTACCTATTTATAATATATGCTACATATTAGCCACAGAAACTAGAAAGTACAGTATTCCCTACAATGTCCTTTGTAGCAATAACCAAGTAACCTCTTTGTGTTTAAAAATCATATTAGGAGATAAATAATATAAGAACTAAACCGAATAAACTATTATTATTATAATTATTAACCCCTTAAAGCTTCATGATAAATATATCCATCATGAACGAGTTAATGCTCAGTGACGGATATATTCGTCATAGTCATTATGTAGGCATGTAAATTGTAGCATGTAAAGCAGTTAGACAGAGGGAAGAGATACCAGGGGCTGGGCTTAAAGGGATTCTATCATTGGGGAAACGTGTTTTTAACTGAAGCAATGTTGGAATAGCCTTTATAAAGGCTATTCTACTCCTACCTTTGCTTTTCTTCTCCTCGCCGCCGTTTGTCCAAAAAAACATTTTATTCTCATATGTAAATTATGCTCAGTGAGCACCGGGGGTGTTTCCCCTGTACTTTGAGCACTCCACGTGGTCGCCACCTGCCTCCAACGCTGCTTTTTCACGCCCCCTGCATCTTCATCTTGCATCTGCTTCTTGCTCCGTTGGCCATTTTTGTTTAGTTTCTTACACCAGTGTACTTCAGAAAAATGGCCGACGGAGAAAGCAGATGCAAGATGAACAGAAGAAGATACAGGGGGTGCGAAAAGCAGCGTTGGATGCGGGTTGCGCCGATGACAGGGAGTGCTCAGAGCATAGGGGGAACGCCCCCGCTGCTCCCTGAGCATTATTTACATATGAGAATAAAATGTTTTTTTTGGACAAACGTCAGCGAGTGGAAGAAAAGTAAAGGTAGGAGTAGAATAGCCTTTATAAAGGCTATTCCAACATTGCTTCAGTTAAAAACACGTTTCCCCAATGATAGACTCCCTTTAAAAGACTGGAAGAGACTAGTAGACTGTAAAAACTGACATGTAAAAAAACCCTGCAATACAGAAGTATTTCAGAGTATTATACAAGTGATCAAGTGATTGCATGTTCAAGCCCCCTAGTAGGATTAACAAAATTTGAAAGAAAATTTTAATAACATATAAAAAAAATGTGGGGAAAAAAGTCACAGAATCAGAGAAACACCTTTTCCAATATCAGTTTTATTATGTTAAAAATTAAATAAAAAATAATCCTATACAAAATTGTTATCATATCTGAAATGGCCCGAGTCAGTACAGTGAATGTCCTAAAAAAATAACACAAAATCACCGTTTTTCAATTAATTCAACCCCAAAGAGTATTGATGAAAACTACACATCTCCATGAATTCGGAAAATTAAAGTTATGTTTTTTAAAACAATGTTTTTATTGTTTAGAACTAATAAAACATAATCATACTGACCCACAGAATAAAGTTAACATGTCATTTACTGCACAGTGAATGATGTAAAAATGAAACACAAAGAATAACCCCAAAAATTGAAGAATTGCTATTTTTTTCTATTCCCTCAGGGCAGCATAAACCTGGTGTCAGGGTTCTTTTTAAGCGGTCTCATGAACGTATACCCTGAATACATCTTCCTTAGGAAATACGTGCCTCACAAAATGGATTCATCCACTCAGGATGCCCACCTACGAGCCAGAACAGAGTGTCTGGACTGATTTTACAAACTCATCTTAAAGGTTGCCAGGTAGTACTACACTGAACAGGCAGTGTCGGACTGGAATGTCTAAGGCTCACCATTGGAATTGTTATTAGGGGCCCACTGCCGACAACAAGGACCCCTGCAGATCAGCTGTACCAAGACAGCACGGCTACAGGTAATAACATGTCGGGAGCCATGCTGCTCACCCACCATACAATGTGCACCACTGTATTACCTAAACCCACTGCTACACACTGTATGGCAAGCGAGCAGTGTAGCTCCTGGAATTGTTAACATTACCTGTAGCTGTATTGTCCTGGAAAAGCTGATCTGCAGAGGTCCTGGCTGTCAGATCATTGCAGATGTAATATTGATGGCCTATCCTAAATAAACCATTTAACCCCTTTCCTGAAATCTGCGTAATAGTACAGCAGATGTTGGGTATTTAAATATGGTGGCCGTTACATTTATATTATACAGCGCTATTGCCTGTGATCAGTGCCTGTACTGAACCCCCCTGGCACCTTGGTCAAAACTAAACAATACACCTTGTCCTGCAAAAAAGATGCTCTACGCATCCCTGTACATGGAAATATAAAAAAGTTATGGGTGTCAGAATATGGTGACTTTAAGATAATTTTTTTTTGGGGGGGGATTTTTGATAAGGGGTTAAAATGTAAATAAAACTATATAAATTTGGTATCCCAGGAATTGTACCGAAACATAGCATACAGGTAACATGTAATTTTGGCTGCAGAGTGAACCCCGTAAAAACGAAGCCGTAAGAAAGTCGCACAAATGCACATTTTCTCCAATTCCACCCAATTCTGAATTTTTTTTGATAGCTTCCCAGGACATTGTAAAGAATACAGAATAATAAATGGTACCCTTATGAAAAAAAAATTTGTTCCGCAAACATTAAGCCCTAATATGCCTCTGTGAACGGAAAAATAAAAAAGTTAAGGGGTTTGGAAGACGGGGAGTCAAAAACAAAAATTTAAAAATGTCACCGGCAAGAAGGGGTTAAAGAGGTTGGCCAGGAATTGGAGCAACCCATGTGGCAGGTGGAAAGGTGTAGAATAATAAAAAAAGAAAAAAGCATACTCACCTGTCCCTGGCACTCCATTGTTAGCTGCCAGTGTCCATTCAGTCTTGTGCTGGTGCCTTCTAGGTGGGAGTCCTGTGCCTCGTGTGACTGCTGAGACAAATTGGGTACAGGAGGTACAGGATTTCCAGAAATGAGGCTACCTCATAAGACCGAACAGACACTGCCAGAGGACAATGGGGTGCTGGGGACTGGTATGTTTTTTTTTTTTTTGTTTTTTTTTGTTTTTTTTTCACCTCCCTGGCCACCACAGGGGTTGCTCCAATTTATGGACAACCTCTTTAAATGGCTTGTCTGGGGCTAACTTCTTTATGCCCCCTTCACTGGTCCTCCATATTTTACGGGGACCATTGATGGGGCCATTATATTGTGTGGGGGCAGTCATGGAAAGGACTAATATCCTAAAGGGTAAAGAAGGGCAATGGTTGTACAAATAATGGCCCAGATTTATTAATAGTTTGAAAATTCCTCAGATTTATCACAGTGGCTGAAAATATTTTTTGTCTTGATATTTTTAAGAAAATAAATATTTAAAAAATAAAACAAACCTCTGCAACAATTACAACTTGTCCAGCTGACAGGCAGAATACTGCAACCTGTATTTGACTTTATACTGACCTACTACTACTTTTTTTTGTTAACAGGTTAATGATCTCCTTATGGAGTAGGATATGTCTGACAGACTGTATCATAAATCTCAGTAAATAGGGCAGTGGTGAACGATTTATAATACTTGGCCTGCTCAACATCAAAAGAGATCAAAGTTATGTTAGAGGGACCTGCGGACCCCCTCTCTCCATGTTATGTGAGGGGGACCTGTGGACCCCATAGGAATTGCCTACCCTGCCTCTATAGTAGATACATCATTTGACACAAGCCCTTGAAGGAAAGTTGAATGCCTCATGTAAAAGCTGCATAAGGCTGGGGCACCACATAGCAAAAATGCCACAATTTGGCCTCGACGGAAATGCCGCCACAAAAACCACGGCATTTTACAGCACCTGCAAAGTGGATGGGATTCTGGCTAATCCCATCCACATATTGCAGAAGAATATCCGCAACGGTAAATTTTTGTAAATCACAGCATGTCAATTATACCTACAGAAACACTGGCGTTTTAAGTATAGGTATAATTGAGCAGAAAGTACACAAAGGAAAACTCTGCAGTCTTTCTGTGAAAAGTTCTGCGGAAGAAACCGCGTTTTTTTCCGCAGAGCTTTTTGGCTGTGGGTCGCTACGTGGGGCCTTAGCCTATGAGGAAAGATGTTACAAGAAACGTTCTCTCACTCTACCAGGCAACAACATACAGCAGGGTCGGACTGGCCCACCGGGGAACTGGTGAATCCACCGGTGGGCCCCAAGACCCGACTATTAGTCCTCATGTCATGGGGGCCCAATCGCAGGGGGTGCGACCGCGACCGGGCTTGGCGGGGTATGGTACCCGTGGCCAGCTGGAGATGGCCGGGCCCCGGGCCACTATGATAGCGGTCGGGGAAAGCCTGGTTCCCCGACCGCTATACATACTGTTATTGGAAAGGGGCCCTGGCATATTGCAGGTCCCTTTCCAATAGATGGCAGGGCAGGGCACCCAGGGGAGATGACTGAAAATAATAAACACATATTCTCACCTCTCCTGGGCACAGCGTCCTCTCCGGCGCTCCTCCGTCATGTGACTGAGGACTGTGATTAGGCCCCAGCGGTCACATGGGGCGCGGCCGCGTAATGACGTCAGTGCGCCCCCCCACGTGACCGCTGAGGCCCAATCACAGGCCTCAGCAGCGACGTCGGAAAAGGTCCTGAAGACGCTGAAGACGGTAGGATGGAGCGAAGATGCCAAGGAAAGGTAAAGCAAGGTGAGTATGAATGTTTGTTATTTTTAATCACTTCCCTGGGCCTCCGATTATTATACTCTGGGTGGGGGCCACTGTGGAGCTTATAATACTGGGTGGGGGCCACTGTGGAGCTTACACTCCATACAGTGGCTCCTTCATTTTTTTTAAAATTACGCCGGGGCAGGTGAAAAAAACAAAACAAAAAAAACCCCAAACTTTCTCTCCTGCCCCCGGTGTCTCCCAGCGTGGTTCGGTCCTGCAGTTCTGTTGTTTTCTTCCAGCTGAAGTTTCCCCTGCATATGACTACCTGTGACGTCACGTGACCCCTGAGGCCAATCAGCGGCCTAAGGGAAGGGCCCTGGGACGTCACAGCCAGTGAGGACTTCCGGCAAAAAGAAGACAGCGGAGCTGCAGGACCGGACCGTGCTGGGAGGACATCGGAGCACTGGAGACAGGTGAATATGTTTAGTGTGTTTTTTTTTTTTTTTTTTTTGGGGGGGGGGGGAGTAGGGGGGATTCACCTCCCCCGGACTAATTATTAAAAAAGAAAAAAAATTATACTGGACAACCTCTTTAAAGTGTGGCGCATTAGGGGGTCCTGGGGGATATATTAAAGGGGTTGTCCAGGCATAATTTGTTATGGTTTATCCTCAGGATAGGCCATAGATACCTGATCTGTACAGGGCTGACCACGGACCGATCAGCTGTACGGAGCCACTCCTGGCACCCGTCCTGTACACAATACAGGGCCAGAAGCAGAAAGCTCTGTCCACTGTATATTAGCCGGGCACCTTCACTGCATCTCAGCACTTACTGAAGTCAGTAGGAGCTGAGCTGCAGTGAAGGCGTCTGACTGCTATACAGCGGATGGAGCTTTCTGCTTCCGGCCCTGTGTTGTGTACAGAATAGGCTCCGGAAGTGGCTCCGAACAGCTGATGGGGCCGTGTGTCAGCCCCCTACCGATCAGGTATTTATGGCCTATCCTGAGCATAGGCCATAAAAAAGATTAACCCTGGACAACCCCTTTAATATGCATCACACAGTTTAATGTCCCCCCCACAGGATGTCAGCCCCCATCACTGCTCCCACACAATATAATGACCACATCACTATTCCCCATACAGTATGGGGGACCAGTGAAGAGGCCACTATGTGGGGGGACCAGTGAAGTGACCATAGAAATATTTGGCCCAGACAACCCCTTAAAATAGGTTGTCCATAAATTGGAGTGACCACTGTGTCGGTCGCCAGGGAAGTGTAAAAATAAGAAAATTTTTAAAAAAAAGCATACTCACCTGTCCCCAGCACCCCGATGTCCCCTGCCTGTGTCTGTTCGGTCTCATGGTGGCGCCTCATTTCTGGAAATCCTGTACCTAATTGGTCTTAGCGATCACATGAGGTGCAGGACTCCCAGCAAGGATTCGCCGGCACGAGACTGAATGGACACTGACAGCGGACAACGGAGCTCCGGGGACAGGTGAGTATGCTTTTTAATTTACTTATTTTTTACTTTACACGTCCCGCCAGCTACATTGGTTGCTCCAATGCCTGGACAATCTCTTTAAAGGATTTATCCATCTTTCTAATATTGATGGTCTGTCCTTAGGATAGGCCATCAATATTACATCTGCGATGATACAACAGCCAGGACCTCTGCATATCAGCTTTTCCAGGACAGTGCGGCTACAGGTAAAGGTAACAATTCTTGGAGCCACGCTGCTTACTTGCCATACAAGGTGTAGCAGTAGGTTTAGGTAGTGCAGTGGTGCACACGGTATAGTGGTTGAGCATCGTGGCTCCCAACATGTTATTACCTTTAGCCGCCCTGTCTCGGTACCGCTGATCTGCAGGGGTCCTGATGGTGGGCCCCTAGAAACAATTCCAATGGTGGGCCCTAGACATCCCAGTCCGACACTGACTTACAGTGTCTTCTACCTACTTTCTGTAACAATGCTAGCACTGCAGGCAGGGTTCTAGCAATGTTAAATGTCTTATGTTTGTAGTTCCTCAGGGATGTAAATCTACGTATTTTATTGTGCAATCTAATTATTAGACATAAAAGTGATAAATCTAGTAATTATTTATTATGACATAAAAATAACTCAGAATATCAGTACTTTAAAAAAAGAAGTCCATCACATAATCCTATGATAAATATAAATCATTTTTAAACCATTTGAAAGTAGAACATGATTATATGAAGTTACCATGATGAGTAGTAAATCTTCTGTATCTTACCTTAATATTGGTTTGCAGGTGTCATACTTAATTTTTGAAGAGTAATTGCATTAGCTATGTTACCCGTAAACTGTATCATCTTAACATCTTCCTAGTTCCAAACTCGCTAAAATTGATGGAATATGCTCTAAATCACTGAATTCAAGGGACAAAAGATGAAAAGCAGCCTCTATTAGCATCAATTTAATGGTAGAATTACCTTAATGCACAGACATAACCTCTCTTCGCCAACCACACTTTGACTTCCTCTGCATTATCTGCAGTTTTGCTCTATCTTTTTGAATGGCTTTCTCTTTTTCAGATCACTTCAAATATGTCCCAAAATGCCCTGTCATTTACAAGTTCACTCACTGTCATGTGAAAGGAGTCCTTGTCTGTGTCTGAGAGGCATTGCCAGGCTTTATATAATGACAGGCCTAAATTTGCCTCGTCAAAAGACATATTCTTGACTGTAGAGAACAACGCTGTGACACATGATACACTTATCATAGGGAATCTCTATATGACCAGCCAAGTGTTAACATAATGTTTACTTCAAGCGGCATCCTTTCTGAGCAGTAAAGGGAAATTAGATGACACATTATTTCACCTGTCTTTATTTTAGAAATGCTCTCATACAATTAGGAGACATCACTAAATTTACCACAGTGCAAAGAAATATTATTATTGGATATTTCATTGGTCTAAAGGAATTCTACTGCTATCTGGCTTCCAGTGGAATATCTATTTTGAGAATTCATCTGTTGTCAGCCATCTCTTGACTATCATTAATCTTTGTGATTGTTGAAGAGAGAGAACCAAAGTTGTTACCCAATTCACATCCTAGTGGGAATATAGGTAGAACAAAAATCTGTGCTTACCAGAACGTCATCAAAGGAAAGCTTTATTCAAAAACCACAACACAACTGAGCCATCGTGCTGCCCATGAGCTGTACGCAGCTCTGTAAGATATTTAAAGGAGATTTCCTTAAAGGTTTTTTTTTTTTTCAAATCCAACCCTCTTATTCATAAAGAGAAAAAAGGGGTTTTCCCTTTCCATGTTTCATAAAAATATTAACTATTTTACCATCTACAGTGTTCACTAACCTGTTTGTCAGTACACATTACTCTAGTGCTGCACATGGGTCTTTGCTTTTCACTCTCGTTCAATGTATGGGACACCTGTACATTGCAGTGATTGTGTCCCTGCTGTAGACATGTCACAAATTCAGTGAGTACATGTCTGAGGTAGCTTGGGAGGTGAACACCTAGGTATTTAATAGCCCTAGGAGACCAAGTGAAGGGGAAGGCAGAGCAGATTGAGTGGACCAGTGGTGTGGATAGGGAAATATTGAGTTAGTCATGTACTGAGAGAGGGTGCGTGAGGGGAAAGGCTTCTGGTTCGAGGTTTGGGGCGGGAGGAGGTTGTAGAGGGAGTCGTAATAGTCATGGAAAGCCGAGGCTATGTCAGGATTGAGGTGAGAGATTATACTGGATGGTTGTTTGATGGATATGACTTGGCAGGCCGAGTGTCGTTCCCAAACCACACAGGCTTGTGTCCTGCTTTGTTTTCCCACTCATAAAATGAATGTTGTCCCAGTTGACAAAGGTGCTCTTTCTTTTGCTCAAGCAGAGACCAGATCTCATGTAGAGGCACTGTCAAGTCAGTGAGGGTAGAATCCTGGAGAGATTGTTTGTGTTGTGCTTCCATAATCATTAGCAAATGGAGAAGGCATTTTAGTTTCTCACCAGCCTCCCGCTTGATTCTGGCTCCATGTTTGATCAGGACCCCTCGTAGAGAGGTGGTCTCATGAGAGTTGTCCTGTGCAAAATTGAGGATGGATTGCCGGAGGTCATTCATGCATCAAGCACCAAGCAAGAGTGGCTCGTTAAGCTCTAGGAGTTGGGGCATTGGTAAGGAGGAAGGAATCTAATGGAGCATGTGATGAGATCATGGTGAGAGAGAATGGCACTTCCTATCTTGGCTGCAGTCACTTGTGGCAACAGGGTGTGTGGGAGAAATATGTAGTCCAGCCTGCTGTACAAATCATGGGCATGGGAATAGAAAGAGTAATTCCTCTCTTACGGAAAGGAAATAGGGATCTTGGTCTTTCCAGAGGATGAGTCGAGTAGTGGGTTAATGGTGAGGTTGAAGTCTCCGCATAGAACAATATGCCCATGTGTGAAAGAATGGAGTGTTGTTAGGATGGAGAGGAGGAAAGGTACCTGACCAGAGTTGGGTGTATACAGGTTAGATACTATATAAGTGACTCCATGAATTTCACATACAATAAACAGGTAGTGGGCATCAGGGTCTGAGAGAGAGTCAAATATTTTAACTGGCAAGTTTTGTGGAAGAAGATGGCAACAAATTTGGTTTTCCCTAGCGAACTAGTGCTGTGAGACCATAGGGGGTAGTAGCGATTTTTAATAGTGGGCATACCTGTGGCTAGGAGGTGAGTTTCTTTTTAGACATAGGATATGAATCTTACGTTTATGGGAGTCGTATAACATTTGGGAAAACTTCTCTGGTGTGTTCAGGCGTTTGACATTAAAGGACGATATAGAGATGCCTGCCATTGGAAAGGGTGTGAGGAGGGGAAGGGGCAGAAGAGATGAGAGAGTAGGGGTAGGGAAGTAGCAAGTAGAAGGGAAAGACTTGGGATGGGGAAATGGGGGTAAAGGGTTAGTAAAGGTAGTGGGGTAGCACAGCTGCCCTATGAGGGGCTAAGAAAAAAGAGTGCAGGTCTCAAGAATGGCATAAAGGAAGGGCCACTAAGCTATGTGGAGGTGTGGTAGGAAGAGCAAGAGGGACTAGTGTAGATACGTTAATCAGACAGTTGGGAAGGGAGAGAGCTATTCGGGCCCATAGAGAAGAGATAGTGAAAGAATATGTGAATGGGGGGAAATGGTTTAGAAACAGAAGTAAAAAAGGGCAAGAAAATGCAAAGAAGAAGAAAGACCTCTTAACTGAAGAAGAAATTAGTCCTGTAGGAGAAGGTTACCCGGCAGGCAAATGTTCAGGCAGGTTAGTTTTGTTCAGAAACCGTACTGATTGTGGCATGGGCGCTGGGGTCTGGGTGTGCTCAGGCATCGGTCTTTGTCCACGGTTCCGGTCCTGAAGTGAGTGTTAGGCGGATCGGGGTCGCTGAGTTGTAGTTCACAACCTGAAAGGCATAGAGGTAGATCTAAGTCTTTTAGAAAAATCGGGAGAGGAGAGAGTAAGGATACCTTCCCTAAGCTGGACTTGGAGGGTAAACGGGAAGCCCCAACGATGCATTCTTAGAGGAGAACAGGTAGAGGCTTTAAGGCTACACATCGGCATAGGATGTGGTGGGATAAATCCAGGAATAGGGAGAGGGGAGCTCCATTGAAGTCAATTGTTCTGTGGCCTGTGGCTATCCCCTCTTTGAGGGGATAGAAATGGATCCTACAAATTACGTCCCGAAGTTTGTTTGGGTCAGAACTACGAGGACGAAGGGCCCAATGAGCATGATCAAATTTAATGCGGGTATCCCAAGAGGGTGTTGAAGATGCCAGTGAGTGTAGGGATAAGCTCAGAAGCTTGAGTAGCTTCCGGGAGGCCACTGATCCTGATGTTATTGCAGCAAATTAGATTTTCAATGTCATCTACATGGGAGAGAAGTTTGTGGTACTGAGTAGTGTTAGAGGATGTATCGAGCTAGACACCAAGGATTGGAAGTGTTTCAAATCGTCCACACGTTGCTGCAGTTCAGTATCATACTTTGAAGTCTTGGCACCATGCTTGTTTCAAATCAGGTGCAGGGGGATCAGTCCCTTCACATGAGGAGAGGTCCAACTCAGGAGGAGGAGGGTGGTTTGGAGAGTAACCCCTATGTGACAGGGACTTGAATAAAGACTTTTTGGTGGGGGGCTTTCCCCCCCACTCAGAGTCCCCCAATAGGTGGTGGTTGGGAACACCAGAATGTCCATGGGGCGGTGGGGTCTTTAGAACACTTAGTGCTGGTGTGTCCTTAAGCTTGCTCATCTGGATCATTGGTGGTGCAGCGGATGCCGGCACTAATGGAGTCGCTGATGCAGTAGTTGCTTGTGGCCTAGATGGCCTCCAGCTTCCCGCATTAAGTGGGGAAAAGGAGGAGGGGTCTGGGGCTTGGTGCTGGGTACTCACCGGCTGGATTGCTGAGTTGGGGCTCCCAGGGGCGCCGGTGTCTGGAGGAGGCAGCAGCTGCGGGGTCCCGGCAGAGAGGTCCAGAGAAACTGGAGCCAGGGGTGATGTAGAGCAGGAGGGAAGCAGGGGAGTCGGAGCTCCCGTCCCCGCTTCACTTTCGGCAGAACTGTAAACCTCTCCTAGCAGGAGAAAATAGGGTCCATTGTGGCTCAGGGGCCCACCAGATGTCTCATCTGTTCACCTGTGGGCTAGTCTGAGCTTGATGGTTTGGAGTTCTTAACTGATGTGTCTGTAAATATGAAATATTGTCTATAAGCTGCATTTCAATTCCATTTACTTATTATAATCTATAAACAATATTATTAGTCACAATCAGTATCAATGCATTTTCAGGTGAAAGGGTAGGATGATGTGATATGGTCTAATCTACCAGAAACATTTTGTGTTATCATAAGGAAAATAGCTCTGTATTCAAAGGAGGTGAAATAAAAATGTACAGATAGAGAAAGAAATTGATGGCTGAGAAGTTTATGAACGAGGTCCATTATGTCAAGATACAAATTACTGCTGAACTGAATGGCCCATCTTAAATGTAAATTTGAAGCTTTTAAGACCATTTTCATTACAGTTCAGTCCTTGTTAGAGATACACTAAAGTCCCGGTGATTCTGATCGCTAGAGAAAGGAATTATTGTGATTGCACTTTTGATCGGAGATTGCAAGGATCAAAGGCCATATTTCCATTGTTTCCAATTTATTTAGAGCTTAAATAAATATAATCGAAATTTCAGGAGGCAAACAGGAGCTATGTAGAACGAGAGAGAGGTGGGGAGGGGTGGATTGATATAGAGAAATCCTGAGCTTCTCTAAAGAAGGAGTTATGACTCATAAAGGAAAATCAATGGCTTTAATGGAGTGATACTGAGTTTTTTAAAATGACATACAGCGATGTACTTGGAGATCTGTAATTAAACTAATGTGCTTTTAAAGGCAGGCATCTGATTGGCTGTTAGTTTTTCCCTTAGAAAAGATGAGGTTAACGGCTAGCGTCTCGCCATACTGCTTGTTTTATTGCTTTAAGTGTAGTTAACCATTTGCAGTCAATAGGTATGTTAGAACAATCTGTTACATTATCCTTTAATGGAAAAGTTGTAAGGAACTATAAAGATTTTTTTGCATTTTTAAAAAAGTTTTGACCCATTGGATGCATTTATCTTAACCCTGCTAAATAGTTTAGGAATTTTTATAGTAAATGTTAATCAAGAACATTATCAAATAGGCCAAGGCCTTGGTGTTTCTCTTTACATGTCATGCTTCCTGTAAGGTTTGTCCTATGTGAATGATGGTGCACTGGATTAGCTTCCCTCTGTTTTACTGTCACACTACTTCTTATAAATCAGGAAAGTAAAGTGATATGTCTTCCGGCTTTTCAACTGTGTTGCATATTTCTCCAACCTGACAACCTTACTTAGTATCATTCATTTACTACCACTATATATGAGAAATAAATGAGCAATTTGCTGGTGTCTCACAAATGCTAGTTAGAGAAGAATAATATCTTTCTGGAGATGGGTTTATCTCCAAACCTCTAAAATATTAACCCCTTAACACACAATGAGGTGCAATTATGTAATCGGCAAGATGTCATTTTCTCAAAATGCCAAATATGTACTGTAAATCTCAATGATCACATGGACACAATAGCTATGCTCACATGATCACCATTGATTGACAGTCAACCATAGCCACATTTCCACACTAATGGAGCACACACTACTTAACCATGTAAGCACTGTGAATATGATAGCCAGGCTTGACGCTTTCTAAACTGTCAGCTGAGGACCTAACACAACATGAAAAAAATACAATAAACTTGATTTTTTAAATAGCAGTTTTAATGGATAAAAGGAAATAAACAGTTATAAATCTATACATGTTAGGTATGATTGTTCTTAAAAAGTAAACCATATATACCCAAAAACAATAACTAAAAAATAGAACTTGTTCCACCAAAAACATGTCCTCCATAGGCAAAATGCAATGAGGCAAAAAGTACCTGTCCTGGAGCGGTTGAATATATGGCCTTTTGCCATGTCAAAATATCCAGTTGCTTCCCTGCATGCTTCTGCGGCAATTAATGTCATAGCAACCACTAAATAAATTATTGTGGGGTGAAATATCAGCTAGGTGCTGAGCAAATTAATGAATTAAAGTTTTTAGTTCTGCTAAAATTATTTTTTTTAGTTTTACATGGATCTTTACTTTTGCAATGGAAAAATATACTGGGAAAGATTTATTCATGTATTTATGGAAACTTTCTCATATAAACATATTTAAAAAGATTATATCTATGCCAAGTGCCATATTTATGAAACCTTATGGCCTTTTTTTGACATATGAGTACAGTTTCAGAGTTGCCTCAAGCGCCATTCATTTACCATGGCCCAGCTCGGTGCATGTTGCACAAGCAGAAAGCCTAGATATATATATATATATATATATATATATATATGTATAGCATAACCAAAATTTATAAATCTCCCTCACTGTTTTTAGAAATAAAACTTACAGCCAGTGGTATAACTAAAGTCTTGTGGGCCTCGGTGCAAACTTTTGTTCGGGGCGCGCTACCCCTTCCCTACAGAGAATTATTTATAGTGACAGTTATGGGTGCTGCAGCGGTTTCTCTAATACTTGAAAGGGATACAGCTTTAGTACCAACAACTGCAGTTATCAAGAATACGGTGAGTGAGCAGCGCAGTGCCTGGCATGTAAACAATACTGGGAGATGTGTATTATGGGAAACAGCTGATCTGCAGGGTCCTAACAGTTTAAGAGATGTAAGAAATCAGGGAAGGTCCAACACCCGGGGCCCCTATGGATCAACTGTTTGAAGGTACTGTGGTGTTTTTGTGAGCGCTGTGACTCCTTCACTATTTACATTGAACAGTATCTGTTTTCTAATCACTATGCGCTGTTATTAAAGTCTGAAATAATAGTGAACGGCTGCTATAAAAGAGATGGTGTGTGATGTGAATAGTGAAGAGGCCCCACACAATATAATATGCTCAAAAATTACCCCACACAGTATTATATGATTCACAGTGGCCCAACAGAGTATAATATTCTCCACATTGGCCCCCACACAGTATAATATGCTCCACAGTTACCCCACACAGTATAATATGCTCCACAGTGGCCTCCACAGTGTATAATATGCTCTACAGTGACCCCACACAGTATTATATGATCCATAGTGGCCACAACACAGTATTATATTCTCCACAGTGACCTCCACAAAGTATAATATGATCCACAGTGGCCTTCACACAAAAAATATGCTCCACAGTGACCTCCACAGTATAATATGTTCCAAAGTGGCCTCCACACAGTATTATATGCTCCACAGTGGCCCCCACAAAGTATTATATTCTCTACAGTGGCCCCCACACTGTATTATATGCTCCACAGTGGCCCTCACACAGTCTAATATGCTCCCCACAGTAGCCCCACACAGTATAAAATACTCCCAAAAGTCATTTCAGGTGAACCCCACGAAATTTGATGAATATTTGTGAGGCTCAGCCCTCTGCTTCGGTGTTATTATTATACTCTGGGGTCTCCTCACACCCCAGAGTATAATAAGTAGAGGCCTATGGGAAGTGATTAAAAATAACAAACACACTCACCTTGCCTCACCTCTCCTAGGCATCCTCTCTGCGTTCAGTTCCCTTCAGCATCTTCTTTGGTCCTCTTCTGTCTCTGACTGAGGTGACGCACCCCAAACGTCACTGCTGGGGCCTGTGATTGGGCCTCAGCGGTCACGTGGGGCGCGTCAGCAGCCCTGGAGAGGAGAGTATAAGTATTTCTTATTTTTAGTCACCTCCCCTGGGCTGGCATCTATTGGATACTATCATGGTGATCATCTCCATCTGGCCACAGGCTCCATACCCCTCCAGGCTCGGTAATGCTGTAAGCAGTGGCGTAATGATAGCGGTCCCACCTCCTGCGTTCACATCTGCGTTCAGGTTTCCGTTTGGGGATTCCGCTTGGGGAACCCCCAAACGGAAACCTATACGCATAAAAAAGCGGTTTACCTGGGAAACCTGCAGACCCCATAGACTATAATGGGGTCCGTGTGGTTTCCCCTCAGTTTCCACACGAAGGGAGCGGAGAGGAAAGTGCTGCAAGCTGCATGTTTCCGCATGTTTCATGTGAAACCGAGCGGAAACCACACGGACCACATTATAGTCTATGGGGTCTGCGGGTTTCCCAGGTAAACCACATATTTATGCGTTTAGGTTTTCGTTTGGAGGGTCCCCAAGCGGACTCCCCGAATGGAAACTCGAACGCAGATGTGAACCGGACCTTAGAGAGCATTTAAAGTCCAAAACTACAGGACATGGCTACCTCCGACTTATACATCTTGTCAGAAAGGTACATGGAGGAGATGCAGGTGTTTTCAGGTTTGATGGCCCTGGAGGAGGTGACCTCTACCGTAAGTTTTTATGCAGGGAAGGGAGGTGGATCCATTGAATTGAAACTTTAGGTCTATTGGGCTTAAATGATAAAAATGATATGGGTATTTTCCTCTGAGTAGTTCATACTAGCACATATAATAGTGCCATTTATACATACATTCTTCACATATATGCATTGAATGCTTTTTTGCAATGCTGTACTTGCTTTGTTACTCCCATTGTGTTTTTATGTTACTGTCTTCTGATCGCTATAGCACTGGTACATGCGTGATTTGCGTTAGCACCGATGTTCTTGTAATTGGTGGTTGCTGGGGTGAAGACGTACCCAGGCTTTGCCAAATCAACAGCCCATAAAAGCAGTTGGAGTGCAAAACGGCCTGTTGCTGTTGGGACCAGTGATGCCTGCTTTTATCATACCTTACGAATTTTTTTATATTTTTGCATAAATATGACCTAAAACTATGTTGGATTTTTACACAAGTTTTAAACATAGATACAAAGAACCAAATCAAACAAATGGGTTAAAATATTTAACTTGGTCATTTATTTATAGAAGAAAGTGATCCAATATCATATATCTGAAAATGGCAAAAGTATGTGAATCTTTAGGGTTAGCGGATAATTTGAAGGTGAATTTACAGTCAGGTGTTTTCAGTCAGTGGGATGACATTCAGGTTTGAGTGGGCGACCTGTTTTATTTAAAGCACAGGGATCTATCAAACTCTGATCTACATCACAACATATGTTTGAGAAAATGGATCATGGCACGAACAAAGGACATTTTGAGTCCCTCAGTAGTGGAGTTGTTGATGCTTATCAGGCTGGAAAAGTAGTATAATGTTGTACCGTGTTAGCCATAGAAAGTAGTGGAAGAGTGAAGAAATCAGGCGATACCTTTAAGAGTCTAACTGAGTATATTTGATAGTGAGCTTTTGAGAGTACTAGCTCTCTTCTTCAGACATTGATTGTGTTATACAAGAAACTGAAAATTCACACACTCTTTATACACACACAAGACATGGATCTTCAAAGGATCTTAGAATAACAAAATGCAATATAAGTAGTGAAGTTATTTACAACAGGTCAAGAAATAAACAATCTGGAAAACTTGTGGGGCGTGACAGAGGGATTAGTAATTCTTGCTGTTATCTGTTTGCAATCAGGTGGTGGCCTCACATTTCTCCAGAAAAGACCACTCTATTGAAGATTTGCGGGTTGTGGTTTTCCAGTTTCATGTCACACTATATATCAACTGTGAGGATCACAAATCATCACCTGATAGCAAACAAATAGCAAGAATTACTGATCCCTCCGTTTTCCAGATTGTTTATTTCTTGATCTGTTGTAAATAACTTCTCTACTTATATTGCATTTTGTTATTCTAAGATCCTCTGAAGATCCATGTCTTGTGTGTGTATAAAGAGTGTGTGAATTTTCAGTTTCTTGTATAACACAATGTCTGAAGAACAGAGCTAGTACTCTCGAAAGCTCACTATCAAATATACTCAGTTAGCCTCTAAAAGGTATTGCCTGATTTCTTCACTCTTCCACTACAGACTGGCAAAGGTTACAAAACCATCCTCAATAGTTTGTACTCCACCAATCCACAGTCAGACAGATTGTACACAAATGGAGGAAATTCAAGACCATTATTACCCTCTCCGGGCGTGGTCAACTAACAATGATCATGCCAAAAGCAAGGCGTATAATAGTCCGCATGTCACAAAGGAACCCAAGGTAACTTCTAAGCAACTAAAGGTTTTTGTCACATTAGCTAATGTTGCTTTTCATGAATTCAGCATCAGGAGGCAGGATTGCAAGAAGAAAGCCACTGCTCTCCAAACAGAACATTGCTGCCCGTATGCAGTTTGCAAAAAAATCACTTGGACAATCCAGAAGGTTATTGGGACAATGATCTGTGAACAGATCAAACCAAAATAGAGCTTCTTGGTGTAAATGATAAGCTTTATGTTTGGAGAAAAGAAAAATCAATTCCAGTAAAAAACAAAACCAAAAAAAACAACTCATACCATCTGTGAAACGAAGGGGTGGTTGTATCCTTGTTTGGGCCTGTTTTGCTGCATATGGGCTAGGAGTACTTGCCATCATTGAATTTAACGAATTCTGAATTATACCAGCAAACTCTAAATTAAAATATCAGGGTATGTGTCCGTGAGCTGAGTCTCAAAAGTATGTGGGTCATGCAGCAAGACAACGACCCTAAGCATACAAGTATTTTACCAAAGAATGATTAAAGAAGAATACAGTTAAAATTTTGGAATGTCCAAGTCAAAGTCCTGACCATAATCCAATAGAAATGTTGCAGATGGATGTGAGCAGTTCATGGGAGGAAACCCATCAACTTAAAGGGGTTGTCTCAGTAAAGGCACTCCTTCCCTAACCGCAGTATTGGGAATACATGTCACATCGCTGGGGAACTGAAAGTCCCCATGTCTCCTCCATGTAAATGAAGCGCCAGTGCACATGTGTGACCCCATTCACTGTTATGGGTCTGCCAGGACTTTAATCACATGGAGGAAGCATGCGGGTCTTTCAGTCCCTCCTTCTCATCATTGTGGGACCAAATAAATTATTTTTGACTCATTTGTTTGATCTGGTTCTCTTCATCTACTTTTAGTGAAAATCTGATTTAGTTTTAGGTCAAATTTATGCAGATGTATAGAAATTCTTAAGCGTTCACAAACTTTCAAGCAACACTATATTTTTCAATATATGCCTGTTGGTTAAATCTATCATCGTACACTGCCAGATAATTTTTTTAGTTAAACCATAGAGGAAGGACCATGGTAAATATGATATTCAAGATAAAAGTCGTACATTTCAATGAAACAAATCAGAAAACTGGCATAATTACATTAGCAAATCTATCAAACTGTAATACCGAACCTGTACCTCTTTTTCTATAAAGTTCTGTTGATTTTATGCATAGTACTTTACAAATAAAAGTCTTATCATGTCTTTATTACTTATACTTCTATTTGTACTTTAGTGCTAGTAAAGAAACCTTAAATAATTTTTAGAACTTTTGCACTTCTTTTGCCTGTCACATTGCACCATTTGCTATCCATTTAAGCTCACAGTTAGTTGTGTTTATATACATTTATTACTTCAAGAATGCTAAAATAATTATCAGATCAGGGGTTAGTGAAATTCTAGATAGAAAATCTATCCTGCCTATCTCCATATCTCCAACTACCAATAGATCATTCATCCATTATATGTATGTACATTGAACAGTTGCCTTCAAGTGACATGTTGCAGAGCTGTTCCACCTTCAGCCAGTCATTCATCATGCAGTAGACCCCTCCATGCATATAAATATAATTATCAGGGACACTCTGCTGCTAGGCAGAATTTTTGCATGTCTTATACCTGTGAGTATTTTCTCTGCAGCATTACATGACATATTAACAGATTCAATGTGCAGAGTTCAGTGAGACAGCCTTGGATAGCTGGCACTGTCCCAGAGCACAACACAGAATCTGCCATAATAGAAGAAGTTAGTCACAGATTTCTCTAGTTTTCAATGACTGCTAAAATGTGTTTTCTTGCTACGGAAGTTGAGAATAGTACAAATATAAAAATAAGGCTTACAGGGGCCCTTCCGAACAGTGTGGGTACATACATAGTAGTGATTACTTTGTTGGCACTGCCATGTAATTGTTTTATGATCACAGTTTTGTGGCTGGATAAAAAAAAAATTAAAGCTCTATTCACACTGGTATTATAGTTCCATTAAGGAGAAGAAGCTGGACAGAACTGTTATAAGCAGACACAAATAACTACAAAAGCAACGTTAATCTTACAAATCTTCAGTGTCCATTTGGCAAAATATACTGGTAATAGACTCCGTACACACATAGATAGATCCAAAAAGTGTGCTTTATTCACTCATAATTATAGTGTGTAGAGTGTAGTGACGTTTCGGTCTTGACAGATCTTCATCAGCCTCTGTAGTAGATATGAGAAGAAGAATATAATCTCTTGTCCTCTGAGCATAAGGAGAATTGCGGGTCACCGCTATAGTAAGTAGCGCTACTTACTATATACTCCATATACGCAGGAGAATTTATCTACATATATAAGGAGTTTATTACCAGTACATTCTAAAGGTTGGGGCCCGACTCTGTACCAAACTGGTGGTGCAATCCACATCCATACTCAGTTTGGCAAAATATAATCACCCATGAGTGCAAAATAATTCATAAAGTTCATATACATGTTCTAGCACATCACAGGTCCACAATGCAACGCAACAGTTCAGCGTTCTGATAGGGCAAGGAGTCAAGAAGAGGTGTCATGGAGAAGCAACCAGTTTTCTGTTATGTTTCGGGGACTGTCCCCCTTTGTCAAGCATGAAGGGGCAGTCCCTCAAAAGGTAACAGGTTGCTGTTCAGTAGTTATAATATCAAAGCCAATTGACAATTACATGCACATGTTAGCATTCTGCCGACACCATTACTATGTGCTGTTTTGCAGAAAAATGTTTTTTTCTTCTCATTGAGTGTGCCATTGTCCTAAGCACAGAGTAAGTGCTAATTCACTAAAAGGTATTGCAGGCATAATGTTGGTTCCCAGGTCATTAAATATGCTCACCAGTTGGAGAAAATGAGAGTAAAATCAGATAGTTACCCATTGAAGGGCATTGGGGTAAATTTATTAAGACTGGCGTACTGTATGGCCTGACTGGCAGAGGGGCGGGCCAAGAGATTTATGAAAAGACTGCAACCTCTTCATAAATCTGTCAGAGGTCCCAATGAAAGCATGAAAATCTATGGCGGTTAGGAACTGGTGTAGATTTCCATTCTAACATATGCCCGGAAACTGGTGTGAGTTTTAATAAATCAGCTGGGCCGAGGTGCACCCTCCTTCATCTGCCCTGATCCTTGCCCTGCAGCACCAACATTTGTAGAATGTGGCATACTAGAAATGGATTGGGGCATGGGGTGCACGTTTGGCACAAGAAAGAGCCTTGCGCCAAATGTGCACCTCAATATTATCCCTCTACACCAAATGACGTAAAGAGAATGATGAATTTCAACCAGTGACTTGCTTTTTTTTCCTCATGTGCACCATCTAAAGAACATTATGGTTGGGGCCCCATGTGGCTTGAGCACCGTGGTTTGGACGCAACGGAAACACCATGACACAAACAGCAGCATTTTAAGGTCCCTGCAAAGTGGATGAGATTCTAGCAAATCCATCCACACATTGCAGAAAAATACCCGCATTGGAAATGCTGAGATTTCCAAAACTGTTTTTGGAAATAGCAGCATGTCAATTATACATACAGAAACGCTGGTGGTTTCCCTATAGAAAAACTCTGTGGACTTTCTGTGAAAAGTGCTGCGGGAACTACCGCTTTTTTGCTGTGGCCCGCCTTAGCCTATATCAGCTCCTGGTTAAATATATGGCAAACTGCAATTATGACAAATTTGAGTTAAAGGGGTTGTCCAGGCCAAAATTTTATATATTAAATAGGCTGGGGGAGGTGAAAAAATTTTTTAAAAAATCATACTCATCTTTCCCTGATGATCCGATGCCTCCCCGCATGGTCCAGCCCTGCAGTCCATTGTTGTCTTCCAGTGGAAGTGCCCGCCTCAAGTGACCGCTGAGGCCAATCAGTGGCCTCAGTGAAGGGCATGTGATGCCACTACCTGTGACATCCAGGAGTCTCTTCCTGAGGCTGCTAATTGGCCACAATGGTCACATGACTGCTGAGGCCAATCAGCAGCTTCAGAGGAAGGGATCCAGGAAGCCACATCCAGCGAGCAGTTTCACTTTGAGAAGACCAGATTGTGCTGGGAGATGCCGGAGCACCAGGGACAGGTGAGTATGATTTTTTTTTTTTCACCTCCCCCGATCTATTTTAAATATATTTATTTTGCCCAGACAAGCTCTTTAAGAACCAGCAACAACCAATAATCTCCACTTTGATGTGGTTGTTCAGTTTCAGCAAATACAGTGGGGAAAAAAGTATTTAGTCAGCCACCAATTGTGCAAGTTCTCCCACTTAAAAAGATGAGAGAGGCCTGTATTAGACATCATAGGTAGACCTCAACTATGAGAGACAAAATGAGAAAACATATCTAGAAAATCACATTGTCTGATTTTTAAAGAATTTATTTGCAAATTATGGTGGAAAATAAGTATTTGGTCACCTACAAACAAGCAAGATTTCTGGCTCTCACAGACCTGTAACTTCTTCTTTAAGAGGCTCCTCTGTCCTCCACTCATTACCTGTAGTAATGGCTCCTGTTTAACATTGTTATCAGTATAAGAGACACCTGTCCACAACCTCAAACAGTCACACTCCAAACTCCACTATGGTGAAGACCAAAGAGCTGTGGAAGGACACCAGAAACAAAATTGTAGACCTGCACCAGGCTGGGAAGACTGAATCTGCAATAGGCAAGCAGCTTGGTGTGAAGAAATCAACTGTGGGAGCAATAATTAGAAAATGGAAGATATACAAGACCACTGATAATCTCCCTCGATCAGGGGCTCCAAGCAAGATCTCACCTCGTGGGGTCCCAAGCAAGATCTCACCTCGTGGGGTCAAAATGATCACAAGAACGGTGAACAAAAATCCCAGAACCACACGGGGGGACCTAGTGAATGACCTGCAGAAAGCTGGGACTAATGTAATAAAGGCTACCGTCAGTAACACACTACGCCACCAGGGAATCAGATCCTGTAGTGCCAGACATGTCCCCCTGCTTAAGCCAGAACATATCCAGGCCTGTCTGAAGTTTGCTAGAGAGCATTTGGATGTTCCAGAAGAGTATTGGGAGAATGTCATATGGTCAGATGAAACCAAAGTAGAACTGTTTGGTAGAAACACAACTCGTCATGTTTGGAGGAGAGTGAATGTTGAGTTGCATCCAAAGAACACCATACCTACTGTGAAGCATGGGGGTGGCAACTTCATGCTTTGGGGCTGTTTCTCTGCAAAGGGACCAGGACGACTGATCCGTGTACATGAAAGAAAGAATGGGGCCATGTATCGTGAGATTTTCAGTGCAAACCTCCTTCCATCAGCAAGGGCATTGAAGATGAAACGTGGCTGGGTCTTTCAGCATGACAATGATCCCAAGCACACCACCAGGGCAACGAAGGAGTGGCTTTGTAAGAAGCATTTCAAGGTCCTGGAGTGGCCTAGCCAGTCTCCAGATCTCAACCCCCATAGAAAACCTTTGGAGGGAGTTGAAAGTCCGTGTTGCCCAGCGACAGCCCCAAAACATCACTGCTCTTGAGTAGATCTGCATAGAGGAATGGGACAACATACCAGCAACAGTGTGTGCCAACCTTGTGAAGACTTACAGAAAATGTTTGACCTCTGTCATTGCCAACAAAGGATATATAACAAAGTATTGAGATAAACTTTTGTTATTGACCAAATACTTATTTTCCACCATAATGTGCAAATAAATTCTTTAAAAATCAGACAATGTGATTTTCTGGATTTGTTTTCTCATTTTGTCTCTCATAGTTGAGGTCTACCTATGATGACAATTACAGACCTCTCTCATCTTTTTAAGTGGGAGAACTTGCACAATTGGTGGCTGATTAAATACTTTTTTTTCCCCACTGTAAATGTTATTGTTTTCCTTATGAAAAGTTATAACATTTTTCCAATGTACTTTCTGTATTAAATCCTTATAGTTTTCTAGATCTCTGCTTTCTGGATAAAAATCAGTCCATGGTCATATGATGAACACACAGGTGCACAGCTCATTACCAGGCTATAAAGAGCTGACTATAAAGAGCTATGCAACTGTCTGTCCATCGCATGATCATGGACTGACGTTTATCCACTGAAAGTAAACAAGGCAGAAAGCCGACACCCAGAAAATTATAAGGATTAGTATGCAAACAATAACATTTGTTTACTGAAACTGGACAACCCTTTTATTCTAAAAATTGTCAAGTTTCTAACTGTTATTTTCTGTAAACCTCAAATACATACAGAAAGCTATACAGACGTCTAA
The DNA here is from genome assembly GCA_947044405.1 of Leptodactylus fallax. Classification (NCBI taxonomy): domain Eukaryota; kingdom Metazoa; phylum Chordata; class Amphibia; order Anura; family Leptodactylidae; genus Leptodactylus; species Leptodactylus fallax. The sequence goes on from CAMRHE010000694.1 coordinate 531,166, forward strand.
GCTGCACTGTTTTACAGAATCATTAGAAGACAGTAAGTGTACCACTAACAGTAGCACAAAATCTAATTCTCAGGTGAGTGTGAGATGCTGTAAGAGCAAAAACACACAATCGGGCATTAGCATATCCACAAAAGTGGCTCTATTGAATAGGCCAACTAATTTCTTCAGCACATACGCATGTGAGCATATGTCATAGTGATAAACAATGCATGTCTTGCAAGAAGTCGCCATTGCATTTATACAAATTAGAAAAGCATTAGTGCGTTGGGTTCTACACACTCTGCTCCCCTTTTCATCCTGGAAGTAAATGACAAATGGGTCTTCAGCAGTGATAAAAATGCTGTAAATGCAATAAACATACCTAGCATAAAATCACACAGTAATGGGATGGTTTAATGGCATTCTTCCAAAAGATGTAAAGTGTAATTCTGCTTATAAGTAATGCATACAGAACACAATTTATACATGTATGTGGAATAGGAACCCACTGCATAGAAGCTTATCTTAGATTAATACTACTACTCATAGCTGCAAATAACATGAAAATATAAAAACAAAATACTGTACGAGCGAGTTTATCACCATTAAACTAATGATTCTTTTTTACCTTCTCAGATGATGTGTGGAGTACATATTTTATTCTTAAAGGGAGTCTATCACCTCCTTGAAGCAGATTCAACTGCCACTACCATGTTACAGAGCACATTACCGTGATAAACAACATACCTCTGTTATGTACAGTGCTGGCCAAAAGTATTGGCACCCCTGCAATTCTGTCAGATAATACTCAATTTCTTCCAGAAAATGATTGCAATCACAAATGCTTTGGTAATAATATCTTCATTTAATTTGTCTTCAATGGAAAACCACAAAAAAAATTGTCAAAAAAGCCAAATTGGATATAATTCCACACCAAACATAAAAAAGGGGGTGGACAAAAGTATTGGCACCCTTTGAAAAATCATGTGATGCTTCTCTAATTTGTGTAATTAACAGCACCTGTTACTTACCTGTGGCACATAACAGGTGGTGGCAATAACTAAATCACACTTGCAGCCAGTTGAAATGGATTAAAGTTGACTCAACCTCTGTCCTGTGTCCTTGTGTGTACCACATTGAGCATGGAGAAAAGAAAGAAGACCAAAGAACTGTCTGAGGACTTGAGAAGCAAAATTGTGAGGAAGCATGAGCAATTTCAAGGCTACAAGTCCATCTCCAAAGACCTGAATGTTCCTGTGTCTACCGTGCGCAGTGTCATCAAGAAGTTTAAAGCCCATGGCACTGTGGCTAACCTCCCTAGATGTGGACAGAAAAGAAAAATTGACGAGAGATTTCAACGAAAGATTGTGCGGATGGTGGCTAAAGAACCTCGACTAACGTCCAAACAAGTTCTAGCTGCCCTGCAGTCCGAGGGTACAACAGTGTCAACCCGTACTATCCGTCGGCGTCTGAATGAAAAGGGACTCTATGGTAGGATACCCAGGAAGACCCCTCTTCTGACCCAGAGACATAAAAAAGCCAGGCTGGAGTTTGCCAAAACTTACCTGAGAAAGCCAAAAACTTTTTGGAAGAATGTTCTCTGGTCAGATGAGACAAAAGTAGAGCTTTTTGGGAAAAGGCATCAACATATAGTTTACAGGAAAAAAAAAGAGGCCTTCAAAGAAAAGAACACGGTCCCTACAGTCAAACATGGCGGAGGTTCCCTGATGTTTTGGGGATGCTTTGCTGCCTCTGGCACTGGACTGCTTGACCGTGTGCATGGCATTATGAAGTCTGAAGACTACCAACAAATTTTAAAGCATAATGTAGGGCCCAGTGTGAGAAAGCTGGGTCTCCCTCAGAGGTCATGAGTCTTCCAGCAGGACAATGACCCAAAACACACTTCAAAAAGCACTAGAAAATGGTTGGAGAGAAAGCACTGGAGACTTCTAAAGTGGCCAGCAATGAGTCCAGACCTGAATCCCATAGAACACCTGTGGAGAGATCTCAAAATGGCAGTTTGGAGAAGGCACCCTTCAAATTTCAGGGACCTGGAGAAATTTGCCAAAGAAGAATGGTCTAAAATTCCAGCAGAGCATTGTAAGAAACTCATTGATGGTTACCGGAAGCGGTTGTTCACAGTTATTTTGTCTAAAGGTTGTGCTACCAAGTATTAGGCTGAGGGTGCCAATACTTTTGTCCGGCCCATTTTTGGAGTTTTGTGTAAAATGATCAATGATTTGACTTTTTTTTTCATTCTATTTTGTGTTTTTTCATTGCAAGCAAAATAAATGAAGATATTATTACCAAAGCATTTGTGATTGCAATCATATTCTGGAAGAAATTGAGTATTATCTGACAGAATTGCAGGGGTGCCAATACTTTTGGCCAGCACTGTATGTCACTTTTGCAGATTTGGAGAAAAACAACTCTGATACCTTATGCAAATTAGACTTGATGCACTGGGACAGGCCTTCATCCCTGGGAGCACTGTTCTCACTGTTCAAGGCCCAACCCCAGTGCACCAACTTTCTCATTTGCATAAGAATTCAATTCTTTTCAGACCCCAGAGTATAATGATCGGAGACCCAGGATAGGATACAAACATAAAAAACAATGCTACTTACCTCTCCCTGGCTCCAATGCACTCCCGTGCGCTACTTTGGCCATCTTCAATGTTGGACCGGATCTCGCGTGAGTCAGGCTGGCGTCGCGACGCTTAATGACATTGGCTGACGACTGGGACGTCACCAAACAGACCTGAAGCCTGCGGAGACTAGGTGAGGTGAGTTATAGTGATTTTTATGTTCCCTCACCTCCCTTGGGCCCCCGATCGTTATACTTCGTGTTCTGAAAAGACCCCGGTGTATAAAGATAGCAGTGTTTGTGGGGTTCGCGGTAGCGGCTGCCACAGGGATCTGGGCCCCATAATGTTCTGGGCCCTGTGGCAGCCGCTACCGCTGCTACCCCGGTATTTACGCCACTGAGAAGTATGTTGTTTATCAAAATAATGTGCTCTGTAACATTGTGGTGACATTTGAATATGCTCTTTCGAAACAACTTAAACAGCTTATTAAAAAATTATTTTTAAAGGGGTTGTGCCAATATGGACACTTATTGCATGTTCTGTGGATAGGGGATAAGTGTTTGATCGCTGGAGGACCCGAATGCCGGGTCCCTCAGTGACCAGGAAAGTAGGGGAATGAAAGTCCCCTGAAAGCCTCCTTGTGATTGGAGTGCCAGTGCACTTGCGTGACAGGTGCTCCATTTACTTCTATGGGGCAGATGGAGATTACAGTACTGGCAACCCCATATAAGTGAATGGAGCACCGATCACTCAAGCTCACTGATGCTCCATTCACAAGGAGGCATTCGGGGGACTTTTGGTCCCACATCATCTTGATCACTGGGTATCGCAGAGTTCAAGCCCCCAGTGATCACTACGGCGCAGTCGTCAGTGCCTTAAGGCAACATGCCTTAATATTAAGTGCCCCCTCAGTGGGACATCAAAAAATATAAAAAAGTGTAAAAAAAATATCAAAAGTGTTAAAATAAATTAATAAATCAATAAAGCCCCCAAAATGCTGCTTTCCTATATAAAATGAGTTATGTAAAAAGAAAACTAAAAATAATGCATATTTGGTATTGCTGTGTCCACAACAACCTGTACAATTAAACTGAAACATTATTTAACCTGCATGGTGAATAATATATATATATAAAAAAAAAAAAAAACTGAACAAAAAAATGCTGGAAGCAATGATTTTTTTGCCATCTCGCCTCATAAAACATGGCATAAAAAGTAATCAAAAAGTTCCCAAAACTGTATCAATAAAAAGCACAGCTTGCCCCACAAAAAAATAAGCCCTCAATCAACTTTGGCAACAAAAAATAAAAATTATATGCCTCTCAAAAGATGGTGATGCAAAAACAATTGGTTTATAACTCCAAATAGGTTTCTGTTCTGCAAAATTAGTAACACATAAAAAAAATATAAATTAGGTATTGCTGTAATTGTCCCGACCCATAGAATAACACTAATGTTACTTATGCTGTACACTACACCGCACCAAAGGTAAAAAGCAGTGCCAGAATGTTTGTTTTTATTTTTTTTTTTTAATCCACCAAGAAAGAGTTAATGAAATTTAGTCAATAAGTCACCCCAAAATGTCGTAATTACAAAATGCATATCATCCCGCAAAAAACAAGCCCTCATATGGCTACATCACAAGAAAAATAAAAAAAATATAGCTTGTACAATGTGAAGACAAAAACCTCAAAAATCACCAAATCGTTAGGACGAAACTATCACAGTTGAATAGACCATAAAATGTTACTTACAAAATGGGTCACTTCTTTGGGAATTCCATTTTATTGGCACCTCCGGGCTCTGCAAAAACAACATGGCGTCCAGAATCTAGTCCCTCTAAATCTAAACTCAAAAAGCTAAAAAACACAGCTACTTCTCTTCTGAGCCCTACTCTGTGCCCAAACAGCAGTTTTATACCTGGGATAACCAGCTTAAAAATTTTGGGAGTGTGTGTTTCTGTTTACACAAAGTGGGCTCAACTTATTGGGCATTGAAATAGCATATTTCCTTAAAAATTAAAATTTTCACTTGCACATTAATTTTTGAGAAGCACTCTTGGGTTCAAAATGATAATAATAACAGACAGAAATAAATCATGATCTATATTTTGACAGTCTGTTACATGATGTGAATAGCCCTGATTTGAAGAAATGAATGCTGCCATTAAAGAAACGTCCGTCACAAGGTCGATTTTCACTGTCATGTGAATATAGGGTAATAAATGACTTTCCTGGAGAATAGTGAAAAAATGTGTAATTTAGTGGCAAAGCTGAATGCAGGTGTTTGTTTTAGTAATCCCCTTCACTTTCCTTACTCTAATTATGCAGTACTACAGTATTTATCAATATCATCATGAATATGTAGAAAGTATAACAGTATCATAAGCCACTTTTGTATGATCATTCTCCTAGACCAACAGTTGCCAGCTCTCCACTACTAAGAGCTCTTGAATCACTGAAGGGCTATGCTTGCCACCTGGCTGTCATTTTATTTCTCTGGATTGTGTAAATGAGGTCTGTGCCAAATACATTTATCAGACAGAAACAAAGTGAACAGAAAGGTCAGTCATATTTCTAGGTTGATTTCATGATTTTTTAGAAAAAATGATACAGCTTTTATTTTGTATTTATATGTAGAACCTAAATGAAACATGCAAATAAAAAAATACATTGAAAGCATAAAATATACATTGAAAGCATAGTATACCTTTTACAATGTTTGGTTACTGACTTGGAGACTCCGGCTCTTTGTATTTGTAATTATTTGTTGCTTTAATAATTTCAAATAGTTTGATTAAAAACTTTGTAAAGAGATTTAACCCTTCCCTGCTGTAGTGATTTTTTTGTTTTTTCATTTTTTACTCCGTCTTACAAAAGCCATATATTTTTTTTTTTTTGCATTTACAGAACTACATAAGTATTTTTTTTTTTTTTGCAGGACAAGTTGGTCTTCATAATGGTACCATTTAATATTCTGAACGAAGTACGGGGAAGCTGGAAAAAAAATCAGAATGGGAAGCTGGGAAAAAAAATACATTTGCATTATGTTCCTACAGGTTTTATTCTTATGTCTTTTAGTACAGCAAAAATGACATGAGTAGGGTCCTAGTATCATACATGTCGGGGAAGGGGTTTATTAAAAATATTGTATTGCTTTGAGTGTAAGAACCTATACTGACTCATGTTTCCCAGTACTTGCATAAAATAAACCCTGTGCTTGATGTTATCTTGCAGTCATGTTTTTCTCCACTCCTTCTCATTTATTTGCTTGCATAAAGCAAATATCCACTTGAAAGCTGAATAATGATGTTATATCCCAGTATGCTGCTTATTTGCTATTTATATTATCTAATGATTCCTGCTTGATTGTTTTTTTTGCTCAAATCCATAAAAGCAAAGATGGGTTCTGTGACTACAGCTTAGCTACAGTGCCTACAGGGAGTCTGATGTAGTCTGAAACACACCCATTATTACTGGTTCAGGCAGATGCTGTCTCCCTCATTCCTGCAGCTCTGCTCCTCCACCCCACTTTGACTGGCTTTTGTGTATTCAAATACATCTATTCACAAGATGTCAGTGCATGGAGAGTGTTTTCTATTATAGCAAAGGGAGAATTATAAGAAATTACTAAACCTCAAGGGAAAAAGGAGATTAGCAAGTAACTGTCACACATATACAGAGGTAAAACAGTAAAAAAGAGACTAGAAAGTTTCTTTAATTCCAAAGAGTAACCAAGAGCCTAAGGCTAAGGCCCCACATTACGGAACACAGCTAAAAAATTCAGAGAAAACGGATCACGTTTTTTCTGCAGCGTTTTTCATTGTGTTTTTCTGTGCAGTGTTTCTTCACAAGCATTTCCACAAGTAAAATTGACATGCTGCATTTTTTTTGTTTTCTGCAGTGTTTTTTTTTCTTTCTGCAATGTGTGGATGGGATTAGCCAGAATCTCATTCACTTTGCTGGTATTGTAAAATTCAGCGTTTTTTTTTCTGCTACGTTTCCACAGCTGTATGGAGGGGCTATGGCGCCTGTTTATATCACACGCTGTCTGTTTATAGTGACCGTGTGATGTCATTCCAGCCTTGTCACATAGATGTGTATAGGATGAGGCTGTAGTTACATTACATGGCCGCTATGAAAAGAATGACACTGTGGAAAAAGAGAAGGGGTCACGTCTCTTACACAGGTACCACGGTTCATTCAAACAGCTGATCCTGGGGGTCCCGGGTATTGAAACCCCAATAATTTTTTTTCCCCTTGATGTGTTTTTTTTTTTAGTGACTTACAGAGACGTCACCTGTAAGTCACTAAAAGTTACTGCCCTTTATTCACCTAAATCATCTGCAGAGCCCTTTGTAGAGCCACTATATACCACTGTACGGTCACTGTATACTGATAGTATCGGTATACAAACATGTCCAAGTTGGGGGCCACTTGGACATGTTCGCCCCCCTGTGCTGAACCCATAGCAACACCTCTGGGAAGGAAGCTTTGCTAAAGTTTATAAATTGACAGGCATTGAATAAAAACAGGCTGCTTCTGGCCTACTTCATAACAGAAAACAGAGTGTGTGCTTTGTAGAAGCTGATAGTATTTGTGCAGGTTCTTATTATGATTGCATTTATTAGAGTAGAATATGAGACTGCTAGGATTGGAAAATTGCTATTTTAGTTTGCCTGCCACACAAAAAATGGAATACAAAGTGATCAAAAAGCTGCATGAATCCCAAAATGACACCAATGAAAACTTTGTTATCCTGCCAAAAAATATGTCTCACAATTCAATTGAAAAATAAAAGTTTTGGGTCTCAGAATATAGCAACCCAAAAACAAAAGATTTAAAAACAAAAAAAAATTGTTTTGTTAGTGATATAGTAGTGGAAGAGTGAAGAAATCAGGCAATACCTTTTAGAGGTTAACTGAGTATATTTGATAGTGAGCTTTCAAGAGTACTAGCTCTCTTCTTCAGACATTGTGAAGAGAGCTAGTACTCTCGAAAGCTCACTATCAAATATATCAGGTATCGCCTGATTTCTTCACTCTTCCACTACTTTCTATGGCTAACACGGTACAGCATTATACTACTAGTGCTATAGTAGTAAGACACTAAAAAACCTATACGTATTGGTTGACTTCTTGATCGTACTGTCCCACAGAATAAATTTAGAATGTTATTTTTACCATATTATGAGCCACAATCCTGTAGTTAACGCTTATCTGTTATTTGTATATCCTGTGTTGGCTGCTTTTCAGCTCTGCCCCATTGAGTCTAAGCTATGATTAAAAACTACAGCTAAGCTACATAGTAGTCTAAGCTGTGAAGAAGGTTTGAGGCTAAGTCCCCACATAGCGTCCCGCAGCAAAAAGCGCTGCGGGAAAAACCGCAGCAGCAACGCATCGCGGTTCTTCCCACAGCGCTTTGCACAGAAAGTTTGCAGAGGTTTTGGAAAATCACAGCGTGTCCGCTGCTTGTATTTTACCAAAAAGTGGGGATGGCATTCGCTAGAATCCCATCCTTTTTGCTGTTACTGTAAAACACCGCGGGCAAACCGCAGCGTTTACATCATGTGGGGCCCTGGCCTAAAATAGTCTAGAACACACCTCCTGTCTCATTGGTATTATTTGTGTTCTTTCTTTGCAGCTCTTTGTGTTTAGATTAGCTTTTATCTACTTGCACAAGCTCACCATGAAGTCAATGCAGAAACAGAAAGAATATATAATAAGAAAATTATCATTAGGATCTATAGGACACCAAGTCAGTATAAAATATTTTACACATATAAGTTCAGTTAAAAACGGGAGGCGATGGAATTTTGTATTAAACGTGCTACTGCAAATCAATGGGAGAAATACTTTTTGACCTTTTTTTTTATGAAGGAAGGGGGGTGATGTCAAGCTTTTTTTCTGCCTCTTTTTCCTTCTTGTGTTCATAAAGTAATATCAAAAGCAGTTATATGCTAACATATATACAGACATTTACTATACATTTGTGAGCATGTTTTGTTTATTTTGCATACAGTACAGCATGTATTCCACATTTGCACATATTGAAAGACATGTTCAGTTTGGCAGTATCAGCAGAGATAGTGGGTTAAATATTACTGCCAAAGAAATATAATAATTAAGTTGCCAAGAGAAAATTCCGATCAATTGTCAGTTCGTACTCTAATGGAAAAACCAAAAATTGCCTAGAACAGATGAGATGACAAATGTTCATATGGTCATTTACTACAGCAAATGAATGTTATAAATATTAAATAATTTCTAGATTTATTGATGAGAAGAATGAGAGCAGATGTAGTGAGCATTGCCGCTTAGATATTATTATACCCGTAATTCAAGTTTGGCGCCTCAGCACTTTATTGGCATTAGGAACAGTTGCACGTCATACAGCCCCAGGCAGTTGTGTAAGTCGCTAAATATTTGCTGCATAAATGACTGGCCATGCATTTGTTTACTCCTATGTGGATGGTATTTTATTATCTTCCCAGTCTGCCCTTTATTCTCTTAGATATATATAGCACATTGGCCATTCCAATTTCATGTTTTTTCCACTTTTTCTACTAAATAGCTTCTTATTGCGTAGTGCATTTATTTGCTTTCAATGTCATTCAATACTGTGCAATATCTAAATGGTTCACCTCCACTATGTTATACATAGCAAATTATATTTTAACAGTCAGTTATATGATATACAGTAGTATACAAATAACTGAGAACTTCAGGGGTCATGGACATACCAAAGGATAAATTGTCTGTATAGTACAATACTGAGGCGTAGAATGAGGAAAAGAGGCCCTATAGAATACAGATGATTCACTGTGCTGAATGTACACTCACACCACTATCTTTTAAAAAGGGATTCACAGTTATTCCATTGCCTCCTTTTCATACATGACACAGCCTGTTTTTGTTACGAAGCTTGACCTGGCACTCTTTTCTGCATGGGTCCCAAAGTTTCCACATGTGATTTCTTTATGGTATGTTTGGCCTTCCAATGAACACTATGACATATGGTTGTGTTGTATAAATGTAAACCAAAACATACATAGATTAAGCTAAAAAATATAAGAAATAAAAAGCAATGGGAGGTAACAATAAAATGGGAGAAGCACAGTAAACATTTCTATGCACATACTGCTTTTGACCCTAAGTACCCCATACCAACAGTTGGCTAATCCCACCACTCATGTTTTACTATTTCATAAACCTTCCCAATTTGTTGACAATTTAAGATATATATGTCACACATTAAACACCTTTTCTCAAAGCAACATGATCACACGATAAGTTAATACAAAAGAATATGCTAACTATCCAATATGTGTCTGTGTATGGTGATTCTGTGGGGGTTGGGAGATGGTGTGACATGTTTACATGCTCCTTACACAGCATGTAAGAGCAATATTTAAGTAAATATGGCCAATAAATACAGTGCTTGTAACATTATTTTAATCACAGTTCTCATACACATTGGCCCAGAGTTACTAAGTGGGCTGTGCCTAGGAAGCGCACAATGGCGCATCTCAGCTCCTGTGCCCTGCTCACCCCTTTTTTAGACAGAGGGCAGAGTGGGCTCCCCAGTCCTTCATACTTACTATAAATCACACCAGAAAACAGGCGAGTCATACCATAAATCTACGCCTAATCTTCCTGACTGGTGTAAATGTCAGTTTAGATGAACCTACATGTGCAAGAATTATTAATAAGCCAGAGTCTCTTAATAATTCTGATGGATCTAGCTCCTTTTAAGGGATTATTTAGACTGACGTAAGAAATGCCTGATTTATTAATTTCCCCGCATTGTTTCATTAACCATTGCACTACAAAGTTACATACCAATAACCCTGCCTCATATTTTATAACTGTTTATTATCACAGGCTTCTCATGGTGAGCACAGAAATGACTGTGCACTGTATACAATTCCTTCACATGTTAGTGGCAAAGAAGAAGTTAAGCACATTTTTCAGCATTTGTTAACACAGAAAGTTGGCAAGAGAGAAGATGTAGCTGGCAGCTGCTGATTACGGCATAGACCACATTAATAGAAAGATTGTGGAGAAATATTTGAAACTCGTGTGGGTGAGAGCATTGTGGAGGTGAGAGAGAATGGGGCTGCTTCCAAAAACAAAAATAAAAAGTTCTGCGAAGGAGGGAGAAGTGATGTGTATGGCAAAATGCATAATTTAGAGATGGGTTATATTTTATCATTATGGGGGTGTCTGCAGGAACTATTTTCTTATCTGGTAGCCTGTTCTACATTTTATTGTACCTTCTACTGTCATGTACCTGGTCAACTGAAAAAATTATGGGCACCAATAGTTCCATCCCCATGTCCTTGTTGTCTCAGAAACCGTGTGCATTAATTAAAGTTGAATAAAGGAGCTAAAACCACTTGTGAAGTCACAATAGCTTTGCTAACTGAGACACGCTTGTGATATAGCCGGTACTCCGGGTCTATTGCACAGGCGTGGGCGGCCGGCACTCCCGCTCTATCCAGATGCCAGGCTACTAACATAGAGACACAGCAGGGCTGCATACCATTTTACCACCCATCCCCCAAGAGCTCTGGAGAAAGAAAAAGCGGGGGAGGGGCTGCAGAGCAGGAACTCTTCAGAGGATTAAAAAGAGGCGTTACCAACCAGCTCTTCCCTCCATCATTATGGGCAATGTGAGATCTCTTGCAAACAAGATGGATGAACTAACAGCGCTCACCAGGCATCATCAGGAGTTTCGGGTGTGCAGCATGATGCTACTTACAGAGACTTGGCTCACTGAAGTTACTCCTGACCCTCTGGTCTCCTTGGATGGTTTTAAACTCCTTCGGGCAGACAGGACAAGGGAGAGCGGTAAGAGGAAAGGAGGGGGGGCTGGCAATGTTTGTGAATAATAGATGGTGCAATCCTAGGCACATTGTGATTAAGGAGCAAACTTGCTGTAAGGACATTGAACTATTAGCTGTGAGCATGAGACCTTTCTATCTACCAAGGGAACTATCACATGTCATCATGATAGCTGCATATGTCCCCCCCTCTGCGAAAGCTGACGCTGCCTGCGAGGTCCTACAAGCCACGCTGAGCCATTTACAATCACAACACCCCCAGGCCCTCCTTCTTGTGTCTGGCGATTTCAACCATGCCTCTCCATCATCCACACTGCCCAGTTTCACACAGTATGTAACCTGCCACACAAGAGACAACAAAACACTGGACTTGTTCTTTGCCAACGCGAGGGAGGCATATAACTCATCAGCCCTACCGCCCCTGGGAAGATCGGATCACAACCTAGTACATCTCCGACCTGTGTACAAGCCACTTGTACATAGAGAACCAGCTGTCACCCGCACAGTGAGGATATGGTCCGAGGAGAGTGATGAGGCTCTGAGGGATTGTTTTGACACAACCGCATGGGAAGTTTTGCAGGATTCGTATGGAGAAGATATAGAAGGACTCACACACTGCATAACAGACTACATAAATTTTTGTGTGGACAACACAGTACCCACAAAAGTGGTGAGGTGCTTCTCCAACAACAAACCATGGATTAACTCTGATATAAAAACACTACTTAAGGAGAAAAAGATGGCATTCAGGACAAGAGATAAGGAGGGGTTGAGGGAAGTACAAAAGGAGCTGAGGCATCAAATCAGGCAAGGAAAAGCCAGTTATAAGGAAAAAATGGAAAAGCAAATGGAAAGAAAAGACATAAGAGGGGTCTGGGAGGGGCTTAAGTCAATTTCGGGTCATAAACAGTCTGTCCGCCAGATTGAGGCAGATGTTAATTGGCTTAATGAAATAAACCTATTCTTCAACAGATTTGATCACACACCAGCTCCTCCCACCCCATCATGTCCTTCAGCTACCCCCACCACAATGACTTCACCCCATTCACCCCATGTGGCTACTTCCCAACAGACCAGTAAATCCAGAAATCTGTCTTTATCTGACCACAGTCTGACCTTCACACGGGCCCAGGTGAGGAAGGAGATGAAAAAGATCAAGGCGAGGAAAGCCGCAGGGCCAGATGACATCAGTGCAAGGCTAATTAAGACTTGTGGGGACCAGCTGTGTGGTATAATTACATATATGTATAATATGAGCCTGAGGCAGGAAATAGTCCCTGAATTATGGAAATCTTCTTGTGTGGTACCAGTTCCAAAGAATCCTCACCCTATGGACCTCAACGACTACAGACCTGTAGCACTGACATCCCACCTGATGAAGATCTTAGAGAGATGGGTTCTCACACATCTTCGCCCTCTAGTGAGCCCCGCTATGGACCCTCTCCAGTTTGCTTATCGGCCAGGCATTGGGGTAGATGATGCCATCATCCACCTTCTGCACAGGGCTCTGTCTCACCTGGAGAAAACAGGGAACATGGTGAGAATAATGTTCTTTTAACACCATACAGCCCAGGTTACTGAGAGACAAGCTGGGCCTTGTTCGAGTGGACCACCACCTCTCCAACTGGATCCTAGACTACCTCACAAATCGACCTCAATACGTGAGAGCCCAAGACTGTGTGTCAGGTACCGTGATCTGTAATACGGGGGCACCTCAAGGTACGGTTCTCGCCCCTTTCCTCTTCACACTGTACACTGCTGATTTTAGGTGCAACTCATCTAGCTGCTACCTACAGAAGTATTCTGACGACTCTTCAATAGTAGGTCTCATCACAGATGATGATGACAGGGAGTACAGAGAACTGAACCGGGTTTTTGTGGACTGGTGCCACCAGAACCACCTGAAGATTAACGTGGACTAGGTGGACTTCCGTAAATGCAGATGCCCTCCAAAACCAGTGGACATCCTGGGGACGGGCATTGAGATTGTGAACACCTATAAGTACCTGGGTTTGCTGCTTAATAATAAGCTGGACTGGGCAGATCATATGGAGGCCCTATACAGGAAGGGCCACAGCAGGTTCTACCTGCTTAGGAAGCTGAGAGCCTTTGGAATCCGGGGGGCACTTCTTAGGACTTTCTTCAACTCGGTAGTGGCATCAGCCATCTTCTTTGGAGTGGCCTGCTGGGGGAGCAGTATATCAACCAGGGACAGAAATAAACTTGACAAGCTGATTAGAAGGGCCAGCTCTGTCCTGGGGAGCCTACTGTACCCAGTGCAGGTGGTGGGTGACAAAAGGATACTGTCCGTAGTGAGCTCCATGCGGGAGAATAAGTCCCATCCCATGCATGAGGCCGTGATAGCGCTGGGCAGTACTGTCAGTGACCGACTGCTCCACCCTAGGTGTGAGAAGGAGCGCTATCGGAAGTCTTTCCTTCCCACCGCGGTTAGGCTGTACAACCAACACCGACCTAAGCGGAGATCATTACACACAGAGAACTGAAATATCTCTCTGCCTGTTAAATACCCCTCCCCCTGCTACGTCCTATCTGTCTGTCTGCTATTAATGTAATGCCTCTCACCTTGGAACATTCCTGTACATGTTGTATTTGTATTTGTATCTGCTTATCTTATCTTTGCTGCTGTAACACACTGAATTTCCCCATTGTGGGACTATTAAAGGACTATTATTATTATTATGTGAAGGAATTGTATACAGTGCACAGTCATTTCTGTGCTCACCATGAGAAGCCTGTGACAATAAACAGTTATAAAATATGAGGCAGGGTTAGTGGTACGTAACTTTGTAGAGCAATGGTTAATGAAACAATTGGGGGAATTTAATAAATCAAGTATTTCTTACGTCAGTCTAAATAATATCTTAAAAGGTGCTAGATCCATCAGAATTATTAATATACTCTTGCTTATTATGGATCTTCTGTGGGGCTTGCCCAGAAGATCCAGACAGGTAAGTATGATGGGGTGGAGGTGGCTGAGTTAGTTAGTTGGGAAGGGCTTGTAGTGGGAGGGGGGAAGGGGGATAGCTAGGGAGACAGGGAGGGGGTGTGAGAGAGGGAGGTAGTGTGTCAGCTCTGAGAATAGCCCAATGCATCTTATTAGTTACATATGTAAACAAATACAGAGGATGCCAGGAACTCCCAGAAAAACCCAGAAATCACTCAAAACACTGCTAAAGGTATTTGGTTGCACTTATTAACCTATTAATAGCACTAACTGACCTTTTTTGAAAAATGTTTTTTTTGCCCGGAAAACCCCTAAAACCCCTTCCCGACATCTGCCATAATAGTACGGCAGATCTCGGGTATTTAAATATGGTGACCGCTCGGAAGCTGAGCGGCTGCCATAGCTGCAGGGTTTCTGCTGTATTATACAGCAGACACCCGGCACTAATGCCCACAATTGCGGGCATTAACTCTCCCCCCCCCAAGGCGCCATTTTGCCAGCGGTGCCTGTGCGCTGCCATTTTGCCAGGGATCGCCAGCATCTGGAGCGAGCTCCAGGGCCGGTGTCCCATTACTATGACAGCTGGGAGCCTTTTGAAGGCTCTCAGGCCTGTCTCTCATTATCTTCTATTGCAGGCTGCTTTATGCAGCCTGCAATAGAAGTGTTGTTATTTTGCAAAGCATTAGCATTGTAATGCATTGCATTAGTGATCAGATCCCCTGGGGTTCAAGACCCCTAGGGGGGGCTAATGAATGCAAAAAAAAAAATTAAAAATTCAAATCACCCTCCCCCTTTCCCTAGAATACATATAAAAATACTTAAATACTGTGAAAAACATACACATTAGGTATCCCTGTGTCCAAAAATACCCAGTCTACAAATTTATAAATATATTTTTCTTGTACGGTAACGCCATAGGGGGAAAAAAAAAATCTAAAGTGCCAAACCGCTGTTTTTTCACTATTTCGCCTCTGATAAAAATGTGAATAAAAAGTGATCAAAGCAATAGCAATTCCCCAAAATGGTATAACTAAAAAGTACACCTGGCCCCGCAAAAAAAAGACGCCCTATGCATCCCGGTACAAAGAAGTATACAAAGTTACAGGCGTCAGAATACTTTTAGAAAAAAAAAAATAATTTTTGCACAGTTTAAAATTTTTGTTAAGGGGTTAAAATGTAAATAAAACCATATAAATTTTGTATCCCCGGAATCGTACTGAAACATAAAATACAGATGACATGTCATTTTGGATGCAGAGTGAACGCCGTAAAAATGAGGCCCGTAAGAAAGTCGCACAAATGCACTTTTTCTTCAGATCCACCCCATTCTCAATTTTTTTTCCAGCTTTCAAGTACATTGTACAGAATAATAAATGGTAGCATAATAAACAACAATTTGTTCCGCAAATATTAAGCCCTCATATGGCTCTAAGAACGGAAAAATAAAAAAGTTATGGGCTTTAGAAGGGAGGGGAGTCAAAAATGAAAATCAAAAATTCCTCTGGCAGGAAGGGGTTAATACTATGGTAATGTCACAACAGTTATCTGATGGATACATACAGTCGATGCGGGAGCTTAACTGACAGAAATCTACTCGAATCTACTGCGAGGCAAATTCCTCCGTGTGAACCTACCCTGCATATACAGTCATGGCCAAAAGTTTTGAGAATGACACAAATATTATATTTTCACATGATCTGCTGCCCTCTGGTTTTTATGTGTGTTTGTCAGATGTTTTTATCACATACAGAAATATAATTGCATTCATATTATGAGTAACAGAAGCTTATATTGACAGTTAGAATGAGTTAATGCAGCAAGTCAATATTTGCAGTGTTGACCCTTCTTCTTCAGGACCTCTGCAATTCTCCCTGGCATGCTCTCAATCAACTTCTGGACCAAATCCTGACTGATAGCAGTCCATTCTTGCAGAATCAATGCTTTAATTTTGTCTGAATTTGTAGGTTTTTGTTTGTCCACCCGTCTCTTGATGATTGACCACAAGTTCTCAATGGGATTAAGATCTGGGGAGTTTCCAGGCCATGGACCCAAAATCTCTATGTTTTGTTCCCTGAGCCATTTAGTTATCACCTTTGCTTTATGGCAAGGTGCTCCATCATGCTGGAAAAGGCATTGTTGAGCGCCAAACTGCTCTTGGACGGTTGGGAGAAGTTGCTCTTGGAGGACATTCTGGTACCATTCTTTATTCATGGCTGTGTTTTTAGGCAAGACTGTGAGAGAGCCGATTCCCTTGACTGAGAAGCAACCTCACACATGAATGGTTTCAGGATGCTTTACAGTTGGCACGAGACAAGACTGGTGGTAGCGCTCACCTCTTCTTCTCCGAATAAGCTGTTTTCCAGATGTTCCAAACAATCGAAAAGGGGATTCATCAGAGAAAATGACTTTACCCCAGTCCTCAGCAGTCCACTCCCTGTACCTTTTGCAGAATATCAGTCTGTCCCTGATGTTTTTTCTGGAGAGAAGTGGCTTCTTTGCTGCCCTCCTTGAGACCAGGCCTTGCTCCAAGAGTCTCCGCCTCACAGTGCGTGCAGATGCACTCACACCTGCCTGCTGCCATTCCTCAGCAAGCTCTGCACTGCTGGTGTAAGAGACAGCCAATGTTGTCCTAAGCTTCATTTGTCTGTATAAACTGTTAATGTTGAATGTATTTCTGTGATTCTGTTCCTTTAAGACAGCAGCCATTGTAATTGTGACATGATGCTGGAGTGACTCACCCCCTTTTATGTCAGCTTGCCTGTTCTGCAGACAGAATGTGAGCAGAGAAGCAGGAAGTGACGAGACAGAGAGCAGCAGCCATCTTAGCAAGTGTTGTATTGAACTGGTGTGGATATTTTTCTGTACAGCTAAGCTGTATCTTGGTCCAGAGACAAACAGAGTGTAAAGAGACAACAGGACTAGTGAGTCCACGTGAAAGGAACTGTGCTCAGTGGCTGATCAGTGAGACTGACATTGTGACTGTGTATATGGATACCACAGATAGAGACTCGCAGTGCTGTTGATGTACTGGACAGCACCTGCTAAACCCCGGCTTACATCCCAGCTCAGTGTATGGATTCGGCAGGACTGTCAGTGTGCTGAGTGGAATCTGCTGTTGGATTACATTGCATTCATTGGGTTTCCCTGTTAAAGAGGACTTCATTTCTCCCAAGATCCTGATAACAGTGAGGAGAGGACGTTTCACTATAAAAGAAAGGAACGACTTTGGGCCCCACCGCGCGCTTCTACAGACTGTAAGCGGTCCACCTGGACCACTGGGGAAAAGGGGGTGCACCCAAATGTGATGTCAGGGTCAGTTAGGGATAGTTTTGAGTATATTGTTCATTCAGTGTCCATACTGCAGAATTGGACAGAGTAAAAGTAGAAACCATTGCAGAATTTGCCTTGAAATTGTTCATGCTATATTGTATATTTTGCTTGTCTTTATCCCTGTCATTTTACCTTCAAATAGTCTTTATTAACTTATAGTAAATATATATTCTTTTCTTGAACTACCGCGTGTGCGTTCATTTCTGGTTGCGGAGACCAAACCACCTGCCTTGCTCTCGGTTCACACTGGTAGCCGGATCCCGCAGCTGAAACACTTTTAAGAGATGGTCCTGCCGCTTGCTGGTCTTTCTTGTGCGCCCTGGAGCCTTTTTGGCAACAATGGAACCTCTCTCCTTGAAGTTCTTGATGATGCGATAGATTGTTGACTGAGGTGCAATCTTTCTAGCTGCAATACTCTTCCCAGTTAGGCCATTTTTGTGCAGTGCAATGATGACTGCACGTGTTTCTTTAGAGATAACCATGGTTAACAGAAGAGAAACAATGATGGCAAGCACCAGCCTCCTTTTAAAGTGTCCAGTGGTGTCATTCTTCCTTAATCATGACAGATTGATCTCCAGCCCTGTCCTCATCAACACCCACACCTGTGTTAATGGAGCAATCACTGAAACGATGTTAGGTGGTCCTTTTAAGGCAGGGCTGCAATGATGTTGAAATGTGTTTTGGGGGATAAAGTTCATTTTCTAGGCAAATATTGACTTTGCAAGTAATTGCTGTTAAGCTGATCACTCTTTATAACATTCTGGAGTATATGCAAATTGCCATTAGAAAAACTGAAGCAGTAGACTTTGTAAAAATTAATATTTGTATCATTCTCAAAACTTTTGGCCATGACTGTACATGTTATTTCCCTGTAGTTTTTTATTTTATATGATGTTATATATATATATATATATATATATATATATATATATATTTTCTCCTAATTTTTAAAGTTAAAAAAAATGCCTGTAGGAGACAAACTTTTTTTTTTTTTTTTGTTAATATAAAACATATACATCTGCTCCACGCTACTTTCATAAACCCATCTAAGAGCCAAACTATTAAAATACCCCCTTTTTCATACTTGAACACACTGCTTTAATGTTATAAATCGATAAATATCTATTGATGCTCTCTAATCTTTATAATTTTCTGAGCCTTACAACAGTAAAATAAATATGTGAAATAAATGCAGAAGGAAAAATCTAATTAGAGAGAAACCCTCTCTGCCCCAAAAATGATCGCTGAAGTTAACTGAAATAAAACAGAACAGACATTAGCTACTTTAATTGCATTAAAAAATAGCTGACAGTTGGAAAGCATTATTACATATTGATTTCATGCTAACTTAAAAAAGCAATGTGTGTGGCAATCCTTAAAATTAAGTACCTTTGTAATAATTGCATAAAAAAATCTTTTGTGTGTGGGATACAACAGCATAAAATCAAGGACATAAAATTAAACTGGTTCTCAGAAAAAAAAACTAAAATAAAATATAAATATGCTACGAAAAGCAGATCTATTTTTAATGAATCCACCTAAGCTATTTCTTCCTGCTCTGCATGCTGGATATCATGAATACTGAAGAATTGGAACATTGATTTGTAAGGGGAATTTAAAAAGAATAGGAATATTGTAACATAAGGTAAAATGTCCCGGAGACTATTGCTGGGAAATCACACAAGCAGCAGAAACATGAAGGTAAAAATATAGGATTAATGGCACTATAATGTCAACTGCTCTAGGGGAAAATGACCAGGGAGTCATTATTTCAGGTAACTTAAAAGTAGTTGAGTCCTCATTGTTTCCAGGTCATTTTATAAGAAGGAAAAATAACAATACTTTCTTCTACTAAAAGGCTCACTAAGGAATCATACATTTTTTTATTTGTACTACACTATGTCAGTTCGTATACATATTATGGAAGCATTGGGTAGATGCCGTATTAGGCCTCGGACCCACAGCTGTATTACAGCTTTGTGTTGTAGAGTCTTAAAGAGAGTCTGTCATCACAACCCTGCATATCAAGACAGCTCTGCAGATAAATAGGTTAGGGTCACCTGAATCAAACAGTGTTTTCTCCTTGTGAATTGAGGCTTATGGGAATATGCAGATGAGCCTTTCAATGCAATAAAGGTGTTGCTGCTTGCCTCTTATGAGCAACAACAATGACCTCCTTGCTCTAAAGAGCTAATCTGCACATTGATAAAAACAGTGATATCTTGGGAACTGAGGCTCCAATTCACAAGGGAAAAACACTGTTAGGTTATGGTCACCTAAAATCAATCTATCTGGGGGCTGGGATGATCTGATGTGTGCTGGTGACTGGCTCTATTTAATAGGGCACCTGCAAAGTGTCATGTGGCCTTATTGTACTTCTGTATGCCTCTGATTTTACTGTTACATACTGTACAAATTAGACAGAAAATAAATTGTGGTATGCTCTATTGGATGGTGTGTTTATGGAGAGCAGAGCAGTGCTCCTAGAGGATAATCTCCAACATATGAAATGTCAAATGTTCGCCTTGGTGCCCAGCCATTCTTAGTTACGCCACTGTACCACCTTATTATTGCACTGGAAGCATCTTGAGGAGAAAAGGATTCCAAGAGATATAAATAGGTCAAGCTGTTTCAAGCTTTTTGAGCCTGAAGAAGGATGCTGTGTTGCAATATTGTAGGCTATTGTACAGAAATAAGTACTTCAGATGAACTTATACACAGTATCTCCCACATACAGTATGGTACCCAATGAAACCTCATACAGCAGTACACTGATTCACTTAATCCCTGCAGTGATATAGAGACCATACTGCCATGAACAGAGTCTGAAGGCTCTGTAGTAACATACTAAGGAGGGTCTGTGTGCCATCATACTGCTCTGTTGTGTACATTAGGCTATAAATGGGTTGCCAAGCCCAAACAAATATGTTAAGAAACAGCTTATAAAAACATACTTACTGAACCCCTTGTTACAACATCGCCCAATGACATGGCCATGTGACATCTGCAGCTTATCAATTGTTGTAAAGGGTCACATCTGCAGCTAATGATTAGCTACAGCAGTCAGGTGGCCATATCAGGATATGACCACTGGTCCAGGAAGCACAGAAAACGATATGGAACCAGACAACACCAGAATGAAAGCAACAGGGATTAGTAATGTCAGCATACCCTCTTTTCTTATTTTATAACCTGCTACGTTTGTCAATATGTTTTCTAGGCTGGATAACTCCTTTATTCTCTATTTTAGTTAAAGGGGTTGTCTGGGATAAAAATCATATTTCTAAACTAAGCTAAACACCTTCCCCCTGCCTAACTTCTAACTTACTCACTTTACAAAAAATGTATATTTACCCATATCGCTGGGGCGGTCATGTGATCACCCCAGGGACATTTTCAGATTTTCTGGTGACATACCACCAGCTGTGGGAGGCTGGCAGACATCAAGAGGAGGAGGAGCCGGCCCCGCAGAAAGACGTGATCTCCCTTGCTGAGAAGATCCGGACAGAAAAACAGGTAATTATGAAGGGGTGGGGGAAGGGTGGGCTGAGTTAGTTAGTTATTTAGGAAGGGCTAGTAATGGGCGGGCTAGCTATGGAAAAAATTAGGGGGTGTGAGGAGTGAGAGATAGAGGGAGTAAGAGGGGGAGGTATTGTGAGTGAAGAGCAAGGCTTCATGGTTGTTGTAGGATAAAAGAACAGAAAGCTACACCATGTAAACAAATGCAGAAGATGTCAGAGAAATTAGCACTAACAGACCTTCTTAAAAAAATTTTGCCTGGAAAACCCCTTTAATACTTGTGATGATTCAACATTCGATTCCTATATATTACATTTTTATTCTTAAAGGGCCACTTATAAAAACTAGACCAAGAAAGATTGTAAATAGTAAGAGCGGTTTCACTCACACAAATATATTTTGGGAGATATGTATGTATGAGGAACTGTAGAGTAATGATCATAGGGATCATTTTTCTAAGGATTTACCATCGATATAATCCTATTGATGAACACTACAGTCAGACTCTCCTAAGCCTGAAATTACTTCTGCAGAGCAATATAGTGTTCCTTTAAAATACCTTTAAAAGCTACATTAAACCTCATATTAAGGTAGTGATTTATCAGCAGCTCCATAATATTTATCTACAAACTGGAGAGATTTGAGTAAGAGTGTGGGGCAGATGTGTGAAATTCTAATTATCTGTGGTATCCCTGGCTGCTCCTTCAGTAGTGTACAGGAACCAATTGTGAACCTTTCTGACAAATACTGCAACTGCCCATTTTCTTTTTGTACTATATATTATGAAATTTACAAATTAAATTATGAAAAACCTCATGAGAATAAAAAGTGCACAACTAGAATAATGCTATACAGAAACCCCGGTATATATTTTGATAATAAGCACTGGTATTTCATTTTTTTACTGTAGGATATAGTAATTTTAATCAATTATAAAAGTGCTACATTCCATAGAAATATAACATATTACCCTAAAAGGAGGCTACCACTATCAAAATAGCTTCTATAGCAGTGGTGACTACATGTAAAAATTGGTTATCTGCCAGATACAGCTGTTTCTTTCGTGCATGAACAGCTCATTTGCATACAAGTTAAAAGTCAATTTTGACTCAAAAATTTGGTTCCCTTTGCCACTAAGACATTGGAGGTGGTTGACTCCCTTTAAATTTCTAATGCCCCATGTGTTAAAACAAACCAGTAACAACTTCAGACATTTTTACTTTACTAGAAACTTGATTATACATCAAATTCTTGAGCATCTTACCTCATAACTCTGTGTTGAACTATTCCTCTCTTTTTCCTACTGAATATTTATAAATAAACTGACCAGTTTTCATTCCTTTTGTCAAAGAAGTGTGTCCCTTCACAAGTAAAGAAATATTGAATATTGACATTCCCACATCTCACCCAACCGAGGCAAAAAAAAAAATCAAAAACAGAAACCAATCTTCTTGTATTATGATGGCGCTCATTGCTCCTGTTGGACAACAAGTTTCAATAGTATTCAAAAGGTTTCCTCTCTCACCTGGTCCATCTAAAAACTTGTTCTTTATTAATCCATATTAAAAACACATGTTAGGTTTCCTCTGATCTCACTTACACGTTTCGGGATACTACGCCTGATGAGTAATGAATTTTATACCCTAAAACATGTAAGCGGCATTGGAGAACACCTTTCACGAATTTTTAATATGGATTCAAGTTTTTAGATGGAGCTGGTGGAAACATTTTTAATACAGTGTTCCTACAATGTCTGACTGTATCAACACTTATTGGACAATGTCACTGTGCACAGATACACTCACAAGCGGCAATGCCCCATTGTCAATTTATTCATAAATTTCTAGGAGGAATAACAGGAACAGTACAATGAAGCGTTATAATAATAGAAGCTCCAGATTTTTTATTTCATGATAAATTAAATTATTTACTAAATGGACATGGCAGGAGAGCTGACAAGGAGCCAGAAGAACTTTGGATATCAGAGGAGAGCTATGTTAATATTCATTCCCAAGTGCTGAATAGCTTATCTCTGCAGGGTGAGGCAGTGTTTCTTTATGTATATTTTGCCCATATAGATCCCTGTAAATGTAAACTTTGTATAACTTGATCCCATCTCTTCAGCTATACATTCGATAGTATAGGTGCCTGTTGGAATTGCAGTATATATGGTAGCCTTTAGATTAACATTTTGCTGAGATATTGCTTGACACATTTACTGTATGTTCTTTCCATCATGCTATTGCTAAGGTTCATCCGTGGTAGTGCTCATATTTTTAATTTTTATCTCTTTTTTGTTTACATTGCCACTTACATAAAGTATAGCTGTAACGTCTCTGCCGTTTCGGGTCTCGGTGCCGCCCTCCGCTCGCACGCTGTGGCGAAGGAGGCGTGTTCAGTTTAGTTCTTTGTGTAAGTTTCTTGCTGCTCAGTCTGAACATGGTCCTAGTCAGTGTAATGGATTTCCGGCCCCACCCGTGTTCTGAACATTTCTCTCTGGACAGTATATAGTTAATCTCTTCCTGGCCTGTGTGATTGACAGCCTGTGTACCTATCAGGTCTGGGGGCTGGTCCCAGACTTTCTATAAACAGGTTGTCAGCCCTCACATAGTCGCTGGTTATTGCTCTGTCTTTGCCTGCTCTCCTTATTATATCCCTTGCTATTTTGTTACCTGATTCTCTGACCCTTTGGTCAGAGATATGAGCTGTCTTATATCAGCAGTAGCTAATGGTAGCAGATATTGCCCCCGCCTCCCCCCATGTGGTACAATCCATGCTGAGTGAATTATACCGAAAGGTCTGTTACCTGAGTTGGTGACCCCTGAGAGATCAGAAAGCCATGTTATTGCCAGGGGGTCACCCTGAGATCACATGAATCAATTTTCAGATAGAAAAGAATAACTACATAAAGTAATACTAGTTGAGCGATATATATATATATATATATATATATATATATATGGAAAAGGTACAGAATGAAAGAATAAAAAAATTCTGGAGTGCTTCTTTAAGAATCAGGTAGTCTTAGTAGTGATATTCCAATATTATATGTCATTCAGTTCAATATCTGTAAAAAAAAATGGCCTGAATTTAGTAGCATATCAAAGAATAAAATATTCAAACAAAATAACTCTCACAATGTAGCTGTGTGCATACAGACAAATACCATTTATACACTGGCAAGGAGTCCATTAAACATGCGTCTCTATGCGATGACATCATGCAGACATTGTTGATCTCGCTGTGTCACCACACATCATCTTCTTTATAAAGAATCCTGTATCTGGCCATTGGAACGCTTAACTGCCCACACTGTGAATTTCACAGTGTTCCTTGTATTGTTCCTTAGTTATAACAGAGGTGAGTCCCTGTTTTTCGCCTTTGTTTTCCCTTTGCTCTACATGGTACCCCAGCACCCTCTTACTTGTTAAAACAGGCATGGTTAGCAGTAATTGCAGTTGACATTGTTGGGTTCCTGGCCCCATCACTTGGGACAAATCTTCCTTTCACCGGGGACAGCTCGTTAAGCCGTCTCTGAACTCCAAAGCCACTTAATTAAATTGTAAGAAAAAAAAAAATTGCTTGGTTCTGGTGGGAAATTTGCACACAAAGACCCTTTGGCTGGCTCTCCTCTCTTCTATTGTGGTTTTTTTTTCGCCCAGCTACCCAAACAAGTATACCAGTATCAAATCACCCTCCCGTCCTTCTGCCGGACTCGTACACCCTCACTGCTTCCAACTGCTGCTGAGACTGCTGGCAAGCCTCATTAAACTAAAGAAATAAATTGGGTTTGTTAGGGAATGTTTTCCCAATGATTCACTAACAGGACTTTTCTTTCCAACACAATCAAGGATATATAAGTGCTTGAGAAGAGCCCTTAACAGACTGATTGGTGAAAGACTTTGTAGAACTGAAGAGTGAAAACAGGTACATGAAAAAGGCAGCCCATTGTCGGCCTATGTAAACACTCTGAAGAGGCTGTCCACAGTTAAACTGTCAAACCTGAGGCTTCTGTTTGTATTCACACAATCAGTCTGACAAATATTTTGGCACTTCTGTTTGCCAGCATTCCATGAGTGTATACTGATGTGACCCTCCCCTGCTGCACTGTTTCAGATGGCCGTGTCCTCTTTTCAGACACTTCTATAGAAAACTCTGCAGGACCATTACTTGGCAAGATAATAGAGGGTGAAAAAGGAGAACACTGAAATTCTCCTTGAAGAAAAAATGCTAGCAAGGTGTACTCAAGCTGTAGGAAATAAACATACTGTAGAAAATTGCAACAGCTCCATTTGTACACTTATAAATATACTGTAGACCATATTGTAGTAAGATATGTATTCATCTAGAGATGAAGAAACCTACAAGGTTTCAGGACATTGATCAAGCTAATACACTACAGTATAAAATGAAAGCATAGTGTTGAGGCTAGTTTTATACAAGATTTCTCATATTTCACTTCTACAGCCATATTATGCCCTTCTGTTCCAGACTGACTATGGGACTATGTGACCCAAACTGATAGTATCATAGATCCTGTTGATGCTGGTAGCTCAGGTTTCAACCATTTACTTTCAACCATAATACATTTCTGCGCACGTACAGTATTACACTTGTGAAACTAGCTCATGTGAAAGTATAGTGGACAAAGACCTATAGTGGAAATACCTATAGATTCCCCAGTTTGCTTTTTACTCCTTTACTCCAATTTTGGCCTGGAGGACCATAACTCTTTTTTTTTTTTTTTTTACTCTTTGCATTCTGTCAGAAATAACTTTTTAGGTGGATGTACATGAAATGTATGAAGCTTTGTTCTTCAGGGGGATGTATTGTTAAGGATGTAATAATACAAATGTGATAATACACATACATTTATTTTAGAAACATTACTTTTTTATAGGGGAATTTCTTTTGTTTAACTTTTACTTTCACTTAGAATGATATATGGCAGTAAATTACCATGTGTAATAATAGTATGTAGGCCGTTCTTATATCTGGGCATATCTGACCAGCGAATATGCTCAGACAGACCTGGGGTCCTTCAGTGGACACAGGGCTGTCTATCCATACAAGACAATGAGAATCCGAATTCTTTAGAGCATGGCAGCAGCTATGTATTACAGCTGCTGCCTCGATCACATACCTTAGGTACACTTTTGGCATATATTGGACCCTTTATGTCCACTGGTCATATTAAGCTTATACTTATGATAATTAATGCAAGGCATGAGATATGGCCTTTCTGTAAATTAAAATTAAGAGCCATTTACAATGCCATTGTTGTACAGAGGGAAGAATTTGCATACTGTACATGCCTCAGTCTAGTAGCAGGTACCTTGAGAGTTCTTCTGCTTAGCTTTTCTCTTGGCTGGACATGTCCAGATATATGTGTCACAAGATGATAAGCTTTTTAAGACAATGTTGTTTCACAGAAGGTATCACAAAAGTAATATGCTCTAAGTGTCCATGTGCAGCCACCCAGTGGTTGTTTTGTGAATTGCAGTCTATAACTGGTTTTGCTAACAGTCACTTGCAGTTTTATTCAGTTTTTTTGACATAAAGTTTGAAAAAAAAGTGAGGATAGAGAGAAAAAGGGAGTGGATAGCACAGAGAGAAAAAAATGATATAGGGAATATTCTGCTTCTCTTTTTAAATTTACTTCTATTTTTTTTTCTTCAAAAATTCCATAAAATGGCACATGTAAAAGCACCCATAGGACTGTGATCATTATTGCTATTCAGATGTAGCCATCTTCAACTTAAAGTGTACTTCCAGTTCTAAACAACTTTGCATAAATGAATAGCCCAGGTGAATATAAGAAACTTTGTGATTAATGATAAGGATGAGGAGAGCAGCTTACTAAGTGGTGAAGGAAATGGGTATTGTTAATAACATGTATTACAAAGTTTATTATATTGACCTGTACTATTCATTTATTATATAAAAGTTGTTTATAACTGAAGGTATACTTTAAAGTTGATAAATCACTACACCATGATTGAAAGCAATGGAAAAAAGTTGAATTAGACTGAAGCCCCACATTGCAAAAATGCAGCGTTTTACGGTACCTGCACATTGTAGAAAAAAATCTGCAGTGGAAAAGCTGCGTTTTCCAAAACGATTGCATTTTTGAAAATCGCAGTATGTCAATTATACTTGTGGAAATGCTGCAGTTTTCCATATAGGTATAATAGGGGCAGAAAGTCCGCAGAGGAAAACTCTGCAAAAGTGCAATGAAAAACGCTGCAGAAAAAAACGCAATGCGTTTCCACCATGGTTTTTTCTGAAGTGTTTTTTTTTGCTGCGCTTCACTACGTGGGGCCTTAGCCTTAGGCTGAGGCCCCACATTGCGGAAGCGCAGATTATTTTGTTGCAGATTTTGTTGCGTTTTTTTGAGCCAAAACCAAGAATGTGTACAAAAGGAATGGGCAATATATAGGAAGTTCTTATACTTCTACATTCTGCTCAATCCACTCCTGGCTTTGGCTCAAAAAAACACAACAAAATCTGCAACAAAAAAGCTGCGTTTCTGCAACGTGGGGCTTTAGATTTAAAGAGATTAGCAATTGTTTACTTAACATATTAAAAGTCATATTAAACTTGGCTACATACAGGTGCATCTCAATATATTAGAATATCTTTGAAACGTTTATTTATTTCAGTGATTAAATTAAAAAAGTGACTTCCTATATTTCCTAGATTCTTGACACACAGAGTATTCTTTTTCAAGTGTTTTATTTCTGTAAATGTTAATTATGGATTACAGGTAATGAAAACTCAAATCTAAGAAAATTAGAATATTGTAAAAAAGTTCAGTATTGTAAATTCAGTTTGTCACCTGCCAAGGTTTCCTAAGCCTTTAAATGGTCCCTCAGTCTGGTTCAGTAGGACACACAATCATGGAAGATGCTGATTATGAATTGTATTACTGAATTACTGAAATGAATGAACGTTTCAAAATATTCTAATTTATTGAGATGCACCTGTGTGAAGCTATCGCACTAACTAGCTATCGCTGTCATCTCATCAACTCAGAAAAGTGAATATTAATGAGGAAGTTGCCGGAAATTTAAAGTTTAAATTTATTCATAAGGTATCTCTGGTGATTTGAAGGAACCAGATTATACAAGGATGTTACCCTACTGACTGAGCCACAAGCTCACTTAGTTTCAATAGGAGGTTTTTTTTAATTATCCCATGCTGCAATAGTATGGTACTGTGCCTACATAATGTATTGGTATATAGAGATATCTCTATAAGCCAGTACATTGTATACTTAAACATAGATTTTCTAAGCATACAATGTACTGGCATATAGAGAGATTTCTCTATGTATGTAAGAAATATAGAGATATTTATCTATATATCCTACATATACTGGGAAAGAAAAAGCTTGGTATGAGAACAAATATACCGAAAAAAAACGAAATATAAGGGTTTAGCAATTTTTTTTTTTATTAAATGACTATAAAAAAATTTATATATATATATATATATATATATATATATATATATATATATATATATATCTGGGGTCTAATATTATCTATAGTTTCTGGATATACAGTGGGGGAAAAAAGTATTTAGTCAGCCACCAATTGTGCAAGTTCTCCCACTTAAAAAGATGAGAGAGGCCTGTAATTGTCATCATAGGTAGACCTCAACTATGAGAGACAAAATGAGAAAACAAATCCAGAAAAAAATGGTTTTAAAAATTTATGGGGGGAATTTAAAAAAACCATTTTTCTTTCTTGGTTGGGGGGGGGGGGGGGGGGTTGGGGTTTTCTCCATGCACACTGTTTCATCAACAATGCCATTGCTGATGGAAGGAGGTTTGCAAAATCTCACGATACATGGCCCCATTCATTCTTTCATGTACACGGATCAGTCGTCCTGGTCCCTTTGCAGAGAAACAGCCCCAAAGCATGATGTTGCCACCCCCATGCTTTACAGTAGGTCTGGCTACGTTCACATATGCACCTGAGCATGTGTTGCAGAGTCTGCCAAAAATCGCTGGAGGAAAAAGTCCTGCAGACAGGACTTTTCCCTCCACAGGTTTCAGCTTAAAAATGACAAACAGTTGAAGGGGTCCGTCGGGTTCCATGTATAACCACTGTTTTAGTGGTCTGCCTCTACTGTATATTGCTTGGGTCTTCCAAAGAATCCAGACAATGAAAATGTAACAATAGTGTGAACCTAGTGTAACTGTGCCCTTTTATTAGGGCCACGACTCTTAAAAAGGTGACTCTTTTCTTTTGCCGTGACTTGCCATTTGCGAATCACCCTGTGAATTGCTCTCCCAGATTGACTTCAGATTCTGCAACCAAATTTCCAGAACAAATACACACTGTGTAAACCAAAAAAAAGTTAGGAAATTATTCTATATCTGGCATTAACACATAGCTACCATTTTTTTTAAGATAAGGACAAATATTAACACATATAGTGCTGCTGCAAGTATTTCAGTTCATTATATGTACCCAGCTCATATGGTGAATATATTCACAGAGCTCCATATATTTAGTGTATGGCTTTTCACATATGCTGGGATGATTTGTGTGTCAGCATATCTTTTTATAACTGTATAAAGATGGATACAGTAAAAGATATACCAAGCAAATTATTTTTACAGTCAATGTACCATAAGTATATGTTTTGGAATACCCCTATGCCTTACTTTTAACTAAACCATAAAATTAGAATATGAACAATGCCTTATCTGGTCATAACTTCATGATACCATATGGCATCTCTAAACCATAAAGTCTAATTGTTGCATAACCGTAAGTTGTACCACATAATAGTGAGTAAAATTTCTTGCAATATACAGTAGCTACAAAGTGGTTTCTATTTGCCAGATGTACCACCAGAAGAAACAACTCCACTCCTGACTTGTTAGAGAATTGGCTTCTTGAAGTGGAGGTTATAAAAGTGTGTCACTTGACCCTTGACCCATAGCTAAATGGCTGAGAGAGTTTACAGAATACATGACCATAGCTGAAAGCTATCTACAAGTGACTTGAAAAGGAATGGAAAATATACAAAAGCATCTCAATAAATTAGAATATCTTTGAAAC
Source organism: Leptodactylus fallax (assembly GCA_947044405.1). Taxonomy (NCBI): domain Eukaryota; kingdom Metazoa; phylum Chordata; class Amphibia; order Anura; family Leptodactylidae; genus Leptodactylus; species Leptodactylus fallax. The sequence goes on from CAMRHE010000694.1 coordinate 561,467, forward strand.
ATTCATTCATTTCAGTAACTCAATTCATAATCAGCGTGATTGTGTGTCCTACTGAACCAGACTGAGGGACCATTTAAAGGCATAGGAAACCTTGGCAGGTGACACACTGAATTTACAATACTGAACTTTTTTTTACAATATTCTAATATTCTTAGATTTTGGTTTTCATTACCTGTAATCCATAATCAACATTTACAGAAATAAAACACTTGAATCAGAACACTCTGTGTGTAAACAATCTAGAAAATATAGGAGGTCACTTTTTTATTTTAATTACTGAAAGAAATAAAGATATTCTAATTTATTGAGATGCACCTGTATATGGAATTTGGCGCTGTCAGAAGTGATTAAAATTTTTAAAGACTGACATTATTAACGCATGTCTTCATAGTCCTTGAGCTGGCGGAGGGTGTACCTCTTCATAAATGAGGAGCATCCTCAGCTGAGGATTTACACCTGGAGGAAAATGTACATGAGGTTGTAGCTGTTATACATTTCCCAAGACAGTTACGCCAGATTTCTTGCTTAAATGACAATAAATATGGCGGGGCTGAATGCCCCACTCCAAGTATGCCCTCACCATGTCCCCGTCTGAGGAAAGTGGCAGGGTGGCACAGGAATGAAAATAAGTTGCAAACTACAGTTAAAAAAAATCCGAGGAAAATGTTTATTTATTACGTGTGTTCATTTATGTGTATGTAGTAAGCTGAGGTCGATAGCCTCCTGTCCATATAAATAGTGTCTGTAAGCAGTCAGTTAGAACAAGTTTAGTGGTGATTTCTGGTTCTCTGATAGTGCGTCTATAAGTAGTCAGTGATGTAAGGATCAGATTACTCACTAAAGGATAGCTTAATACCTCACTACTCTTTCTATTTTAACCTTGACATCTGTATAGAATTTCCCTGAGGATTACTGGCAATTAAGAGCCAGGGGACAGGTCCTGACTTGGGTGTGTATTCTTCAGCAATATCCTTCAACATGAGGACACCTTGTGGGAATTTAGTGCACACTCTTATACATCCATCACTAGGGTGCCACCTGTCTTTGTAATAGAGTCATAACCCCACTTAAGCTTGTCTTTCAGTAATTACTTGTATAATTTATCTCTCCGTGAATATTTACTTTCCACATAGCTATATCCACTGATACAGTTCAGAGAATTTATCACACAGCTCTGGGCCTTGGCTTTTACCTGAAATGTGTAAAATGTTTTGATCTTTCTGAAGACTTGAGGGCAGCTGTGAATATCCACATATATCTTTCACAATTTCCACACATGTTTCAATGTTAAAATAAAAACAGAAGACCCCTTCTGTTGGCTTATTGTTCTTTTTTGAAGGGGAAAAACACTTTTTTTTTTTTTTTACAGTTTTTATAGTTTTTAATATTTCTGTCTATAATGACAATTACAAACAGAAAGTGTTCTATTTTTATTTGTCGTTATGGCAGGTTTGATGTCCGTTGTTCTCCGATAGATTAGAACAATGGACATTATAATGCTGGTGTCAAACTAGCTATAGCAATACTCACAAGTGTTACTGTACCCACATGGAAGGTATATGCTCTGAAAATTTAACAGGGTTTTACATGATTAGACAAACATGCCTTTTCTCTATTCAAAACAGTTTCACAACTGGCCATGAGTTTTGTGTGGTATTGCAGCAAAATCACATTCACTTCAATGGGCCTGAGCTGCAATAAAAGATATAACACATCGACAGATTTCTATAGAGTTCTGTAATAATTTTCAGTTATTTTTTATCTTGGTGAATAGTGTACAGTTCTTATCATTGAGAATTGACATTCCAAATGCCTTTACACAAATGGTACTGAGCATTTCAAGTGCAGCTTTCCTGAATAAGCACTAAATGATGGACACAATATTAGACATAGCCTGCTATTGTCAAAAGCTGTTGAGTATATTTTTAGGATGCAAGGTAAAATAGTGACAATGACACTCATTTTAGTGCACTTTTTCACACAAGAGACTCAAAGCATAGGGGCTGCTGTACAAGCACTCGTCCCCAACACCTGCAAAGGTCAGTCATTTTACAGGAAGCAAATGTATCTATCAGTATATTATTGGCATGTCGGAGGAAACCCATGCAAATCCAGGGGGAACATACAAACCCAGGACACCAGTGCTGCAAGGCAACAGTGCTAGCCACTGAGCCAATATGCTACCCAAATAGGGCTGGAGTAATTGTTTGGATTGTTTATTTTATATTTTCCACAAATGCACATTTTATTTCCTTAGCTTCTATCTTTGGCTAAGTTCACTGTTTGCAAAGTCCATTGCTCTCTCGTATCTTAGGATGAGAGCAACAGACTTAAACGGTGCTTGAATGACAGATGTAGACCGAGAACCCTCCTGTGAGAGCAACAAACTTTATAAATGGAAATGTAAATTTAGCCTTCATTGTATAATATCTTATGACATGTGACGCTAGGTTCACACTAGCGTTCGGGTTTCCATTCTTTGAGTCCACTTGGGGGCATGAAAAACGAAAACCCTATCCACTTAAAAAGCAATTTCCCATGGAAATCCACAGACCCCATACTCTATAATGGGGTACGCCCGGTTTCCTCCTGAAATCAGCAGAGAGAAAAGTCCGAACGCTGGTGTGAAGGTAACATTATTGAGGAACAATGAGCTCCAGTAGGACCTCGCTGCTTGTTAAAACAAAGGCAAAATATTCCTTCTGTTTTTAGCTCTTTCATTTCTGTATCTATGTTGTTCTGATAGTAGTATCAACACTATAATAGCATAGCATGGTGTACCTATAGAATAAGTGGTTCCTAAAGAGGGGCTTTTTGAGCCTCACATCTCAGAACTACATAATTCTTTATGTAAATATTGTGCATTACTATTAGTGTATAGCAGATCAATTCATGTATTTCTATACCCTCTGTGACGTTTTTGTTACTTTCTATACCTAACCAAAATCATTGAACCATGTCAGGAGTTGTTTTCAGTATGGACCTGTGAATAAAGACCCCCAATAAATACCAAAAAGACAGGGATGTGTCTTTTTAGTGAATATCAGGTTATACACATTGATATCATGGCTGCAGACACTAAAATGGTATATAATACATGATGTATGCACTTCTATATACTTGTGACAAGGTTATGTTATTGCAAATAGGATGTCAGTCACAGATAGTAAGCATTTTTCTTATATTGTGCTTTTCCTATGTCAGGGATGCATTTGACTTTATCATGTCCTGTATTTGCAGTTCAGTGTCCCTGTATCTCCTACATTATATTCTCTTCTGATTTTCTCAGTCATTTGTTTTCTATTTCTACTTCAAAGTTACTCCTGGCAGAATTACATGTAAATAACCAAGTAGTAGTAGTAATGAATAGATGGGGGGCAGACTGCTCCTTATTGTACATGCCCACAGCATTTGACAGAAATGCAAAATGTGCTGCAGCCATGATAAGACTAATAGCAGATGCAGAGTTTGCTTTGGGTTTTTTTGAGCCAAAGCCAGGAGTGGCTTCAAAATGTGAAACATAAAGAAAACACCTATACTTCTCCCTTCTGCTAAACCGACTCCTGGCTCTGACTGCAAAAATGCAGCAAAATCTGCAACAAAAAAAGCAGCTTATCCGCAATTTCGGGCCTCAGCCTAAAGGTTGTTTTCCACCATAAACTGGTAGCATTATGTGTAGGATTAAGTGATTCGCTTTCCATTGGAGCTTCTGTAAATTTTCTGTTGCAGAAAAGTGAAGTTATAAATGTTTGAAAACATAAAGAGTCCTATGTAAATGAACCTAAGTAGTGATGGTGGGCAAGGAGCAGCTTCTGCCTAGTCACATTGTCCGCCCACTCCCTGATGTCACAAGGAAGATGTCAATCAAGACCAGGAGGTGTGATTAGGAAGCGGAAAGCATCACTGAGCTGACGCTACACCACACCCACTTAAGTTCAAACATTTATGACTTCACTTTCATTACAGAGGGGCACCAATGGAAAGGTAAGTACTTGATACTACACATGTTGGGGACATTTTAACCTGACTGGTTCCCTTTAAAACAAAACCAGTTCTTAGTAATAAAGCACTGGAAATATTTTATTAAAAAACAAAATCTCTAAAACCCAGCACACTTTTTCAACCCATTTGTATATATCAAAAAAAATGTGCTACAGACCTTCAAATTCTTCAATGTATTTATATCAGAAAAGTGGTGTAAATATTGATAATCTGTCCTTAGGAAAAGACATCAATATCAGATTGACAGGGGTCCAACACCTGGCACCATCACTGATCGGCAGTTTGAAGCAGATGAGGCCTGTCATGTCACATTTATCTGTCCCATAGCCTGTTGCAAGCTCAGTTCCATTCAAGTGAGCAGTACTACCAAGCACAGCCACTATACAATGTATGGCACCATGCTTAAAGGGAGTCTATCAGTATAAAAACACATTTTTAATTAATGGCATGTTGGAATAGCCTTTAAAAAGGCCATTCTACTCCTACCTTTCATTCTAAGCTTCTCCCCACCATTTCTGATAAAATCGTTTTCTTCTGTTATGCAAATTAGGATCACGGAACACCAGGGGCATTCCCTCTGCACTCTGAACACCCTCCTCTTAAAAACCCTCCAATGCCCCTTAGCTGCTTATGTTCACTCCCCTCCTCCTCTTCGCCGGAACTTCTGCCTTTCACAGGCATCGGACTGCGCATGCCCGGGCGGCCATTTTCCGGTGGTCTGCTACACGAGCGTACTGTGTAGCAGACCACTGGAAAATGGCCGCCCGGACATGCTTATGTACTGCGCCGCAGTACGCTGGTGTAGCAGATCACTGGAAAATGGCCGCCCGGATGTGTGCAGAAGTTCCGGTGAAGAGGAGGAGGGGAGTGAACATAAGCAGCTAAGGGACGGTGGAGAGTTATGATGTGGAGGGTGCTTGGACCACAGGGGGAATGCCCCGGTGCTCTGTGATCCTAATTTGCATAACAGAAGAAACCGATTTTATCAGAAACGGCGGGGAGAAGCTTAGAATGGAAGGTAGGAGTAGAATAGCCTTTTTAAAGGCTATTCCAACATGCCATTAGTTAAAAATGTGTTTTTCTAATGATAGACTAATGATAGACTAATGAGCTGTGGCAAGCAGCAAATTATTAAAGGAGATTTATGGGTCTCTGATATTAAAGGGAGTCTACCATCTTTTCTAAGCATGTTCAACTGCTACCACTGTATTACAGAGCATATTGCACTGATAAATAACATACTTTTGTTATGTATGTCACTTTTATAGAAAAACTATTTAGATGTCTTATGCAAATGAGCAATAGGTGCACAAGGGACAGACTTTCAGCTCCAGGAGCATTGTTCTCGCCATTTAGACCCCTACCATTTCCTGCCTGCACCACCCTGTGCAGCACAACTTGATCCTCCCTCTGCTATGACATGACCTATCTTACATGAGCAGCAAAAGCAGTGCTCCCAGGGCTGAAGCCCCACCCCCAGTGCACCAAATACCTAATTTGCATAAGACTTCAAAGTTGTTTTTTTCCAAATTAACAAAAGTGATATACATGACAGAGGGAAGTTTTTTTAAGCACTGTAATGTGCTTTGTAATACGGTGATGACAGTTGAATATGCTTGAGGAAGGTAGTAGGCTTTAGTGACATTTTAATAAATTTGCCCCAGTGTATAAAACTGAAACTCTAAAGGATTTATCACCATTACCAACAAAGGGACAATGTCTGCTCCACAAAAGTCCAAATTATCAAGTAAAAATTGTTCTTTAATAAAGTAAATAGTAGAATAAAAGATAGCGACACTCACCCATAGTAAACCACTTCTTTATTCATATCCTTCTAAAAAGCAGCATACTGGCATTAGAACACTGGCACACAGCCCATTTCGCGTTTGTACCACATTTCTTCTGATCCCTCATCAGAGTATGACACTGGTGCCTCTTCTTTATGTGCAGCGGCATGACGTCACCTGTGCAACTGCAAACAACTCTTTAAGGCGTTAAGAAAATTCAATCTGCAAAAAAATGTTTTCCAACTCTACTAACTCTACTAACCCACTAACTTAAAAAAAAAAAAGATTGAGTAGTTCCTGCTATGGTGGGCCCTATGGGATTCATCGTCCATAGTAATTTGGAAGCGACTAACCATGATCTACTTTCCGTATTGATGGAACTTGAATGAAGGTACCATAAAAGTCATCAAGGAAGAAAATTATATTATATCGGTCGCATGTATTTTAGCAAATATCTATCTGTTTTTGAAGTACAGTATGTGTTTTCTCTCGACAATCCTTATTTGAAGTACATTCACAGGTATTTAAGATATGTGGGTGATGTCTTCATTGTGTGAGCAGACTCTCCAGTACTATTCTGGGAGTTTACCACACATTCGAATGACATCAATCAGATGAATAATGCCTTTACCAGTCAATTTGGGGGACATTGATTATGATTTTTAGATGTGCTTGTGACTATTCAGAATAATGAATTAGTAACTAAGGTCTTCAGGAAAAACACAGCATTAAATTCTATATTGCATTTCCAGAGCTTCAATCCTCCTCACATAAAGAGAGCAGTCCCTTATGGACAATTCATTCGATTAAGAGGATATCCGATAGAGTTATTGGCAAAGAATCATGCAGTGAGCCATACACAGTTAGATTTGTTATCAAGTAAAAAAACTAGAAGGAAGCATCCAAATGGGAATAGGTCTATGTTCTCTTTCCAGTATAGTCCTCATGCATTTGCCATATGTTCAACGATTATGAAAAACTGGCCCGTAGTGATGTGTGATCCAGAGTTAAGTAGAATTTGGCCTAGAAAACCTTTAGTCACCTACAGGAGAAGTCGTGCAATGAAGGATCAGTTGGTTAGGAGTCGGTTCAAACAAGATACATCCACTTGGTTGAATCGAATAGTACCAAAAGGTAATTTTAGATGTGTACATTGCAATTATTGTAGATTCAATTTACAATCTAGAGATGTTCTCCTGGGCTGTAACAGGTATGTGGTCAAACAGTTCTTTAAATGTAAGACCACATTTCTGGTCTACGCCATTTTTTGTCCATGTGGCAGATTTTACATAGGAAAGACTATTCAACATCTATATGTGAGATTTTGGGAACATTTCAAGTCAATTTCATCAGGCAATGGTTCACCCCTATTGATTAATAACATACGAAGAGAACATAATGCCGATCCTACATGACTGCGGTTTTACACGAATAGAACAGGTACCCATTCCTAGGGCAGGGGGCGATAGCCATAAAATGTTATTGAGACAAGAAGCTAGATGGATTATTTGAACAGAGGCTATGGGCCCCCTAGGCATGAATGAAAAGAATGGCTTAGCAGTTTTTTTTGACCTACAGTAAATGGTGGTTATTCAGATCCTTTAGAATGCACTAGATGGAGACCTTTTTTAGTAATACAAATGTTGTTTTTTACATAAGTTTGTAATATGTATGAAGTAAGGAAGCTTTTTTTTTCAACTTAAGATGGTTATTTGTAGTTGCACAGGTGACGTCATGCCAAGACATGTAAAAAGGAAACACCGACAACATACTGTGATGTTTAAACATATGAATATATTATGAAGGTAAGGAAGTTCTGTTTGGCACATGTAAAAAGGAGGCACCAGTGTCATACTGTGATAAGGGGCCAGAAGAAGTGTGGTAAAAAATGCAAAATGTCCGTAGCCCATTCTTTTGTGTGCCAGTGTTCTAATGCCAGTATGCTGCTTTTTAGAAGGATATGAATAAAGAAGAATTTATCTACGGGTGAGTGCCGCAATCTTTCATTCTACTATTGACTTTATTAGAGGATCTATATAAGCAGAGCACCTCCAGTTTGAAGTATATCAGTGACTTCATTATTGTTTCCTTTTGAGTTTGGATATGTGTACAAGTGCAGAGCCTCAGTTTGATTTTCTCCTGGTTAGTGAAAAATTGTTCTTTGCTAATGTAGACATAAACTCAAATATAAGGCGATTTAATTTTCTTGCAAAAGCTTACTCCCACAACTTAAATCTTTCTAAGGGAAATATACTATACCAATTACACCTATTAAAACTTCAATTAATTTAATAATCATTCGTTTTATTTAATTTTCAACTACTTCCATAAAAGTCTTCATAAACTAAGGTGATGATACACTAATGTAGTCCTGGAGCTGCTGGAGCGAATCCATATATGTGTGAATTGCAAATACTTCAAAGTATTATCCACCTTAAAATAAATACAGATTATATGTACAAACATCTAAATCATAAAAAATGTCTATCTATATATATGTGTATATATATTATATATATATATATATATATATATATATTGTATATAATATATACTGTATATATAGCATAGATAATATAGATGTGTTAAATATTATTGATGATAATCAAAAACATAATAATGGCCCAAATTGTAAGTAGAAAATGTCTGAATTGCTATAAGAGATAGACAGCTGAAGGACCAATTACTTGTTTTTTTTGTCAGAATTGAGACTGAAGGAGTATGCTCCAATAAAGAACACACACAAAGAGGAAGGATGTGTTTAGAATTATCCCAGAGGACCACACACTTTTAACTGCCCTTATGGTTGCCTCAGAGAGTGAAGTCTCACAGAGCCAAAAACAGATGAGGGCAAAGGTTCCCAGTCTTTTTGAGCAAGACTCCTGAAGAAAGCATCTGATTTGCCTTTGGAAATCCTTTTGTATTTGGTGTTTGATGTAAAGTGACCAACAATTGGTTATTTTTACCAACAAATCCCATATAAAAACAATAAAATCTTGCCTGTTAATGCAGTGCAATGACCTTAATCACCTATTTTCATTTTCTAGGAAGTTTGGCTATAGTGTGGGCCCACAAGGCTATTGTAACCATTTAAAGTGTAACTAAACTTTTGGGCAACTTTTGATTTCTGGCAGTATTTGTGTGATGAATAAATTTTGTAATATACTTTATTCACAAATTTCAGATCATTTCTGTGAAATCCTGCATTTTGCTCTTTCCCTTGCTTCTGTATTGAGAGCTTTTTCTGCCTCTCACTGAATGTTACTGTGTATGCAGTAGGAGGCTGTGTAATATGTAGAGAATGAGGGTGGGGGAGGGTCACTTCAAACAGTTATCTCGGACATTATAAAATGTACAAACTTGCTTTTATTGTCATATTAAATAGGAGATTCTCTTTTTTCATGTCACACTAAGGCTGTAGTGCTATTTACAGAAGTATCACTGGTTGAAAACACAGTCAGGATTAGGATATTTATATGCAACTGTTTAATATATATGATATAAAAATCCTAATCCCGACTGTGTTTTCAACCAGTGAGATCTCTGGAAATAATTTAGACAGCACTGTAACATGAAAGTAGAGAATCCCCTCTTTCATATGACATCAAAAGCAAGTTTGTACATTTTATAATTTATATTACAAAATTTATTTATGACACAAATACTACCTGAAAATCAAAATCTGTTTGATAGTTTAGTTACGCTTTAAGTGGACAATTCTATTATGTGGGCTGACCCATCATGTGGATCCACAGAACGTTCAGCTTTTATATTTTTCATTAAACCTATGTATAATCAAAATTCTTATATATACATACACACATATTTCTCTATTCATTAACATGCCAAAACAATGAGAAATATATCAAGTTCATGGAAACTATGAAGTTAATTTATTGAAACAAAAAGATTATTTTTATTTTTAAGATTCCTGGATTTCAGTTTGATTATGAGCGATATCTGCATACGAATTGTATACATTTTGTTCCAACTCGGTAGTGGCATCAGCCATCTTCTTTGGAGTGGCCTGCTGGGGGAGCAGTATATCAACCAGGGATAGAAATAAACTTGACAAGCTGATTAGAAGGGCCAGCTCTGTCCTGGGGAGCCCACTGGACCCAGTGCAGGTGGTGGGTGATAGAAGGATACTGTCCATGGTGAGCTCCATGCGGAAGAAGAAGTCACATCCCATGCATAAGACCGTGATAGCGCTGGGAAGTACTGTCAGTGACCGACTGCTCCACCCTAAGTGTAAGAAGGAGCGCTATCGGAAGTCTTTCATCCCTGCTGCGGTCAGGCTGTACAACCAACACCGAGCTAAGCGGAGATCATTCCATACAGAGAATTGAAATATCTTTCTGTTGTGATATCCCTCTCTGCTACTTTTTACCTGTACCTTTCTATCTGTCTGTCTACTATCAATGGGATGCCTCTACCTTGTAACGTTTTGTATATATTGTATGTGTATTTGTATTGCTTATCTTGCATTGCATATCCTTGCAGCTGTAACACACTGAATTTCCCCATGGTGGATCTATTAAAGGATTATTATTATTATTATTATTATTATTATTATTATTATTATTAATCCAAAACTTTCTCTGAAATTGACTTGTGTGTTTGAGACAATGTAATTAGACATGAAGAGTGATGTAAGGATAGTACATAAAGAGAGGCCGGACTAAAGGATAGGCCTTTAAGAGGGAGGCCTACATGACGGGGCTGCCAGGAGGAGACAGGAGATGGGTTGGAAGGGGTTAAACGGCCGTTAGGTGGTAAGTGGAGACAGAAGGGGAGGGATCCAGGGGGGGGGAAGGGGGTTAAGTAGTAAAAGAGCGGGAACTTTGGCGCCAGTCAGGAGAGAGGGGCCCATAGAGAAACAGCTACACCCACTCCTTAGCTTACTTACCTTCTGATGGCGGCAGTTGATTCGCTGATTGCTCAGCTCCTGGCTGAGGCGGAGAGTCGCGGTCCACAGTAGCTACAGGCTCAGCTCCAGGGCCTGTTATCAGGGTCTGGGGAGCTGGCTCGCAGCCACTCCCCGCTTGGCAGACGGCCGTGGAGGACTAGGCCTCAGGCGCACCTTAGCCCCGAGGAGACCCCTCAGATCCGGCGCCATGTTCGGAGCCCCTCCAGGGACCCTCCAACTGCACGGTCCACTGCCGGGTGGCCGTCCAGGGCTGGGAGGAATCCATGTGTACGGCGGGACCGGTGGCAAGGGAGGGGAGTACCCCCCTCCTTCTTCTAGTTGTGGCTTTGGAGCGGGTGATGTGAGGGCTGGCTGGCCCACGGCTGCTCAGCAGGCACGGCAGGGGGTCCAAGGCAGTGCCATCATTGCAGCTACATCTGGCAGCATCGTGGGGCTGGCACCTCAGGGTTCTCATAGCTGCTCCTCAGACGTTCGTGGACAAGATGGCGCCTCTGGTGGTGATCGGGCTGGGAGGCGGGACCTTGATGTGGCCCAGGACGGTGGGCTGTCCGGTGATCTCTCCAGCTCCTGTCTGATGTCTTCTTCGCTGCTGGCTCAGGACCCTGCGGTTGCCTGGGACACAGCACCCAGGTGAGACACACTCTTTTCTTTCGCCATCCCTGTTAGCTACCCCTGGGGGAGTGGGTTTGGGGGAACTCCTGGGGGGCTAGGCAGGGGCTTAGATAGTTTTATGGGAGTGCTGGTGGACATGGCGAGGGGTTTTGGTAGGGGGCAGGCAGTTGCTGCGACGTCCCCGGTGGCGGCCTGTGGTGTGGGGAGTACGACAGTGGGCTCGGAGGTGGGGTCTTCAGCTGGAGTGTCAGTTTCTGTGCAGACTCAGAGTGAGGATAAGGATGTGCCACGTCTAGATGACGCGGCTAAAGGTGAGGTATATGTCAGTTTTGAGGGGCTGCTGAGGGCCCACTTGAAACAAGAAGTGTGGGAGCGCATATGGAAAGCGGAATATGTCGATATATTTTCCTTACTGCCGCTGGAGAGTTTTAACCTGGATAGGGCGAAGAAAGAGGAGAAGAATATCGTCTTATTCCTCGGACTTTTTCAAACTGGCTCCAAGCATTCGCTATTCTGGCGAGTGTGATTGGGGAGAAAGCACCTGAAAACTGTTCTCCTCTTTTTTGTTATTTGGATGCTATTGGGGAGGCTTATCGGTTATATGGGGACAGGCATGGCTCCAGTATGATGAGCAATTCCGCCAGAGGAAGGCTGTGCGGTCCAGCATTCGCTGTAACCATAAGGATATTCGGCTTTGGTTGAGAATCATGGCCCAGGCTAAGTCCGATCCGTCCTTTCCAGGGAGGACCGGGGGCACTGACTACTCGGCGCGCTTGGTCGCCGCGCAGAAGGGGCTCTGTTTCCTCTTTAATGAAGGTACCTGCAGGTTCGGGTCCAAGTGCAAGTTCAAACATGAGTGCTCCACCTGCGGGGGGGGGGGCATGGGACCAGCCGTTGTTTTAAGGGTAAGGCAAAAGGAGGAGATGTGGCTGGAAAAGGGGGTGGCGCCAATACGTCTGGAAAGGATGCGGCAGTTTCTAGATAGATAGATAGGTTTTAGTTTTGGTTTCCGGATTCGAAGTGTGGGGGTGGGGGGAATGTTAGGGGGCAGAATTTGTGGTCGGCACGGGAAAATCTGGAGGTGGTGGCGGATAAGATTAGGAAGGAGGTGGACCTGGGGAGGATGGCAGGGCCCTTTGTGGAGCCACCCCGGCTGGATTTGAGAGTTTCTCCACTTGGGGTGGTTCCTAAGAAGGAGCCTAATAAGTTCAGGATGATTCACCACCTTTCTTATCCGGCGGGGTCGTCAGTTAATGATGGCATCGATCTGGCGTTGTGCTTGGTGGTGTACACATCCTTTGATATGGCGATATCTTGGGTTTGCCGTTTTGGAAAAGGGGCGTTGCTTGCCAAGACGGATATTGAGGTGGTGTTCTGGCCCCTGCCGTTTCACCCGGAGAGCATGCGGTTATTGGGGTGTTGGTGGGTTGGTCAGTATTACATGGATAAGTGCCTTCCTATGGGGTGTTCCCTGTCATGTTCGGATTTTGAAAATTTTAGTTCCTTTTTGGAGTGGGTTGTTCGGGAAATTATTCATTACTTGGACGATTTTTTATGTATTGGTCCGGGGGATTCTTCTGTGTGTTCTTTGCTGTTGCGTTCTATGGAACGGGTGGCGGGTGACTTTGGGGTCCCGTTGGCAGCGGACAAGACGGAGGGTCCTACGACGGTCCTTGTCTTCTTAGGGCTTATTATTGACATGGTTGTTATGGCGTATCGTTTGCCGGTCGATAAGTTGGAGGATTTGTGTGGTGCGGTTTGGCGGGCGAGTCGGCTAAAAAAGATGCAGCTGAGAGAATTGCAATCTCTTTCAGGCAAGTTAAATTTTGCCTGTCAAATTATGCTCATGGGACGGGTATTTTCCTGCCACCTTGCGACTGCGACAGCGGACGTTGTGGCCCCTACGCATTATGTTCGTTTGCGTGAGGAGTTGAGGGGGGATCTGCGGGTTTGTGAGGGGTTTTTAGACTGTTACAATGGGAGGTCTTTGTGGATGGGGGAGGTGGTGGACGCTTTCGATTTTGAGATATTTACTGACGTGGCTGGAAATATGGGTTTCGGGGTGTATTGGAAAGGGAGTTGGTGTGTGGGATCGTGGCCAGTGGATTGAGTGTCGAGTGGTTTGGTGCGCAATCTAGCACTTTTGGAGTTGTTCCCTATTCTGGTGGCAGTGGTGGTGTGGGGCAATTAGTTTAGAAATTGTATGGTTTGTTTCCATTGTGATAATTTGGGAGTTGTTCAAGCGATTAACAGGCTTTCGGCCTCATCCCCACCAGTGGTGAGGGTATTACAGTGCCTTGTGTTGTAATGTTTATCTCTTACTGCGTATGTGGTGGCGGAACATGTGCCAGGAGTGCATAATGACATTGCAGACTCCCTCTCTCGTTTGCAGTGGGACCGGTTCAGACAGTTAGCTCCAGAGGCGGATGAGTGCGGACTACAATGGCCGGTGGAGCTGTGGAAGGTGCCATTCGGGTGGCGGGGGGATCTGATGCGCTCCTCGTTGGTGTCTGGTACATGGATGGCTTATGGGGCGGCATGGCAACATTGGGAGGACTGGTTGGGTTTTTTGGGGGATGGTAGTGCAGACTCTGAGATGGCGTTGCTGCTGTTTGTGGGGCATTGTAGGGATTTGGGTTGGTCAGTCTCGCGTTTGAACCACTGTATGGCGGAGTTGACCTTTGGGTTTCGGAGTAGGGGTATGAAGGATTATACTAAATGTTTTTTAGTGCGCCAGTCCTTAAAAGGTTGGCGTCGTTCGGCGGATGTGTGGCGCCCAGTCTCTTTTTCATTGTTGGTAGATTTGGGGCGGATTTTGGGGACGGTGTGTTGTCATTCTGAGGGGCATAAACAGGCAGAGAGAAGCACAGCGAACTCTCTTCTCAAGAATACACCAGACTCAGAAATTCTGTCTAATGTTTTTTTTTTGCAGTGCCTATAGCATCCAAAAGGCACAACTACTGTTATGACTACTACTGTGTTTCTCCAAAAATAAGACCTACCTCAAAAAAAACCCTAGCTACATTTTCCAGGTTTTTTGGAGTAGGCTTGAAATATAAGCCCTACTCCAAAAATAAGCCCTAGCTAATTTAACCCCTTCCCGACATCTGCCGTGTGGTTACAGCGGATGCCGGGTCCTTAAAGATAGCTGTCGTACTGGGTCTCCGCGGAGACCTGAAGTTAATGCCCGCAATCACTGTCTATCCTGATCGCGGGCATTGTTGAGCGTGACCCCCCCTCCTGCCCACCAAAGTAGCAGAACCGCCGGAGTTAATGCCCGCGATCAGAATGGACTCTGCGGGCATTGCTAAGTGTGACCTCTGCGCTTCCCCCCTGCAGTCCCTAGGGCCGGTCCCCACCCCCTATAGCTACTATACTAGGTCTCCTTGTTCAGCAGAGACCCGCAGTTAATGCCCCTGATCAGAGTCCATTCTGATCGCGGGCATTGTTGAGTGTGCCAATCCGTGACCCACCCCTCCAAATCGACCCCCCAAAGCAGAGAAACTATCCCCGGGCCGGTCCCCACCAGCCCTGTACCTTTCACGTTGCAGGTCGGCTCCCGCACGGCGAGATCGCAGGAGCCGACCTGTTCCTTTGACAGCCGGGAGCGTTATGAAGGCTCCCAGGCCTGTCATAGGAATATTACTATTGAGGCTATGACCAGCCTCATTAGTAATATAGATAATCTCCCACAGACTGCAATACGTTGTATTGCAGTCTATGGGATGATTGCAGGTTCAAGCCCTCTAGGATGGATGGGTTAATAGTAAAAAAAAAAATAAAAAAAATTAAAAAAAGTTAAAAAATAAAAAAAACTAAATAAAAGTTCAAGCCCCCTCCCACTTTCACTAGAATAAATATAAAAATAAAATATTACTGTGAAACACATACACATTAGGTATCCCTGTGTCCGAAAATGCCCGCTCTACAAACTTATAAAAATATTTTACCTCTATAGTGAATGCCGTAGCGAAAAAAAAAAAAAATCAAAAGTGCCGAACTGCTATTTTTTCGCTGTTTCACCTCTGATAAAAGTTGAAATAAAAAGCGATCAAATGTGTGATTGTTGTTCATGGAAAAAATTAAGACCTACCTAGAAAATAAGTCCTAGCCCTTTTTTCGGAGAAAAAAATAATATACTGTAAGACCCTGTCTTATTTTCAGAGAAACACGGTAGGAGTGTAGACCTGTAACTTTAACATGCCGTCTTTACACAGGAGCATATTGAATAGTCAGATCAGCTTTACTTTCTGTAGTCATTTCTTAAAAATTACATTAATTTACCATTTATTTTGCATGTGAAACATTAGGGGATACTATATTTTGAAGTTTGTGGATGTCATTATAAAGATATTTTTCTTATAAATATGATATTTGTAAGTTTTGGACATTAACCCCTTCCCACCGGTGACATTTTTCGATTTTCCTTTTTGACTCCCACCTCCCAAACCCCATAACTTTTTTATTTTTCCGTTCACAGAGCCATATGAGGGCTTAATGTTTTCCAGACAAATTGTTCTTCATAATAGTACCATTTATTATTCTGTACAATGTACTGCGAAGCTGAAAAAAAATTCAGAATGGGGGAGGAATTGGAGAAAAAGTGCATTTATGTGACTTTCTCAGTTTTTACGGCGTTCACTCTGCAGCAAAAATGACATGTCACCTGTATTCTATGTTTCGGTATGATTCCAGAGATACCAAATATATATAGTTTTATTTAAATTTTAACCCCTTAATAAAAATCTAAAACTTTCTAAACTTTAGAAATTTCTAAAAGTCACCATATTCTGACACCCATAACTTTTTTATATTTCCGTGTACGGGGTTGCATAGGGCGTCTTTTTTGTGGGACCAGGTGTACTTTTTAGTTACACAATTTTGGGGAATGTTTATTGCTTAGATCAGTTTTTTTTTTCAAATTTTTATCAGAGGCAAATCAGCGAAAAAATGGCAGATCGACACTTTTGATTTTTTTTTTTCCCTCTACGGCATTCACCATACAGGAAAAATATTTAGATAGATTTGTATACCTAATGTATATGTGTTTCACAGTATTTAAGTACTTTAATATGTGTGTTTATTTATTTATTTATTTATTTATTTATTTATTTTTTTTTATTGCATTTATAAGACCCCTTAGGAGTTTGGATCACCCCTTTGGTGTCTGATCACTAATGCAATGTAGCCTGCAATAGAAGATAATAAGAGACAGGCCTGGGAGCCTTCAAAAGGCTCCCAGCTGTCATAGTAACGGGACGCTCGCAAAATGGCGTCTCGGTCAGTTTTGACCGAGGCACCGGGTGGTTAATGCCCGCAATCAGTGCGGGCACTGATCGCAGGCATTAGCGCCGGGTGTTTGCTGTATAATACATGGATGGATTTTATGGTTGCTTGCCAATAACGCTTATTGAATACCACTTATTATAGTACTGCGCAGTCTTCTGATTACATGGCACTTTGCCATGGACTGTGCAGTGTTTAAGGATATGGTGGAACTCTTTAGCTAATATATATGACTAACCCCTTAAGGACACAGCCCAAAAG
Organism: Leptodactylus fallax; assembly: GCA_947044405.1. Classification (NCBI taxonomy): domain Eukaryota; kingdom Metazoa; phylum Chordata; class Amphibia; order Anura; family Leptodactylidae; genus Leptodactylus; species Leptodactylus fallax. The sequence goes on from CAMRHE010000694.1 coordinate 578,345, forward strand.
TGCGTTAAGGACCAGACCTTGTTTTTCAAAACTGACATGTGTCACTTTATGTGGCAAAAACTTTGAGACGCTTTAATTTACACAAGTGATTTTGAGATTGTTTTCTCGTGACACATTGTACTTCATGTTAGTGGTAAACATTAATCAATATTTTTGTATTTATTTATTAAAAAATAGGATATTTGATGGAAATTTGGAAAAAAAATTGCAAATACATTAATAAATATTATCTACCATATCTCTGCTATATATCGGCATCATCTTGTAATCGTCCTTTAATTTATTTTGGATGTTAGAAGGCTTACAAGTGTAACAGCGATTTTCCAGATTTACAAGAAAATTTCCCAAACTAATTTTTTAGGGACCACTTCAGTTCTGAAGGGGATTATAAATGCCTATATATTAGAAACCCCCCATAAATCACCTCATTTTCAAAACTGCACCCCTGAAATAATTCAAAACAGCATTTGGGAAGTTTGTTAACCCATTAAGCATTTCACAAGAATTAAAACGATATCGAGGTGAAATTTAGACTATTACAACAAAGCAGCATGCCGCTGTCTCAATGTTGTATTTAACTCAGATCTCACCTTCACCCCACATATTCAGACACTTACACACTGGTGTCACCTGCACCTCAAGAACATTACCAGCATCTGCCCTTTTCTCACTATGGAAACATCACAAACCCTCAATGTTGTCTGATTCACTTTCGTCTTGACTATTGCAATTGTCTACTAATTGGGCTTCCTCTTACTAAACTCTCCCCTCTACAATCTGTCCTGAATGCAGCTAATAAATCCAAATGATAATCTCAGAATACATATAATATGGTCATCAGACCTAAAATATAGCTTTTAATCAGGTCAGTTAAAAAATATCAAAAATATAAAGTCCAGATATGTGCGAGCAATGTATCCACATAGTCCTATCATTCATCCATATTCATAAGCTCTTGTAAGGGACTGCGGTCAAAAAATATATAATAACAGTCGGATCTCACCATGATTCAGAAGTTGCAGAATGGATGATAGATGATAGTTTGCTGGGATATCACTGGTGAGACAACCACACAGTCATGTATAAATTCATAAGGAATATAGAGAGCCCCGGTAAAAGATCATGCTTACCCTAATATGGCACTCTCACGCAGTGGTAATCTAGATTGCCCCAAAAGCCTAACTTGGAGTGCTAGGTATCTCCTGGCACTCCAGGACTCATTTTGGTGGGGATTTAGCGTTTCAGCTGTGCTTATCCCACCTATATATGTGAGACTACTTGTATGTAACAGTGACTTGGTTTTCAATGGTTAAAGGCACTCTTGTTAGCCTCAGGTGATGCACTTGCTACACTTTGTATATATGACCCAGTGAAACTGTCTGTGACTCCTATTAGTTATATCTTAACCTGATGAGTCTAAGACGAAACATGCATGTCGGGAATGCATGACCTATATTGTGTAGTTTTATGATTTATATTATATTTACCTGTTGTTTTAAACTGCACTTGTATCCTTACCTTAGGGAGAGTGAGCACAGGGACCGACCTAGTTTAGGGTCAGGTTCCTGTCGGGGGCACCTGCTATTTAAGGTGGTGGCCCCGAGTTAGGATTATAGGGCAATCTAGATTACCACTGATTGAGAGGGCCATATTAGGGTAAGCATGATATTTTACCTGGCCTCCTCTATATCCCTTAGGAGTTTATACATGACTGTATAGTTGTCTCACCCGTGATATCCCAGCGAACTATCATCTATCATCCATTTTGCAACTTCTAAAGCACGGTAAGATCCAGCTGTTGTTATATATTTTTTGGGCGCTTATGAATATGGATGCATGATAGGACTATGTGGATACATTTATCGCACATATCTGGACTTTATATTTTTAATATTTTTTAACTGACCCGATTAAAAGCTACATTTTAGGTCTGAAGACCACATTATATGTATTTTGAGATTATCATTTGGATTTATTGTTTTGTTGGAGATAATCTATATCTCTTTGGAGCATTGATGGTTTAGTAGGCCCTTTCTATTGGATTATATCCTGAATGCAGCTGCCAGACTCATCTTTCTGTCAAACCAATACACAAACACATCTACAGGTGCATCTCAATAAATTAGAATCTCTTTGAAACGTTCATTCATTTCAGTAATTCAGTAATACAATTCATAATCAGCGTCTTCCATGATTGTGTGTCCTACTGAACCAGACTGAGGGACCATTTAAAGGCTTAGGAAACCTTGGCAGGTGACACACTGAATGTACAATACTGAACTTTTTTACAATATTCTAATTTTCTTAGATTTGGGTTTTCATTACCTGTAATCCATAATCATCATTTACAGAAATAAAACACTCGAAATAGAACACTCTGTGTGTAAAGAATCTAGAAAATATAGGAGGTCACTTTTTTAATTTAATTACTGACAGAAATAAACGTTTCAAAGATATTCTAATTTATTGAGATGCACCTGTACCTTCTGCCAGTCGCTGCACTGGTTGCCCACAGTAAGTTTATCACATTCACCCACAAATCCCTCCATACTGCTGCCCCTCCGTACATCTCCTCACTCATCACTGTTTACCACTCTAACTGTCCTCTTCATTCTGCCAATGACCTTAGATTTGTATCATCTGTTATCCTAACACCCCACTCCAGTGACTTTTCTGGAGCTGCACCGGTGCTCTGGAATGCTATATCCTGGACAATCAGATTAATACCCAACTACGGCAGTTTCAAATATGCCCTAAAAACATATCTCTTTAGGCAGGCTTATCACATGACCTTATCAAATTGTTCTACACCCCCACACAATAAGCTAACATTTTTTAACCTAAGCTATACTTTCTACTCTTTTCCTCAGAACCCAACCCCTCCAACCCCAACCCCTGAAGTTAACTGGCATGCCATGCACTTAGTATCTGTATATTCACAGATACCGCCTAGTGACGGGTTCATGCAGCTCTAGTTATATAACCTTATTTATTAAAAGATGTCTGGACCATTATATCATACAAGTCCTTTTACCTTTTGTGTCCTCTCTTGTGTTGTGCAAAGCTCAACACAACCAATATGAAATTTATTTGAGCTGTTCCCCATTGGGAGATGTTTTATGCGGCAGGCCTCACTGCAAATTTACCACAAATCCACAGCAGGATCTGCATGTTTTGTATGTGGAGTTTGCTGCAGATTTCACCCTATACAGTGAAGAGGTGGCATATACTAAACCCCATGCACTATAATTAACTCTATGCAGAATCTGCAACACAATTTGGCCACATTCAGGATTGGCATATTTATATGCAGCTGCTGTATTTATAAATGGTGATAACTCTGGAAATAATACACATAGAGCTGAAATCCTGTAGTCATGTGAAACCTGAGAAGTTCATCTCTGCCATATGACAAAACTGGGATAATTTGAACTTTAAAAACTTTGAAATATTTTTTTGGATATATTATATTAAACTTTTTTTTATATTTTATGTTACAACCAGGAATGAGAGGGGTAGCCATGCTGGGGTCCAGAAAGGGAACCATGCTGAGTACCAATATTTAAAGGGATATCGTGCTGGGTACTAGGAATGGGAGGGGAACCAAGCTGAGAACCACTATTTAAAGGGAAACCATACTGGGGACTAGGAAAGAGAGGAGGGGCCATGCTGGCAGCTAGGGATGAGAGGAAAGCCATGCTGGACCAAAGATGATGGAGCTATCTTAAACTAGGAAATGTGCACTTCACCAGGGGAAAAACAAAGGTTATATTTGTGGGTTGTAGTGACTTGTGTAAAGTACCATGGCTATTTTCTTAGTCCCAGTCTAAGCCTGATATGTTCATGTGATACTTGGTCCTGTGTATTATGATGAAACATGAAATTCATGATTTCTGGTTCATCATTATTTGGGGTTTTGGGGGGACTGCGCATGTTTGCTGACTCCATTAGACATGTTAACCTGTATTCTGTATACTTTTTTTTTCTTTGAGAAGACAACCCCTATAAAAGACCATTTTTCTGTGCAAAGTTGGGTGGTCTGCTCAAAGAGGGTTCACTGTACTTACAAAGAGAAAATGAAAGCTAGGATATCAGCAACAGTATATCATGCATAACACCTAATACATTGCTCTGTTGTTTTGGACATGTATAGAATATTAGTTTTGAAGGAATCCTTGTAACTGGGTTTGTACTTCTTTAGATCAATGTGCCCTTAGCGGTGGTGCGCGGTTCTGTTCTTAAAAAGAGAACTTCTGTCTTCCTTACAAATAAGTATCAGAACCTGACACTAGCATTTACTAATAGAGTATTGTACACTAGCGGAGAGGGTAGTTGGTGGTGTATATCTGCCAAAATGTATTAAACACACTCTTTTTAATCTATCTGGCAAATTTTTAACCTTCTCATGGGAAAACAATTTTTTTTTACTACTATGTGCAGACATTCTGTTATATCATTGTAATTCTAGACAAAGGTTGATTGAGAAAACACTGCTGATGCCATTCTCTAAAGGCTTAACAAACTCTCAACAAACATTCAAGAGATTGTCTGGCCCAAAACTGATTTTTCATACCAATGACCTATCCACAGATATGTGATCTGTGAGTGTCCAACACATAACCCTGCACAGATCAACTATTCAGGCAGCATCTAGGCATCAGAAGTTATAACAGTTGGGGAGCATGGGCAAGCTCTTCTATCCGTGTAATAGGAGTCTTGCTGCACTTCCCCAGACCACAGCTATGCAGTATATGGGGCTGCTGCACCATTCCTATTACTTGAATAGGAGAGTCTGCACATGCTCCCTGTCCACTGCATCCTCTGGCATCAAAACACAGCAAGAACTACTGATTTGTGCTGGGTCTGGGTGTAGGATCCCACTGATGGCATACTAACTTATCCTGTGGATGGGTCATCACCATGAAAAATCAAATTGGGACCAGACAACCCCTTAGTGGTTAAACTTAACTCATTCAGAACACAGTTTGATATTCAGTCTTTGTAGAATGTCTCTGTGGGAATTTCTATAGGTAAGCTATATTCAGGGCCGGTTTTAGACAAAGTGGGGCCCTAGGCAAAATTAAAAGCAGGGCCCTAGATGTTGATATGCAAACAACACTATCGTCTTGCAGTGGCAACCCCTATAATAACGCCTCCTTTCTGCCAACAAAAAAGTAATAACAAGCCCCATTTACCACACACAATTCAAATGAGCACCTCTGTACCGCCTAATAGATTTTTGCACCCAGTTATTATAGCGCCTCCTTATAAATAATATAATAATAATATTACACCTTTATCAGTAATAGCTCCCTTATAAATGATAAATAGTGCCCTGTATCAGTAATATTCCCCCTTATCAGTAACAGTCTCCCCGTAAAAATAATACTGCTCCCTTATTAATAATAGCCCTCTCATAAATAATAGTTACCCATTAGCACTAGTAGCCCCCTTTATAAATAAGCCCACTTGACAATTATACCCCCCTTATAAATAGTTCCCCTCTTATAAATAATAGCTCCCCCTTATAATGGATGATTTATATATAATAGTTCCCCACTTATAAATAATAGCCCATCTTATAAATAATAGTTCCCCCTTATAATAGCCCCCTCATATTTAAGTTTCCCAATTATATATAGTAACCCACCCTTATATATAATAGTTCTCTGTTATACAGTGTGGAACTGAAGGGCCTTAGGCCCACCAGAGGAACTTGTCCTGGGGCCCCACCCGATAGCTTCTTGCTAATAGCCTACACCACGGCTCCTTCTCTGGTGGGCCTAAGGCCCTTCAGTTCCACACTGTATAACAGAGAACTATTATACAGTGTGGAACTGAAGGGCCTTAGGCCCACCAGAGGAACTTGTCCTGGGGCCCCACCCGACAGCTTCCTGCTAATAGCCTTCACCACAGCTCCTTCTCTGAAGTCTTACATATGTGCTGACTATCTGGTGTTACTGAGTATGTTACCAGTATAGTCGGCCCCTATAATACTGTGCAGGCCCCAATAATTCCATGGCCAGTTCATGCACAGTACTGTATGGGGAATGGCATGGTCATGGAGCACTACACGTATGTGCAAGATTATAGTGAGGGAGCTGTGATGCAGACATAGCACACAGGGCTGCCAGCAGGAATTTTGAGCCATCCCCCCCACAGTATAATGCTCCACATGGTATATAATGCTCCACAGTATAAAATGCTCCCCTGAGCCATCCACAGTTTCCCCACATGGTATATGAGGCTCCATACAGTATAATACTCCACAGTGACCCACACAGTATACTACCCCTTAGTGGCCCCAGACATTACAATATGATCCCCAGCAGCCCCACACAATATAATATGCTCCATACAGTATATGCACCCCACAGTGCCCACCCAGTAGAATGCTCCACAGTGGCCTAACACAGTATAACATGCTCCACAATGGCCTCTACACAGTATAATATACTCCCCAGAGGGGTTCCCCCAGTATAATGCTGTACAGTGGTCCCCCACAGTATATGTTCCCCACAGCCCCCTCCAGTATAATGCTCTATAATGGCCCCACAGAGTATAATATGCTTCCGAAAAGCCCCACACAATATAATACACTCCACTGTGGCCCCACACAGTATAACAGGCTCCCCATACTGTTCCTTCCCCCCAGTATAAAGCTCCACAGTGGCCCATAGTATAATATGCTCCCCAGAGGGCCCCCGCTAGTATAATGCTCCACAGTGGCCTCAAGCAATATATTATGCTCCCCAGAGCATCCCCCCAGTATAATGTTCCACAGTAGGCCCCACACAGTATAATATGCTCCCCAAAGGGACCCCTAGTATAATGCTCCTTAGTTCCCCCCCAAATAATGCCCCACAGTGGCGCCACGCAATATAATATGCTCTGCTGATGGCCCCCCAGAATAATGCTCCACAGTGACCCCACTCAGTATAACATGCTCCAGAATGGCCTCCACACAGTATAATATACTGCCCAGAGAGGTTTCCCCAGTATAATGCTCCACAGTGGCCCAAAACAGTATAATATGCTCTCCAGAGGCCCCCCCCAGTATAATGTTCCACAGTGGCCCAAAACAGTATAATATGCTCTCCAGAGCCCCCCCCCCCCCAGTATAATGCTCCACGGTGGCCCCACACAGTATAATATACAGTCATGGACAAAAGTTTTGAGAATGACACAAATATTATATTTTCACATGATCTGCTGCCCTCTGGTTTTTATGTGTGTTTGTCAGATGTTTTTATCACATACAGAAATATAATTGCATTCATATTATGAGTAACAGAAGCTTATATTGACAGTTAGAATGAGTTAATGCAGCAAGTCAATATTTGCAGTGTTGACCCTTCTTCTTCAGGACCTCTGCAATTCTCCCTGGCATGCTCTCAATCAACTTCTGGACCAAATCCTGACTGATAGCAGTCCATTCTTGCAGAATCAATGCTTTAATTTTGTCTGAATTTGTTGGTTTTTGTTTGTCCACCCGTCTCTTGATGATTGACCACAAGTTCTCAATGGGATTAAGATCTGGGGAGTTTCCAGGCCATGGACCCAAAATCTCTATGTTTTGTTCCCTGAGCCATTTAGTTATCACCTTTGCTTTATGGCGAGGTGCTCCATCATGCTGGAAAAGGCATTGTTGAGCGCCAAACTGCTCTTGGACGGTTGGGAGAAGTTGCTCTTGGAGGACATTCTGGTACCATTCTTTATTCATGGCTGTGTTTTTAGGCAAGACTGTGAGAGAGCCGATTCCCTTGGCTGAGAAGCAACCCCACACATGAATGGTTTCAGGATGCTTTACAGTTGGCATGAGACAAGACTGGTGGTAGCGCTCACCTCTTCTTCTCCGAATAAGCTGTTTTCCAGATGTTCCAAACAATCGAAAAGGGGATTCATCAGAGAAAATGACTTTACCCCAGTCCTCAGCAGTCCACTCCCTGTACCTTTTGCAGAATATCAGTCTGTCCCTGATGTTTTTTCTGGAGAGAAGTGGCTTCTTTGCTGCCCTCCTTGAGACCAGGCCTTGCTCCAAGAGTCTCCGCCTCACAGTGCGTGCAGATGCACTCACACCTGCCTGCTGCCATTCCTCAGCAAGCTCTGCACTGCTGGTAGCCCGATCCCGCAGCTGAAACACTTTTAAGAGACGGTCCTGCCGCTTGCTGGTCTTTCTTGGGAGCCCTGGAGCCTTTTTGGCACCAATGGAACCTCTCTCCTTGAAGTTCTTGATGATGCGATAGATTGTTGACTGAGGTGCAATCTTTCTAGCTGCAATACTCTTCCCAGTTAGGCCATTTTTGTGCAGTGCAATGATGACTGCACATGTTTCTTTAGAGATAACCATGGTTAACAGAAGAGAAACAATGATGGCAAGCACCAGCCTCCTTTTAAAGTGTCCAGTGGTGTCATTTTTACTTAATCATGACAGATTGATCTCCAGCCCTGTCCTCATCAACACCCACACCTGTGTTAATGGAGCAATCACTGAAACGATGTTAGGTGGTCCTTTTAAGGCAGGGCTGCAATGATGTTGAAATGTGTTTTGGGGGATAAAGTTCATTTTCTAGGCAAATATTGACTTTGCAAGTAATTGCTGTTAAGCTGATCACTCTTTATAACATTCTGGAGTATATGCAAATTGCCATTAGAAAAACTGAAGCAGTAGACTTTGTAAAAATTAATATTTGTATCATTCTCAAAACTTTTGGCCATGACTGTACTGGGAGGCCCATCTGGAGAGCATATTATACTGTGTGGGGCCACAGTGGGGAATTATGCTGGGGGGAGGTGCTCTGGAGAGCATATTATACTGTTTTGGGCCACGGTGGAGCAATATACTGGGGGGGCCCTCTGGATAGCATATTATACTGTGTGGGGTACTGTGGAGCATTATACTGGGGGGGCCTTCTGGAGAGCATGTTATATTCTGTGGGGCCTCTACGGAGCATTATAAAGTGTGGGGGGGGGGCTCTGGAAAGCATGTTATATTCTGTGGGGCCACTTTGGAGCATTATACTGGTGGGGCCCCTCTGAAGAGCATAATGCTCAAAGTGGCCCCACAGAATATAACATGCTCTCCAGAGCCCCCCCCCCACATTATAATGCTCCACAGAGGCCCCACAGAATATAACATGCTCTCCAGAGGTCCCCCCACATTATAATGCTCCACAGAGGCCCCACAGAATATAACATGCTCTCCAGAGGGGTCCCCCCAGTATAATGCTCCACAGTGGCCCCACACAGTATAATATGCTATCCATAGGGGCCCCCCAGTATAATGCTCCCCAGTGGCCCTACAGACTCCCTTTATTATTATATTACACTCTGGGGTCTTTTCAGACCCCATAGTATAATAATCGAAGGCCCAGGGGAGGTAAAGGAAAATAACAAACAGTTATACTTACCTTGCCTTACCTCTCCTAGGCCTCCTCACGCTGCTCCGCTATCCCCGCTGGCTTCCTCTTCTGTGCGGCTGACGTCACGCGTTGTGGACGTCAGCCCTGAGGCCTGTGATTGGGCCTCAGCGATTACATGAGGCAGGCTGTCAGCACGCCCCACGTGACCGCTGTGGCCAGGCCTCAGCGGTGATGTCCGGAACGCCAAAAGATGACGTCGGATGCCAAAGACAGGTGAATAAAAATGTTATTTTTACTCACCTCGGAAAAGGGGCCCTGCTGCACATGACGCTGGGTCCTTTTCTTTTATTGATATGGCCGGGCCTGACTCTGGGATCCGGAGTCATCAGGCTCTGGATCCTGAGGGCCCCTTTGGGAACGGGGCCCTGGGCAATTGCTCAGTTTGCCCCCCCCCCCCCCAACGCCGGCCCTGGCTATATTTCATACATGTGAGGTAGCCAGAAAATTTTAGTTGATGCCAGCAAGTCTAGTACATTCAGTCATTTTATTGGTTTGGTAATATTGTTTTTTGTAAAATCTATTTTTATTCATGAGAAACACAAGTATCAATGGCAAAAAGATACAACACAATAACACATTGCAAATGCATTGGATTTAGGGGGCAATATCATGGCTAATGCAACATGCACTGTAAAACATAGAATATAGGGTAACATAAAGAAACATATTATAATATGGCAAATAAAAGACACAAAAGTAAAGGAGGTATGTTTGGGCGACATCCTCACAAAAAACATGATCTAATCTGTTCTGAGGCAGTGATCAGGTATATGGAGTCGGTCTATTGTGTTGGAGGGAGCAAACAAGTTTAGGGGAAAGGGAAATATAGTACAAGTGATTAAGTTAAGGGTAGAGATAGGTTAGAGGAACTTGGGGAATGAGGATTAGGAAGTATGGGGAGGCATAAAGGTGGTGGAACTCTGAGAGGCTAAAACTGCTTCCAAGAATTCCAGGGTTTAACAAAATGGTCAGGAGAACAATACACCCATGCAGGCCATGCCTTCAGCCTATAAAGTTAGATAATTTTATTCAGCCACATCTGCACAGTAACTAAATCATTTGCATGGTATCAGCAACTTAGCTGCTAGAATTAAATAAGTGGCCAAACAGTCCTACTGGGTTTATGTGTGGGAGAATCAAGACAGAGAAAAAGCGAAACAGGAGAAATTCAGCATAGGCGACCACAAATGACCTGTATATGTCTCTGTACTTCAGACCAATATGGGACAATAAGTGGACAGTGGGCATATGTGGGACATTGTACCGGTAGAATCCTGGCACCTCCAGCATCAACAGAAGACGCTAACCCAATACGATGTAAGAATGAAGGGGTCCTGTACCAGTCCTAGACGGAACCTTATATGAATTTTCCTGAATCGTGATGCAGTAAGAGAAGCCATGTGATCTAACTAAGGCCTGAATGAACTCTAGTTCTGTTCCCAGGCCCACAGAAAGCTAGGTTTAGGTAAAATCTGTGCCTTAAGAAGTACCTGATATAGTTGAGAAATATAAGCCTCAGTTAAGTAAGTATGTGTAAACAGAGCCTTCTCAAAAAACATGTAAGGACCTTGAAACAGAATGGATTTCCAGAAATTTATTGCAGATCGCAGTGACTATATTGCAAGAAGTCTATACATTTCAAGGTAGTATTAATAAGAAGGGTCTCCTTAGAGTGAATCTTATTGTTATACAGGAGTGTTGAAATAGGGAGATCCTCAAGATAATCCCATATATTATAAAATGGTTTGGTAATGTTTGGATTTACGAAGATATATTACACTCCAGTGCTCTTTGTCAAATTCTCACCTGCCCCTCCAGTCTCACTATGTGTGTTCCTTTGTCATTGTCTTTATTTGCATTTCTCATCACTCGGGCTTATCGTTATGCTCCTGGCTGTGTGAATATTTCTCTAATGTAAATGCACATCTTTGTATTAGACATGATCAAACATCGTCAACGGGTACACTTTATGGCATTAAGTCAGCTATTGGTGTAGATATGGACAGTGTATAAGAATATGCATAAGAGTACTGTATATATCTATCATACATACCTTACATACCTGTCCCCTGTCATACAGTAAAATCGATTGTATACTGTGGCTTAGAATACAGATTTACATTGACAAGATAATACCACAAAATACTGAATAAATAATACTTATATACCATGACCAAACATTACTACCATACTGTAACCAAATATTATCACCCATCACCATGTAGTAACTGAATTATGCCACCAGACAGTGAGCAATAATACCATCGTAAGACCGTTCTATGCAAGCTGTCTGCAAGACATTATCACTGTATAGAAAAAAATGTACTCAAAACAGTAGTTTACTATAGTACAATACACAATGTTTGGTAGTAGCTAAAACATTCACATTCTCACTACTGCAGGTGAGAACTGAAGAGTGCTAGGTTTACCTATACTTGCCCTTTCCCATGCTATTGCCTAGGCAGGATTTTGATAATTAAGACATTTATTCAAAAGTGGCTTTGTCAAAGGTGATTAATGAAAATAATTGTTTCTTTGACTGTTTTCTTTTGTCCACCAAAAGAAATGCAAAAATACATACAGTGGGGAAAAAAAGGATTTAGTCAGCCACCAATTGTGCAAGTTCTCCCACTTAAAAAGATGAGGCCGGCCTGTAATTGACATCATAGGTAGACCTCAACTATGAGAGACAAAATGAGAAAACAAATCCAGAAAATCACATTGTCTGATTTTTTAAGAATTTATTTGCAAGTTATGGTGGAATATAAGTATTTGGTCAATAACAAAAGTTCATCTCAATACTTTGTTATACAGTATATCCTTTGTTGGCAATGACAGAGGTCAAACGTTTTCTGTAAGTCTTCACAAGGTTGGCACACACTGTTGCTGGTATGTTTGCCCATTCCTCCATGCAGATCTCCTCTAGAGCAGTGATGTTTTGGGACTGTCGCTGGGCAACACGGACTTTCAACTCCCTCCAAAGGTTTTCTATGGGGTTGAGATCTGGAGACTGGCTAGGCCACTCCAGGACCTTGAAATGCTTCTTACGAAGCCACTCCTTTGTTGCCCTGGCAGTATGCTTGGGATCATTGTCATGCTGAAAGACTTAGCCACATTTCATCTTCAATGCCCTTGCTGAATTAGGTTTGCACTCAAAATCTCACGATACATGGACCCATTCATACTTTCATGTACACGGATCAGTCGTCCTGGTCCCTTTGCAGAGAAACAGCCCCAAAGCATGATGTTGCCACCCCCATGCTTCACAGTAGGTGTGGTGTTCTTTGGATGCAACTCAGCATTCATTCTCCTCCAAACATGACGAGTTGTGTTTCTACCAAACAGTTCTACTTTGGTTTCATCTGACAATATGACATTCTCCCAATACTCTTCTGGAACATCCAAATGCTCTCTAGCAAACTTCAGACGGGCCCAGATATGTACTGGCTTAAGCAGCGGGACACGTCTGGAACTGCAGGATCTGTGTCCCTGGCAACGTAGTGTGTTACTGACGGTAGCCTTTGTTATGTTAGTCCCAGCTTTCTGTAGGTCATTCACTAGGTCCCCCCGTGTGGTTCTGGGATTTTTGCTCACCGTTCTTGTGATCATTTTGACCCCACGGGGTGATATCTTGCGTGGAGCCCCTGATCGAGGGAGATTATCAGTGGTCTTGTATGTCTTCCATTTTATAATTATTGCTCCCACAGTTGATTTCTTCACACCAAGCTGCTTGCCTATTGCAGATTCAGTCTTCCCAGCCTGGTGCTGGTCTACAATTTTGTTTCTGGTGTCCCTCCACAGCTCTTTGGTCTTCACCATAGTGGAGTTTGGAGTGTGACTGTTTGAGGTTGTGGACAGGTGTCTTTTATACTGATAACAATTTCAAATAGGTGCCATTACTACAGGTAATGAGTGGAGGACAGAGGAGCCTCTTAAAGAAGAAGTTACAGGTCTGTGAGAGCCAGAAATCTTGCTTGTTTGTTTGACCAAATACTTATTTTCAACCATAATTTGCAAATAAATTCTTAAAAAATCAGACAATGTGATTTTCTACATATGTTTTCTTATTTTGTCTCTCATAGTTGAGGTCTACCTATGATGTCAGTTACAGGCCTCTCTCATCTTTTTAAGTGGGAGAACTTGCACAATTGGTGACTGACTAAATATTTTTTTCCCCACTGTATGTCTAGTTCAACCTACCATATTATCTTGCAGCCTTTTCATAGGGAAAATGGAATCCTTCCTTAACTCCAAACAATAATTCTGTTGATCATCTTCAACTATTTAATACATAATAATTTATACATAATGTTAATCCTGTAAAAAAAAAAACCCTGACCTTATTGAAGAAAATTAACTATAATAACATCCCAAGTTTCATCATTTCACTGCTCAAATCATCTACACTGGCAAAAACATTTATTTTCTGGACTCGGTGGATGCCTCCATTATGTATAATAATGTAATACTTTAATTACACACCTGAGACTTATTTGACACAACAGTAATATACTTACACATATTTATTAGGTCACTCCTAGGCCATTTTTTCCATATATTAATCCTTTTGGGTGCTACAGTCTAACCCCTGCATTTATTACTTTGGTTTTCCGCCATTTACTCACTCTAGATTTGCTATGTCTTTCTTGTGCTCTGTTGCACAAAAATGTACACAACCGTCCATGTATGGTAAGATCTAAATTCATGATTTTTATACAGTGTGTTCTTGTCACGTGCATCTATGCCCCTTTTGTTGCATCCCATGATATGACTTGTCTAGGCAGCAGTCATATGCCAAAGTTTACTTGTAGCTTAATGGAAAACAAGTATAACACATTGTGACATCCTGGCGCAATGTCTAAACTGGAATCCCAATCTGATCTTTCTCTCTTTCTTTCTTTCTTTCTTTCTTTCTTTCTTTCTTTCTTTCTTTCTTTCTTTCTTTCTTTCTTTCTTTCTTTCTTATTAAAAGTTCAGCATGCAGCATAGAATAATAAATGTACAATAAATGACCTTATATATTATATGTGGAAATACATATATGTAATAAAGTGAAAAAACAGAGGTTCTGATGAACTGAGTAACTCATATTTTGCAGACAAATGAGGGCTGCTGATATAATAGGTGGCCTTTTTTATTCTATATTCACAGAGGATATAAAGCACCAACCTAGCACCTATAACAGTTACCGTGAAAGTCAGGGAAAAGTCACAGAAAATATCAAATTAATATTCAAATGTATATTGAATGGAAATGTGTGGTTGAAATATGTTGCTTCTGTGTGAGGAATAATAGGATTCCCAAAATGTTAGCATTTGTCTCTCATTTCTGAATCTAATGAAGATATTCTGTATACCAACAGAGTGATTTACATGTTATCGCTCAGGAAAGCCGTTATTCTGATATTCAATGAAGGTTAAAATTTTCATTTTTTTTATCACATTTTACAATTGATTTTAATGACAGGTTCACATTTATGCAAGGAACTTTTTGGTGATTGTATCAATATAAATGTGCAGACTGCCACCTTTTGTCCGCCCCTGTTAACCCATGGATTGCAAGTGGAGATTTTTGTAGCTTTGATTATATTATAACCTTTCGTGTTGAATGTATAATACAGTCACACCACCTAAACTGGTTGTAAATGAATTGAAAAGACATACAAATTAAATCTAAACATAAGATGGAACTTGGTATCAATAATTATGACATCTAAGGATAGACCTAAGATGTACCTACCCCCCTATCCTTGAGGGTAAGGACATGTCCTCCACAGCAAGAGAGGTTTATGATCTTTGTAATTGATCTCTGTTCTGATAATAGATGAAGGTCCTTATGAAGGAACCTTATAGGGTTTATAAAAATGTTTTTCTTCCCCTAAACTAGACAGGCTTTTTAACACATATAAAACAGTAAGGGGGGGGGGGGGGGTAGGGGTATTTGCTGTTACATCCGAAAACTCTTGTAGATGGGTGTAGATGTGGTCTCAAAGATGCACCACTTTGTCATTTTCCTGTCTCATGTGCCACTTTCATGAAATGTAGGTGGAGTGGGGCAGGGATCAAGCCAGGCTGGGCAGTCCTCAGCCCATCTGATTTCTCATAACTCACATCACAAAACTGGGGAATGTTATACCAGAAATTTACATCAGTCCCTCACTGGCTTGGATTGAATTTCCAGTGCACAGGACTTTTCATGGTTGGCCAAAATTATTAAGAATTTTCTTTTTCTATGGCAATCCTCTACGTATTCTTATTCTCATATTGTTTATTTCCTATTGTCTTTCTGTGCTCTTTATACCTTGAGGCTCTGAATGGAAAAGTAAAGATTTTGCAATGAAATGAATACACTTAAGCTGGAATATCACATACAACCTATGGCCATGTATGGTACTGTTTTTGAATGAAAATAACAATGGGATTAGTCAAACCTGAGGTCAAACATTATTAATCCCTTGCTAGTTGTTTGATTGTAGTAGTACAATGTGGTGGTTTTATGGGATTGTCACAAGTTTTCTTAGTGGCTGGTAATTCATGTAGAATACTCTATGCCAAAAGGAGGCATGCACCTGTGCTCAGTGGCAACATAGTGGCAACATCTGAATAATGACAGGGCAGTATCAGCATTGAGATCCTATTACAAAGTCAACACCGACCATGGTGACATGTTGTTTTTACTGTAACATTTTAATGCACCGCAGCAGGATTCTACAGTGTGCGCAATAACAGCCTGCGTCTACAGTGAAGTAGAGAAAATACAGTGAATGATTCCAATATGGCACTTCTAAAAGCAGACCGCATTGAGATTGATTTCATTAGCTGCCCATTAACTAGATTTTCTATATTTCTATTTAAAAAAAAAAGTTGAAAGCCGGCTATGTACTTATCACTGATGTGTAAAGATTGAAATGATGATGGACCACGGCTTTCAAATTATTAAAGAAAAAACATCATCATGTTTATTTTATCTGCCCATAAAAGTCTAGCAGTTCTCCATGAATATGCAAACTGATTTGGTTTAATTAGCATGATTGGCTTTTGCAGCAGCAGAGTCGAATGTGTTTAGAGGGATATGAGGCAATCGCTAATGAGGTCAGGGTAATGGGCTTGTAAAAGAAAGCTTCAACTGCTGGTCCATCTGCTCCACAACCAACATAAAATCATACAGTATGTCTCTATTGAATCTTTTCTGTGATTGTAAGAGGAGTCGCACAGAAGTGGGAATGATAATGAGCTGCCATAAACATGTTGAATGGGCAAGCAAAGGTTGATACTCTCTGTGCTGGAGGTTTGATCATTGCTACAAAGCTAAACAAACATTATATCCAATCCAGTCAATAGAGGAGACCTTGTGGCCAAAAAACATGGCCACATCCTGCTCGCTAAGGCAATTATAACCGTCATTAAAAGGATGTTTTACTGACATATACTCAATGTAACTTCTTCAATATGTGAATTTTGAGTGGGATTTGTTTATATATTGCAGGTCAAAATCACCAGAAAAAAACAAGTGTATACACAGTGTTCAGACCATTACGATGAATAATCCATCAAATCTTATTTTTAATTAAAAGTAAAATATTATTTTAATGGATCCATAATAAAGTGATCGTATTGCACCTTCATTTGCCATTTAATTTAGATGGAGGCACACAGAGATCTTTTCAGTGACATACAGCATCATATACTATTTTATGAAGGTGTTTTCTCTCACAGCAAATACATGTTGCCCTTGTCTGTTGCTAAACAGTGGCCCAGATTTACTATTGTGGTTATGACTAGACTCTGGTGAAAACGTGGTGCATTTTTTTCAGTGCATCTTTGATGCAATGTGGTGCAGTGTGGTGGATCTATGGTGAATCTTGTTTGGGTTAAATTTTTCAATTTGTTAGACATGTGGGTTTAGATTATCAGAAAAAGGGAGTATGGCTTAAATCCGACATGATGCCCCAAAAATGTACCAGAATAGTGTAAAAAAAAAAACTCAAAGTTCAAAGTAAGCCACCTAAAAGGTGGTGTAAACCTAGACTAGGCAGTCTAAAGATACGCCAGATTTATCATCCAGCATCAGGCACTGGCGTGTGGCATGTTTTCAGACTGCCTAAGTTTACACAGTCTATTAGGCCTGTTCAGTGTATGGGTCAGTAAAAACGGCATGGATGACAAATTGGTATTCGTGTGTCATCCATGATTTTCACTGACCCAGACATTGAATTGAATGGACTGAGACGCAAATACGGACAGACTGTGTGTATGAGCCCATAAAAATTCATGCAATTACAGATTAAAAGTATGGTCGTGTAAAGGAGGCCTTAGTTAATCTGGGCCAGTGTCTTTACATCTGTCTTTGTGGTAGGCAAGATCCCTTATATTAAAGTATATTTCCCATTGACACAGTAACCCTATATTCACACAACAGTGGAAATGGGCTGTGTGGTGGTTGTTTATTTTAACGGCTGCTTTAATTTCACTGAACTGGGACTATTCATATGACCAATAATTTGATAGTCCATTGTAACAGACTGCCAAAATATAAGTCACGGGCGCAACTTGGGTGCCAAGGTTGTGTGAATGAAGACTAAGGCTCTGTTCATGCACTACATGTTTCTAAGCCTCTGTCATGGACTCTGTCAGGTACATAGCTGTGGTATTGCAGGTGTGAAGTATATGTGAACACAGCCAAAGGAAAGTTTTCTTGGAATTTGTCTTGGTTCTAGAAAAAATAAGGCTCTGTGCCTCTTGGCATTGGGAATTTGAATAATGTGTTTTCTTTAATGCCTTGAACCAGGATAAAAGTCTTCTATTCTATAAATTGTTATAAAAATGGGACAAGCCCTAAGCCAGTTCTAACCGGATGTTCACATGTCTCTCATTTGTAAGGCAGAATTACATATTTACACATTGACTAACATGTGACTTAAATGCTGTACCTGACATAAATCCACCTGATTCCCTGGAGGTAGCTGCTACAATGACAGTTCTGCTCCTGGATAAAATTGATACTAACATTTTACACTGAACACTACAGCTTCCTTCCCTGTTTTTGCACATTTAGTTCTGGGGACATTGGTTGTGAATTATTTTGGTATAGTCATTTTTTAATATGGTTGTGCTAGAATTACAATATTATAAAACTAGCAGACCCCATTATAGTCAATAGGATCTGTCAGTCTTCGTATGTGTCCTCTATTTTAGTGGTCTGTTTGTCCGTTTGTCCTCCAACAGACCAGAACAAAGGACATCCCGACACAGGTATGATCCTAGCATTATACTTATCATCACTTTTTTACACTATTTACACACTTGATAAGGTACAACATGTTGTTAAGTAAATTATATGCTATTGTACATGTTATTGTATAGTTACTGACGTGTTACACAATATTTTGCTAGCACTGTAGTTTTATTAGTATAAACTATAAGTTTAATATAAATCAAACAAAACAGCATGTTCATACTTGTGAAGCATAGAAAATTCAGGAAAAACAAACAATAAAATATAACATCTGTGCTAATAAAACTTTATGGGATCAGTTTTGGTTATATTTTTAATCTAGGTATTAGAGGTATGCCTTGTGCATCAGGAAGCAGTTACTACAGTAAGACATGAGCACTGCATCATGTAGACTGCTAGCAATTTATAAGAGAACCAAAAGAGCTGCAAAATTAGAATTTTATAATAAATTAATTGACAACTAGAGAGCACATAAGGTATTGATAAATACAATAATAACCGTGAGCTTGAGCTGCTTGACTGGCAATTTTTTATTTTATTTTAATTTGCTTATACTGGATAGGTATATAGCTGGGATGTTTTAGGAATTCCTGCTTTGCAGGGGGTTGGACTCGATGGCCCTTGAGGTCCCTTCCAACTCAAACAAACAAACAAACAATATTTAGTGCAAACATATTCCTCAGAGCTGTACAGAGATTGCCCTCACTCATTTCTTGTGAGTCCCACTTGGGGGCTCTTCAGTTTCACAGTAAACAACTTTGGGCCCTTTCACACTATTGAGTCCCGTCTGTGGAAAACGGTCCGTGTGTGGGCAGTTTTTTTTGGACTGAACCTGGCAATGTCTATAGGAGTCACACTATCATAGTCAGTTATGCAGTGAGCTCCCAAATGGCCTGATCTCTACAGTAATGAACTGATAGCAGTGGTGAACCTACCCTCTTTGCTGCCTGAGGCGGACTATAGAAAGACGCCCCCCCCCCAAAAAAAAAAAATTGAGTTTCCATGCTAGTAGTTTAACACACTACTGTATTATCGTCGCACAATATACACAATACACAAACTTATGAAATAGTTTTTAAGAATTCTTCTTACTACATTACTTCAGCATCAGATCAACGACACGGCATTAACAATGAAAGTAACTTCACACATCTTCTGCTTAGTGGATGGACGAGCCCACGTGGCCCCCATTCTCTATAATAGGAGCCCCGCAGATAGCTGAGTACTGGACTTTGAAGTAAATGAGAGCCACGTGGGTTCGTCCATCCACCAAGTGATACACCTATAGTCAGCCTGGCTGTGGCCAGGCTGAATTCCCACCCAGTGGGGGGAAAAATCCCAATTCTCAGGTTCAGTGGGGGTCTCAGCAGACAGACCCCCATCAATCAGGTATTTATCCTCTATCATTTAGGTGAATACAGGGCAGTAACATTTTTAGACTTACAGGTGACGTCTCTGACTAATCCTTCACATTTCCCTTCTCTTCCCTTTGGACCACCATGGCCATTTCTTCCCGCTGTGACTTGTCTCTGTAAAGTTTGCAACACATAGACATCTTTGGCTACTCACTTTTCCAGGCATCCAACCCACATTGTCCTCACCGACACAAAGCCCCCATCCTGCTGCTACCCCAATTATAAAATATATGATATAACCCCCCATAATGAATAATACCCCCAAGTGCATCTTTATATTAATAATGTCCATGGGTACCCTGTATAAATAGTGCCCCTTATTAATAATGCCCCAGGTGTTAACTAATTAAAAGGTTTTCCAGGTCATTAATAAACTAATCAGTGGGGCTCAAAAACCCAGGACCCCCACTGATCAGCTGTTTGAATGGTACCTGTGTAAGCGCCATGACCGATTCTCTGTTTACATATTGTCATTCATCTTATAGCGGCCATGTAATGTAACTACAGCCTCGTCCTGTATATGTCTACAGTATGTGACAAGGCTGGAATTACATCACACGGTCACTATAAACAGACAGCGTATAATATATACAGGCGCCATAGCCCCTGTTTATAGTGCCCCATTTACACACACTATAATGTTCCACAGCAGTCCCTGCACACGGTATTATGCCTCTCAGCGGCCCCTACACACGGTATTATGCTCCATAGTGGCCCCTGCACACGGTATTATGCCCCGAAGTGGCCACTGCACATGGTATTATGTTCTACAGCAACCCCTGCACACAGTTTTATGCTCCCTAGTGGCCCCTGCACACGGTATTATGCCCCATGTTGGCCCCTGCACACGGTATTATGCTCCATATTGGCCCGTGCACACGGTATTATGCTCCATAGTGGCTCCTGCACATGGTATTATGCTCTACAGTGGCCACTGCACACGGTATTATGCTCCATAGTGGCCCCTGCACTAGTATTATGCTCCATAGTAGCCCCTGCACTGGTATTATGCTCCATAGTGGCCCCTGCACTTGTATTATGCTCCATAGTGGCCCCTGCACTTGTATTATGCTCCATAGTGGCCCCTGCACAGGGTATTATGCTCCATAGTGGCCCCTGCACTTGTATTATACTCCACAGTGGTCCCTGCACAGGGTATTATGCTCCATAGTGGCCCCTGCACACGGTATTATGCCCCGAAGTGGCCACTGCACATGGTATTATGTTCTACAGCAACCCCTGCACACAGTTTTATGCTCCCTAGTGGCCCCTGCACAGGGTATTATGCTCCATAGTGGCCCCTGCACTTGTATTATGCTCCACAGTGGTCCCTGAACAGGGTATTATGCTCCATAGTGGCACCTGCACTTGTATTATGCTCCACAGTGGTCCCTGCACAGGGTATTATGCTTCATAGTGGCCCCTGCACTCGGTATTATGCTCCACAGTGGCCCCTGCACACGGTATTATGCCCCATAGTGGCCCACCCATGAACTATTATTATACTCTGGGGTCTTTTCAGACACACCCGTAACTTTTTTCTGGTACAATAAGTTTTTATTATTTTTCAAAAAGTAACTCGGTAACAAATAGGAAAAGGCAGTGGGAATAAGGGAAAACAGAACAAGGGTGGAAATGGCAAATAACAAAGACACATTATATCAAGGTAGAAATGGTTAAGGGAGACAATAGGGAACAAACAGTGAGGTCAATAACTGTAAAAGGCCTTATAAAAGTCCCAGTGAGATATCATAAGGAACTGGGGTGAGGGATAGGGATGCTTACAAGGTTAGTCCCGATGGCAGCGAGTTCCCAGCAGTCATGGTACATTCATAAACATCAGTTGCTTTCGAAGATAGTGTTCCCAGACATTCCACGGGATTAAATTCATTCATGTTACTGAAATATGTGTATTGCGGCAGTGGAGTAGAAAGTAAGAAAGTTAGGGTAAGTCAACAGTACAGACAGAGTAATGGTGCCAGACTTTAAGGTTGCGGTGAGAAATGGGATGGGAGTCCACAGGCACTATGGACATTATGATCCACTGTGATGATCGGACCTCCGACTAAGCAGAGGTGATGTCTATAAGGAAGGGTGATTCCCGTTGGAGGTATCTAGTTGCAGAAGATGGGTGCCATGTGTGTAGAGTATGTCCGTATGAAGGAGGAGAACTGCTTACTGTAGGAAGGAGCGTTTCCGAGAGCTACCGAAGCTTCGGATATCAAGAGATGTCACTTTAGTCACTATGGCGACCAATTAGGTTGAAAGTTCAGATAATGTAGCCAACTCAGCAAAGGATGTGGAGGAGGAAAAGGACTGGTAGGTAATAACAAAACAAAACATAACGGTAATGAACAGGAGAAAATCAGCGAACAAACAGTTCGAAGACGGATACAGGAGTACTGTATGGTGGAGGGGGAACGGTTATAGGCTAGCCAATATGTCACTTAAGAGAGAGAGAGAGAGATACCAGCCTCAAGGAGTAATAGCCAATTGAGCTTATCAGTTGTGACCAGATTGTGGTCCATGCCTGTTGTGGGAATGAGGAATTGGGTCATCCGCATCCTGAGGAGGGGACAACTGTATATTCCATGAAGATAGTAATGCCCTTCCCTCATTGAGATTGAGGATGATGTATGTTGTCCCATCTTTGGCTACATGTAGTTGTGCCGGGAAGCCCCATCTGTACGGAATTCTGTGTCTGTGAAGAGGCGTTGTGACAGGCAGTTCCCTGCGGAGGCGTAGAGTCAAGGCAGAGAGGTCAGTGTATAGCTGGACATCTCGAATTTCGTAGGCCAAGACTTCTGTTTGCGAGCAGTGTTCACTATCTGTTCCTTAGTATGGAGGAAATGAAATTGTACAAGTACATCTCATGGAACACTGTCTCCAAGGTGACGAGGGCGAGGTATTCTGTGCACCCCATCAAGGATGAGATCTGTCTGCGAGGAGTCAGGCAGTAGGAACATGGCAAAGGCTTGAATGTAAGAGTACAGATCCTCTGGTGTAACTTGTTCCGGAATGCCTCTAAATTTAATATTGTTCCTGCGGGAGCGGTCCTCCATGGCGGCCAACTTAGTGTTAAGATTCTCGATGTCCTCAGCCAAGTTGTTATGGGCATCAATGACCTTGTTATAAGAGGTAGCAAAATCGCCTATCTTGGTCTCAATGTGGGTCACTCTGCCATTTAGAGTGGTAACAGATGCATGAAGAGGCTGAAGCAGTTGCGTCAATTCCGCCTCAAGGAAGCTGCGGAGGGCCAAAAGCATATCTCTCAGGGTGTGTTCTGAGACAGGGCCATTAGATGTGTGGAAGCTGTCTAGGCTGCCCACCGGGGTCTGCAAGAGGGGTTGAGAGGTAGAGCACTCCGCAAGTCAGTCTGGGGTGCCCGGGAGTGCGGTGACCAGATGGAAGGTAACGCTGCAGTTGGGATTGCGGGGTGCAAACAGCGCAGACTTGTCACGGTCTCTGGGCACGAGGGCGCAGCGCTGGTGCTGTCCCACGTTACCACCACTGGTACCGGTGATGAGGGGGCTGCACAAATGTTGGTGGTGATTGTTCCCCCGGGGCGCTTCCCCTATACTGTGCCGACTGGTGGTGTTTGGGGCGCCCTGATGTTGTCGGTGCAGAGTCAGACACAGAAACGGTTGTAAAGTTGAACTTTTACTTCCATGGGTGTGGAGGCACAAATGCTTAAACAGTTTCTTCAATACAAAACAACGGGGTACGCCTGGTGACACAGCAAAGTCCTGGGGTGCAGGGTAGACTTGATGAAAGGTGTTCCTAGCGCCTTATACTTCAGTGTTACAGCCCTAAGGTGCGTCTGGGCTCCTATTTGGCACATAGGAGGATGCCCACCATGATACTAGTACATAATATTCCCCACTCACGTTATGTGGTCCTGATAGCTCAGAGTTTCGGGGTACAATAGTCAGGGTGGCAGGATATTCCACAGGTCTGGCCTTGGCCCCTGGATCCTGTGATACTTGCTATGGAGCACGTGTTCCAGAATGTTCTCTCCACAGTCTCATGCTGACAAGATAATGATGCTTGACTTCCTTCAGGGCGATGGCTAGGCAGACAGGGGACAGGATCTTCTGAATAGCTGGAGTATGTCAGCTCTCCAACCTTCCTGGGCCTGTCTAGGACTTGAGATTCCTGCACTAAACTCACTGCTTTCTTCACAGGACATCACACTTATCTCCTCACCTCCTCCTCCTAACACTCCACACTTCTAACTCCTCACACGCAGGACCTTCCTGCAGGGGTGTTACCATGGGGACCCAGTGATCAGCTGACTCCTCCCCTTTTCCCAGGCGATGTCCTCCCATTGGACATTTGGTTACTATTCAATCCTATGGGAGGTGTAATGCATGTGTGAGGCTCACTAGGTGGCGCTGTGTTGTGTGAGACTCAGGACCCCCTACTATGTCACACAGGCTATGAAGCAACAGGAAATAATACAATGCACAGTGATCACCCTCAGCCCAGCCATAGCCAGCTCTGGGATGCCACATACTCCCCCTCTTTCACTGAGCCGACCTCGGCGACGGGCTGGGGTGAAGGTGAGAAATGTAACATAACGTTAATAAATACGAATAAAGTGCAAATGTCACTAACAGTTTAGAAAAATATAATACTTAGAAACTTGAGGTAAGACCTCCCGGCATAGTCCTGGAATGTCCATGAGAAGTCTGAAGGGTAACGGAGAGATAATTAAACTCAGACTTATGGAACCTTTTGGCGGTACCATCAGACAGTCCATATAGAAACAACAGTAGTGCAAATGGGTCCAGAGGCTCTCTGGCACAATTTCGTGAGTGTCCATTATCATGAGAGTCTCTCTGAGAAACAATAAACAGTCCTTTCTGTAAGGAAGAGTAGGCACTCTAGCACCAATGTCCATACCGCAATGGGGTAACAGAACTTCCTTGGCTCGGTGAGCCAGGCACTATGGCTTGGATTGTTGCATATAAATGTAAATACTATATTACATGGCAAGATATTATATATATACTGTATATACACACAGGAAAAACATTAATGTAATCAGAGCAGGAATAACATATATACAGAAGCAGAGACAGTTAACCTCTTTTACCCAAGGACAGCCATGGCATCACTATAGCGTGTTGGAGGTATGCCTTTTGTGGTACGCTCAGAACGCCTAAGTGGAACGAGATTTGAATCAGGAACAGAGTCACTGAAATCAATTAAATCATCTGTCGAAGGATTCTCTTGCACTAGAGCAATTGGTGGATAACAGCTAAATGGTAGTAGTTTAGGCGCCCACATAAGCTCAGTTAACGTTGGGGGTCTCTCTTTCGCTTCAGAAGGTGACAAGATCTCTGTACTCGTTGTCTCAACTGGGGGGCACCTCTGTGGGTAGTCCTTCTTTAAGGCACAGCTTCAGACGGTTTCGGTGTACTACTTGGGGCTGTCTCCCAGGTTTAGAGATCTCATACACGTCGGATTCAGGATATGGTATGGAGATGACACTGTATGGTTCTTTCTCCCAGAATGGATCCAATTTCCCATTCCGATGGTTATTCCTTAACCATACACGGTCGCCAACTTTCAGGGGCGCTGCATGGGCGTGACGGTTGTAATCCTCCTGTTGTCTCCTACGAACCTCATCCATGCGCGTTTCAACTATCTCTTTAGCTTCCTCCATACGTCGGCGGTGTTCAACAACCCAGTCTGTTATGGGTAGTGGATTGATGGTGTCAGGGACCTTCACACCAAGGGTTAAGTCTGAAGGAAGTTGACCTTGTCTTCCAAACATTAGATAAAATGGTGCGTATCCCGTAGATGTTTGGGGTGTGTTGTTGTAAATATAGGCCAAGTCCTTGATACGTTCAGGCCACTCAACACCAGGTGTAACTGCGGCTTTTCTTAGCATGCCGATGATCACTTGATTTGCCTTCTCGCACATCCCATTCCCTTGAGGGTGATACCCTGTGGTTCGCAACTTCTTGCAGTCTTGGAACTGACACAGCTCACGGAACAATTGGGATTCAAACGCCGATCCACGGTCGGTGAGGATATGCTCAGGACAACCGTAATGGCGGACAAACTCTGCGTAGAAGGTCTCAGCCGTAGTTCTTGCTGTAAGATCTCTGACAGGCACGATGACAAGGAACTTGGAGTAATGATCCACCATTGTCAGAGCGTAGCTGTAGCCGGAACGTGTGGGACCCAACTTCACATGGTCCAGAGCAACAATTTCACACGGCTTTTGAGTCTTAATTGGATGTAGAGGGGCCTTCTGATCTCTTCGACCTTCCTTGGTGATACTACAGGCGGGACACTCTCGGCACCAACTCTCAATGTCACTCCTCATCCCAACCCAATAGAAGCGACGACGGATGGTAGATTCGGTCTTTTGTACCCCGAAGTGACCGGATCTGTCATGATACGCCTCAAGTATCATCTGTGCGTCTCTTCTTGGTACGAGGATCTGATGAAGCCTTTCACCTGTGACAGGATCAAGAGTGTTTCTATGTAGAAGGCCTCGTTGGACAAACAGGCGCTTCCTCTGTCGCCAAAGGCGTTTTAATTCCACGTCATGAAGACCTCTCTTTACACGGGTTGGTATTCTTCCTGTAAGCAGGAAATCTGACAATTCTCCTAAAACTCTGCTCTCTTCTTGGAACGTTTTCCACAGAGATGGCTCCTGGAGGGATTCGGCAGCTGTTTTCGCCAGAGATTCTCCTTCTACAGGGACACCAATAGCAACCTGTTGGGCAAACTTGTTGTAGAATGGTGGCATCTCCACCTCTTCCCAGATGTCTTCTCGGGGTGGTTCTTCTCCCACAGGCAACCTTGAGAGTGCATCAGCGTTAGCGTTGGACTTGCCACTGCGATACTTGACAGAGAACTTGTAATTCGCGAGTCTTGAGGCCCACCGTTGTTCAAGGGCTCCCAGTCGAGCAGTGTCCAGATGCGCCAACGGATTGTTATCTGTGTACACGGTAAAGGGTGTGGCAGCCAGGTAGTCTTTAAACTTCTCTGTCACGGCCCAGACAAGCGCCAGAAGTTCGAGTTTGAAAGAACTATAGTTCTGCTCGTTCTTCTCTGCGCCTCTCAGACTCCTGCTGGCGTAGGCGATGACTCGCTCTTTGTTGTCCTGAACCTGGGACAACACTGCACCCAAACTTTGGTGACTTGCATCTGTGTACAAGCAGAATGGCTGACTGTAGTCGGGATAGGCTAGAATTGGTGGTTGCGTCAGAAGTGCTTTAAGCGCTTGAAAGGCTTCCTCTTGACGCGCTGTCCAGTCTACCGGAAGCTTTCGGTTGTAGTTTTCTCTGGGACAACCGCGCAACAACTCGTTCAGAGGCTCGGCTACTTGGGCGAAGTGTGATATGAAACGCCGGTAGTAACCTGCGAATCCAAGGAAGCTTCGGACTTCTTTGACGGTAGTTGGTCTTCGCCAGTTCTGGACTGCAGTGATCTTTTCAGGATCAGGTTGGATGCCTTGTGCGCTCACGACATGCCCAAGGTAGTGAACTTGGGGGTTTCAACAGGTAGCACTTGGAGGGCTTCAACTTTAGGCCGTGCTGTATAAGTACCTTGAATACCTCGGACAGGTGACGAAGGTGTTCTTGGTATGTCCGGGAGAATACAATAACATCGTCCAGGTACAGTAGCACACTCTGGAAATTCTCATGGCTGAGGCACCTCTCCATAAGCCGTTGGAATGTGGCTGGGGCATTACATAGCCCAAATGGCATACTATTGAATTCAAAGAGTCCCATCGGGGTCGTAAACGCAGTCTTTTCACGATCTTCAGGCGCCATAGGGACTTGCCAGTATCCACTGGTTAAGTCCAGGGTCGAGAAACAGGTAGCTGATCCCAAAGCCGTTAGAGATTCCTCAATCCGCGGCAATGGGTATGCGTCTTTGTGCGTGACGTTGTTGAGTTTACGATAGTCCACACAAAATCGTAGGGTTCCGTCTTTCTTCTTGACAAGGACTAGCGGGGCTGCCCAGGGGCTGTTACTCTCCCGGATGACATCAGCATCTCGCATCTCTTGGATCAACTTTTTCACCGGTTGGTACATCGCTGGTGGTATTGGACGGTGACGCTCCTTGATTGGATGGTGGTCACCAGTCAGAATGCGATGTTGTATGGTCATGGTCTTACCAAAGTCCAATGGGTGTTTGCTGAATGCCTGTTGGTAACGCTTGGCCACATTGCGAACCCCATTGATGTGCTCTATAGGGGTATTGGCGTCTCCCACGTTCAATTCATCCCACCAGGACTTCGTGGCTCCATTTTGAATGTTCTCAGCAGCTTGGGTGGAACGCTGTGTGGCAGTAGAATCACCAGAGAGAATGTCTTCTGGTGCTAACCGGTGTAGCAGGGCCACAGAGTGGAACTTGTGGAGGTTCACGGGAGCATCGCCCAAGTTGACTAAGCGGACAGGAACACGTCCATTGGAAACTGTGACAAGGCTGCGGGCAGCCATGACAAGTGGTTGGCCAGCTACCTGTATGGGTTGTAGCAAGGCCTCG
The DNA here is from genome assembly GCA_947044405.1 of Leptodactylus fallax. Taxonomy (NCBI): domain Eukaryota; kingdom Metazoa; phylum Chordata; class Amphibia; order Anura; family Leptodactylidae; genus Leptodactylus; species Leptodactylus fallax. The sequence goes on from CAMRHE010000694.1 coordinate 606,933, forward strand.
TAGTCCTGATTTTCTATGCCCGGACGGGCACGGCACCACACCATAGTTTCTGTTCCAGGCTGTAGGGTTACTGGACGGGTATCTTGGATCCGGACTCGACCAATTTCACCTTGTTTGTTGGCGAACTTGTGCTGGGCATTGAGTACACGAATGGCCCGCTGAATGGTCTGCTGGTCACTGGGAGAAGCTGTAAGGAGAGAGGCATGCAAGGCATCCAACACTTCTGCAAAGCAATGGCGTAAAACATTCATGCCTAATATTACAACTGCAAACCTATCATCCTCTACATCAGTGACAATTACACCCTGTCTAGGCAGTTTCAAGTCCCCAATCTGGATAGTGGGTTCCCAATAACCCTGCTGTGGTATGGGCTGTCCATTGCTGGCACACAGATTTATCCATGTGTCAGGTGTTCTATTCAACACACCTAAGTCCCAATGTTCAAGGAACACCTGCTTGCGCAGGGTTGTTACCTGAGATCCAGTGTCCACCAACGCTGTCAGAGGGACGCCGTTCACCCGGATTGTGATGTGTGGGCAGGCTGAGACGAAGCGTGACAATGGCACTGAAGATTCACCTGGGCCCTTCTTCTTTCCTCCCGAGGGGCGGCCCGCTGCCTCGGGGGTGGCCCGTTTAACTGAAAACACTGAGGCCTGGTGTGTCCATATCTATGGCAATAGGTACAGTATGGCCTCTCACTCTGCGGAGGTTTCACTGAAGAAGGACGTCTGGGTGGCGACTCAGGTGAGATGTTGAGACTTCGCAAAGGATCACTGGATGATGAAGACGGCTGGGTCAGACGATCTAGACGGACGGTGATCTGTTCCATGGCACGGGTCAGATGATCCACTCGGGCCAGAAGGTCATCTCTGGAGTCTGCTGGTGTAGTCTGCGCAGTTTGGGCAGCAGGTGAGGTACCCAGAGGTAGTGGCAGGACAACTGGAGCAATGCTTGTTGAGGGTCCAGGTGAGGGAGCACAGATGACTGGGCTCGGCTGGGGCTGCTCCTGTCCCAAGACCTGGATGGCAAGGGCCTTGAAGTCAGCAAACGTGATGCTGGGATGTTGTGCAGCAAGCATTCGCAACTGACTCTGGAGCAATGTGGTACCCGCCCCGTCTATGAAGCGGTCAAGCAAGATTTTATCAGAGTCCACATTTTCACGTGGATCCACTTGCACCACATCTCTGAACGCCTCTTGGAGGGATAAAGCATAGTCCCGCAGGGTCTCACCCAGGTAGTTGTCGTCTGGAAAAGAAGCGCATCTTTACCTCGGAGACAGATCGCACGTCAAAGTTCACCTGGAGTTTGTCCAGAATTTGCCCAGGGGTTCTTTTGTCAGAGGCAGGCCAGGATTTGACCTCCCTAGCTGCAGCACCCTCAAGCTGGCCCAGCAGGATCTGTATCTGCTGTTCTGTATTCAGAGGATAGAACTGGAAGAGAGACAGCATCTTCTCACGAAAGTCCCTGAGGGTATGCGCCTCCCCTTTGTAGCGCGGCAGCCATGGTGCGCCAGGGTAAAATGGCATGGAGAATGGTAGGCTGCTCGCCATGGGCACTGCTGGATCACTAGAAACAGATGGCACAATGTCACTTTGCTCAGTCATGTTGTTTGCAGGTATGACTGAAATTAGGTCGCCGTCTCTTTAAGAAACTCAACTGCTTGATGGCAGGGAATGGAGACTACAACTTGGAATGCTGTCCCTTTAAGAATGTTGTAGCTATTAACAGAGTCACTGTGATGCAGGCTGACGGTGTGCTCCCCCTCTTTAATGGTGGCACTCCCCACGGACACGGTACACGGAAAACACTCGCTGGGGCCGTGGGAGGACTGAAGACAAGGACAGGGAGGCACAGTACTCACTGACAGCAACTGCAGCGTGGACCAGAGATCAGCGGTGCACAGCAGGGACGGTGATGCGGCACCGGAGAGTCAGAAATGGCGCCGGCACGTTCGCCTTTCACTTTCTTGTATGGGTGCGCTGGAGCATTGCGCTCAGCATTCTGGGCTCTCCTAAGATGGCGGCAGATGGGTCTCCTGGCCTCATGGGCAGTGCTAAAAATCTCCCGCACTTTTGCAAGGTACAGTTAACCCTTTGTGGGCGTTCTTACACAGCGATGTGGCGCAGCAAACAAGTCCTGGGCGTTTTAACTCTTCCAGGGCTGTAACACACTGAGAGGACAGTCTTTAGGGCTTACTTCAGGGGTATAGGGCTCCCCCTCTTTGTGGCAAGCACTCTCAGGGAATAAACTTGATCTTAGCAAAGTCCACAATAAAGACCAATGCTCTGGAGACAATTTGGCGCACTTTTCGTGGCAACTTTCTCAAAATGGCACACACCCGTATCCTGTTCGTGACGCCAGTTTTTCTTGCGGTGACCAGATGGAAGGTAACGCTGCAGTTGGGATTGCGGGGTGCAAACAGCGCAGACTTGTCACGGTCTCTGGGCACGAGGGCGCAGCGCTGGTGCTGTCCCACGTTACCACCACTGGTACCGGTGATGAGGGGGCTGCACAAATGTTGGTGGTGATTGTTCCCCCGGGGCGCTTCCCCTATACTGTGCCGACTGGTGGTGTTTGGGGCGCCCTGATGTTGTCGGTGCAGAGTCAGACACAGAAACGGTTGTAAAGTTGAACTTTTACTTCCATGGGTGTGGAGGCACAAATGCTTAAACAGTTTCTTCAATACAAAACAACGGGGTACGCCTGGTGACACAGCAAAGTCCTGGGGTGCAGGGTAGACTTGATGAAAGGTGTTCCTAGCGCCTTATACTTCAGTGTTACAGCCCTAAGGTGCGTCTGGGCTCCTATTTGGCACATAGGAGGATGCCCACCATGATACTAGTACATAATATTCCCCACTCACGTTATGTGGTCCTGATAGCTCAGAGTTTCGGGGTACAATAGTCAGGGTG